>MUAA02000025.1:0-600000 GCA_014180765.2 Marchantia paleacea | reverse complement strand
CTTTCCATGAGATAGGAATGAAACCAAATTTAGCTAAGTCTTGACACGTTCCTCTAATGCCATCATCATGTCGAAGCATTTTCTGACCTCTTCAAACGCTCGGTCTGAGAACACCTTTCCAAGGTAGAGGTCAAATCACTGAGACTGGTAATGATGGAACCATGGCAACTCAACACTTACCGCCCCCACAGCTCAACTTTTTAATTGTCATTGAAGCTTTTGCAAAATCTTCTGGCTGCTGTTAGCAAGTGAAAATCGAGAATACAATCTTCTGAGGCCAGTGCAGCCATCACCCGAGATCTCTTGTTCTCTACCACTTTTCCTCTTTATTCGGCACGCTGGTGGGGGCTCCAGCAAAATATCGGACGCAGAAGTCAAAACCACGTAGGCTATGGCGTTCTCCCTCGACGCATGATTGAGAAGGGTGAGTACAAAAAATGTTGTAAACGTGCTGCCAACCAAAGGTCAGAGAACCACATAATCTACAATACAAGAACCGAGCGTCCCATCTTTTCGGCATACATGAGCTCTCTGTCTGTCTAGACGATGCCAATCTGGGCCAAAATGGAGGCCAGTACATCGCCATTGTCAACCCTGAACACAACAGTCTTGAGCTCAAGGCACCAGACCGTCGGAAGGAACGTTAAAAAAGACTTTGCCCTCTCATGAGGGCAAGATTTGGTGAAAGAACATCGCTTTCAGGGGTCTTGATCTCCCGATTGTGGCCGTTGTGACGCGATCTATGCGTTAGAAAATTGTGAACTCCGCTCCACTCAAACTCCGTGCTGTGTCGCAAAAGTGAGATCGGAAAGCCGAGATTTTTTGTACTTCAACAACGAGCGAACTGATGCTGTCGCCGTAGTGGACCCTAAGAATGAAAGTAGTTACATTATGTCCTACTTTCCCAAAGGAAGGCGGGCGGGCGGGCATGCATCCATGCGGTGGGCTAGAATGCATGTGACACACGGAGATCGCAGCTCGGGTCCAACGAACGAAGAGAGGGGCACGACAGAGAGAAACGTGACGTGCAAAGTGAGTCGGTCAATGATCCATCATCGTCCCGCGATGGCATGATGCGGAGCTTTGTTTGATCTGCTGGTGATGTTTCCGAGCGTCACAGCCGAAGGTCGTCTTCTTCAGTCGCGCTCGCGAGCCTCAAGCGCGCATGACAGAGAGGCCCCAGTCCCAGAAGCATCACCCGACGTGTGCAAACTGCTCTCGATCCGTTATCCAGTGCGAGTGAAGTCAAAGGTGCATCAGCGCCAAATCTTCGGGATCTGTGGGGCTCCGAAAACAATCCGGTCTGATACATCGCCCAAAACACCCGGGTTTCCACATCGAGCGGCTTGGCCCCACTCATCAAGATGAGAAAACATGCCCTTCAGAAACCCCATGATTTGCGCTCCGATTCATTCGGTGGAATCTGAAATTAGGGCCAAGAATAGAAATCACGACTCATGCAAATTACGCTGGGCTCGAAAATTTGAACTTCTGTGACAGCGGTTAACAGAAGAACCTCCGCTTCGTCTCAACATGTATCTGATTTAAAAATAATTCGTCCACAGTCGTTTCTCGTGGCCCCATGTCAACCGATAAGCCGGTAATAGACAGTTGAAGGTTGTTAGGGATTGAACGAAAAGTGTATGCTTCGGGTCAGTTAAAAGTCAAATCGAATGTCCAGATTTAACATGTTTTGGACGCAGGCTAGCACGGCGGCAGCGAAATTGCGGGGTGGTGTTAGTGAGCGACTGAAGGTGCACTCACATGGTATTCTTATTCAGTTTTCAGCAGTGTCCGTCTACCTTTTCGGCAGCTTCCATCCATACTCTGTTTCTGAAGAAATTCTTCAGCCGCTGAAAGTGCAGACATGTTCCCCGGAGCAAAAACGAAGAAATCCTGGAAACAACCGGAGAACTAATGAAGAAACAGCTGTTTAAAATCTAAAAACAGTCACAGACCTGTGTCAGTCACTGAACTGTGCAACAAGTTACTGTCATCCACACCATTGAAATGAAAATCTACTATCTACAGAGTCAAGTAAAGAGAACCATGGATCAAAAACGGAAATGGCCGAATTGTACCCGACGGAGACATTGTAATCCTTTGTTGAATGAAGTCGAATTGACTATCACAGACAGTGACAGTCCAGAGACGTTGCAGTTTTTTTATTTTATTTTCGAGTTTTGGACCCCCTGGTCGAATCGTCATCAAATTCAATTGCAGCTGCCGACGCACAACCAATACTTTTTCAAGCGTTTTCGTATGGATTTTGTCGACCAAGAAAGAGAGAACGAAAATCTCGACACATGAAAATGAAAGGAGAAAAAGACTTTAAGGAAGAAGTTAGAACAGCGAGGTATAAATATTTAACTTGTTTATAAGGACCTTCTATATTTTGTTATAGATGTACCACGTAATATAGCAAAAAGTAACGAAGATCCCCTCAAGTCTTGATGAAACCATTAGGGGAAGATGGAGCTAACCGCCAATAGCATCACAATGCGAAATATGTAATACTTCACCAAATATATCTTAATTCTCTAGGTAAAACCGTGTACATACTGCAGAGTACTAAAAATCATCACCTATGATTATTCTCCAATGGTTGGCACCAGCTAGCGTAGTATAAACATTATTTTGGCAGGTTTTATAACATTGGGGATGTAGGTCACTGTTGCAGTAACCTGTGAGCACCGGTCAACTTTTGCATTTATTGTGTCAGCTTAAAAAATGCCCCATTTGTAGGAAGGACGGAAATTTATGCCGAGAAACGAAAAAAAAGTCATGTGAGTGAAGCTTGAAGGGTGAGTTCTTAAGACGATCGAAGTCATCTCGCATGTCTGAAGTTTATGAGAACAATGTTATGATCAGTTGACAGAACGCCGCGATGAGTGTGACTTCTGACATGGGACATTGACTGGGGAATAGCTGTGCTGGTGAGAGCTTGGAGCAAAATAGCATACACTTAATGATGAAGGAATCTCCCTTACGAACAGATAATTTAGAGTGGATATATTAGGGATGTCGTCCGCCTCTCACCATCAAACTTCGATTAACGTCTTGCTTCGAGTACTTTCGTTTGAACTAAGAAATGGGTGGGAAACATAATTAATGAATCATGTTCTTTGCTTTCCCATTAGCATTACATAATTAACTAGAAGCAGAAAGTAAAATAACAAAAAGGATGGGGAGACCCCATCAAGTCTCACATGGAATACACCAAAGGTAATATGGGGCTAGCCCCAATAGCATCACAAAGGGAAATATGTACTAAAACACCTAAGTTATCCTACCTATCTAGGTCAAACGGTCAACAAATAGCAATAGCATCCGAAGAAACATCACCTAATGTGATTGCTTTCCTCTAGATACCACTAGCTCGTGCTCTCTGTATGCAATGAAAATACATTACCTAAAATAGTCTATATAATAAGCTAAAGTGACTCATATCTCATGCCGCCTAGTATGGTATGCTCTCGCGCACTCTCTCACGAACATATCGAAGTCGACGTCCATACCTCCATATAACTCCAAGGCTAGAGGAACAAAGAGGTGATCTCTCTACATACCCCTATACTTGGAGACCTTGGCTGCTGCCACTCCACTTGCCACCCATCTAGTAAGATGGATAATTAGCCCTTCTAAAATTGTGTCACGTGTAAGATTGTTAACCACCATTGTTGTATATCGATAACCAAGTCTACAACAATAACTTGATCCTCCTGAACCAAATATAGATATGTCCTAATCCTAGTTAACTACAAGGCATAGCAATGCTCCATCCATATGAGGTATCCATCCTCTCGCGCCATAGCAAACACCACATCCATAATGGCATCATGCGTAGCTATCCTATGCCCTCAGAATGAGCAACGAGTCATATGGACACATGTTACATCTAAAGTACTACCACACTCACACGTGAGAAATGAAGACGTAAATGGATGAACCAAACCAAGACGGTGTCGCATGGACATTTCTTTGCTCTGAGAATGCCCGAGCGCCTGGCTGTAGAAGAACCCTCTAGAACCTCGTGTGAGTTGACAATTTCTTCTCCTCAACACTCCACATTCGAGTTCATTATAAACCGGTAAAACTTCAGCGGAAGAAGATTATGATAGCCGATGATTTGACCAATAACTCTCGTTTAAACTTTACAGAAAATTTCTCCACGACCCTTTCAATTTCTCAAAAAAGTTTGAGATGTTTTTCTCTTCTAGATCTCTCAGAACAATTGTTGATTTACACACTATATCACAAGATGATATGCAGACCCATGTGTACAAAACCCATCACACATCCCAATGCTTGACTTCAATTGCTCCCAGATTTCATGAGAAATTCTCATTATCAGAACTTAAACTGTGCAAAGTTTTATTACAAAACTTTCTGATATCAAAAGATATGATCTCCGTACTAACTTCATGACAGTCAGTGCAGTCATGCAACTCTGACTGTATACACAAATTTCAAGGTATCACTCTATACTCAAAACTCATCCAATTGAGTCCAAATTTCGATCCAAACGCAAGTCTGAGTCGTAAACTATATCACAGTCAACTCAAATCTCCCAAAACTCTTGTAAGATTCTCAGAAACACCCCAAATACACTCACAGGTCTAAATTTCTCACTTTATCTTTGAATCACCATTTCAGAGTGACAAATCCTTCAAATCCATCCATTCTTGAGCCCACGTCGTTGCTCGTCTTGTCAGATCTCCAACCCTTTCTTCATATCTTCGAATGTCTCCTTGGAAGGTCTCCAAAACTCCTCAAAACCTTGAAGAAGTTGCCCAAGTGCCCTCATTGGTCCAAACTCCAAGACCAATGAGAATGAAGAGTGTTATTTTGAACTCTAGTGTGGCCAAATTAGCTCCATTTTAACTTAGAGCTTTACAACTATCCTAAACACACTACTTAGCCATCCTATAGACAATACGAGTTGCCACTAATAAAGAGTCAAAATGATAACTCGAAACCAGCTAAGTATGAACGGAACTACAAACGGAACCATGGAGTTTATAACTTGAGAATAATACTCCTCGCCAAAGTTCCTAACAATCAATTCCCTATGGCTTGTTTTCGGTAAGCAATAGTGATGGATTGGAATCCATGTGTTGAAAGCCACCATTACTGGTAAGTTTAGATCCATAGCGTCCAAACTGAATCAAAACGTATACTGTTACGTCCAAATCGTGCCGTAGGAAACAACTATAAGAATAATCGGATATGGAGAATTTATCACTTGTTGCAGAAAGTTATCTCCAAAATGATACACTAACCACATCCGAAAGTGATCACGACAAAGACATTGGATGTTGATCACAAATGGATTGGGCATCGGTACATGTGGAGATCATGTTGTCATCTATCCATGTCCGGCTCCACTTCAATCAGATAAACTCCTTAGTCAGCAAAGTGATGTGTCTAGCTCTCTTCCACACCCTTTCCATCCTTACTGCGCTTTATATCTAATAAGGTCCAAGATAATATCTCTTGGAGTCTTTTTAACATCCTGACCCTACAAAGTTGATCCAACGGTGGACTCTTAACAAGCTTACAGTGCGCCGTCAGTTATCCTAACCTAAAGTATCACCGTCATGACAACAGCTCTGAAGATGACACATGTTATCATCTTCTCATAGTAGCCGCGTCATAACACGACAACGGAACCTCATCATTGTAAAAAAAGTAGTTAGTGCGAGTGAAAAAGTCATAATGCATGGTCGAGCCAAGATCCATGAGCGTGCATCCTTGCTAGAGCAAGAGCGTAGTACGAGGAATGGCCGGATCCACTAAGAGTGAATGTAGAGCCTGCTAAAACTGATGATCCATCAATGTAGATTGTAGATCTCTAGTCCACTTGTGAGCAAAGAAGAAAAAGATGGAAGCTCATGTACTATCCCAGGGGGTAAAACATCTCTTATATGTTGTAATAATACTTGTAAAGAAAACGATCTCGTATCCACGTCCCTCGGGGTGATGAAAGTTCCTGACAAGATGAAGATGAGTGAAGAGGAGATTACTCGATGGCTCTCCACTCTCAAGTTTGGTCCCAAGGTTATTACAGAGGAGAAGTCAAGGCTCTTGGATATATTTCGTAAATATATCCATATTTTTGTCTTTAGCTACAAGGATTTGAAGCAAGTAACCGTAGAAACTCATTGCATTTAGTTAGAGGAGAAAGCTCGTCCAATATGTCAAAAGCAACGTCGGATAAATCCACCAACGGCTGTGGTGGTGAAGGAAGAGATTCACAAGCTAAAGGATGCCGGTTTCATCTATGAGGTAGAGAATTCTGAATGGGTTTCTCCTATTGTGATAGTGAAGAAGAAGAATGGTAAGCTACATGTATGCGTAGATTACAAGAAGTTGAATGCTATCACAAAGAATGATTATTATCCTTTACCGTTCATAGATGAGATTCTATAGGAGGTGGCATATCATGAGTGGTATAGTTTTGGATATGGTTATAGTGGTTATAATCAAATTCAACTTGCCATTGAAGATCAGCTCAAAACCACTTTTACCATGCCATGGGGAACTTTTGCCTTTAGGGTAATGCACTTTGGTCTATGTAATGCTCTAGCAACTTTTCACACGTTCATGAACAAGGTGTTTGAACCTTTTATTGGGAAGTTTGTGCAAGATTTCATAGATGATTTTTGTGTGTACGGGAAGAATAAGGATCATTTTGATTATTTGGTCAAAATTCTATAACGTTTGGAGAAGCCAAGGCCTCGCTCAATCCAGAAAAATGCATTTTTGGATGTGAGGAAGGTTTGTTGTTAGGTCACATCATCTCCAAGGATGGTTTATCCGTGGATCCAGAAAAGGTGAAATGCATCCTTGATTTACCTTTTCCGGTGACGTTGACCAAGTTGAGGCAGTTCCTTGGTATGGTGGGATACTATCGACGGTTCATCTTTTCCTTCTCCAACAAAGCTTATGCCTTGACGGTTTACATGAAGAACGGGACAAATTACGATTTAATCCTCAAGGATGGAGAGGTATCGGTGGCGTTCAAACTTCTTAAGAAGTCGTTGATAACGGCTCATATTTCAGCCAAACCAAATTGGGATAAACCTTTCATTCTCTACACGGATGCATCAAACATTGCTATAAGATGCACTCTAAATCAGTTAGATGATGATAATCATGATCATCCAATTGCTTATGCTAGTAGACAGATGGTGCAGGATGAAAGAAATTATTCAGTGATAGAATGGGAGGCTTTAGCTATGATCTTCTCACTCAATAAGGTTTGACACTATCTATTGGGAGGAAAATTTACTATCATTATTGACCACAAGGTTTTGAAGTACATTTTCAATAAGCCTAATGCTCAAGGTAGGATAGCCATATGGAAGTTGTTACTAGCGGAGTTTGATTACATCATTGAGGATCGACCCAATAAGAAGCATGCCAATGCTGATTTGATATCTTGGGCATACGATGAGGAAGGAAATCAACTAGTGGATGATACATTTCTAGATGAGGATTTGATGATGATAGACACCATAACAAAGGTACCGACGGAATAAGGGTATATGGGATTTCATCTCGGAAGGAGAGTTTTCCCAAGGCATGCATTCACGGGAGAGGAATGCATTGGTGAAGTGATGCGAGTTCATATTTTAGGTCCTTTTGAGAAATGGGGAATAGATATTGTAGGATCCTTGAATCTTACTCCTGGGGGTAACAACCTCATTATGATAGCTAGAGATTTTCTAACCAAGTGGGTAGAAGCTAGACCTCTAAAATCTACTAGTGAGGAAGAAGCGGGTAGATTTCTCTATAAGAGGATAATAACTAGATTTGGATGCCCTCTACAAATTGTATCAGATACAGGTGGTGAGTTTGTTGGAAGCATTATACAAATCATGTTACATCATTTCTCCATCAAGGTACGAATGACTACTTCCTACAAATCCAATGCTAATGGGTTGGCAGAGCGAACCAACTATACGCTTATCATGATGTTGACCAAGGATGCAAACATGAACGGGAGCAAGCAAAATTGGGAAAGAGGCTGCATGCTATCTTGTGGGAGTATCGGACGACTTGGAAGACATCAACAAGGTACCCATCTTTCCATATGGTATATGGTGTTGAGTCAAAACTTCCAATTTAATTTGATTTGACGACCTTCCTAACTATCCAATAGAAGTTAAAGAGGACGAATGGATCCGAAGCTATCAAATCAGGACGTCAATAATTGCTGGAGTTGGAGGAGGCTTGAGCTATGGCCATGGTACGTGTGGAGTGGGCTCAACAATTGCAGAAGAAGTATCATGATAACTGACTTGGGACAACGAAGATGAAGACTTTCAAAGAAGGTGATTGGATAATGCTTTATGACTCCTTTAGATATGAGAGAGCAAGAAAGAAATTTCTTCCGAACTTCTTTGGTCCTTTCATAGTTCACAAAGTGTGGAAAAACTTTATTTATGATTTGAAGGAGTTGGAAGGACGATATTTTGACCGGGTGAATCACGACAAGTTGAAGCCGTTTCATCGACAATCAGATTCTTTCACTACAAGGACGGAGTGAAATCTTGATCCGGGGATAAATGTAAGACCTTGGGTTGTACATATAGGATAAAATGTAAGTATATCTAAATTGTGCCTAAGTTTACATTAGTCATGACTATGTTTAGCTAGTTAAGATTAAGTTAGAGAAAAATATAGAGTAACTTTTGGTGTTGTAGATGAGGACTACTATTTTGTTGTTTAGTAGGAATCAAGGAATAGATCCCATCACATGGGTATCTTGACTTTCCTTGACTTGGACTAATTTACATTGGTTGGACTTGGTGAAGACACTTAAATCTAGGGGCGAGATTGATTTGATACACTAAAGTCAATTGGAGGGTAGTTGGATGTCTAGAAGATCCAAGTGAATCAATTGCATGTTGCCATGTGTCCTTTTCATTGGGGTTTGTGATCTCTATCTCATTTAAATTTGGTAAGAGAAAGTTATATGGTGATTATTTATAGTTAATAAGATAAGATTCTAAGTAGTATAAATGGAGAGGTTGAGAAACACCTTTCAAGTTAATTTTGGGAGAAGTTAATTTTGTGATCTTAGTTTCGGAAAGATCTTATTTTGGAAAGTTTGGTTTTGAGAAGTCATGTTAAGATTGGAGCCTTGATTCAATGAAGACTTTTGATCATCAAAGTATCCCTTACTTTTGAGTGATATCTTACTCTTTGTGAGAATTTGCATCATGGAGTTTAGAATTTGAGAGTTTGTGTGAGAGTGTGCATTAGGGTCATAGTCATATGATGGGACCAAGTCCTTTTAGATTCATGATGAGCTTCCAAAAAGCCATCGGATGTAAGTCTGAGTGACAGTCAGTCCTGAGGTCATAGATTCCAACTCCTAACATGAGTGGCCCATACAAACTTCTCTCGCAATGTAGCCCAATCCCCAACACAAAATCTCCAAAATCTAGCAGCCACATCCCTATATCCCACACCTCTTCTAGTATAACGTAGACATCATCATAGAAGTAAGAGAAACAAAAATCACGCTCACTCGTTCATGGGATCACGTGCCAACCGATTGAACCGTAAGTGAAAAGCATGTCTAGCCTAGTCATTGAATGCACGAGAGAGCTCACGGAATAAACGTGGACATGGGAACATAGTCTCAAAAAGCCCTAGAATAGATAATGACTGGGATGCTAACCACTCCCACAGTCCGATTGATATACTTGGAACGATTAACAAAAAATTGATGTAGTCTGCATGTTTTCCGAAGTGACAAATATCGATGTGATTGCCATCCTCACGTGCACATCCTAAGTGATCTAATGATAATCTTTGTGCATCTTTTCCACGTGGATCTTTATCCCTTGTGAGGTAAAGAAACGATGACACGTCAAACATGGTGTATCACCACCACTCTAGACTGCCCCATGAGGGGAAGTGAATCTATAGCTAACACAAAGAGAATGATAAGGACCTAGGATACTCTATCATGTATCTACTCCCACTTGCAAAACCACAACCCCCTACACCCCACATCATATAGAAAATATTAACTATCAAAACCCTAAAAATCTAAAAATACTCATAACTTTCTATTATGATCTCCATAATTTTCCAACTGTATCCCAATAGAACCAAGGCAGTACAAGGAAGAGATTGGAAAAAAAAGACCTTACACATATGAGATTTGAGAAAAATCACTCAAAACTCTAAAAATAATGAATTCATTAATATATCTCTATACTATTTTCAATAGTGTTCAATTTATATACCAATAGAACAAAAATTGAAAAAAAATGATAATTATCTATTCACTCTCCATGTTTGACAAAATATAGCCGTACAATATGTAAAGAACTTATCCCGCCCCTAAACTACTCTCCTCTCTCTCTTTTGATAAGTCCAACGAACTTATTCATAATTTACATAATATGATCCAGGGAGGTTACTCGGCTCCTCCAATAGGAAGATGCGAGGTAAACTTTGAAGCCTTAGTACCCTTGCTTTATAATTCTTGGGAGACAGGGAGGGTCCCAGTACACCACACATTCGTAGAGGTACTGAAAGACACATGGAGAAAAAGAAGTGCAATAATATTAAAAAACAGAATTGTAAAGATTCCACTACACTTGACACTCGAAACCTCATAAGAATCTCTTACCAAATTCTTGAGAATGAAGCATCATTTTGTCAAATTTCAAGACGGTGGCAGGAGACAACTTCAGCTAACGAAAAGGCGGAGACAATTGTTCTTTCTCAATTCGGGGATCAGGAATGGAATGGGCCCGTTCTTGAATAAAACAATACCGCAGGTTATTGTTTCATGCGTCTCCCTTCAACATCGGGGAACATGCCAAAAGTTGCAAAGGTTCTTCATATAAACTCTTGATTCGCTATGTCGAAGGTTTTTTAATGTTAGAGTTGAAGGAAAAACCGTTACTGGTTGTAGATGTATGCAACTTCCTATCCCATTCTAAGAGCTAGGATATCATCAATAATGGAACTTTCCTACACCAATCATGCTTGGTGTAAGCCTGGTATTCTCATAAGCACAGACTTTAACCTGGTAGCCATGAGTTATAGCTCATAGTCTGTTGACATAGTCAGTATGATATGCCAATTCTTGAGCTCTTGACTGCAGACTTGTCTCGAATAGTGAGATTCTCATCTATGTGCTTCTATATGTATTTTGTCTACTATATCTTCTGCAAGAGTTTCCCAGCTCTCATGCTCACATTCTCTTCTCTTAGAAGAATAGATGTGCCATATGTGTTCTCGCATGTGAAAATTATGTCTAAAATCTCACGCTACTAGTGATCTTCCTTCCAAATGGTGATACTCGGTCCGCAATTAGTTCTAGGTTTTTTCCCGTGTAGAGCACTAACGGGAAGAAAACCTATTGAATGTCAAGGAAGGCACCCCAATGGATTTTTTTCCGGGTGAATTTGCCCCCATGCTGTCACTCTAACATGAATACCTTTTGGACACCCGTCTACGTGCACTCACCTCTCCCTGCCTTTTTTCTTCATGAAAATTCCTTTAGCAAGATAATATAGCATAGGATCCGGTCGACTCAACGTCGACCGGATCCTATGCTACATTATCTGTCGGCATGATTTCTACTATCCTCGCCTTTAGGGCTATCACAGAACCAGTTGGCAATTGGAGCAATAGCTTCCGGCCTAAAAGCTTGAGTAGAGTCATTCCATTCCTTCGTGGCTTCAACCGATGGTGACAAATCATCTATTTAATCCATGTCTTGCAAGCGAGAAAGGAGATGACTTGTGCTAAGAAGTTTGAGATGTATGGACCTGACCGCGAAGTCCGTTTCCTTTTGGTGTCTGTAACATTCGGTTTGTGAGATTTAAAATTATTCTGGTCTTTCTTGATGTTCATCAGTTGTTCTGAATTGAAGTTTTTTCTTGAAAAGTTGGCACCTCGGAGTCTTCTAGTATCTCACCGTCTGCCAGTACTTGTGAACCAACTTCTTATAGTATTATGGCTATCTCTGACTCCTTACATGTATTGGAGGCTTGTAAGTCGGCAGCTCCCTTGAAAGGGTGATCGTCATTGCTCTCATATCAGCGGCTTTAGATGATTCTGCTCCATTCTCTTGCGGTTGACACGGACTCAAGATCCTCCATTTGGAAGCTCAATAGCGATTTGAGTAGGTACGTACTTTTCAAGATACAAATCGACCAATGATACATGAAAAATTCCATATCTTACATGACCTCCAGGAGCTTCGTGTCTCCAGCTAATTCCAAGCTGATATTAAGAAAAACAAGATTATTGGAACGATGGGATTTGATTCGCTATCTCAGAGCGCATAACAGACTGTCAGTAAGTTCTGCTCTAGAAACAAAACTCTATGGTAGATTTAATAACAATGCACCCACAGATTCTTGAGGAAACACAAAGACAAATAGAGAAATGAGGAAATACTCCTTGCTTTTAAAGAGTGGGTTTGGATAATTGCCCGGACAGGGATTACATGCATTGCTACGTTGTGCACACACTAACTAGTGTACATGTAAGTAGGCCATTTAAATAGACCTAAGAGCACAAACTTTGTACTAAGCTGATTTTTACTTAATGAAAAAGTAACTGCATGTTGATAAGGAACATAGTTCTTGATCAATATGTTTGCCAGCTACTGAACTCTCCAACGACATAACCTAAAGGGTTTCCTTTAACATGAAACACCCCAAAATGATCATCAGTTAGCAGTGAGTCGAAGACGGAACTCTTGAGGTTAACTTAACCCAGAAACCTCCCCGAAAGGAGCGAAACAGACATGACACATTCAAGGATATCAACAGTCTTGGTCACAAAATTGATACACGGAGGATGTGTGAATGCGCATGTCTTGTGTTGATATTCTCTAGGAAGAGGATTGATAATCACCTGCAATTATTAGCTAGCATATGGCATGGTCTCCAACTGAGGCAGAATAATTTGTCATTGTTGATGATCACTGGATGCCTTTCTTACGTAGGACTGGCACTTCCATACTGCTCACTTAGTTTCCCAGGACGGCAGCTGGACAGCCACTCGCTTCCACTTTCCACCGATTTTCTGCTCTTGCTGTTAATCTGCATGTCTGCATCTATTCGTTTCTATTCAGTTGCCACCTTATTCTGCTCTTTGGTCCTTTTGTTTTCATATTCTTCCCACTGGCTACTATTTAGTTGGCATATGCGTGAGAGACGTACCAACTCGGTCCTAGATGGCTTTGGTCCTTTGCAGTTGATCATGTAATATGTTATATATATATATATATATATATTGTTGTGAATTAATCTCAGAGTCAGACCAGATTAGTAACTAAGTAAAATATAAATTCGGACTGACAATAAATAGAAATTTACTTTAGGGTTTTTCATTTAGGGTTACCTTTGTGGCTAAGCAATCTCCAACCATTATGGTTTAGGGTTTCGAATTTGTGTGACTAGGCTCAAAGCTCAACTTGAGAAGTGATATATTACTCTATTAGTAAAGCAATCAAATCAAGTGTTCACCTTGCAAGTGGTCATTTCCTCAGGTATTGATCACACCTTGAGTGTTGGATTGCTGGGAAGTGGGGGTGGAGTTAGTACTCTAGCTGAATTTCGAGTTGGTCTCAATTCAGGAGTGGGGAGTACTATCTAGAGTTTGATCTTAGTATTTTTTCTTCATAGCCCACCTGAGGGTAAGGGAGAGTAGTAGCAAGCTATGGCTACTCCAGGAGAGTCAATTGAGAGGTCAAACACTAGTGGTGATACATCTAGGAGACATCCTAATGAAATGTTGCAACAAAGTTCAGAATATCAAAAGGTTATGGGCCCACATTAGGGTAGAGAGATTGACAGAATTGAGAAGCTGAATACCCTCAACTACATAAGATGGTCCCGGAACATGGAGGAGATTTTGAAATTGTATGGGTACTGGAAATATTGCAGTTCTCCCTATGAGACCATTGAGGAGAGCTTTGCTGATGAGGTGTTTGAACATAATCATCTTGTCACGTTGAGGCTCTTCAAGGATACTCTCAACAATGCCAACCTTGAGATGGTGGAAGATATTCCATATACATGGGATATTTGGTCCAAGCTCAAAGCTGTGAGCAAGATCGAATTATTCGCCGATGCAAGGTTGAGGTGGGCTGAGATGTCTACCTTGAAGCTTGATCATGATGATCATGATGTGATACGGCACATGGCCAAGCTTTATTCATGTTTTACTAGAATAGGTGAGTCAGGTTTGATTATTCCTCCATATTTCAAGGTTGCACATCTATTTGCTAGCCTATCTCCAAAGTATGAGCCCATAATTCTATCACTTGATTCTCTTCCTGATGAACAAGTGTCATGGGACTATGCATACAACAAGATAGTCACATTTGCTACTAGATTTGATAGAGCTAGTAAGGAAGTTGCTTTTCTTGCTGACAAAAGGAAGAAGTGGGGACAGAAAAGTGGTACACAAGGGAAGAGCAAAGAGACTCGGAGCTGTTACTCCTGTGGTGAGAGAGGTCACCTGAGCTTCCAGTGCAAAAAGGTGTCTACGAAGAGCATAGATTCTTCCAAGGCTAATCACAGACCTGAGAAGCACAAGAGAGTGGTGAAGAAGAAGGAGAGAGCCAACTTGATTGAGGAACTTTTTTCAGATGATGAAGAGAGTGATTTTAGCAACATGAGTGTTGAGAGGAAGTTTGAGAAAGTGAGATGTCCTGGTTGGTACTTGGACTCTAATTGTAGTTCTCATAAGAGTTATGAGAGTCATATGTTTGAGAGCATGAAGAAGGTGTTGAGATATGTAGAGAGTGGAAATGGTGATGAATCTCCAATTCTTGGAGTAGGAACTTTCCAAGTGGCTTTTGTTGGAGGAGAAAACAAGGACAAAAGTCATACTCTGATATTGGAGAAAGTCAGATATGTACCTGATTTTGTCAAAAACCTCATGTCAGTGAGCAAGCTCACAACTACTGGTTTTGATGTACATTTTTGGGGTGGAAGGGAGTCTTGCACCATAGAGAAGGATGGACAGGTTGTTTGCAATGGAGTTGCTGATCGTAAACTGTTCAGATTGCTAGAGGTGAAGCACAAGAAATCTGAGAAATCTTATCTCTCAGATGAAAAGTCACTGGAGTTGTGGCACAAAAGGTTGGGACATCTTTCTAAGTCTAACATGAGACTCTTACAGCAAATGGTGGGAGGACTCACGCTACCAAAAGGATCACTTGCACTCTGTGGTGCTTGTGCTCAAGGGAAGTCACACAAGGCATCCTTCCCAAAGAAGTCATTGCACAGATCTGAGGAGCTACTGAATCTCATACATTCAGATGTATGTGGTAAGATACCTCACAAGTCCTTACTAGGTGCACAATACTATGTCACTTTTATAGATCACAAGAGTAGGAAGAGTTTTCTGTACTTATTGAAAAGCAAAGACAATGTGCTTGAAAAATTCAAAGTCTTTGTTACAATGGTAGAAACTCAGACAGGGAAGAAGGTGAGAAGACTCAAATCTGATGGAGGACTTGAGTATAACAACAAGGAGTTTGTTGCTTTTCTAGAAAGCAAGGGGATAGTGTCAGATGTGACAGCTAGAGATAGTTCCTCACAAAATGGAGTTGCTGAAAGATTGAATAGGACTCTGCAAGAGAAGGCATTGAGCATGCTACAACATGCTCAACTTGAGATGCAGTTTTCGGGTGCAGCTATCAAGGTTGCTAACTATCTGAGAAATCGAAGTCCCACAACAACATTGAACAACATGACACCAGAAGAAGCATGGAGTGGTAAGAAATCTGATCTTACCATGTTGAGGGTGTTTGGTTGTCCAGCCTATGCTCATATCCCAAAGGAACAGAGGAGCAAACTTGGATTGAAATCTAAGAAGCTTATCTTCATTGGATATGAAGAAGGATTGAAGGGATACCTGCTTTACAACCCAAGAACTAATCATACAATACGCTCTAGGGATGTGTTGTTTGATGAGGAAAGTACTTGGAGAAATAGAGAAATAGAGATGAGAGAAGTATAACACCAACAGTAGATATTTCATCTGTTTCTATACCTGTGAGTTTACCATTAACAGGTGATGGTGATAATAGAGATGGAACATCATCACAAGCACACAATGGCACTCAGGAGATACCTGATCCAGAAGGTGGAGAGGAAATGGTACCTGAAGTAAACTTGGGAAAAGAGGTAGACCGTCTACCTGATGCTCAACTGGAGCCTTTTCCAATGAAGGTTTACACCAGAAGGACAGGGAAGCATGGTAATGCTTAGGTTCCAAGAGCTGATGATTCTTTAGAGCAGCAGATAGAAATTTCAGGTTCAAAGATTGGGGATTGCTTCAGATACAGCTAATGTATCTCTTCAAAATGATATTGTCATGGAGGAATCCATCTCTGCTTCTATAGATGAGAACTTTCATTGCATGTTGAAGCATCAAAAAGATCAAATTGGAAGAAGTGGAAGCAAGCCATACTTGAGGAAAAAGAATCTCTACAGCAAAATTGCACATGGGAATTTGTAGATCTTCCACCAGGAATAAAGACTATTGGATGCAGATGGGTTTTCAAGATGAAGAGAGGAGCTGCTGGTGAGATTTTGAAGTACAAGGCAAGATTAGTTGCCAAGGGGTACAGTTAACAACCTCATGTTGATTATCATGAAACCTTTACTCCAGTGGCAAGGTATGGTTCTATTCGAATGCTGCTAGTTCTAGCAGCTGAGAATAATTGGGAGGTAGAGCAACTAGATGTGAAGACAACTTTCTTGAATGGAGACCTAGAGGAAGAAATCTACATGGATGTACCATATGGCTACTCTACATCCAATGGGAAAGTTTGCTTGCTGAAGAAAGCTCTGTATGGTCTGAAGCAAGCTCATAGGAGTTGGTACCAAAAGCTTGATGCTTATTTGAGGATACAAGGTTTCAAGAGAGCACACTAAGACTTAAGTGTCTACAACAAGGATCAAGAACTGTACGTAGCAATCTATGTGGATGATTTGTTGTTGATGGGGAAGGGAGTAAGAGCTGTGAAGAGTGTAATCTCTTATCTTTGCTCCATTTTCGAAATGACAGTACTTGGTCCAGTGAAATTTTTGTTAAGCATCCACATTGACAGAAATCGAAAGGAAGGATGGATTCGGTTGAGCCAAACCAAGTACATTGAGGGGTTCTACATAGGTACAGGATGGAAGATGCAAAACCTGTTTCTACTCCCTTGGAACATGGCTGCAAGTTAAAGAAGGAGATGGATGAAACTAGCAAAGAAACCATCAAAGACTTGCAGTTCCTGTATCAAAGTGCACTAGGTTCACTCATGTTTGCTATGGTTTGTACAAGACCAGACATAGCTCACTCATTGGGAGCTCTAGCCAAGTACACTAATTGTCCAACTCCAACACATTGGAGATGTCTCAAGAGGTATTTGAAAGGGACTCTAGGTATGTATTTGTAATACAGGAAGCTAGGATGTAAACTTACTCTCAAAGGTTTTTCTGATGCTAGTTGGGGTGACGATTTAGACAACAGCAGATCCACTTGTGGTTACCTGTTTTACTTTGAGCTATTAGTTGGGGAAGCAAACAGCAAAAATCAGTAACATTGTCCACAATAGAAACTGAAATCATGGCTTCTTCACTTGCTACTCAAGAGCTGATTTGGTCCAGGAGTATGTTGAGTGAACTAGGTTTTGTTCAACAAACTCCAACAATACTGACGTATGATAACACTGGAGCTATTGCACTCACAAAAAAACCATGTTCATCATCCTTGTACTAAGCACATCTCTATACGTAGGAGATTTGTTGCGGAGAAAGAAGAGGAAAAAATAGTTAGACTAGTTTATTGTCCAACTGAGGACATGACTGCTGATGTGCTAATCAAAGCTCTCTCAAAAGAGAAACATAGGAAATGTGTAAGAGAGATGGGTCTGTTACTGCCTCTTCATTAAGTGGGAGTATTGTGAATTAATCTCAGAGTCAGACCAGATTAGTAACTAAGTAAAATATAAATTCGGACTGACAATAAATAGAAATTTACTTTAGGGTTTTTCATTTAGGGTTACCTTTGTGGCTAAGCAATCTCCAACCATTATGGTTTAGGGTTTCGAATTTGTGTGACTAGGCTCAAAGCTCAACTTGAGAAGTGATATATTACTCTATTAGTAAAGCAATCAAATCAAGTGTTCACCTTGCAAGTGGTCATTTCCTCAGGTATTGATCACACCTTGAGTTAGTTCTTTGGGAAGTGGGGGTGGAGTTAGTACTCTAGCTGAATTTCGAGTTGGTCTCAATTCAGGAGTGGGGAGTACTATCTAGAGTTTGATCTTAGTATTTTTTCTTCATAGCCCACCTGAGGGTAAGGGAGAGTAGTAGCAAGCTATGGCTACTCCAGGAGAGTCAATTGAGAGGTCAAACACTAGTGGTGATACATCTAGGAGACATCCTAATGAAATGTTGCAACAAAGTTCAGAATATCAAAAGGTTATGGGCCCACATTAGGGTAGAGAGATTGACAGAATTGAGAAGCTGAATACCCTAATGAAATGTTGTAACAAAGTTTAGAATATCAATATATATATATATATATTACAGTCAACATGCTCTTAGATTGTGAACTTAGCAGAAGCCGTGAAAGTTGGGGCACGTTACACGAAAGTTGGGAAGGTATGAGTGAGGGGTTGATGGGAACTCCCTCGAAAAAAATTTAACTCTAAGAATGATTGACAAATTGCCACATATGGTCTAACAGGTGCTTTCTACACATGCGGGATTCCTGAGTAACCCTATCCTCAACTTAAGGTCAGCAATGAACCAGCTCTGACTCTGTTTGCCTCCGAGCTGCTGAAGTTAAAACCTGCTCGAATCGGGGGTGTAGGCAACACTTCCATGGCAAGCAGAGACAATCTCCCTCTGAGTGTAGGAGTGTGCCTACACCCAGTGAAGTGTAAGACCGTGGGAATGAAATGATATAACATTTTGAAATAAAGAGAAATACGGAAAATCGAGTTAAAAATTCATCTGAAAGTCCACAGATGTATGTAATCATAGACAGTCTGGTCCCTCGACCCTTCAACAATCTTGAAAATAACTAGAACTAAAAATCTCAAATCAAATCAGTCTTAGATTAAGCTAGGACCCGGGCAGAGAAGATGCATTCTTCATTTCACATCATTCAAGCTTTACTTGACATTCTGTCATTGAGACGGGCAAACAGCAATCAAGCTATTCGAAGATTATCAAATTCTTCCTAGTGATAGACATCGTTATCCCGCCCATGGGGTATCCGTGAAAGTGGATCGCAAGAAGGCAAAATGGGGACTGGATGGGCACGGGCGTGTAGCTGATACTAACAAGATGGAGATAACAGGTGCCAGCAGGTTTGGACCCACTACCAGCACGTTTTGTTTTTCAAGTGTAACTGCCCCTCAACGAGTTAGTGGCGATCATAACGATGGTAGTGTGGAGTTTAATGACAGATGAAATCAATAATTCCAAGATCGAAGAGCTTCAAAAGAAGAAGGCAAGAAAACAATGCTTATACTATTGCATGATGAAGGAGGTCGGTCAACTACTGCACAGGAACACAAGGCTGGAACCCTACGGAGATGCTAGTAAGACCATCCAATTCGATGAGAACTTCCGAAAAAAAGTACAACAGAGGGAAGGAAGTAGCTAACCACATTGTTAAAATCTGCATCTATGGGGTCTTGACTTGATGTGGTCTTCCCATCCTTTTTGTTATTTTACTGTGTCCCTTCGTTTTGAATCTACTCCAGGGAAGATAGAACTGGCGCTTTAATCCCCACCAACTGGAAAGATTTATGGTCTTTGATATTTTAGTTCTGCCATCCACAAACAGAAATCCCTTGTACAGATGGTAGTGTTCATTATATTGGGGTCCAGCGACTTTTCAAGATTTGCTGTGTCCACTAAGTAGACAATCATAGTAAGAGGTTTGCAAACCCTTAGTACCTAGAGTATCACATCAAAACCTTAAAACAACACGAAGTCCTAGTGAAGAAGATGACTAACCCTTCTTTTGTTAGATGTGAGCGGGTCTATAAGAGCAACTTCACTTCTGATGTTCTGTTCAACAGAAGAAGAAAGGTGATGGCCAATGGCTTTTAGTAGCAAGAAGGGTGAACTTACGGAAGAGCTTACAAATATAGGATCAACAAGGATCTGAATGCTTTGAAACAAAAGCTTGAATATTGTTAATAACAGCTTCTTTGAGATCAGTAAGTAGAGAAGGTTAGATTTTGAACCCAATCCCAACCTCTAAGTTTTCAGATCTCAGAGGACCTTGATTGTTAATGATGCTCATCACAGACAACGATCACAATTTAATCCAGGTTCTGAAATCGCAACTTAAGTCTTGATTCAAGATCACAAATCTGGATGAGATGAATGCTTTCTAGGTATCCCGATACCCAAATATGGTATATAGAGAGCTGCATTATGCTCACACGACATAAATATTTCATGGAGATTAAGAAATCGTTGGTATTAAACTGTCCAGGAGATAGTAGGAAAGTAGTATATTTGATCACGAGGCCAGAAATGAGCTATCAGTAGGGGTAGTCAATACTGCTACCCTACGTTTTGTTGTTTTTATCTCTTAAACGACTAAAGCGACGACTTGGATTGCTTCTGCTGCTGCCTGCATGTGTGAACACTGTCTAAGTTATAAGCTTTCACCAATGATCTCGTTTGGCCTGTGCAGCTATTATTCATTTCATTGTCTGTGCATACCTTAAAAATTTCGTCCTAGCCCCTAACGCCAGTACTGAGTACTTGTACTCTGCTAACTATATATGTTCAGAAGTATCTCAGGATATAACAGTAACAGAGTAACAGTAGAATGTAAATTGTGATGACTATCAGATATCAGATGTACATGCAACCCTAAAGTAATCTAGGATGACCAGTCACCAGCCACTGTATGAATAGACTCAAAGTTGAGCCTGACGATTGAATATATTGCTGGTATGTGGGTAAAGTATTCAGATCAATGATCAGTCGGTAAAGTGATCAGTACACCTCAGGTACTGATCACACCCGTGAGTTGTTGGAGTACACCTAGCCAGTGATCATATAGAGTTCTGACTCTTGTATGAGGGTTAGACTGATCATAGAGAGTTCTGACCTCTTATCCGAGGGTTAGACTGAGTGGTAGAAAACTATGGCAAGTGCATGGGTGTACAAGACCTATGGAGTCTCCTGCACTTGCTATAGTATTCTCCCACTCAGTCTAGCCCTCAGGTAGGTTCTGAGTAGTATTACTGAGGTGAAAACTTTCTAGAAGGAGAGACACCATCTGCAAGAGATCCATCTACTTCTATGCTGCAAGCAACTCTGTATCAAGTACATAAATGAGAGAGACTCATCTCTTGGACGTTACGGTACTAAATTAGAAACAGATGGCAACATATGTATTTCATGAAACTGACAATTTAATCAAGATTCAGAGGGTAAAAGGAGCAGAGCATTGGTAAGAAAACACCATGAATCCAGAGATACATCCAAATCTCCGAAATCAGTTTCTTCACTTAGACTCACATTTTAGAATGGGAAGGCTAACTTTCTTCGCTCTTTAACTATTCACCTTGTGTTCCGGAATCTAACCCTTGAATTGAAGTAGAATACAAGGGACTGCGTGGAGCAGTGTGTGGAGAAACCTTCTCGCGCAACGGAGGCGTGGTGGGCCCATAAACTTTTGATATTCTGAACTCTATTGAAGCATTTGATTGGGATGTCTCCTAGATGTATCACCAGCAGTGCCTGATCTCTCTATTGACTCTCCTGGGTTAGCCATAGCTTGCTACCAAAACAAAGTATTGTTGGAGCTTGTTGAACAAAACCTAGTTCACTCAACATACTTCTGGATCAAATCAACTCTTGAGTAGCAAGTGAAGAAGCCATGATTTCAACTTCTGTTGTGGACAATGCTATTGATTTATGTTGTTTGCGTCCCCAACTATTAGCTCCACCACTCAAAAGTAAACAAGTAATCATTAGTGGAACTACTGCTGTCTAAATTGTCACCCCAACTAGCATCATAAAAACCTTTGAGAATAGATTTACATCCTAGCTTCCTGAATTCCAAATACATACCTATAGTCCCTTTTAAATACCTTAGTACTCTCTTGAGACATCTCCGTTATACGAGAGTTGTACAATTAGTGTGATTGGCTAGAGCTCCCACTAAATGAGCTATGTCTGGTCTTGTACAAACCATAGCAAACATGAGTGAACCTAGTGCACTCTAATACAGGACCTGCAAGTCTACAATGATTTCTGTACTAGTTTCATCCATCTTTTTTTTTCACCTGTAGCCATGTTCCAAGGGAGTAGAAACAGGTTTTGCATCCTCCATTCTATATATATGTAGAACCCCTCAATGTACTTGGTTTGGCTCAACTGAATCCATCCTTCCTTTCGGTTTCTGTCAGTGTGGATGCATAATAGAAACTTCATTAGACTACATATTGTCATTTCAAAAATGTAACAAAGATAAGATATTACACTCTTCACACCTCTCACTCACTTCCACATCAATAATAAATCATCCACATAGACTACTATGTAGAGTTTTTGATCCTTGTTGTAGACACTCAAGTCTCAATGTGCTCTCTTGAAGTTTTGTATTCTCAAATAAACATCAAGTTCCTAGTACCAACTCCTATGGGTTTGCTTCAGACCATACAGAGCTTTCTTGAGCAAGCAAACTTTCCCATTGGAGGTGGAGTAGCCATATGGAACATCCATGTAGATTTCTTCCTCTAGGTCTCAATTCAAAAAAGTTGTCTTCACATCTAGTTGCTCTAACTCCCAATTATACTTAGTTGCTAAAGCTAAGAACATTCGAATAGAATCATACCTTGCCATTGGAGTAAAGGTTTCATGGTAATCAACATCAGGTTGTTGATTGTACCCATTGGCAACTAATCTTGCCTTGTACTTCGGACTCTCACCAATAGTTGCTCTTTTCATCTTGAAGACCCATTTGCATCCAATAGTCTTTCTTCCTTGTGGAAGATCTACAAATTCCCATATGCAATACTGCTGTAAAAATTCTTTTTCCTCAAGTATGGCTTGCTCCCACTTCTTCCAATCTGATCTTCTTGATGCTTTAACATATGATGAAGGTTCATCATCTACAGAAGCAGAGATGGATTCTTCCATGACAATATCATTTTGAAGAAATACAATAGCTATATTTGAAGTAATCTTCAACCTCTGAACTTGAAATTTCTATCTAATTGATTTTCTATGAGCAATTCCTTGTTCCTCTAAAGAATCATTAGCTCTTGGAACGTGAACATTACCATGCTTTCATGTCTTTCTACTGTAAACATTCATTACAAAAGGTTCCAATTGAGCGTCAAGTATCACTTACTCTCCACTTTCGGGATCAGATATCTCCTGAATACCATTGTGTGCTTGCGATGATTCTCCGGCTCTATTATCACCAACACTTGTTAGTGATAAAGTTCAAGTATAGAAATAGATGAAATATATACTGCTTGTGGGATGTTTCTCTCATCTTTGTTTCTCCAAATACTCTCATCATCAAACAACACATCCCTAGAGTGTATTGTATGATTAGTTTTTGGGTTGTAAAGCAGATTTCCATTCAATCCTTCATTATATCCAATGAAGATAAGTTTTTTATATTTCAATCCAAGTTTACTTCTTTGGTTTATGTGCATAAGCCGGACAACCAAACACCATTGAGAGTCTTGATAACTGCACCCTAAAATTGCATCTTAGTTGAACATGTTGTAGCATGCTCAAGCCTTCTCTTGTAGAGTCATATTCAACCTTTCACCAAGTTCGTTTTGCGAGGAATTGTCTCTAGCTGTCACATCTAACATTATTCCGTAGCTTTCTAGAAAAATAACAAGCTACATGTTTTTATACTCAAGTCCTCCATAAGATTTGAATCATCTCACCTTTTTCCCTAACTAAGTCTCTACCATTGTAACAAAGATTTTGAATTTTTCAAACACATTGTTTATCCTTTTCAATACGTATTGAAAACTCTTTCTATTGTTGTCATCTATGAAAGTGACATAATATTGTGCAACTACTAAAGATTTGTGAGGTATCATACCACATACATATGAATGTATGAGATCTAGTAACTCCTCAATGATTTCTTGGGGAAAGATGCCTTGTGTAACTTCTCTTCAGTACAAGTACCACATAATACAAGTGATTTTTTTGGTAGCGTGAGTATTCCCACCATTCGTTGTAAGAGTCTCATGCAACTGTAATCGGTGTCATTGTTTAAAGATTCATCAACTATGAATGTATTTTATTTCTTCTTCCCATCTATCCTCTATTCTTAAGATTTTTCATTCTCCCCAAACTTAGAAGAGTTGTAAACATATTTCTTCTTCTTGTTTTTCTACTTTGGACATTAAAAGCTCAAATACACTCTATCACCACATGTATAACAATTTTTAAATTCTTTGGCTATTCCTGACCCATTCCATGTATATATCTTTTTTTGGTGAGCAACATCCATAGTTGTTTCCTTGTCTTCATTCTCAACCCTTGTAGAAAAATGATCATTATGTTATAAATGTAATCCCAAGTCACTTGTTGTTCAAGAAGAACATCAAGTGAGAGCACAATGGACTCAAACTTCTCAAGTAAACTATTTGACAAATGTGCAATCTTGAAATGAGGGTAATTATTGTCCCTGACTCACAAATCTTAGGAAAATATAATTCAACTTGGCCATATGTACAATCACATAGCCAACGTCTTCACTCTTCAAAATAAGCATCTCTGCCCATCCCAATCTAGCATCAACACAGATATCAATTTTAAGTACAATTTTTAGTTTAGCCCAAATGTTCCAAGCATATGGGATATCTGTCACTAGGTCTTTGTTGACCTGATCCAGAGTCTTCCTAAACAACTTCTTGGCCATCATGTGTTATACTGTATGCTTATCATCTTCAAAACACTCATCAATGTCTTCATGTTCTTGATAAAATTTTCGATAGTCATAGAATCTCAAAACCTCCTCAACCTCATGTGCATATTCTTTGTAATTCAGAGCTATCAAGTTCACTAACCCATTGTGGGCCCATAATTTTTTGATATTTTGAATTCTGTTGCAACATTTCATTATAATGTCTTCTAGATGTATCATTAGCAGTACCTGACCTCTCTATTGACTCTCCTAAAATAACCATATCTTGTTACCACTCTCCCTTACCCTCAAGTGGACTTTGAGAAGCAACAATAAGATCAAACTCTAGATAACACTCACCATTTTTGAATTGAGACCAACTCGAACTTCACCTCCACTTTTCACCAATCCAATACTCAATGTGTGATCAATACCTGAAAAAATGATCACTAGCAAGGTGAACACTCTGACATGATTGCTTTATTAACAGAACAGTAATATATACATCTTTCATGCTAAGCTTTGAACCTCATCACACAAATCCGGAGTAATATATACATCTTTCATGCTAAGCTTTGAACCTCATCACACAAATCCGGAACAGTAAATAAAACAATCACGCCACAATGTTCATCTTACCAATGATCATTCCTTTAGGTATTGACCGTAGATATTGGATTGCGGAGATGTAAGGATGATGATAGCCATCTAATTGAATTCGAATTGGAGCTTCAAGGTGAAGAGAGCTACATTGAGAGTTTTGACCTCAAGAGCATCACCTAAAATTTAACTCATGGTTAGATTAAATATATGCAAGTGTAAGGGAGTCCACATGACCTGGTAGAGACATCTAGAAGTGATCCTTATGGATCACATTCACATACTTATTATCAAAAATATATATATGCAATCACCCCGTCAAAACATCAGTTAAAACTTCACATATCAAGCTTGTTAACGTTCACCTCATGCATCGCATAAACCTAACGCTCAAAATATTGTTTTGCAAAGAACACATAGCAAGGAGTACCTACTACTACTTGCATGTCGCCCGCTGCTGACTGAGACTCTTACAAAGATGCGTCCGTCCGAGGGTTCTAATGCAGTACCGACGACTTGGTGCTGATGTCGTGTGGATCCTTAGGGAAGGATAAAGACCTCTTGAGCATACTACAAGCGCTGGGGAGAGAGAATGTAAGAGAGATACATCCGTCCCATGAGAAGAAAAGATCCCGAAGACAATCATCGAAAACTACTGAGCATAAAACAGCCCAAAGGCAAGTAAGAGTCGGCCAAGAGTGCAAGAAGCTCTTGCCGAGGCTGCTGCAGGCTGATGTAAGCAGGCAGCTGAGCATCTTGATCACCAAAAAGAGGGCCTCCAGTCATAGCACTGGCAGAGAGAACAAGAGATCGAAAGCTAAGACCCTCATGAGGGTGGAGCATGGCTATTTATCTCCTCCCTGAAGTTCCCCAGCAACGAATAGTCTAGCGACAGGCACATGGAACCTGACCGTAAGTAACGCCTGTACTTACGGATACTTGGATACCGGTTCTAACGACCGATTGAGATTGGCACACAAAGGTTGTGAACGGTCTTTACTCTGGAAACCAAGCTTCTTGAGCATTCTAGAGAGAAACCATTGATTACTTGCGATATAAGTAAGTACCCTCACTACGGGAATACCGGCAATCGAACTTCCACACCGGGCTCCTCACAGCTTTCCACCTACTGTAATCGGTAAGTGCCGTCAACCCAGACGCTGTTTAGAAAAGGAATCCACTTGATCGCTCGAACACAGGGAAGCTTTGTGTAAATTTTTGCATGGTTTTAAAGATCAAAGAGTCTCTTTGAGCAGCCTGCTTGAGAAATAACGGTAACGATCGTATCTTTCAACTTTCAAACATTCTGGTGACAGAAGGGAGCCAGGTGGGCAGCGCTTATTTTTTTCGCTTCTTTCCAGAATATATGATTTCTTTTAGAAAGAGCAGACGCACGGAATGAAAACCCGATGGCAGAAAATCATCCGAAGAAACGAGAAGAAAGGCCGACTCGGGAGAAAAACGGCAGCCCAAAGGCAAGGAACCAGAGAGAGGACTGGCATATAGACCTTCCAATCAGCTAAATTTCCTCTTAAACAGTCGAGACGCCAAAGTACGAGGGATTCACCGTTGGTATCATCGGTTTAGTAAGAATGCACGAACTAACAGACATCAGGGTACGCGGCTTGACTGCTCAGAGAAACCTTTCAGATGCATGGATGATTGTTATTTCTCTGTTTTTGAAAAATATATTTTTATTTCTTTCAGACAATTTTCTTTCAACTTTCAAACATTCTTATGACAAAAGGTGCAAGAGAATTCACAAAAACGATCATTTCTATTCACAGAAGCTTTGAAGTTTGTTTACGGGTAGCGCTCGACGTAAGGAAAGGATTCAAGACTCAATGTGACGAAGTGCAAGGGAGTACTGACCAGAAAAGAGTATCGCGTTCCACAACTGAGAATGGACTCGACGGAGGAGAGCGCGCCCTTCACGTAAGCTTCACGTAGATCCAAACTATCAAACAGTTGGGAAGGAGTGGAACGTGTTGATTCGTGCCTGTTGCAGCGACGGCATGGCTTCGTTGTGCGCCGATTACACTCTTGTTATCTACTTTTTTTGTATGAAGTTCGATGACCCTCTACATTCAGGTCCACATCTTGTCCGCAGGCTTTTATTTCCATCTGGCATTGCCTGATGATCCCTGTTATCCAGGAGCTTGTCCTCCAGGACTTCAACCACCTGTTAACCGTGGATGAAGGTTCATGATCTTCAGCGAGCTTCGCCGGTGCTACGGCACGCTTGGAGAACCTTGTTCCACTTGTTCTGCAGCAGTCTCGAGGTATGAGTTGGCATCATCATACTTCCCGAGAGTGATCTCCGAGTCAGCTGTGTCAAATTCAACAATCACAAGCTGACTACCAAACCATATCTCGGCGAGAATTTTCTAATGCAAGTGACAATTTCCATGCAGCATCATACTCTTGACCTAACTTCGATTTTCAAATGCCAACCACTTTATTACGAAGACTTGCATCTCCAAATAATACGCTCCACAAAGTCCACATCGACATCGGCAATGTCAGCCAAACCACAAACCTCCAAAGGCTTCCGATGCGCTTCGGTGCCTCCCCACACCGGGTTCCTCATCTTCGACTCTAAGTTAGTTAGTAATGTCAAAAGGGCCGGCATATCTTCCAAGGAATATTTGAACACGTTCAGACTGTTCAGAATAGTCCACCTCTGCACAGATTCCCTGACTATCTCCTCAGTGTCTCTTTAACTGAGCTGAAACTGCTGATCCCGCTCTAGGCAACCAGCCTTAGACACTGATCGTGTGTCTGTAAGAGATTCTTGAGGCTCGACCGTGTGCCCCTTCCCATGTGCGTACACTTTTCTCCAACACTGAATCGTCAATGCATACAAATGAGGCTTCGCTCCGATTGAGAACCATCGCTACATGGACACTTCAAGTGACAGAGGCTGAATCTCTTTATCAGATTTCCGTAGTCATTCTACGACGCCTCATCAACCAGGCCTGTGCTGTAGTATTATTTTAGATCGGACTTTGCGCACTTTCCATGGCATCGTAGAAGGTATACTGTCGAGGATCCACCCAAACAATCGCCGCATCACTTTCACTTTGACGAGTCCATTTCCGATAGCTCTGCTCGAAGTACAATCTGGAAACGATGCACATCTACTGCAGTCGTGTTGTTTTAAGTAGTACTACTGTAATTTTACGGTCTAAGATGTGATGTTTCTCCTTCTAGGTTTCATGTCAGTAACAGAATCTTCCCGTGGGTATCTGGGAATATTCTATCACTTCCGAATTTCCTCATGCACCATAAGTGTCTATTTCGGTGCCTACTGGATTCAGCATTTGTAAACTTTATGCTACATAAAAGTCACAACACCTTGGATGGGAGTCGTAAGTTGCCCTTTCCGCACCTTTCAGAAGTATCAAATTAATGTGCTATAACCTTGCAATCTTCTTCAAGTACGTTTCATATTCTGGTCAGCCAAGTTTGAAACTTTGTATGGCACGAAGGACAACAAATGCCGTAAATCATCGTCTCAAGAGTGAATGTGGGGATTATTCTACACTTTCGTAAGGTAATCTTCAGCTAGTACTGAACATCAGATCAAAGTTTTGCTGATATCAATCAGGATTGTCTAGTTTAGTTTTGCTGAACTATATATTACTTCTCATTGAAATATAATGCTTGAGTGATGGCAGGAACACTGACTCAATAATGATCGAGCTTTATGTGTGAGGATGATATTATAAAGAGAAATGACCAATGATAAGGATGTCCTCTCCGCGAGAATGTCGATGATTCAGTTTTTTCATATCTAAGGAAAGCTGCAATCTAACTCACAGCTTAGATCAACGTCTTCCGTATAAAAATTAGCAGGGAACAGCTTCTTGGACTTGTTAGTTCATAGAAGCTGTTCCCAGATGTAGTCCACATTGAGCTTGTCTGAGTTGAGTGGAATCTGAAGCTCGTGAAAGTATGGCCCCAAACTGGTGAGTGGAAGAAAGGTTGATAGAAAGGCTCTCCGGATAGGCATTCTCATTTTTGGAGGTCCGAGGTTGTGTGGAAAGATGCCAACTCATGTCAACTTTAGTGGAAGCTTTGGAATGAGCTTTGTCGCACTTCGTGGATTGGACAGAAACTGACCTCATGATGAAGATCAGATATGGCTGGTTGGATTAAAGGGTGTTACTGCTTTGGGTAGGTACTGAAGAATGTATGGCAGTTCTCGTGAGCTTTATATGCAAGAATGTTAGGATGTAGGCGGTGCAGGGTGCAGCATAAACTTGGAGTCATGTGGAAACAAAAGATGGACTACGTTTCAGGTGGCTGAGACACTCAGTTGAATCTGGTGCAGGAGGCTTCCTTGTTATTACAGAAAATTGCGAGACGAGTGAAAGGGAAACATCTATTGCAATACCAGCTGAAGCGCTCAGCTGAAAGGTAGGTCGTCGCTAAATCTTGTTGCGTATAGCAGAATGTTGAATATCGACACTAACTCTACTCTGAACTTGCCAGTGTCCGTTTTGGTTCACCGTTCTTACTCAGATATTTTCAAGGGATTGTATCAAGCTTCTAAGGATCTGGAGTTATTCATATACATTGTTGTATAAAAGACTTGTAAGATTTACCTCTCAGCTTCTATCAATAGAGAATAGTCTCAACTATCTTCTGTTTTCCACACCTGTAAGGTCTTACATGGTATTTCGACATTGACCCAGTAACCTGCTACTATGATTCCCACTCAGACAGGAAACGTTCTGAAGAACATTTCAGGTAGAAATCTGGAAGTTATGACAGCACAAGTTACCCGGGATGATAAGGAACCGCACGCACATTCAATCTCAGAGAGTTGGAAACAATCCGTCTCAGTGCTGGAAACTCGGTGAATGAGCTAGTGCTAGAGAAGAAAGCAGTTGGAGTAAAATTGATAGTCTCGAGGGAGTCAAACGTGGAGAGGGAGAATGATTCCGTTTGGCTACTCAACAGTAGATTTTTTTCTGACACACACTGACTCCCTTTATGGAGCTTCTTTTTTAGACTGATCGTGGAGTTAGTTGTCGAATGTTCATGACTTCTAACGAACAACAGTTGGAACAGCTGATGGAGATCAAAAAATTGTTGTGTGATTCTCCTTGACTGGTGATGAAGTCGTTGCAACAGACTAATTAAGCTGGGTAGGAACGCGATACCTGCTCTCCTATTCATAACAAGGTTATACCACTTGATTTACCAGAAGTCAAGGTTGTTACAAAACAGTGCTACAGTGCTCTCAGTAGAAGAAATTTTTGTGTACTTGCTTGAAACTTTTGCAATGATTGTAAGAAGATGAATTTCTACCAGCAAGTTGTGCCTCTAGGTTCTCACGAAGGTCAGCTGCGGAGAAAGAGTGTGTGTCCGTGGAGAAAGAGGTTTTGTGATTGTACACTAATATGAAGTATTAGTCAGGAAATTCTCGGTGTCCGAACGCAAGTGTTCCAGACTTTCAGTCACAAATTAGACACACTTTCTGTATCTTAAAAGCGCTTGTGAATGAAGAGGTACACGGTGGGGGCGAGCCCTATCACGTGAAATCTGAGAAAATGTATTTTAATACCCAGAAAAAGGTTGGGATATGTTCTGCAGTGTTTTGTTCAAAGTTGTAAAAGTATTCTAATATGAGAGCTTCAACATAGTTCTCTGTTGCTGTACGTGTCATCTGCTGTGGAGTCCTTTGACTTTTTGACTGAAAAGTCAAAGGTGCTGCTAAGAAGATGCTTACATTTCTGGATATGTTGAGATATGTAGACAGAAATGTGCATCTGAGCATGCAAGGAAAACCAAAGACTTTTTCCATGCTTGACTTGCCAGTTTATCCACCACGCATCTGCGACCGGATGACGTCAGTATTGAAGCATATTTAGAGTATCGAAGTGGCTTTCCCCTGTATTAGACATAGAATATGTATTATAAAATGAGGAAAGGTATGGAAGACTCTCTTCGAGAAAATCAGAACAGTTCACGTGATCATGCAAAGATACTCCACGCAAAAGTGTTTCATGAGACACTTCCATCAAATTGGCATGGAAGTCCCAGCAAGTACCCTATGGATTCAGTGGAGGGCATCACATAGTACAGCTAGCGAGGGGTTTTTCCTGGACTGTATTATTTTCTTTGGTTCCCTTGCCTTCCGTTTTTTCCCGTGGGTTTCCCATTTCATACACCACGCAAATTTTTCAACTAACCAGCCTCAATTGTTATTCATATGCATCAGCAATTCAAATTATTGATCAGGCAAAAGTCAGTTCTAGTTCCTCCCTTCCGGTACTGAAGCTCATTGCCGTAGTGGAGGACAATGTAACTGCGGCACAGGAGGAGAGACTTTGAAGCAATCCAGTCTGGTACACGAGATCGGTTTTCCACACAAGTCGACGCCACCATAAGAAAGCTTATATCAACGATCCAAAAGCAGCATGGTTTGTCTATCCCAGTGGACCTTTAACTGGTAGGTCCACAAGTGCAAAGGATGAGCATGTCCCACGATACAAGAGATGTATAGAGGCTGCAGTTCTGGCAGTCGAGAGGTAGGTCACCTGCAAAAGTGCAAGGAAAATTTTGAAGTGAAGTTCATGTTTCTTTACAGAATTCAATGGATATTTCACAAGTATGTTCAAGATAAGGACACTGGAGGGAGGCAATGGATTCTTGAGAATATGACAAGAAGGAGCATAAAAAGGTGGCCAAAAAATCTTAACAAAAGATGAAGACACAACGAGATTTTGTCGACTGAATGTGGATATTCTGAAGGACCAAACTTTGTGCCCTCATTGACACATGGAGCCCAAAGAGCTCATTAAGATAGACCAGAAACGGAGAGCCTACTTCTCGATTTAAAAAATCGCATCATCGTTGGCAGCTGCCGGTCATGTCGAGAAACTGCTTAAAAAGCTCACTCTAAGAATAAAGAAGAAGAAAACAGGTTTCCAATATGCAGTTGTCGACATAGTTTAGCTTCGAGATTGCTGAAAAGCCAGGATGATAAGCTCACAGCAAATGTTGCTCGTCTGGGGTGGACAACGAAAAAGCGAACTTACGTGTCTGGCAGGATCAGATCACAAGGGTTTCTTCTTTTCTAGTCGGTTGACTTCTGAAGGCAATCTGGACTACGGAATTTATCGTATCATTCGCTCCAAACCAAATTAACCAAATTAGGTGTAATAGTACGAGTTTCCAAAGTGGATGAATTTGACGATAAGGCAAAAGTTCGCTGTAGCTGCATGCATTTTAAACATGCCAAGGAGAGCAGGAGGAACAAGAGCCGCTAGTGTTGGGGGCAAATGCCAATGAGGAGGATATCTAGTCAGATGAGAGGGCTCCGCCATAGCCGGGACGAAACGGGGACACAGAATTCTGCACATAATCTGGATGGAAGAGGAAATAAGTCTTGCAATCGGCCAATTGTACATGGACATAATGCTGTGGCTCCCGTATTCGGTATTACGGTTGTCGATGAAACCAATAAAGGGACCCCTACTGTCGAAGAGATCATCGTGTTACGTGGAGGATCATCGTGTTTGAAGACGTTATAGCAAGAGTGAAGAGGAGGGCTAGCTTCTTGTGCCTGGAGAGGATGAAAACTAAACCTGATGAATATTCACCTCTGCATTTTCAAAGAATGAAGGAAGATCCAAATCATCCGCCAGTTGGGAGAAGGCGGAGTTGGTTTTCCCCAACTTGAGGTTTCCTATTAGCCACGCTTGGAATAATCTGGGTAGTTTTGAGAAAGTGCACGGTAACTGCAATTAGGAGCTATGTTTGGGTACGATGGTAGTGTACACCGCAACAAGCTCAATCGAGGAGGTGTCAGAACTTCGGGTTATTAAATGCGGAGATCTGCCGTTGTATTGGAAGGTTGTTTCTGTGGGAGATGAGATTCGGTGCAAGTTTTGAAGAGTCAAGAATAGTAAGAAAGAGCATGTCGATGTCAGTTTGCTGAAGTGCAAACCGATTTCGACATGGGCCTGGGTTCAAGAGCCAATATGTGCAGTACTGCGCGGCAGACTGTGCAGACAAAATGGCGGCAGGGCCCAACTGTGGTCACCGCCACCGGCAACGGCTTTGATGCGGACCATCGGGGTTCGTGGGCTTAAAGGAAGATAATACTCTCGATGCCAAGAACTTCGTCGCATGCATTTTCAGCAGGTACTAGGATGCTTAAAGGAAGATAATACTCTCGATGCCAAGAACTTCGTCGCATGCATTTTCAGCAGGTACTAGGATGCGAGACGTTCGATTCTTCGAGATATGGAGTCAGGGCGGGCGTCTCATGCAGATCCTAATTACACACTTGTATCTCTATTTGTAAGTTTCCTAAATTGCCACCGATGGGCCACTAAACGGATTCATGTTGTTTTCAGGTTTCAAGATACCAGAATTTCACGAGAACGGTGTTCATGGGAACGGTGCTGCTATACTGCCCAAGGGTGCACCACTTACATGGGTAATTTGTGAAGGATGGAGGAAGCAATGACACATAGCATTTGCTTTCTACAAGTGGAGGAGCTTTTCTTCTAACAATGGAAGATAAGCTACATGAGATAGATAGAGGAGAACAACAAATGCACGCTCAAGGGTGGGTCGGACTATGTGGATAAATGCAAGAAATGTGTCAAGACTAGGTTGCAGGTGATAATGGCTTCCTCCATGATATGATGAAATGCATAAAGAGGAAAAGCCGAAAAGGAAAAGTCTCAAAGCTTAAAGTGTCGGGGAGGTGCAGGGGAGATGCTTACAAGTGATTAGCGATTGTACGACGCGAGAAAAAACAGCCTGCGAAGTGGAGCTCTCCATAGGGTTTGTGGAGCGGCAAGAGGCCCACACCAAGGGCCACGGCCGGTCTCCAGCAATGGGGACCGTGAAAAACATGTAATGGTCTTGTGCCACCGAAGGATCAGAGGTTCGAGCCATGAAATAAAATATAAAATGTAAAATTCAGGCGCGAAAAGTGATGAAGTGGTGGTCAAGATGCGGACTAACACAAAAGTGACGCCTTCTAAAGTGTTGTAGTAATGAACTGAGTTTATACCACAGGAACCCGAATATTGTTGATGGGTTCACCGGTTGGCTTTTGCTGAGTAGGCATGGCACGGACCTGTATGGATGATTACCGGTCCTGTGGAAGGTAGAGGCATGCAAGTGAAGATATGATGGATTAAGCGGTGCTGCTGAGCTACAATCAGGAAATTTCTTTTCAGTGCAAGGGTGGGTTTCAAAGATATTGTTTCTGCCATTTGTTGCAAAGGGGTCATCCTTCGACTACGCACCAAATCTAGGGCAGCAAGCCAATTGTAAGAGAACATCTGGGCCACGTGGTTGCTAAGCTGTTTACAAAGGCGGGGCTCCACTCTCCAGTCCTCCTGCATGTCAGGACGAGGAATCGCCCCAACGACCAATTTTCTTCTTCTTCTGCTTAATCATCATCACCATCATCAACTACTGCTGCTGCTCACGGACTTCAAAATTGATCTCCTCACTATTGTGAGTGTCCGTGGCTGCCTTCCTCATTCGCAGTCCTTTGAGCTCCATCTCTGATCTTCTGCATTACAGTGCTCGGGGCCGTGGTCAGGGTCCCCACCCCACCGCGCCTTTGTCCTCAATTCAGGCATGGCTTTGGCTCCCAATTGGATTTCGACCTTACGGAGTGCCCAGTGAAAGTGCGCCAGGAGGAAAGACAGTAAAAGTAAAGTAAGTCAATCTCCCCTTCTGGCCATGTCCTTCCGTCCTTTGAGTCCTGAACCCTCATTTTTGTCCGCTCTGGAGTCTGTGCTGCTGCAGCAGCTGGATCTTCGTTGAATGATTCGGCCGAACTCGAACGTTTGTCCTCTATTTCTTCGTTTCTTTCCTTATTTCTCCGGGGCTTCCAAGTTATGGGCTCTAAGTTGTAGTTTGGATCCGAAACCGGCAGACTATCTGCTAGTGCCGCCATGGTTGAATGCGTGATCGGCAGAAGATCTCACTTACTTGGTCTGAAAAGCTTGCAACAGACCATAGCTAGATATGGTAGCCCGGATAGCTGGCGCTTTCTAGTTTTTTCCACGTCCGCTGTCTTAGGACGGTTTGTTTTTTCTGGGCATGATTCACCGACGTGGGTAATTTGAGAGTGCCAGATTCGGCAGACGGGAAATTGAAGGGAGAGAGAGCTTTTTTGCATCGTAGGGCTGGTCGAAGAGAAGATGAACCAGGGTATCGGCTGAAGTACCACGGAAGGATACTCTGCTGTCCGGAAGATGGAGAGAGCAAGTTTTCAGTCTGAGCAGGTTCTCAGCAGCAGTGAGGCATAAGTTGAGTTGAAGAGAGTTCGACCGATTGAGTTGCTATGTCTTGCGGAATTCTGAACTCGCTATGAGAATGTTTGGAATTCCCTCCGCGGGATAAATTAGACCGCGAGGCGTGCAGCAGCAGGCGCAGCTGCAGTTGTGGGGGAGGGAGGGCAGGGGCGAAGTAATTGGAGCGGCAGCACAGAAATTCGAGATGGGCAACACTCGATCGAAGGAGGAGCAGATGCTTATCGATGAAAACGGAGAGAGGGAGCGCGGTTTCGACAAGCAGCTTTTTCTCTCCCTGAAAGTGCACCAGACCGAAGGCAATGTCATGCCCACCGACTACTCGCCCTACGTCACAGGCTCCTTGCCCTGCTTGGGCAGCTGGAACCCGTCCAAAGCGGTTTGCCTCTTTCCCCTGTTCGATGGATTACTCCGGTTGATGAATTCTGGCTAGAAATCCTCAAGTAAAACAATCTTGTAGCCAAAAGCTTTGAAAGAAATATCGATTATCAGTAACTCGTGATCCTGATTTTCTGGTGGAAAAACCTTTCGGATGAATTCGGTTGTTGCGGGAAGGCAAGCAGTTGCAGAAGTATGCTGTGGTTTTTTTTAGGACTCTATTAGTGTATTGATGGTTTCACGCGGTGAACTTTAGAAGCAGCCTTCAATTCCGAACCTGCAGTCGACACAATTTCCTACTTGAGCTATTTCCACTTTTCTTCACTTCGATTTTTTGCATGCTTCAATTTGAGGCACAATTGCAGATTACGTTAGCCACTAGGACCAGCAAGAGAACAATGCAATAATCTAATCGCTGAAAATCGCCAGTCAGAATCCCACGATCGGTGGTGGATTGTCGAATCTGCAGACTTATTTTTCCTCTCTTCGAGACCGCTTTTTACCACTCTCTTAGAATCGGTTTGCTTTCTTTTGCGGAGCAGGTTGCGCTGGAACGGCAGACCACCGACATGTGGGAGCTCAGTTTCGTCATACCCGCCGATCATGGTAAAACGATCATTCCTTCACCTTCTAGCTCTCACATTCGTCTCATTACTGTTTCGGATATTTGAGCGTTGTGCTGACGTGCAGGTTGCGCTGCCAGCCAAAGCGCGGTCGCAAATCCATTCATCCATGCACCACTCTCCCTCACATCTTGCGCCACAATCCATAGACAAACCGAACAACGTCCTCGGCCCCTGTCGATGGGGTTGTCTATGTTGGGGATGTGTGGGACCGTCTCTAGTTATAAAAAGAACTCGATCTCACTGGACGTGGTCAGGGCGAGGCGAGGGCGGGGCAAGAGGGAAGGAAGAACGGATATCATATCTATTTGGTCGAAAGATTGCGAATATTTGTGCGGGTGTAGAATACCTCTCCCGTCGCCCGAACATTTGATCCACCGTTCTCTGGCCAAACAAAAGAGGCCTGAATCTCACTGTGTCGCTGTGCCTGCCCCGCACTCAAAGAGCTGTCGGGTGGGCTCCCTAATGAAAAGGTCCCGGGAGCCGTGCATGCTAAGTTCGGACGCGTCAATTCTCTCTGGCAAGCAGGCAGATTGGGCTAATGAGTGATAGTAGTTAGGCGGGAGACGAGCAGGAAGATTCGAGACCAGCTCTCGTGACGAGGTTTGGATCAGCATGAAGGCGAGATGAGTTCATGGACGGCGACCACACCCACCAGAGGACGTCGTTGTCTCGTTGAGCATTGGGAGGAGAAGAGAAGAGGAAGGAGGAAGAAGGTTGTGGTTGTTGATGTTGGCGGAAGCTGAGTGTGCGATGGCGAATGTATTTGTGCAGATACGCTCGAGTTTAAGTATCTACTGAAGCCGAAGCATGACAAGGAGTCGTACATTCTGGAGGACGGGGCGAACAGAGTGCTCACGGGCGGGCGAATGGATGGAGACGCACCGCCCATAGCCTCATTCAAATTGCCCATTACGGACCCGCTGGAATTCCCCGTCACCATCAAAGCTGATCCGGTGTCGCCCTTCACGTTGGCCGCAAGTTGGCGATTGCACATGGAAAATCTGCAATCCCACGGTTCCATGGTGCGGGGCATTCCTGATGTCAGCATAAGTGGCGTATCCGCCACTCTGCCTGCCAGAAAGGTACTCATCATTCTCCTACTCCTCTTCTTCCTCCTCCTCCTCCTCCTCCTCCACAGCCCCACCATTTCCTCCCCGCCCTCCCATCCATCCATCTCAACGCCTCCCTGCTATCTATCTATCATGCATCTTTGTGAGGGTGAGCCAGCATCCCATTGTCAGAGAAACACCAACTTGTGCAAATTCCAGCGAGCCTATCAGACATCTTTTTGTGATAAGGCTGGGGCGCCCTTGTTGACTCTTTCCTTGACATTGTTTTCCAAGAATCAGGACAAAGCTTTGCGCGCTTGATTACCGGTGAGGCCAGATTTTATTACTGGTGTAGGGAGATGTCAGCTATGTCGTACCGTCAGAGACTTCTTGACTTTGGGTTGGTTGTACGGGAAGTTCTGTACAGGGTTTAGGACCAGGACCACGGTGCCAGTGAGCTCAATTAGCCTAGCCAGCGCGTAATTACACCATGTTTCTTCCTACCCTCTCCTCTTGTACGTGTTTGTCACTCGAGCATATTTCTCTAATACGGCCGCCACCTCAATTCAGCGCTAAATTGGAATCTTTTCTATGAGATTTTCCAGGTTCACCTGCCATTGTGTGAATTGTTGCTTGACATCTGTGCCATTGTCGAGCTGCTGCTTGCCTTTAGCCGACTGGATCGCAGGCGCTCGAGCTCGACCTTGAGCATTACGAGATACCGACCCCGGCGTCTGGTCGTGAATCGGGAGCTCAGTACGTTGCGAACGCGGCCGAGGACCCTCGTGGCTTGCAGCGCTCAGCATCGGTGCCCGTCCCCGTTTCGGAAAATCGGAACCGAATGATCAAGCGGCTGGACAGCAACGTGTCCCGAGATCGCTGTGTGTCAATCAAGGTAGACTTATCCCAGTGCTTGTGGTAGTGATCCTCTGGGAGAGACCCGGAGTTTTTCAGTCAAGGATTATTCTCTGGCCATGTCATTTGGCCTGTCTGTCGTCACGAGCTTCGTGACGAACACCCAATTTATGCCTGGGATGGGTCAATGTGGCTGCAGGATTTGGTGGTGCTAGGTGGAGCCGAATTGCCCCTTCCAACGACAACACCCACCACACCTGGAGAATCCAAGACAGTAGGAACGGATCCATTCTTGCCCAGGTTTACCGAAGATCACCAAGGAATATATGTGGACAAAGGCGTTGGAAGTTCTCCGAGGATCTTCCGAGTGAACACGGACGTCAGTTTGATGGACGGAGATACGCATTTGGACAGCGACGAGACAGAGGTGGGCTTGTAATCTCTACTCGGGCCACAGGAGTTTACAGCAGCTCACATATGGATGACAGTCAAGCGGCATCTAATTTGGGGGCTGGATCTGGACCCCGTGGGGTAGGATTTGGCTTCTGCGGCTAAAATAAGAGTGACTTATAATAGCTCAATTCACAACGGTGGAAGTACGATTCGATTGTCATTTTCTGATACTTGCAATTTGTAGAGTTGACCCCAGAAGGTCCTGTACTGTAGTGTATCCTGAGCCTTTTCTGAGACTCGCAGAAACCATCGACGAACAAGTCGAATCGTCCAGCGTCGATAGCCATGAGTGCAAACTTGTTTCGTGAGCTATCAACTATGTCGTACGAGCTTCAGGTGATCCGCAGGACCTGTTGCAAGTCTTAACGGACTCTAGAACTTTCTACAGGTTGCTGGCGCGTTATTCATGTATCTCGGGTTGTTTACTTTCGATTTGATTTGGCACTTGCAGGATATGCCGGAAGCTGCTGGAGCTGTCGCCGCTGCAGCTGTAGCAGATCGCTTACTGGGTCCCAAGGAGCGGAGACAGTTGGCAATTGTGCTGGTATGTCAGGAAGAATACGTTGTTGATCGATGTGTGAAGGATTGCGTCAGGGATCCCTCGAAGTCTTTGAATTTTAGATTTTCGTACATATATCTTTGGGGATAGTTGTCCTTTGACCACGTCGAGGTGCGAAATCTTATTTTCTCAGAGCAATGGAAACCTGTGATTCGATGTCGAAAGTCCTTTGCCATCCTTGGAGGATTGTTCTCTGTTGTCAAATTTGAGTTAGAGACAAAGCATATATGCATCCACGCTAAATCTTTGTGGGGGAACTGGTTCAGGTGGGCTTGCCAGCCAGAGGCAAGACATTTACAGCGGCGAAGCTGACTAGATACCTGCGCTGGTTGGGGCATGATACGAAACATTTCAATGTTGGAAAGGTGCGGCTTATTGTATCCTACCAGTTGGCAGTGAAGTCAAATCACATCTGTTTCTGATTCCTTCCATCGATATGTTGTTTCTTACGTCCACTAATTGATTGTTTTTCTCTCGCAGTATCGCCGCCTCAAGCATGGGTGTAGTCAGGTATTTTCATAATGTTCTCGTGGGTACCAGCACATGATGCAAATCTTTTCTCGTGTTTAAAATAGTAAGTTGCTCGTCAGTATTCCAGAGATGGTTTCAAGAGAGATAGAATTAGAAGCTAGCATTTATGCTGACTTTGGTCGTTTCTGTTTTTCAGACTGCTGACTTTTTTCGAGCAGATAATCAAGAAGGTGTGGACGCAAGAAATGAGGTAGGTGTCAGCTGATGTGGCTCATGATGTCTGCTTTGTACGTACTGCACAGATTGTGACCCATCTTTTGTAGCTTATTTTGCACGTGATACATTACAACAGATGTGGAGAGTAGAAGAGTCAAAATTTCATTTTAATATTTCTAGTTTGAAATCACGGATCTTTGCTGAATACTTGCTCGAGTCCTTGTAAAGATAGCGTCTTTGCATTTGTGGGGAGGAAAACAAACAGAGTTTATGGGATGAAACTCTGAAACCTCAGGCCAAATATCTTATGTACGGTTGTACAGGTTGCTGTTCTTGCAATGGAGGATATGCTGGCTTGGATGGCAGAAGGCGGTCAGGTATGTTTTCTCTATAGAAATAAATAACGATTACAGCTTCTTTATGTTCTGATTTTCTCTTCATATGGTAATCCTGGCAGCAGCTGTAAGAAGTGTCAACGTACTGTGGAGCTGCTAATATGCACCTACGTCTTTGTAGGTTGGTGTTTTTGACGCTACTAACAGCACTAATGAGCGGAGAAACTTACTGATCAAGTTGGCCGAAGGCAAGTGCAAGGTAAGTCTTTAGGAATAACTGTTGTATGCACATCTTTGATGTAATACACACTGAGGCAGTGTTCTTTGTTTAAATCCATACATTTGAACCTTGATAATATTGTGGGTAAGTAGAGTACCGAGGCCACACGGTCATGACCTCCTTGCAGTTGAACTTCAAATTACTCCATGGATCCATTCAGTTCTGATAAGGAAGAAGTTCTTGATAGTTTTTACTTCATTGTTGTCTGCAGGTGATTTTTTTAGAGACCATATGCAATGATCGGTCTGTAATCGATCATAATATTCGTTTGAAAATACAGCAAAGCCCCGATTATTCTGATGTGTGAGTCTTTTTACGCCACATAGTCCATGCCCTGTTCGTCTCTGTTTTGTCTCACAAGGAAAGCATTGTTAATGGCTTGTGGAATACAGAATACTTCTTGAAGAATCAACCCAATCAAGGATCTCACCTAGATTTGAAGTTGCTGAGATGTTCATCATCACGAGTTGGTAACATTTATCACCTAATTGTATCTGCAGATCAGATTATGAGGTTGCTCTTCAAGATTTCAAAACACGTTTGGAAAATTATGAACGGGTATGAATCTCGATACTGTAACACTCTTGTATTGGAGATGTTATCGGGGCCTAAATAATACGTCGGGAACATAGTTACTGTTTTGTGGAAGCTATACATTTGTTTCTTGTTTCATTTCTTATAACTGAGAAAGGGAGATGATTCAGGTTTATGAACCAGTGACGGAAGGCTCATACATCAAGATGATTGACATGGTTAGCGGTCAAGGTGGTCAAATGCAGGTAACGGTGTATACCACTGTATCCTAGGTTGATCCCAACCTCGGCGGCTTTAATTTTCTGTTCATGCTGCCTGATTGAACATAGTTATTAGTTGTCTGTCTCAGATTCATTACCTCAACTCAGCTTTCTCCTCTATCTCATAGGAAATTTCGCGATTATTTGAAGTTTATCGGTGAATTATGCTGTTGCAGGTCAGTAATATAAGTGGATATCTTCCTGGTCGAATAGTTTTCTTCCTGGTACGTATAAAGTTGGAGATTGATTTTTTTTACAAGTTGCTATTTCCGGCTTCGTCTGCCACATGGCAATGATCAAGATCCAAACTGAGTTATACCTAAGAACTCGTAACTCGTGTCAAGTTTAATCTACTGCAAAAGCTCTCTTATCCAGTTGGTTTTGGTTTTCCAGGTGAATACGCACATCACTCCCAGACCCATACTTTTAACTCGACATGGGGAGAGTGCAGATAACGTCAGGGGTCGAATTGGTGGTGATCCTGTTCTTAGGTATAGTACTAACTGCTTTCAAAAAAAATCTTCGCCCTTTTATCCAAGTATTTCAAGACGATGTTTTTTACACTGCGAGTAGCATAATTTCTTATTTGTTTTCACGAAACTTTCAGTTGAATGTTACGTTAATATCTCAATCTTTGTTTTACGTTTTCGTATCTTGCCAGTGAAGCCGGAGAGAAGTACGCATCAAAACTCTCTGATTTCGTGGAGAAACGATTAAAGAACGAGCGAACAGCTTCTGTAAGATCAGTGGCGCTTAGAATATTCTCCTTCAGTTGTTTTCTGTGGTATGCATGAAAAAATTTTATTCCTGATTTCTTTTTTGTCGTTCTTGAATGTCCTAAGATATTGTAATTCTTTCAGCTCAATGGCACGTTCGAATTTGTTGTTTAACAGATATGGACAAGCACGTTGCAAAGGACCGTGCTTACTGGACGACACATTGTTGGGTTCCCCAAGGTGAGAGTTACCGTAGCTTAATGTTCACAGCGTGATTGTCTCGACTTGTAGTAGTAGTAGTAGTAGTAGGCATTGAGCATTAGTAGCACTCCTCACACTCTTCCAGCAGCATGAAGTGGCTATCTCAACTGTTGTTAACAAATCTTATCCCTAATTTGGATTACAAGATGTACTCACATCACGCATCACCGTGTGTTTTCTGTCTTGCAGGTTCAGTGGCGCGCCCTAGATGAGATAAATGCAGGTGTATGCGATGGAATGACATATGAAGAAATTAAGATCGACATGCCAGAAGAATATGCGTATGTTTTATATTATATTTGAAAATCTGGATGAATTTCAGCTCCTGATACCGAGTATCGAGTCTTGAAGAGAAACTGTATATAGAAAATCCATTTGCACTTTTTACTCAACAGTTTTGTGTTGAGTTGAGTATCCACGTACTTGTCTCACAAGTCTGTCATGTGTACAGAGCTCGAAAACTGGACAAGTTGAGGTATCGGTATCCTCGTGGCGAATCCTACTTGGATGTTATTCAAAGGTATGGATTTCTTTTGAAGTCTTCGTAGTAATTCGGTTTTCTTGACTTCCATGCATGCGCACAAATTTACCCTGCAGCAAAGTATCTTATTCTGCTGTTTTGTATCTGCAGATTAGAACCAGTGATCATCGAACTTGAGAGACAGCGATCTCCAGTTGTGGTCATAGCTCATCAAGTAAGGGATAGTGTAGTATGCTATTTGAATTATGTACTAACGCTGAAGTTCATTTTTTTCTTGTGACAGTAACGACACCTATCTTTTCGGGTTAGAGCTTAAATGACTTATCATGTGCAAGCCTTTGCAGGCTGACTTATATTTTTTTTTGTCTATTCCAGGCTATCTTGCGAGCTCTCTATGCGTACTTCGCTGATAAACCACTAAAAGAGGTGCCACATATTGAGGTCAGTGTTGTAATGCACATAAGGAGATTTAGAATCGCTCTATCCTGTTAATTATTCAACAAAACGGAACAAATCATAACAAAATATCAGCATCAGCATTACCCTTTGACAAAATTTTATGGTTCGACCACATGCGCATTTTTGAAAAAACTAATATGTTATGACTATCCATTGATGGTTGAGCTGCTTCTGCAGATGCCTCTACATACTATCATAGAGATTCAAATGGGTGTGACGGGAGTGCAAGAAAAGCGATACAAACTCATGGAGTAAATGTATAGCAATAACCACGAAGACTCCCAGAATAGCAGCTCAAGTTCCATGTGAATGGATGCTTGAGTGTTCCAGGTTCATGATTTAGATCGCACGTTTTATGGAGAAAGTTTTGTCAGATTGTAGGCATGTGATTTGCGGAATCGGGACGTAGGTTCTATCCATCATGGATAGTTGAGTAGGACTTCAATCACGAACACAACATTGTTCAGAAGTGAACAAATAGGGAGTTGCGAGAGCTGAAGGTCCACAGACAGTAAATTTCTGTACAATGCTGTATCTAATTTGTAAACATTTTTCTTATTTTGAAGCTTATGCAATTTTTTGCGAGACCTGCTCGAGTCTTTGCTCAGCTAAACCTGCTTACAAGCATGTACAGTTGGTAGATGGTTGTCCTCGATCGTGTTTTACGCGAAGTGTTTAAAGCCACCGATTACCCAATATTGGAGCAGCGAGAGCTCATCTTTGTATATCTATGTGCTGTAGGTCTCTAGCATCTTCTTCATTCGAGAAGTTAATGGCTTCTCTTCCCTAAAAAAAGGAAAAAACTGACAATAAAAGGGCTTTTGGAACCCCAAAGGAGAGGGTCGAAGGAGCCTATCTCCCGGATAGGATATAGGGCTGAAGCTCTCCCGGGCCGTAGGGATATATATATATTTCTTTTTTTGCTTTGGGTTTTCTGGATGGTTCTATAAGCGTTACATGGAGGTACATTGCCTTTTGTTTTCTCGTTGCGCAGCGAAAAAACAAAACTTTTTTGGACGTCGAAGACACGGGTTCAAATCCCGTAAGGGTCCTTTTATGCTTGACGAAAATATAAATATTATCTACGAATTAAATTATTATTCATGGGTTGGTGATTAAAACATTATGAAATAGGTAAAAAGTAAATCAAAATTATGAAATGACTCAAAATTAATATATTATTGATATAATTATTAAAATATTCATCTATTAAAAAAAATAGATTCACATCTAAATATTAACATAAGATGTTTACGATTTTCATTCAAATCAATCATGTGTAAATATTTAAAATTTCAAAATATTATATATTTTAATTTTGAATAATATAATGAAAATTTAAGAATACAATATTTGAAAAATTTTAAAGTTATTATGTTGCATCGATAACATATATTTGTTATTTTTTAGAAAATTTGAGAAAATAAAATTGTCTAATGATTATTTATTTATATAAATCAAATCATTTTACTTTGATAATAAATATAATCATTTGATATTTATAAAATATTAACTAAATTATTTTTTAAAGTTTTATTTATTAATTATATATAAATCAAATAAAAATTTCATCTTTAAAAAACTTTTTCCAAATTTTTATAAATTATTTAAAAAAAACAATTTAATATTAAGTTAGTTAAGTTAATATTAATAAAACTTTGATCTAATCTAATTAATATTTAAAAACCTTGTGATCATATACTTAAACGTTCAATATTTAAGTAAGTTGATGCCTTGTGTAAAAAAAATGAAATTTTTTATTTAACACAATAGATCTCCATAATCTATTAAAAAATAATATTCTCAATAATCATTTTTCATTTACTTTAGTTTAGTGATTTACATAGATCTCATAATGAAAGTATTGATTGAATCTCATGAGACGTCATAGTGTTAAGATGTCATTTTTGCACATCATATTAATTATGTTTTAAAAAAAACTTATTACAATTTTTTTTGGCTATGTAATATTTATGTACATAATATATATTATCACAATGAAGTAAATTATATAAGAAATCATTTATATGTATGTATATGTGTATATATATATATATGGAAATGAAGAACAAATGTAAATTATATTTCTAAATCTAAAAAATTAATTGAAATTATTTTGAATTAAATAAACTTTAAAATTTTAATTCTAATAATTATGTTTGAATTATTTTATGAAATACATAAACAATAATTTTGATTAAACATACAAAGAATCAAAATTGTTAGATATGTAACCCAATGCTTATTACATTTTTTTTCAAAAAAAAAAAACAAGACACTAATATTTTCATTGATGGATATATATGAACTCAATTTTTATTTTATGAAAAAAACTTGAATATATTTAATAATATTATTAAAAAAATATCCAATATTATACATGTTAGAAATTTATTTTTATAAATCTAGATTTATTAATAATAATTTCATATTATGGATAATCAATAAAAGTTTAAAAAAATCATAAAATCCAATTTATTGTTAATTCAAACATATGATTTCATATCTTTTGATATTTAGATATGAAATCATACCAAATATAAATTCATTATAAATAATAACCCTTAATTTATTATAAAAAATAATAATTAAAAAATTTAGTTTTTTATATAATTTAAGCATTTTTAATTACATATATGATTTTTTACATTTATTGAAAAAATAAATTTCACATAAGTGTAAATCTTGCAAAATATTTTAAAATATCAAGATTTAAAACAGTTGGGGCTGAAACTTTATAATATTTGGCAAATGAGATCATTTTCAAATACCAATAATGATGTATGAAAAAAATATTTTTGTGTCAATACTGTATATTCTGTATATATCAATCAATTTTGTTATAAAATGTATAATTTTTTAAAAATCTAGAATATTTTTCACTTGTAAGTTTAAAATAATTTTTTTAAAATAAATAAGTCATTTCATATCATTTATACCAGAATTTTTTTTCCTAATTTGGATTGAAATTAGTTGCAATATGATACCTAACACTTATCATTACTTTTATTTGAACTAGATTTTGTAATTTTTATTATATTAATGTTTAAATTATTCAATTTATAATCCTTTTTTAAAATTCTGAACTATTTTTTATTTTTAGAATTTAAATTGAATTTTTTTTATTATATAAGTCATTTACAACTTGGTTATGGAATGAGCACATGATTGAGATTAAAAAATATTGGTTTTATGGAATAACGAGTTTGTTTTATGTCACAAAGGTCATGTATTTTATCTCAATATCCATAACGTGTACTTCTTGATATACAGATTGATTGATAATTTTATGAGTACATTGTTAGCGCCGTTCGCACTGGAACTACCGTCAGGGCCAACAGTGTTGTTAGGGGTCCTAGGGCTCAAGGGGTAGAGTTCGAATTAGGGGTCATTGGAGGTCAATTTTCGAAGTTGAGACTTTGAGAGTGTGGCTATGGTGGATAGTAGCTAGTGCGGGAACTGGAGTCTTTGAAGCACAAAGTGGGTTTGGCTTGACTGTAATCTCTCTTTTATGCTATGGTTATGAGCAAAATGTACTTTTGGAACGTCTTGAGAGTAGAAAAGATTACTTCGAAAATTGCCATTATGTACACTTGTGTTGATGTATGACGATCTATGTATTGTGATGTTTGATGTGACAGCAATGTATGTTGTGATGTGATATGTATGTGCACGACAAGGTTAATTGTCATATTAATCAGTCAAATTTTTTTTTTCTTTTGTTTTGCAGTTTTTTTTTGGATTCTTTCACTAACAACATAATAAATTTCCACTATTATTTGTACTAATAACATATATATACATTCTAAGATATTGAATTGATAGGTTCTTACATATATTTATTACGAATCAATTTTTTCCGCAACCAATGCATTCTCTATACATGTACACTTTATAAGGTTGAAATAGAGTCACATTTCAAAAAAATGCTCATGTAAAAAAGTGACATCACAAAATGCAAACAAACATACATGACAATAATGATTCACACATAAAAGTACATAAATCACACATGTCACAATATTCAAATTTTGCAAGATCCATGCAGATCAGTTTTTTTACACATTGAACTATCTATGTGGCTGAAAACCTTCACAGCCCAATCACAACGACGCAATTATCAGGGGAAGTCGTTCGGGCTCCTTTGGCGTTGGCTTAACCTTCAACACCCAGGGCCGCTACGCACTTCTAAATATGATTTATGAAAGTATTTCAAGAGATAGTTTCAAATGATCTTCATAGTTAAAAAATTAATAAATTTTACACAAGCTTGTAAAAACTTGCAATGTTAATTGCAAGTTTACTGCAAGTTACATGTGTATCATGAGATGAATGAAGTCACTCAAATATTTATATAAAAAAACTAAATAAATGAGTCAATTATCTTACATGCAACAGCCCTTCTATGTAGGAAAATTGACTGGATACACACCGGGTAGCTCAACAATTGAAATTATCCAAACTGTAAATCAATTAAGTACATTTTTCATTAATTATACACCTAAATTGTATGTGTATAAGTCTAACTATATATTCATACTTTGAAAATAATTATTTCGCACTATGGATTATCCAGACCCAACATTTGAACGCTAATGATACTCAACAAAATACTCTATCTTCGTGTTTCACCTCTCACCTCGTTTCTTTACTTCATATACATGAAACCAGTGAAAGTATTCAACAGCTTCAAAAAACGTCCGGATCCTGCACCATCAATCATCTAGTAAAAATTATTATAATGGATGTGATGGACTATGATTTGGAAGTCACTAGTTCACTTATTTTGGTGTGCTCTTAGAAAATTAGACCGTGTGTTCCCGCAGGGCACTTCCATTCTAATTTAGAACATTGGTTGATCCCATCAAATCAACGTCCATCAAAGAGTTGATGGACGTTCTCTGAAAGGGCAGAAAGAAAAAAAGTACAGAGTTCGACGAAAGAAGAGAACAATGTCCAGCTCGAGGCTGGAGAACCGGAGAAATATATTTCTACGAGTAGTTTCTCTTTTGAAGATCACATTTCTTATTGCTGCCTCACTTTCCAGTATGTTGAACAAAGTGAAGAATCAAGTTGCCACTTGCTGCGAAGAAAAACAGACGAGGAATGGACATTGACACCAATCAGATTCTTTCTAATCCTTCAAGTGTCGAGCTTTTATGTTTTTCATCATCAACTGATAAACATATAGGATTCATAGCTAAAGATACTTTGAGCTTGGTTTACAATCGCAACCTTACACTTGTACTATCAAGACGAACATTGAAGATCACATGAACATGAGCGTTGAAGGAGCGTTCCTCGCCATTCCCTGCAAATCCATGCTTTGACCGAGACAGTTCTGCACAAAATGGAGATATCGTATATCATGGCCAGCTACCGTTTCCAAGGCTCCGCATATGAATCCACCATAGCCCATTTATCAGAGCTCCGTTGTTCGTCCACTCCGGTAGCTTCTCTTACATCAGTGGAGAGGGAATTTGATGGGTGATGGTTTGCTGCTCCAGCCACTCTTTTTTCGTTTCTTCGATGATTTCTCGTGTGCAGACTAGAGTGCATCTTGATTTTGACACCATGTCAATTTTTCGGTTTCTTCCTTTATTTCTTGTGACTCGATGTGGTAATATACAAGTTCATCCTAATGTACATCCCTGATATGGAGTCCCGGGGTAAGATTCTAAGCCGGTTGAGCCCTAGCTAAGGGTTTTGTCGGCACTGGCTCATTTCTTATTGCTTCGGCAGATTCAAACACCAGTCGACGCAGATCGATGTGGATGATTCCGATCGATCCTCTGTTCTTACATTTTGGCTGAAAACATGTCGCACTGATCGATGGGGGCGATCAACAATCGAGTGTAGTTGGGCGGAAGAACCCTCAGATCTGAGACTCACCGGTGGATAGGTACCTCTTGAGAAAAGCGAGACTGTCGATGTCCGCAGCACTCATGGTGCAAAAGTCGCCGGCCGTGATTTCGCACTTCTCCGTGGGCCACGCCTCCTGCTCGCCGTCGAAGGTGTGGTGCGCTTCGGGGAAGGCAGGGAAGTTTATAATGCTTCCGTAGTCGCGTATGGCAATGTCAGTGCGCGTTTTGCAGTTGGCGTAAAACGCATCCTGCTCGCCAACATTCAGCTGAAACTCCTGGTACGGTCTCCAGAACGAATTGCCGCCGAACCTGTCCATGAATCCGAGATACGATCCGCAGCCAGGATAGAAGCTAACGAGAGCGGCGAATCGGTAGTCGGATTCCGGCCTCTCTCTGTTGACGTGACGAGGGGTGGCGGCAGCTTCGACCATGGAGGACTCGCCGCCATGGCTCCACCCTAACAGCCCAATCTTCTTGGGATTGATGGCGCCCAACGACGCAAGGTACTCCCACCCTGCCCTCGCGTCATGAACGCGGGTGGTGTAGGGGTCCACTCTGCCAGCGTATTTGTTTCCACTGCAGTGATTCTGCCACTCTCGATCTTGCGGGGAGAGGGTGGGCGGAACTCGAGGGGTGAAACTTTCCACCACCAAGGCGACCATGTTCTCCGAGGCGAGCTTCACAGCCCACTTCTCGATGTGCTTCTGGAGATTGGGTGTGCCGTCGTCGTTCGTGGCGTTCACTTGCCGGTTGGACCAGATTCCTGTGCAGCCGTGCATCAGGACCACGGCCGCGTAGCTCGAAGCCCTGCAGCCATCGAATCCTGTCGGTGCGTAGAGCACGCCCGTGAGGCTGACACCGTCTGGACCCGGGAAGCTAACTCGGCTCGGCAGAGCGTGGCTGCCGGCTGCCAACAACGCCACAACGCAGAGCCACCATGCGGTCGCCATCGCTTCGTATCATCACACTCGAACCCCGATCTCTGGGAACGCAACGATGCTCGACCGCGCTGTCAATCTAGAAAAGCACACAATTCTGCGTCGCGCATCGAAGAAGTGCGATCTATCGCTGTCTGCTTTATTTGCTGCTCGGGGCTGGAGTGAGGGCTGGGTCACAAGAAGGCCAAGAGTATCCGAGAAGGCAAGTATTGAGTCCCCTTCCATGCTGACCGCATCGCGTGTTCGTTCCAGACAGCCCCAGCGCTTGGAGTCCCAAGAGCACGGGAGCCGTAAAGCCTCATTCTGTCGCGAGTATTCCTCCGAAAGATTCTGACCTTCGTGAACAGCAAACTTCATCCGCAGTCATATGCATCTCACAAGTTTCAAATGAAAAGGACTGGATTCTGATGATCTCGTTACAGCAGCGTCCGAGTTACCGAAATTCTTCCGCAAAGCTTTACACCGACGCCTTGGAGTGGCTCCATACTCATACAAGTGAAGCGCATTTCCCGATGGGTCGGACCTCTTTTGAGAGTTGATATGTGATACCTCGTAGCAGGTGGTGGTCAAAACAACCCCGTTTCAGTGGTACGCAGGGAAGCACTTATACAATATGTTCCGGACGGGAAAAAGTAAGGAATGGCAGTTCGTCCTCGAGATCATTTCCCAACTTGCATTCTAGAACTCCGTTACTGGGGAAGAAGTATGCGATCGCACTCCAATCGGTACACCTCCAGTATATAGTATTACTCCAACAGCTCATGACTGTAGTCACTTACTGGCATTAGAGGAAGAACTCATCGGTGACCCACACTTGGAGTACTTCCAAGTTACGATGTTGCAACCCTGTTCAATTGAGAAATCTTGATACACTGTTGGAAATTGTGAGTAATACAATATCAAACTTCACAGCTTCTAAATTGAGATCCGCCACGCCCGTAGCCCCAACTTTGCTACACAATTGATGACTGCAGCCACTCGCCGCAAACTACTACGTCTGTTGTATGATTATCATCGGAGATGTCCCACTGCGGAACTACAAATGTCTTCGGCTCTAAAACATAAAATCTAATGTCGGGAACATATCACACAACAGGTTTGCCAACAGATGACTAATATAGCGTCCAGTTCCCGGTCTAGTTGCCAGCATTTAATGTGTTTGCCTTCTCTGAAATGAATTCAGGAAAATATTATGGTGCACAGAGCAAGGATTATCTCCTGGATACAGATTGTAGACATGAGCTTCTGCTGCATAGAGAACGGACAATACTTTTCGTCGTGTAGTGTAAGAGATGTGCTACATTATTCTGCGTCGTTGTCCATCACAGAGGCTGACATATTAATGTGATCCAAAGTCAAATAGATGTAGAATCAGTGATGTGGATATTAGTTTATGTACTCTACATTTTCGACGTAGATTCCGGAAAGATATTGGTCGATGTCATAATCGTGATGCCATTCGAGACCCGGTTCGAAAGACCGTTTCTAAATTCTGCGTTTGGAGGACGAATCGATCGCCTTTATCGCTGCAATCAACAATTTGCTCACCAAGATGCCATATTCAGTACCAAGATACAATTCAAAGTTAATCGCTCTACATGGAACCTGGACAGACATTTTCATACATGACAGAGATGGAGGTAAGCCATACCGTTCAGAGCATTTTGAACAGAAACGACACTACCTCACCCCTTTCGGAACTCATGGCCGAAATGTCGACAAAGGGCAACTTTATACCTTCGTTGCAGAAGGACCGACCGAAGACGATCAAGGCCTGGATCAATACAACAGAAACAGAAATGGATACATCTCTCTAAACACGAGTGATACCTCACCGAGGTGGACTGCAGGCAGCAAAGATTTCATGTGTAATATGCTTCAGATACAGAATGTTCAACACAAAACATTCTATAACTTACACCAAAAAATAATGATGAACAGATGGCAATTTAGGAGCTTCCCTCAAGATTTATTGCAGAGCCAGATTTGAGCAGACACAGGCAAATTGACACCTATGTTTCGTACCATAATGTCGTGTCTGCAGAGGTCCGGAACTGATAGTGGACTTTGTGTAATTTTGATAAAATTTTCAGATGCTAGTATCGGCTACATTGTGGTGACATTTTGAATCTTTAGTCCACGAGGGATACATTCGCTAACTCAAACAAAAACAGGCTTATCACTAAAATCATTTTCTTCACTAGAGCCTGTGTAGTCGTGGTAGTACCGACTGCTGTTTGCAGTGACAGGAATCGAAGAATTGATATGTCGTGAAGAAATATCTCGAAACGAAGCAGAAACTAAATACTTGGACTAGCTTCCTCTGTAACAACAGAAAGAGTAGCAGTTCCTCCTTTAGATCGTTTCACAACGAACTTAAAGGCAACTCCAACCTGATCTCCTAATGATTCGACGATCTGCAACCAATGATGACAAGAGAAAATTAAGAACTAGAAACTACAGTTCTGACCAAGAGAGGTCTACAGACACGCCTTCAGCCCCTCTTTGCACTCAAGTTGTGAGAAGGTCGTAGAATATATGACGTGAAATGAACTTGAACTTAATCAAACATGAAATTTCGTATACGAAATGAATTAGGACAACTGACTGACAATTACTATCCGAACTTTGAGCCTGACAGATCTGTCCATTTCCGGGATCAATGTTCGTATGTCCAGTAAGACAGATCATCATGGAGATAGTCATCGCGTAGTGTTACAGATGCAAAGACACTATTTGTACATGATAGTAAACAATAGTTTCCCCACCTGAAAAGACTCATATGTGCACAATATCTGAGCGAAGAAACAAAGACTTCCGAACCTGATGAATAGATGTCACCGGCTGACCATCAAACTCAACAACAACATCTCCAGGACGCACTCCAGCTCGTTCTGCTGGAGAACCAGGTATTACCTGGAACAAAGATGAATGCCTTCACTTGATAAGATCTAACTGAAGCAAGGCATCGAAGTCGCATGTTTGTTTTGTACTCCCATTCCATGCTTTACAAAAACAATAACATCCACTCAGGTGGCCGCAAGACCAGACTTATGACTTTCAAATTCACCTGTGGGACAAGAACACCTCCAGTTACATCAGGAAATGAGGGGTCCCTTTCTTTCAGTTGAAGAATGATATCTTCAGTCAATCCAAGCATCTTCATTCCAAGCCAAGGCCGTACCACACGCCTGTATCACAACATAAAATCAACGTAGCACCTTAAATGAAGATAAAAGAGGGTTCAGCACACGGAAAACCAACCGTTCTCATGTGTCATTTTAAATGCCAGTGGGACATTGTCAGAAAGTGCTTACAGTACTTTCCTGGCATAGCCTGAAGACCATAGATACATAGAAGCTCTGTCCTGGCTAGGCGTTGCTATTAGTAAGAGATTGACGATAAGAAGAAGCGAGATGAGAAGAGAGAGGACTGACTGAGAGTCAAGTATTATTAGAATAGAGTTACAAGCAAACGGGTATAAGAAGCTTTTGTACATCTGAGGTAGAGTTTGTACCCATGTTTCTTGAGTTGTGCAATAATTTTGAGAGCACTGTCTATTGGGATAGCGAAGCTGACACCATCAGCTGCCAATGCCTTCATGGTATTGATCCCAATTACCTCGCCGTCGAGATTAAGTAATGGTCCCCCAGAGTTACCCTGCAGACGATTTCTAGTTTTAGTAGTGATCACTGGCATCTATAATTAGTCGCATCCTTCAAATATGTAAAGGGTCTTACAATTTTTCGTCTCAGATTCAATTGATGTATGAAGAGAATCAACAAAAGGTGCCAATGGATGTCACAAACACCCATGAGACAAGCATACTGCAAACTTCCTTCGCTTCTCAATCGATTTTTTCGTAGACTGTACTCTAAAGGTTTTTGTGAAATTGCGGAGGATTGCACTTTCTTGTAAAAAAGGCAGAGAGCTTAGAGGCCGACTTTCGGCCCGAAAGGTTGTTACTTTAAATTGATCAGAATATTCTGACTTTTTCACTTTTCGTGGAGGACTTAATCCGGTAACTGGCGGTTTATGGTTAACTGATACAGCTCATCATCATTTAGCTATTGCAGTTCTTTTTTTAGTAGCAACCTTGGATTATAGGTGAAGAACATTATGAAACTGCGCAAGGAGTAAACAGGTCCTATGTTACGAGCTTCAGGAGTTCAATATTCCACATGGGAGATGGGTATCCAGCGGTGGAGGAGCATGTGGTTTAATTCGATTCAACGCGCAAAACCTTACCAGCCCTTGACATATGAATAATTGTGCTTACGCCAGAGAGCGTTCAATGAAATGTACACATGTGCTCTTCAGAGACGTAAAAGACGTACATCATCGTCGCACATTTACCACGTTGGGGATATTAAGTCCAACGGTGATCATCAAAGTGGGACAGTTACCGCTCTGGACATGTCTAAACAGATTCTAGTAAGCAAGAGGAAAGTGTTTTCCATGGCCTAACCTGATTGATTGCAGCATCAGTCTGGATGTAGTCGGCATGAACTCCTCGTAACCCCATTTCCGCACTTTTGCGGTCCACACAACTACACAAGAAGAGATTTTATAGCACTCTCCTTACCACTACAACAAATATTTAAAACTGGATTAAAAACCAAAAAAAAGCTGCTCGTCGGTCCGATGAAGATAGTCATACCTGACAATACCAACCGTAACAGTGTTTTGAAGATGCAGAGGGCTCCCTAGTGCAACTACCCATTCTCCAGGCCGGAGTTTGCGCGATGAACCAAACGCGACCGTCGGCAAAGGTTTTGTAGAGTGTACTTTCACCACTGCTATGTCTGCTAAAGAATCATAGCTGATAATTTCCCCAGGAAAAGTACGACCATCTTGCATCGTGACCACGATCTGATTGAGGCCAAATGTTAACTATAAATCGACTAGATAGGAAAATTAGAACACAGCCAGCCATTGAATTCAAAGGAATGTATTTCCACGTGTAGTTTCTTTGATATAAGACACATTTCTTGTTGAATAAAACACTGACTTGTGTACACTTTCCTATCTTTTTACTTAGTAGAGAATCATGCCATTACTTGCTGTTCCGTGTTTTAAAACTCACCTTGCCTTTATATGGCCCGTGTCCATCATCTGCAACGACATGAGCATTTGTCAAGATGGTACCATCCGGGCTGATAATGAATCCTGAGCCACCTGTCTGTGCAAAAAAGATACCGCGACCACCTGCACATCAAGCATTCGGCTGATTGAATCACCAATCAGTGACCAGATAAGATACTGTAATGGAAGTACCAGCTGAGGAAAAGCTTTAACGTCGTTTTGTATGTAAGTGTTGAAGCCTACACACCTCAGTATTAATGACATCTTGCATACAGGGTTACTAACTTCTGCTATCTAAAAGAGCTCGTGAATTAGTACTTAAAACAAAAGAGACTGTACAGGAGACCAACTTCTATCCATGTCCGATCTTACCAACAGAAACGGTGATATTGACAACGGCAGGGGCAGCCTTGGCGGCAGCATCAGCAATTGCATGCCGAGTGAGGAAAATATTCTTCCTTGAAGAGTCTTGAATGGGCCCATCTTCCATAGCTTCCATCAGTCCATAATTTATCCTTGACGCCACAAATCTTTTCAGTCTTGAAAACCCCATGCTTTCTGCTCCTACCTGTCCATTCTCTTGGCTTTTGGATGAAACTGCAATATACATCTTACTTCCGTTACTGTATTTCGCTGCTTCATGTCAAAAATTACACGTGACCGCACGTCCATTTAGCAAACAGTCCTGAAAATTCATTGATCACTTGCATTCAACTTCACTCAGCTTGAGTTGACGATCGAAAATATCCACAAAGTAGCTTCCACGCCACAGTTTCTTTTCATGCTTGTAATCACTACAGCCTGTACAAGTGTGGATCCGACCCCTCTGTCCTTGCAGGCACACGTAGCGGACTCGATCCACGATGACAATTGAAGCAAATAGAGGAGAAAATATCCAAATTAAAGGGAGATCTGTTGCTACTAGAACCGCCCAACCAGTGTGCGGGGTCACTAGTAGTTGCCTTCCATATGCCTCAGGCTATGGAAGGCAACTGCTAATGAGCACAATTTAAGGAACAAAACGTACGCGATTCCATGCGGAGCAAAAGAAAGTTAAAGCAATATTCAGAATAACAAGCCCAATATAATCTTCACTGATTATGGAGTTAACCAAGTACATGCACGCAGACAAGAAACGGCTTCACACCAGATGGAGCGAATGAATGAAGATGGTCAATCCAGCCTGGCGGATCAAGTGGTTGTGAGGACCTACTTAATTCCTCCCTGCCATTTTTTCCTGCAGGCAGTAAGTGATAGAAACTCGTCATTAGGCATGAGTGGAAGAAGAAGACATCGGAACTTCGTTGGCATACATAAGCTTGATGAAAATTCTCACTACTTCAAAAAAAGGCCAATATCAAACTTATAATTTCGTAGTGCTGTAACATGCTCCAAGGATTTCTAGTGCCGTGTCAAACGTTACATAGCCAGAGGCATAAAATTACATATGTTTGTAGACAAATTTAGCTAAAACTTCTCTTCTCGAAAACGTTTGGACCTTAAATTCATATCATTCATTCTTCAGCTGTTGTGAGGGAAAAAATGCACCAACACCCATGGAAAGAGAGAGAGTGCTTCCACACACACCCTCCGAGGTTTCGAGGCAGAAAACACCCGCGGTCACACCAAACAGCAGGCCACATGCCACTGCGCTGTTGTCTGTGGAGTTCTTATTTGAAAGTTTTGAACTAAACACACTTGCGCTATGGTTGAGCGAACTGTTCACCTAAACATCCCAATACAAAAAAATTAGACTCGGGATTCTCTAAGTCAGTAAGTCGGAACTAAACATTGAATATCGTATGGTGGATCTATGAGCGAACCACGGCATCAATTCGAAACTCGTTGATTTTCAAGCTTTAAATCGTGGAAGGAGTTACAAGCGGTACGTATCAGTCGAAAAATAGCCATCAGTTGCCTCTTCTTATTCTCAAGGGCACAATCAAACCCATTGATGTAACAAACGATCCACAAAAGGAAACCTCTTCAAATCCGTGAGATTTATGGTGGGTGATATGGAAATCTAACACCAATTTCTGACTGAAATCGCAACTTCTAGACAAAATATCGGCAATTTCTTGTTCGAATAGTTCCCTTTTTTTCTGTAGGATGATCTGATTACGCATCTTCTCTACAAATCCCAAGAAAGTCTCTGATAGCTGGTCGAAAAACGACAAGAAGCCCACGTTATTATCTACAGAATTAAATTGACGTTCCACTCTGGCGGTAAGTTTTATGCTGACAGGAAAAGAAAACTGTAACTAAAGGTAGTAAGCAACCAGGGATTCTATTTTGCTGTAGAAAACGTCAAAGATTTTTCAACATATCGCTGCAATTGGATCCAACATTTGGACGCAACTGAAACGTCGTCTAGATACAGAGTCAAACTAAGCATTCTATGACTAATAAGACTCAAGACCATCAAAACGATGCGTTCTCCTTAAACCCTCGAATTCAAGCTGGAGGTCTTCGGCCACTCATGTTCAAACAATTTCTGCATCCAACAAACCAATGCACCCAAGTTTGGAGAGTAACTCACATCAACTCTGCACCAGCGATGGATACATTGCATGGCCAAAGAAAACCGTCCCTTCGCCATGACGCTTGGAGCTACGAAACTTCACGAACTCAACAGAATACTCCGTTCACAAATTCATAAGACCTCTGTGACGGGTCCATGAAAAGCAGGAAGTCATCAAATCAGTGAGCCCATCGTACGACACTCCTTGAGGAAGATAATGGCCCGCTTGGGCCAATTCAGAATCCTCCTAAAGCTGGATCGTGTGACCTTCCCAGAGTATGAAACGCCAGCCAAACTACACGAAAACGAGAGAGGATTCAGCAAAATCCCAGAAGTGCGCTCGGTCTGCAAACTCAATTCCTTCTGGATCACGGGGATTTGAAACTCTTAGTGCTCAGTTCCTACATTTCTCAATCCTCAATTCTCCACAACCAAACCAGCGCAAACCTCGAAGGCTCTTCACTGACCACATAGAAGCAGGCTCAAAATCCATCGTACTTTGCCTCCCGAGCGAACCGCAGCAGAGCCAAGCTCCATACTTCGAGAACTACTGCAAATTTCGACGACGAGATGAGAAGGCCAGATTCAAGGGCCATTTCCTCGTGACTCCGCCACAATCATCTTGCATGCCCGATCGACCTGTCTGTGAGGGATGGTGACTGCCCCACGCCTACGTGGTTGATCAATTCGCCTACGGTGCTGTACATTAGGAAATTTGAATGTCCTTACTTGGTTGTGAGGAAAACGTCGAAGAATGGCTCGTTTCAGATGCTTGGAGAGATCTCTAAAAGGGAAACTATTCTATCTTCATTATGGATTGAAAGTGATGAATAGAACTAAATGTAGAATGAATGAACAATTAAAACTAAATACATACAAGGTATAAGCATAAGTAACAATTCAAGCACCTCCATACATTCATCAAACTCAAGAAATGACCAGGAGTATTATTGTAAAATACATATGTTTTTTAATAAATTCATTTTGCATGTACATTCTTTTATAGCAAGGTATATATATTTCTTTATATCTGAGATAAGTGTGGTTGGAATACTAACAAGTGTGTAATCTAATCCATGTAAGATTACACACTTGAATTACATATCATGTTGATTAAACTAGTAAGAAAGTTGTTTGTTATTGGTTTAAGAAATATCTCACAACTTGTTACACATGTGCAAAGTACATGGATAATTGCAGAATGGATTGCAAGAAATGTTGGTTTCTGCTAAGAAGACATAAATAGTACAACAAATATTATAATAATATACATCTAATGTACTTTTTGAACTTCTCAAAAATTCAAATTAAAAAAAATTCTTTTGGTTGGGAATTTTTACATCATATTCTTGTGATACATAATTTTTTTATATTATTATTTTTTCAGAATAAATTTAGTGATTATTTATTTATATTCCAAAATTTATTTTCCTGTTAAACCCAATGATTTTATCAATCTATTATTCCGTATGTTGAATACCATTGACATAAAGCATTGAAATCTGAATAGCATTAACATAAAATCAATTTTAAAATATAATATTTTTATTTCATAATATAATATTATTTTTAAGCAAAAAGGAATCATTTGATTAGATTACATCAATTTTTATATTTTAATTATATTTTTACATATATAAATATATTTCTAAAAATTCATGCACGTTTATTAATTTAGAACTTCAATATGAGAAAATCGAATAAAAAACTATTTTTCAAACTCAAAATTTTTAGAAATGATTAAAAAAAATTATCAAAAAATTAAAATGGTTAGAATTTAGCTTGAATCAAAATTATTAAGAATTTTTTCTCATGAATTTTAAACTAATTTTATATCTTTTGGTATTTTAATATAAAATTTATGATAAATTTTTTTGATTAATTGTTATCTTTGTGTTTTACCTTAATACTTTTGTACTTTTGTAATATTTAGTCTATCAAAGCCTTATATGTTGATAGATACAATATATTCAGATTTTACAAATGATAATACTAAATGAATATTTACCTATCACAAGTTTCTTCTCTCTCAACTTCATATTTTTGGTATTCAAAGTATAATTCACAAGCTTATGTACCTAGTATCCATAATATAAATATTTTTAATATTTTTTAAAAAATTCCAAAAATTTTAAATTTTTGGGAAATTTTTTAGTGTATTTTTTTCAAGCTCTACTCTAAACTCTCTCGTGTTCGAATCTGCTAAAACAACAATATCAAATCTTTGATATATCTTTGACAACCGAATACTCCAAAAATTGATATCCCATTTTCTATTAAATTTCAAATCATATTCAATATGTAGAACACTTTTGCAAGAACTCATTATGAATGACAACAAACAAGTAAAAAAAAAAAGTATGAAAATTAAAGAAGTTTTATCACTTTTATACCTCATATACTTAATATGTCATACCTTTCTCTCCAAAAATAAAATATGGAACATCCACATGTAGTTTAGTTCATGATAAACATTCATGTAAAGTTTAAAATCGTAATTTTAGTCATGCACGAAATGATGAGCTCTATACATGTTTTTCCGAGAGATATATGCAAAATCCGTCATGACACTAGCAAATTCTAACCATTATAACTTTTGATATCATTATAATTTCAAGTGTAAAATGTATCACAATACAAATATAAAATCAATAAAATTGTTGAAAAATTTTGAAAAATAATTTTTTCTCCCAAAAAATACTATATATCCCTTAAAACTCAAGTCAAACAATCCTCAAGTAAACAAAATACACAAAATGGATTCTAAGTTATCATTTAGCATTATTGAATACACAAATGGTATAATATTTTGTAGCATGATCTCAATTCACTCTTACTACTATGTCATCTCCAAATGAGCTCTAATCGTTATTTTCTCATGGGCAAAAAACTAGATTTGAAACATTTATATTCCTTTTAGATTGAGATCATGACGATGAAACAAAAAATCTGACCTCTAGATGGACTCTCACTCAAATTTACTTAGATGATTTTTTAAAAATTCATCGTGAACCTAGAAGTACAATTTCCATTTTAGTGATCATAACCTTGTTGTAGCCTTATACATAAACTCTCAAATTCTAACTCCAATTCTCGTGACAACTCTCATAATTAATCAATCTCACAAAAATTCAAATATCACTCAAAAGATAATAATCTTCCATCCATTACATCAAGAACTAATCTAAAGTGTGGTTTAATCCAAGGTAAACTTGGATTAAACCACACTTTAGATATAATCACCATTTATTATCTACTTACAATCATGCACAAACTTACAAGACAATAAGTTAAGTACAGCCCAAGTCACCAAGTGCTTTGCTTATGTTGGGAAAATGTGAAAACCACAATGATTGTTGCAGGTTATTCAAGTGGATATTGTTGTAGGTTGACGTTGATTCACACCCTACAATTGAGTAAAGTTTAGCTATGATGGAGACTCAACAATTGTAGATGAGCGACAAGCAAAATCTTTGTGACACCATACACTCTATGCATCTTGAAGGCTAGTGGAATGAAGATTTACTCCTCATGTGGTTCTTTGATAAAGTCCATACAAATGTCATCTCCAGTTAGATTAAAATCATCACCTCAACATGATACTCCCTACACATGAATAAACATGCAAGTATGGTATTCGCAAATTTGAGGATGTGAATCTAGGTCTTGCCTCATTTGCATGCGAGTAATGCTAGAGGTGAAAGGGTGGATCAATCCCAATGACAAATACATCATTGTGGTAAATGTAAAATGTACTATTCTGAAACTCAAGATAGAAATTCGCACAATCAACTATAAACCTCCGCCCTTGCTTAGTAAAAACGAATGAGAGCAAAGATGTCACTGATATATCTAGCACATACCAAATAACTTCATCGAAATCAATATTCTATTTCTTTAACCCCTTGTCAATCGTTTATTTATTTAACCATGCTCAATCGCTAAACTCAATGTGAGAATTTGAGAGACTGAATCCGAAGTACTATAAACAACACCACAAAACAGTTTTAGAGAATCTGGATTTCCTTTTTACAGTACTCTGGTAAAGATTCTCCATCAGCATCACGTTCTCCGGAGAGCGGTCAGGGCCTCCCGCCCGGGAATGGTCTTCACGGGTCGGGCAGCATTCATTCACTCCACCCTACCCAGGATAGGGCGGAAGACCCGTGTCAGGGGAGGGCGTTTTATGTAGATGCGCCAGAAATCATACTTGCCGAGTTTTGGAATTGGTCGCGGGAGAGTGGGAACAATCGGAGAAGAGGGATGTATCGTTGAAAATCCAGGGATGAGTGGAGCAAATTGTGCTGTTGTTTGGGACACTTACCGATTAGTCTTGGAATCTTATGGTTCGGCTTGCGAGGAAGGGATTTTCTTCACAAGTTTCTGTAGTCACCTGACTTGAGAAGGATGGTCCTGCCTGCTGCAATAGATCGTCATCGCAAGCCGTGGCGCCGCAAGGGAGGAGTTTCTTGTCGTTTGAAGGTATGTCTCCGCGTGGAGCGAGTGAATTTTCCGATGATTTCCGGGCTGAAGTGGAATTTACCCAACACATAGTCGCTGACTGATCCGTTCTTATGGTTACGCCTACATCGCTAGAATTATTGTCAAAACTGAGGGATGAAGAAGGGTGCAATTCATGTTTCCAGTTTGCTTATGTCTTCCCCTGTCAGCTGTTAATCTTAGAGAAAGAAATTTAACGCCCTAGTCAAACCTTATTCTCATGCAATCACTTTGTTTCTTTTTCAGGATTCGTAGAACTCGACCCGTTTGAAACACATTCTCAGATTTTGGTCCAGTGTACCTCTGAATCTAAAATGTAGAGAATTATATTTTGTAAGAAAATTAACCGCACTACCGTTGCCATCCCTACATTAAATTACGGGTAGTGCTATTAATTCTCTTCCAAACTATGAATTTTCAGCGAAAAGGTGTAACAAATCCCTTCACACCCTGGATCCTTCTACTTTAGCTGACGCCTTCGCCAAGCAAAGTGCGATATGTGAAATTTTGATTTGTTAATGTGAAGGCACGACTGCAGAAAATTAAACCTTTTAATTCGTAGAAACTGTTTGTATGATTTTATGATCATAAGTATTACGAGTACGATCCCCCCGACCACGAAGTGCAGGTTTGTTGCTAGATTCGCATTCATACAGTCAAATTACCTGCGGACGAGAATCTCGTGACGCCATCAAACAGGCACCCTTCTAACTTGAACGGGATCAGCTTGGTAGTACAAGGTAGGTTCAGTATGCCACCTCTGCCCCTTGGCAATCCATTCAACGAGCGTATGGATGAAACTGGATTCAGTAGATGAGCTATTTACAAGTTTCAGTTCCTTTCGTGCAAGACGGGCATATGGAACAACTCAAGTTCGTGCTTCCTAGGACTCTTAAACGACGAGGATTTGTACACGGTACAAACTCCCTCTGGTCGTCTAAGAGTGCGTTTGCAAGCCCTGTCCAAGGGAGTTATGTCCGCCGGTAAACTCGAAGTACCATATCATGTACCATACAATTCCGTGCGAAACTCTGAACTTACAAACAAAGCTGGAACTCACAAACTGGAACTTAGTGTATGTATATCGCGTGCGTTGGACCCAAAGGGCGGAAGCTCACGTATGGTAACTCGTTAGGCAGAATCTAACCGAGACTTTCCGCCAAGTTCTCAGTCGTTGCTCAGTAATTTTCGAGTTGCACTGACCGGGACAACCTACAAATTTTCGAGATCCTCTACTGCAGCATCAGGATTCTTCCAGTTCTTTCATGTTTGGAGCAATAAGGTTCTTCGGTGGAACTTAGTGCAAACCTTAGGCAGACACCAACTCTGGTTCTGTACTACAATTTTGATCTTACACGAACAACTGTAGAAAGCTCCAACGCAGTTACGTATCACCAATGCAGCAAAATGCCTTGCAGATGAAGCTCAGCTACGACTCACGAGTTGAGTAACTGAGCTTGAACCTGAATCGGATGGAATGTACAAAGTCTCTGTATGCAAGTACAATCCAACAGAGTGACATCCGACCACCACAATAATGTTCACCTGTATTGCAGTTCAGGTTCCACCAGACCTAGAGTGCTGATTTTTCAAGAGCATACACATGCGCAGAAACTGATTATTCAGATGCACGTCCTGGCACTGGAAACGAAGAATCCATAATACTTTGCTCCATAGCTGGTACCTGAGCGACCACAGAAACAGAGCAACAATTTCGAGGTAATTTTGAGACTGCCCACAGGGGAGGTTTGACCAAGTTGCTGCTGTAGGATGGGTGTACTACGTTGATGAGTCTCGTCAGGGTCAAACCACGTTACGAACGGTGATCATCGCCTTGCCCAGTGCTGGCCCCCCGCTCACCGGGGAGAACGGGTCACGGCCACCCACCCGTCAATGGTCTTCACGGGTCGGGCTGCTAGAAATCCTGCACCCGACCCGGGATAGGGCGGAAGGCCCCGATTAGGGCAAGCCCTACCTCACCACCCCTCTTATGCAGCTCCTGCGTGCGCTCATCTCCTTTTCAGATTCGGAGCTGGGCGAGGAGTTTGTCTCAGAAGGGTGTCAAGATGTCGAAACGAGGTAGGCTTCGCCGAAACTATGACTGTAATCGAACGGGGTTCTGTTGGAAATAATTTTGATCATTTTTGTGGGAGTTCTCCATCAGTGTGGATTGTATGGCCCGATTTGTAAGGGAAGGGATTGTGGCTTGCCCTCTATTCGGCTGAGAGCTCACTGCAATGGGTGCGAGTCTTAAGTCTTATGCATCTCGTGTATGATCAGGTCGTGGAGGTTCCTCCGGGAACAAGTTCCGTATGTCATTGGGTCTTCCCGTTGGTGCCGTTGTTAATTGTGCCGACAACACTGGAGCCAAGAACCTGTATGTCATCTCCGTGAAGGGAGTTAAGGGTCGCCTTAACAGGCTTCCCGCCGCTGCCGTGGGTGACATGGTTATGGCAACTGTGAAGAAGGGTAAGCCAGACCTGAGAAAGAAGGTCATGCCTGCTGTAATTGTTCGTCAGCGCAAGCCGTGGCGCCGCAAAGACGGAGTCTTCATGTACTTTGAAGGTATGCGGTGAATGCGAGTTAATGTAGTTCTGAATCCAACCGTGAGTTTTGAGCTAGGAAAGTGAAGCTTGGGGTATGATATGGATGCTGACTGATATGAATTGTTTTTCCAGACAACGCTGGAGTCATTGTCAACCCTAAGGGAGAAATGAAAGGTACATCTTCATATGTCAATTTTTCATGCTTTCTCGTGTCTTCTGATAGCGTCACCTCGGAGATTAGCATCGTTACGCGTACCAACCTATGTCATTGTATCTCACCCTTTTGATGTATGCAGGATCTGCTATCACTGGACCTATCGGAAAGGAATGCGCAGACTTGTGGCCCAGGATTGCCAGTGCCGCCAACGCCATAGTATAGACAATTATAGGTTGGAAGAGAATTTATCTCACTACCCTTGATCTAGGGGTAGTGCAATTGGAAGCAGGGCTACCCCGGTACTCGGCTTTCCGAAGTCGGGGCATTCAATTGGAAGTGGGATCATTCGTACCGTAGCTTAGATTTACATCTGATACTGTATCGGAGCTTCAATTTTGTACATCGAGTTTTCTAAGACGGTGCGGGTTGTGAATCTACTGGTGAATGGCATTTAAAGGTCTGAATGGGCGTTTTCAATTTTGAATTTGTGCTCAGAAAGAAAGTGAACTCAGGGTTTTCAGGGTGTTCTCACGTCCGCAGGAAAGGAGAAGGATTGTCTTGAAAGTCTGTAATTCCTTTCGGGCTAAATTATTTTCTTTGAGAAGCGCTCGAAGAAGTGTGCGGGGATGTTTGAGTGATTTGAATGAGGTCTTCAGAGGTATTCCTCTCAAATATCGGGATTGTCAGATCGATCACTTCTCGAAAAGATGTCCAAACTAGTGTTCATGTACCCGACAGAAAATGATAGAAATACGGAAGTCATGAGAAGCTGTTGCAGCGAGTACGCACCAGCTGAAGAGCGTCTTAATTTTGTGAACTGCACGTGGATGAAGATTATAGAGACAAATTCTGTAATGAGTAGATAGCAGTGTGGAATTTTCTTATTTGATGTTTCGAACTAGAAATGAAACAGGTCGACTGTATCTGTTATTACCTCGTAACCAAACCTTAATTGTAATGTTAAATCTAGTCTACGTTTCAATCTAAGAGAAGAAAATTGGGGTAGAAGACTAAAAGAGATGCGAAGTACAGAGTACTTACACAATGTACGTGCCGAGGATCTGAGGGGTACGCTGGGTGGATTTTGAAACAGTAGTGATGAGTCGTTTAAAGCTAAGAATATGCATGATCAAGCTGTCGAACAATATGCGAGTATGAAACACACATCCGATGGAACGGGTGATGAGTCGCAATGAGAAAATTGTTTCCGGAAGGGACGTAAGTCCAAAACAACGCTCGCTGATGAGGTGGGAAATTTTACATCTAACGTAGAGATGTTTGAAATTGTGAATGAGTACGGAGGAGGGGAAACGCAAGGCTACAGCAGATTTTATGAACGTGTGCATCATATTCTCAATCCAGACGAGACTGAACGCGGAGAAGGATATTAAAATAGCTGTCAGTTGAGGATCAAAATAAATACAAGCCTTCTTAACACCATTCTCCACTCCCCCACCTGTGGGATAAAGGAAGGTACAATTCATAGATCTCGTACTCAACGCACGAAGTGTGGATCAAGTTTTGTCACAACGCTCTCTACACTCTGGCCTGCAGCTAGGGCGAATACGTCTTCTGATCCAAAGGACTTAACGAATTCGCTAAGGCCCTGAATGAAGGGAATTATACTTACCCTACACCTCAACACAGGAATCTTCTGCCGGTTCTAAACTCCTGAAGATAACGAACATCGGCCCAGAAGCGGCCCCAGCCTTGACAGGCACGTCTACTCATGGTCGCGACCTCCACGGACGACAGTCCTCTCGTGGTGTCGGTCACAAAGATCAGAACGAACAAAATGGCGCCGACGGAGACGCCACCAAAAAGCAGGAAGGAGTAAGAAGTGCCGATGGCCAAAGTTCGTAGGACTGAGTGACCACTATATTAGCACGCCGGCAGTGCCTTCATTGCCTCTACAGACTCGTCTAAACCGACGAGGATCAAGGTCGGATTCCACTGCCCATGGTACATGTCCCAATCCTGGCGAGAATCCACAAATGTACAATGCCAAAGCCCAGTATCGCCATCCGGCAGTTGGTGGCTCGTACATGCTCCAGCGACCAGGAGCGTGACAAATCTCCACAAAAATCATCTCCCGTTTCAGTGGGAAGGAGACGAAGTCCCGGTTGCATCTGCACGGGACCTCCAACCCTTCTCAGTTGATGTGGCACACGTTTTAACGGATTCCTAGGATATCCAAATCAGCACTTCTCTTTCTTACAGACGATGAATTCCGTTGGGTCTGTGGGAGAGGAGGAGCTTAGAACGGAAGGCATGATAGAGTGTGGTACTGTCCCTCATTTTCTGGGTCAGCGCAAGGCACTAACCTTGAGGCAGGAAACACAGTCGAGAGTGGAAGGGGACTGATGATAGAAGGGGGAAAGTGTAGCCTGGAGCTTGGAAGAAGCTTTGCTGAACTGCGACTGCCGAGGAGTCCAACTGGTAGCACCTCAAGAGCTCCGATTACACGGATCAGGTTGCCGATGGCTAACCTTCTCCTTCCCAGCCTGTCAATGAAGCTGGTGCCTGCTACGGTGACCAGAGCATCGATCACTGCCACCACCATTGACAATAACAGTGCAGTTTGATGCGAGGCACAGCCTGCAAGTTCCACTTTCGATGGAGCATCGAACATCGCAGTGTTTATTCCAACGTATTGTTGAAAGACTTACCTGCCGATCCGTCCCCGTGAGGGGTGTGAGCTTCACTCCCTTCCCTCTAACATCTTTTTAAGAATGCGTATCAGAACATTAGAACAAATTCGAGAAAGAAGACCAGTTTCAAAGTGCATGCATCCTTCAGAAGAACCTTGACAGAGCGGTGCATTGATAAAAGGATGTGTGCTGCTTGTGCTAACTTGAAGACCAACGCCGCCCACCAGAGCCATTCTAGGTTCCTCTTTTTTTACATAGGCACGTGCCTGCACTTCAACCCCTGCTCTTCTTGGACGTCGTTGTCCACAGACTTCTCCACTTCCTCCACCTCCTGGTCTAGCTGTTCCTTGTTGAGATAGATTCGCCTCAAAACATTCTAACTGACACTTCCACCCTTCCCTGGACATCAACGACTAGATCAATTATCGCTTGAACTAAAAGAAGTCGATGTTCTGACGAGCATTGCCTGTGTAGTGAAGAAGTGCAATCAGGGGTTTGGTTGAAAGTTATCCCTTCGTCCAGCAGGCATACTTGACATGATTCTAAAATTGCGGATGGAAAGCTTAGAATATCGTTTGATCCGTACAATGGGATGGAGACAGAGAGGGGTCTCTGGCAGGAATAACATGGCCACTGGTTGCACTACATCAGGTAATGCTGCTAATCCAAGCATACACCGCCGTGTCAATGGTACCTGCATGTCTCAGCGTAAGGCTTTCGTGTTGGTTAACAGATCACTAAGTAAAATTGCTCCAAGGCAATTTAGCAATTTTTGTAACTTGCTAAATACGTAGGTCAATCTAATCTAATCTAAGTGCAGGAAGGCACTTGTTAGCGTTCGCCATCAATGGAATCACCGTCAGGTAGGAATCGTCCATAATTTGTGTGTGAGTGTATGGATGTAAGTTTGTTCCAAGCGTGCGCTGATCTGTATCATTCACAATCAAATATAGGGGTACGGTTAACCAGTACTGATGACTCAACTTAGCCATACCCTGCTAGAGAACTTCACAAATTTCACTTGCAGCACTTAAATCGATTCGTTCCTGCTTGTAGAATCACAGGCGTTTGATGTTTACAGGCAGATTCGATTTTTCCTTTGCTTCAGTGTGTTGGGCCCGAACACACTCACGCAAACCAAAAGCCGGAACTGAAGCTCTGGAAAACCTGGTGACAAGCTTGGGGAGTCCTTCACTGCATCCATTTGAGCAACTCTTTTGACGAGAACCCTGAACGTTTCCATGACACGAGCGGACCATGACATCATGGTAATGGTCATTGAACAACTCTACGGCTTCCAAACTGTGCAAGAAAATCACAGGGTAAGTAATCCAGAATTCCAGAATTTTTCATTCTCGTTCTAGCTCGTTGGAGATGCAAACCAAAAACAGCAAGAATTGGAATAAGGATTAGAATACGGATAGATGTGTTTCTACATATGTTCACTCAACTTCGGCCCAGGCATATCTTCAGATTTTATTTTCTTCTACTTGATACTCAACAAGAGCATCTTTTGACTTGGTTTGCATAACGGCAAACAATCGCCATGGTCTGAGACAAGGAATATCCAATCGATGACGAACGACACCATTCCTGGAGATTCTGAGAAGGATTCCAGAACTCTGTTGCACAAGGTAGAGCGAAAGTATCATTCGGTGCTTGATAGCCACGGCAGTAGTGCATTGGGAAAGAAAGATTTTCATACAAAACTGTTTTTCCGTCTGAAACACTGAGATGCTTAAAATCTCATCTACTTCTCATCTCCAGCGCTTATGAGCAGATTCTTTTCAGCTACGAGTTGAGCCCCTGTGCAGGTTCACCATTAGCTAAAATAGAACCCAGAGAATAGAGTTACTAATGGCTTGCTACTCTGCTTTGTTCATCTGTTTCCGCAGTGCCTCCAAAAAGGCATCCTTGTCAGCCTGAGGAAGACCATTTAGAGAACAATCTCCCACTCCCCATTCCGCACCACGTTCACAGTACTTGTCCTCAATCTCCTTCCTGTGCCTGCGTCACGGAAAGTCCAACTTAAAATCTTGTGGAGAACAACTCCCGATTGAAAATTTAAGCTCCGAGGATAGATAGGTTTCCTGTTATGTTCCTCAAACGCATTGCATCCAATTCCCCAAACAACTGACTCCCGGCCTCGGACTTTGGCCTTCTTGTACGATGAGACTCTGTCATCCAGATTCAGTGAGTTTGTTTCGACGACAACGTCGAATTTGCCATTTAATGAGTCAAGCTGTGCAAGTGAAAATCTAAATCTGGATTCAAACAAAAAGCACATTATCACACCCATCCTCTTCAAAGCGGACAGAACCTTCTTCAGAAGAATTTTTTGTTGTTCAACAGATTCCCTGACCGCCGGATCCTTTCCAGCGCATCTGATGAGTTTTAGCCATCCAGATCCAGTGGGTTTGTTTCGACTACCTTGTTCGAATTATCCACGAGAAATTGAAAGCTGTAAGACTGAGAGTCTGGCTTCAGCAAAAGACTCCTACCAATCCCAATTTCCCACAGAATACAGAACCTTGTCTTCAGTATCATGTATAAATAATTGATGTTACATTAACAGAGCGAAGATGTTTCACACAACCTTACGGTTCCTACATAGGGAGTTGGCACTCAAAGAACCTGGAAGAAACATTGAAAGAGCATCTCCAACGAGTAATCGACAACGATCATCATGGTAGAAAACAGCTCTGGCAAAATCTGGCACCGAGTTAGGTTATATCTATTTCTTTGAAACAGAACCTATCGGGAAATTGGCGAAGAAGAGGGAGAAGCAGTTGGAGGAAGGGTCCTCTCGTAAAGTACAGAGTCGCCAAGTCACTTACAATTCAGCGTTTTCTTTCGACTTTTTCAGGAGCCCTTGTAGATACGGAGACGCCTTGAATCTGGAATCAAAATCTTCGTACTTTTTCCTGCTGTTTTCTGCTTTCATAACGACTGGTGTCAGCTCTCTGGGCACACTTCAATTTCATGTATGAAAGCCATCGCGTCCATATCGGCCGAGCTGAAAACTCGACCCCGGTACAGCCTCAGTTGACAATCAACGAAGCTGGATTCGACTTGCGTAAAACTGAACACATACCTTGCATCTTCTTGAGAAAGTCTGGTTCAGGAAGCGAAGGGAGCTGCAATGACTCCAAACCTCCAGCTCCTGACAGAATTCCTGCCTCAACTGCATCAAAAAATTTGCTATAAGAAGAAGGAAGACGAAAACGCCCAAACCGGGCACTGAATCCTTCGACAGAACCACCTAATCGTTTCTGAGAACAAAATTGTCCATCAATGTTCCCGCGGGCACGCCAGGTTGCAAATTGGGTGAAGGAATTTCCTCCCGGAGTAACGGATACACTGTAATATGAATGAGCTACATTCATGACAGAATGAATAAATGAACGAGATAAATTCACAGTTCTGACCAACCTGGAGTAGGAAATGCCGTGAGGACCGTGCACGCAGCCGCCACAGGAAGAAGAAATGCCGCAAGAGATGAGGGATTCACACTTTCCAGACAAGACGTGGACAGGCGGCAAAATTGTGAGAGCTTATGAATTTGAGACGCAGCAGGCCGCAGCGTCGAGGGAGATTCGGCTTGGCAACGACATCCTGGAGCCAGAAGAGGAGCTTTGAGCACAAGAGTTGAACTCAGGCAGAGCTGCATGATTACTGCTGGAGCTCACTCTGCGCTGAGCTCTTCTCCGGCTATGGCCACCACCGTCGCCCACCCAAAACCCAGAATCCCAGCAGCTGGCGTTCGGTTCTCTCCCACTTGCCCGCGGCCTGACACTCGAGAGGCAGCCTTTCGGTCGACGTTTCCTTCTACGGGTGGTATAAAGTAAAATACAAAGTTTCCTTCTACCGAAATTGGCAGAGCTCCGTGTTCTGCTGTGAGCGCAGGGATAACCCGAATATTTTCCCTTTATCCTGAGCGCTTTGACCATGTACGTGTCACTCTATGCTACTTGCTATGTCATCTTGTTCGGTCCAGAGGGTTCCTGACACTCGAGGCCAAAGTCAGCTCTGAGAATTTCACATGAATGTACCAAGGAAGCCTTCACGCAGTCTCCACTTTCCTGTAGGCTTTCATCAATCTTCGTCTGATCCATCGCACAGGCTCGGAACCAACTTGTCCCCGGGGACCATGGCTGATTGTGAACATCCTGTTGGCACAACTGGAGCAAATATCCCTGGAATATATTGTCGTGGTGTTAGTGGAACTCGAGTGCATTACTGATCACTTCCACGCAAGAATCCTGAGTTCGATGTTCGGTCTTAAGAAACTGCTTCTGTCGGGTCTAACTGGTTTGCCCGGTTTACCGAAGTCCATGCTCAGACTGGAACTATGGTTAGCAGGCACATGATGAGGGACTCCGGAGTGGCAAATGTTTCGGGCATCGGAGGAGGCAGTTTTGGACCCTGAACGCTGTGGTTGTTGCCAAAGCAATGGCGGCAACTGCAACCTGCGTTCTCGCAAACACGGATGTGGAGCAGTGAGCGAGGAAAGTGTAGTTCCTGCGTGCTCCAATTACAGTTGTTTATCCATATTTCTGCTTCTTCTTCTTCTGTGCAGTGCAGAGCCAGACACAGTTTGCCAAACCACGTGCATTTACGTGCACGGTCTGTCGTCCATTGTTCGTGCGGCTATGGTGTGGTTACAGTCGAAGTTTCTATGTTCTGCGGGTGCCAGCTGCTGGTTAACGAGCTTCGTAAGATGTTATTCATAACATGTTCATAACATCGTAAGATGTACGACAACGCTGGCGTGCCAAGCGGATGTCTTATCATATGACTATGTCAGAGCTTGCGATTGATCAAAAGCAATCCTCAAATGGACATGGGCATTTTAGCACAGAGGGTTAATGAGCTCAGCGGCACACAACTCCACTAAAAAACTCTCAGATCTCCACTGAACTGGACAAATTTCTATTAACATCAGCGCGGACATTGTCACCCGGTTTGCACTTCAGCTGCTCGTCAGAACCGAGTCATGACTCTCGGTGGACCAGAGTGCCAGACTAGATGTTGAAAATGCACTTGGACCTCAATAGAACCTTCCAAATGTCAACCAACGGGCGGACAGCGGCCTTGAGAGAACTCCCTCGAGAGCGAAAACCTGCTTCCCCTTGTTCAGAAACTGTACAAATTGTGAATGCACTAGGACGCGACATTATCTACTATGGACCTCCGAGGTCTACATCCGTAACTATATACAACTCGGTGAGCAGAATCAGAAGATAAGAAGCTTGACCTGCGTCATAACCTGCGCACCCAGAACCAAGCTCAGAATTATTTGAACTATATCCCGCGTTCCCAAATTTTGCCACTACGCATACGAGAGTGCCGGTGCAAGCTACGCGGCCCAGCGAATCGAAGAATAATCTGCCAGCACTCGTCGGAGTGGCAGCCCAGAATCATTCGCCTCCTAACCTCTGAAAGTACAGAACGTCCAAATTTTACCCGAGGAGGGGGGACATCACTCCATGTTCGTGTGGCGAGAAACCATCCCTGCAACCGATTCGTGCAGCTTCATCCGGAGCATGAACGTAACAATCTCGAAGAGAATGTACATGGCACCTTCATACAAACTCCCCATGGGCAAAATTTTGTTCTCGGCCAGCAGACAAATGTACTCCGGATCACCTTGGCAGGCCACAATGACCTCTCTGTCGATGTGCCCACCCTCCAAAGGAATCATGTAATGCGGAATGGGTTCCTTGAACGGGATTCCTAGGACTCCCAGCTCGCCCTTGGGATCATCCTTCCCACCTTTCGTCGGAGACTTGGGAGATTTGGGATCATCTGCACCGTCTGCAGCACCTTTCTTCTTCTTCTCCTTGTTCATCTTCGAGTAGTCCTTGGGGCCCTGGCCCTTCTTGACGTCCTCCTCCAATCGGGTCGCAGCTGCCGTCTTGGACTCGTCCTTGCGCTTCTTGTCCACCATCCCCGGGGCAGTGGCGGGCAGAGGCTCGTCCATGATGTCCAGAGGTTTGTAGGATCGATGGAAGGCGTGGAATTGCTCCATGGGCCTGCCGGGAATGGAGTGGCGGTCCCAAGGTCGGTCCACGGGGAGCTGCCCGGCCTCTGGATCCTCGTCCTTCATGGTCTGCGCCGGGAGCCAGGCCACCTCGTCGGCAATTTTGGCAGCGTTCCCTTCGGGCTGCGCCGTGACGAGCAGGACTTTGGCACCGGCTTCTTTGGCAGTGATCATGAGGGCGTTGACGCTGCTGAATTCTCCAGGCCCCGCGCTGGCGATGAAGAGGTCGCCGGGGCCGAGCTTGGGGCAGGTCATGTCGCCCAGGCACGAGGCTTGGAGCCCCAGATGGAACAAGCGCATCGTGAAGCCTCGCATCATGAGGCCCTCGCGGCCCACTCCGTGCAGGACGATGTTCCTCCCGCGGGCCAGCATGATTTCTCGAACCAGTTTCTTCGAAGGGTCGTTCCTGCTCATCTCGCAGCGGTTGAAGACCCGGTGAATCTCCGCCAGCGCTCCGGCTGCCATGAACGAGATGGTCGACGCTGCGGAGGCCACCTCCGCCGTGGTGGCCGAGGCGGCCTTCTCCCTGAACTCGCCATCCTCCTGGTGCAGCATGTCCGAAATTCCCAACGGCATTGGGAGCACCGGAGGCGGCAGTAGCGGCGTGGGCTCTCGAGACAGGGACATTCTCTGCTGTGCATCTTGCGCTGCTGCTGCTTCAGTTGCGAGCAATGCTGATGCCTTGGACCCCTTCTTCCCTGCTGCTGCTGCTGCTGCTGGAGGTGAGCCGGGGGCCGATCCCACAGATGCCTTCTTTCCTCCGGCCGAAGGTGAGCCCGGAGGTGATGCAGCAGGAGTTGCCCCTGCCTTCTTCCCCACACCGGCTGCAGCTGGAGATGATGATCCAGGCGGGGAAGCTGGAGCCCCTGGAGTTTTTGACATCGTCTCCTTAACGAGGACGAGAACGAGAAATTCGGCTTCGCTGCCTCCTGCTCCTGCTCCTCCCCCGCAGCCTCAATCTCGATGTCACTCGCAGGCCTCCTGACTGCCCTGTGCCAAGGATAGGGGGCATGGCTGTGGAGACATTTGATGAAGGGCAGCAGCAGAAGCAGGGAGGGTGGGGGGCGCTCTCGTCGATCAATCGTCCAATGGAAGGACAAAGCTGCGCATGAAACGTCGTGACGGACCCCCCCGGGAAGCATCACTTGACGTGGCATACAGACAGACAGCTAATAGGCCTGCAGGTCGGGCTATCTTGGCCGAACATCGGAGGTCGATCCACGATTTGCCACCACCGAGTGGTGGATTTTAAAAGCTTAAAGGGTTGACGTCTGGCCCCGAAACCTTGCGCTCACGGGGACAGTAAGCACTGTCCTGACAATCAGACGCAGGCTGAGATTGCTGAACTTCGACAGAGGAGCAAGCAGAGAGCGTTTGGGCGCTCCCGACGGAGAACGACCTTTATTATGTGTAGGAAACAAATTGCAATCGAAGACTCGAAGGCGAGGGATGAGCTGCGATATGGCAGTTGCAGCGGGTCGGCGACTGGGCTCGAGCTGGGAAGAATTGTATGTATGTGTTTTATTGTAGCAGAGACGTTGAGAGACTAAAGTTTTCGGACATAGAGAGGGGAGGAGATATTTGAGAGTCAGGGATCGTGGTCCCAGGACTCTGTGCGTCACATTTGGGAGCACTAGCTACGAGTCCTGCTTTATCCATAATGTCGATGCCGCCGTGCTTCGCGCGAGAGTTTTGGCAGCTGAATTCCCCTTCTCGAAGTCGACCAGTTCCAGCAATTGGCAGATCCGCATCCGCTGTCGTTCATTTAATTGTAATAACTGCTCGCTGAGAAGAAACGAGACCAGGTTCAAGAAGGAAAGGTCTTCATCTACGGCGAGGCCTCTTAAGGAGTGATCCGTAGACTAGTTCTAGCTCTCTAGTTAGAAATACTGCGCAACGCAGGTCCGATTTCACAACAGTCAGGCCCTGGATCGGACGCAAGGGCTTTCTGGGTTTTTTTCGACAGTTTCTTAATGCGATCCAAGAGCTTCAGGATGGCTGTCATTTTGATTCGCCACATCAAGCTCCCACAAAACGTAGAGACGCTTTCTCCGAGATGGGCCATTCTTGCTCGTGCAATCCAATGTCCTCTTCCAAAGCAACCGCTCTCTTCCCTCTTTCCAAGGAAGTACAGAAGATTGCAACCAACTCTCCTTGAGTCGCCCTTTCTTCAATATGAAGCCGACAATCACGATCTGGAGATTCTGATATGAGTGTGGATCAACTGATTACTCAATGCTGTCGACAAGATCTCCCAAAACTAATGAATCGGAGTTACGAAGACCTTTGACAATGACGATAGCCAACATTTAGGAGCTTCTGTAGCCCAAGAATGCTTCCCTTGAACGAGGAGATGTAACCGTGAGGAGACGCAGACAACACGCAAGAGGGAAATGGTCAGCGTGTGGGATGGTCTAAACATCGTGAAGCGTAATGGACTGGACTGAACCTTTGTACTGCAAACTGCGCTTCCTACGGCACTAAAATATTTTGCTCGAACTCCAAAGCTGCTTCCGGGACCGGAGAATTCGTCTATCTGTTCGTTGTCGTTGCTGCAGTGGAGATCTTGAGTTGGGTTAAGATTCCAAACACTGAAGGCTCTGACAGCACGTACGGGGAAAGCATGATTAGTCTGGACTTCCTTCGTTTTTCTGAGGTGAGGGTGACTTTGAACCGCGTCAAACAACTGCCATGTTCTTGACTTCTGGAATAGTTCCAATTGGCAACGAGTTGCTTTGAGGATGTCAAACATCTGAAGACAAGAACTACCTGTAGCTTGTGTAGGTGATTCTGAAACCCTGCCAAATGGATAATCCTCCCAGAAGCAGACAAGTTGAGGCTTTGCATCGCCAGGTTCGATGTGTTGACCTATCTCTGTGAAGGCCGAAAGAGGTCGGGGAGGAGTAAGGGTGCAGAAAGTGGGCATAGATGTGTTGTCCTGGCTGACATGAAATCGTAACCGGGGCATCGTACAGTCCCAGGTGAGGGATCTTTCAATCACCATGAGTAGGAGTCGAATCACATTGACTTGTGGCTCACCACGGTATGAATACGTCTGGAATAAGATTCTTAATTCCTATTCCAATAGCACAGTATATTCCCAGTAGTCAAACAACAACATGTTATTCTTCTGTATTGGCCTGGTGGTTGAACACTCGCCTCGCTGCGGATCAGAATCTAAGGAGTCGGAATTTCCGACTCCTTTGATTCTGATCCGACTTGGGCATGCCTCTCCAGTTCTGTACTGGGGCTGTGGTCACAATGTTCTGGCCCTCTGGTTTGTTCTTTGGTGACTTCGTTTGCAGAAGCGAGAACAACTCCAGGGGAACGATTCGAGGCTGGTTGCCGTACTGGCCGAGCCGAGATTTTCTCCTTGGATCTAATCTGCTGTAATTATCATATTTCTCGCTTTACAGGGTACATGGAGGAAGCTTTTCCTGTAAAGTCGGGAAGAACGTGCATCACACCTGACGAGCAAGTAAGGTCGACGTTGTCCAGATCCACAATTCACAATGCAGAGCAGAGCTATATGATCTTAGCAGCCTAGCAGAAAGTACAAGTTCGGATATCTTCACCCACGACTCCAGAGATTGGAGTCTAAACACGTTCTTCCTACTTGCCATCACCTCAGTTGAACTTCTCTCCTACTCGCCCCTTGTGCTTATCCTGAGTCTCCAAGGAAGCAGATCTATAGGGTCTCTCCAGCAGGCAACATATCCGAATGTTGGACACATGATCAGTCCATGAGGATATTGTAAAATTCAGACTGACCATTGTGAAATTGTAATTCTCTGATCCACAGAAGATAAGAGGAAAGTAGTGTTCTGTATGGTGCTCGGCTGGCAGACTGTGGAGAGCATACACAAAAAAAGATATGAACAAGGGCGATCTGAGTGGTTCTACAGCTTCCAGGTTTCAGATTCCATTATACAATTGACTTTTTTCGAGTCGGAACTCTTCATCCGAATATCACTATTGCCAAAAGTGCTCACTTGTATAATAATGATCATTCAGCCTCTGTGTGGTTTCAAGGGGGCTTCTCACCTTCTTTCAAGTTGACCAGCAGCGAACTACAGAACCTGTCCGAGTCACACGATGCGCTCAGCGGGCCACGCGAAGGATGTGCAGCTAACTATTAGGATAAGTGAACTGCTAATATTGCTTTGCTCCATGGCGCAATAGTACGGGGAGTATGGCATAAGGAAGCCGGATGTTTCCCCTTCACAACGCTGGTGAAATTTACAGTTGGCCCACACGCTCTACCACTGTTGGCTATTCTCGGTGGCTGCCAATTGTACTTCGCTTACCCCGTTTCTGTTCATCAACCATGTGGCAGGTCCAGTGAATCAGCTGAGAATGAGGTGGTCACAGTTCATCGGCAGACCAATTTGGTGCGTGTTACAATTCTCAAACATGCGAGTTACTGGATCTCCAAGTCTTCCCTCTGGGACTGCTCGGCCAAGTGCATGTCTACCGGCTCGCTCAATAAGAATGTGTCCGCTTCGCTGCAAGCAGTTTTGGATGTGGTGACAGTGGCACAGTCTCTATTCACCTCGGGCTTTCGACAGAGAGGAGCGGAGATAAATGTCGTTTGCAATGTAGGAGGCCTTGTTTCGTCCCAGGGCAGGCCAGTGGGTGTACCTCCAGAGAAACGATCTTCGTGAGCGATAAAGCTGGTCGAGAAGTACCTTGGAACAATAAATGGATCTCACCTCTCAACTGAGACTATGCTGAAACTTTCAACAGGAGCACAGCGATACCGAACAATTATTTGTCTTCGTATTTGTCCTGATTTTAACCCTGGATCTCGTATAGTCGTTGTCTTATGGGACAGCCAGACACACAGACCAACCAACCAAACCAAAACATACTCCTCCATCCAGTTGGTGACTTTAACACGACTCAATTCCACCATGCTGCCGGGGTTCGGTGTAGACTCTCGGCCAGACGGTAGCACTAGTATTGTATTAGCATAATGCACCCACCATTCCGGCACGCACCTCCTCCTGCTCCCTGCGAGAAAATATAGGCGTGTCACGGACCGTGACTCCCACCGCAGGAGTCACAGACTCCAGGGATCTGCTCGGGTAAGATTAGAACTCATGGCAAGGTCCAACAGAATCCAACAGATCAATCCTGCTAAGAATACCACCAGCTAGATCCGCTGCCAAAGTCTTGCAGAGAATAAGCAGCTCGGCCATACGAGAGCCGATGTGGTGCATCTCCCGAACCACGGCCTCGTCTAAATGAAGCTCTAGAATCGCCGGAGGTATGTACCAGACAGACAGAAAGAAAGCCCTCATGCTTGGGAGACCACGTCGCTGCAAGCGCTTGCCTATTCAAAACCGACTCTATAATTGGAGACTGCACCTTCGTCGACTGCTGCACGGTTCCTGCCTCGATGAGTTTGGCTCAAAAGCTCGGAACCGCTTCGCCACAAACATTTGCCTTTTGTGATTCTAAAAGCGGGCTCATGATTGGAAACTGTACCATGGCCACAAGCCGTTGCCTGTAGTCGTCAAAAGTGGGCTCGCTGCCTCCCAAACTCCTACAAACTCCGCACGCTTTATCTACGGCCCCCTTCGTACCCCTACGTGGTTGGAACGCCGTGTCCACATGAAAAAGGAATCGTCCAGCTCAGTCGATGGACGGAGGAAGGAAGGTGCAGTGCGTAGGGGTCCGTTGGAGAATACAGTTGATTGGGAATTGGAAGGCATGCACAAAGTTTCCCGATCCGGGAAAGGGAGAAGAAGAATATTTTATAAAATGGAGCGACGGACAAAGCGCGCGCTCAGGACAGCCACCGTTTGCGCTACTTTTGAGCCTGAATCTCGCCATCTGACTCATCGCTCCGTGACTGGCCACGTCTTCAGCAACCATTCGCTCGCAAACACCTGGTGCTGCCGCATTAGGAGCTCAGCTGCTGCCGTGACACATCGTTTTCGAACCCGGTTCGGAATTTTCAGAGCCCACTGGGAGGGCGGGCGACCCTGTAAGCACAACGAACCCATTCAACCGAACCACGTTGGCGGGAACGATCGTCTGTTAGTCTGTCTGTCTGTCGAGGTGGAGAGTTTAAGGAGGGGGATGTGCGCCCGAAATGTGTAAGAGAAACGGGAGAGCCCGCAGACGAGAAACGTGCGGGGCATCACAGCTGTGGAATATGACAGGGCGCCGAAAGGATCCAAATCGTCCTCGCTAGTTCTCAGCAGGCGGAGAAGATTATGGGATAATCCACCGGCACTGTGGCGAGTGAGGTGAGTCAGCAACGACCCCTTCTTCGCATTGCGCTGGGCCAGGATCCACATGAGTGACAGCCAGCCAGCATGTTTCTCCGGCTTCCGGGGGCTTCATCCAATCCAATCCATTGCATGGGCCTCGGGGGCCCTTATATGCCCTGCAGTCCTGCAATTCCAGTGAACTTGTCTTCCATTTCCACTTCGGTGTTTAGAAGCCCAAGTTTCCAAGAACACTCGGGAGAAACCCCTCACCAGATTCGGAGGCTGAGCGCATGAGCAGTGGTGCTCTTGGTCTCTCAAGTCTGTGGAGTGGGCAAATCTCGGTGTGGAGGTCAGCGAGTCGTTCTGATTCGGTTTGCCGGTGCCTTGTGCGATCCGGGCACGGCAGGAAGGAAATCAAACCAAAGGATAACGAAAGGAAAGGAAAGGAAAGGAAAGGAAGGGAAGGGAGGGACGAGTGACGGTCGTCGGAGGTAAAGCGTCCGGTGTCGATCACGGTCCGAGGATTTGAAGCTGGCCTCGCGGAGCTCGGGCGAATCCGAATTTGCCTTCTTGATCGGCAAGAGCAATAGGTCTTTCGACGCTCCGACACTGCCGGTTCTCGGGAGCAACTATAGGTCTATTATTGCACTTGCAGTGGCAGGATTCTGCCAAAGTTCAGGAGGAGTTCGGTGAGAGGAGATCCGCACGCCAGGATGTGGGGCAAGTACTGCTTCGTTCTGCTCCTCTGGCTCCTGGGAACCGCTCTGGTTCGGAGCTTCAACCAGGACCTCGAAGAATAAAACCAATGGCAATTAGGATTCCCAGGCAAAGGATTCCTAGACCAAAACTCTGTGATCATGTGGCACGGGCTGCCGCGGTGTTTGTGAACTCGGGCGCCGACCGAGGACGAGCTCGAGCATGATCAGCAGAAGCAAAACAATTCAGGCTTTCACTCCGGAAAAGCTATGATTTGAGCGCGTTCGTGGAACGAGGTGCGCAGACGCGAGAAGTTGGCTGTTTCCACCGGTAGGGTTCTCATCAATCACCAGGCGAGCACCATGGACTCGTCCCCATCACCAATCCCGGTCATCAGTGACATATTTGAGGGTGGAAAGCGCAACTTCGCCAAAAGCTTTGAATTGTCGATGAAAAAAGCCAACGAACTGTACGTCACCGTCGCCCGGAACGTGCAGACATTGAAGAACGGTAATGCTGCGGCAGCATTTCCACCGGCGCTGGTAGATGTGAGCGATCAGCCGGCTCCCGCAACCATGGCTGAGCCATCTACCGCCCGTGCAGGCGCGGCGGCCGAAGCCGAAGCTCCGCCCGGAAGGGCCAATGCCAGCGCCCTGATGCTCAAGACGTGGGGCATGGGGAGAGTCGGAGATTCGCGGCCTTGGAAGCCCGCCTCGGCTTCCTCCATCTCTCTCAGCTCCAGCAGTTCTCTGGGCCCTTCCGAGCCAACTTCGGCCCAAGAAGAAGAGGTGCCATCTCCTCATTTCGACCTGTCTACTGTAAGCGCAACGTCCGTCTTCGATATCGGATCGGTCGGGTCTCCTCTGCTCGGCGGCCCCGAAATTTGTAGTGGGAAATCCGATTTGGGCGACGACATCTGGAACGCGGCACCGGCTGCAGCTGCTGCTTCTGCTGTGATTTTGCCTTCCGGACCAGAGAATACGCCGCCACTATATTCTCAGCGACCACCATCGCCGTCACCTCTAGTGGATTTAGACGATGTTCGAAAATTCGTCGGCAATGCAATTATAGTGTGGAGAAAGGTGCGAGCTCTGGGATTACGAGAAAGTTCTTGGGAGAACAAGATGCCATGGCGACAACCCCGGCCACGCTACCTAGCGAAAGGGCTCCAGCGGCCCCCTGAAGAGTTCTCTTCGGAGACAGAGAAACACGAGTACTACAGAAGAGCGAGAAGGCGAGGGCGCTACCTGATCGGACCGACACCGACTTGGTCCTTTATTGTTGCAGATCTCGCTCTTCTGTACTTCCTCATCGACAACCCTGCAGGAAAATTTCTTTTGTGAGTGAGCGTCACTGATCTAGATCCTTGCGCTGCGAACGATGTTCCCATCCTTTGTAAGTGAGCTCACTTAGACCTGTCGTTGAGAGACCGAGAAATGGCACGACCTGTGAAATGGACACTCATTTCGTCCTTAGACTAGCCATTTGTACCCTCAGTTCCCCCGGGGTGTTAGACCATGGACTTCCATCACATGGATATTCACATAGGCATCTTCCATCGTAAATGCCTTTTTTGTAAATCGATAGAGCCCGTTACCTGAGATACTCTATGGGTGACTAGACTCATCCTTGTGAATTAGAGGCTTCTGCTCAGGCCTAAAGCTTCCAGTTGAGCGCTTACCTACGCTGTCGCTCTGTGGATACGCTTCTACTCAAAACTGGTACATTTCAACTGAGGAAGCAGCGGACAGTTTTTCTCTTTCTTTTTTTCCCTTTTTGGGTTGTTCTCCTTCTACAAGGTTTCTAGTGTTTCTGTCACGAAGTGAGTAGTATGCAGATTGTTCCTGAGAGTAAAGTGGTTGATAGTCGAAGCTTTGGCTTTGGAGTCGTGGCTGTACGACTTTCTGAGTCCGATGAACCTTTGGAGATGGAAGTGCGAGTTCGGGAGGAGAGCTCTAACAGCTTGCGGGGTTTTTTTAGTCCCGTCTGTATGGATCTGGTGGATCGACTTGTGAGATATGATGATGGATTTGTTAGAGTCTTTTGTGTAGTAAACGATACTGAAGCGTGAAGGAGGCACTGTTTCCATGTTTTTAGTATTTTGAAAGCTGGGCTTTGCTTTCGGCTTTTCCTCGGGCCAGTCATTGTATCTATTAATGAGTAGCGCCGTATCTGTCCGTTGTAGAAACTTCAGAAACCTGTCTCCTGGAAAGTTTGGGAGGCCCCTTGTACATTTTGTACACAACACGACATTCCTCTCTGTGCAAGGGATATTCCTGCACAAGCTTGTAACATTACTTATGCAATGTCAAGACCATGTGTAGTAAAAAAGTCGGGCGTTGTTGCAACGTCGTCGGTGAATTGTCCAATCCTGTCTTGTCTACGAGTTGCACCATTGCATGATCATACGTGGAGGCAGACTGTAGAAAGAAAATGGTTGTGTATATCAAGTTGCAGGATTGGAAATGTTCGAAAACCAGGTCGTTTTCACATGTGTACTGACGTAGAACATGAGTTTTGACCCATAAAGTCTCTGTTCTAGTTAAGAGCCGACGTACGAAGAATCCTCTGCTATCCCGTACGCTGGACACTAAGCTTTGTCAATCATTTGAGCAAGATTTGAATGCTCGAGCCCCTGTTTCCATCATTTGAGCATCCAACTTCATCCCTATATGAATGGTAACAAGCGATAAGCCACGATCTCTTTTCCTTTCAGATTGCGTCTTCAAGCTTCCTCTAGAAATTTGAAATTTCTCTATCTATTTCTGTTGTCGACTGTCCAAGGGTCGCCTCTTTCATCTCATACCCCCTTACTTGGCTTTATGCAATGTTTCACTTAGTTGTGAGTTGCTACACCATTTTTTCGTCATGTAGGAAAAATCTTTTCGTTAGCAGCGTTCCTTGTCGATAGACCGGAATGAATTTTTATCGTGCAGTCAGTTGTCTTACAATTCCGCTTCCTCCAGACACTGCTCCAATCTTCCAACTCCTACGACAACAGCTGGAAAGGCTTGACGTCTCAAGGTCTTATACCACAAAAGGTCCAGTTGTTAACATGTTGCTGATCTTTCAAGATCTGAGGTAAGACTGCAAACAAAGCCGTTAGAAGTAGGCCACGTCCAAGAAATGACGATATTGATGAAGGAGGAATCCAGATAGATTCAGAATATCACGGGTGACACAAGTATTAACGGCCCTCCAAGTTCACATGACTCGTGTGAAACTTTCGCTTTTCTGCCATGTAACGACGACTTCATTATCTCTGAGGCGTAACCGTCATATAACTAGATATTCTGCTGTCCATTCAGATAGAAACAGTTGGTTGACAGGCCTAGCATCCAAACTGAAGCCGACTGGCAAGGGATTCTTGACTTGATGCCGTGTTTCCCTTTCTGTAATGCATGGCGGAAGTGTCGATTCAGAAGACTGGGATAACAGGGCAGATGGGTAGGTATCAACCCCAGAACCAGATGAGCATGCTACGACGTCGCCTATTTAAATAGGCGACGTCGTAGCATGCTCAAACCAACCAACAAAAGAATACTGAACCTGCATGTGCAACGAGTGCCCACCACCGTCTTGAGATAGAAAGCCACATGCACAATCTACATCTTGTACACAACAACATACTTCAGCTTCTGCCCGGATCTAAATCCTGTTACTGAGTTGCATATGAAAAGAGCTTTCTGTACAGTTGCAGAACGACAACGTTCCGTCACATTCGACTCATACAATTTCTCTCTCTCTCTCTCTCTCTCTCTCTCTCTCTCTCTCTCTGTATCGGTTTACTTCTGTAGGTGTCTCTGCCACTTAGAATTGTTAGAATTGTTGGGTAGTGTAACATGAATCTGCGTGCAATCATATTGTAGACATGAGCCCTCGCCTCGTTGGTGAATTTTATTGTGGTGGGCCGGCCCTCCATACCGTTAGAATGCTTGCCATGTCTAATTAAAAAGCCCCAAGTGAATGTGGGATCTCGTTGATGTTTTTTCCTTCTCCCGAAATTCCTTTCCTGCTACAAGAACTAAAATTTGCCCGCAGGTAGTTAAACTGCTCCAGTTACCACTTATGTTGTTACCCTACCACCTCCAGTTGCTCGTTTCCTCTCTTCAAGTTGTGTGGTCGTTAGAGGCCATTTCCGAGACCGACCAATTGCTGGCCGGACTGGTGAGTTTGTGAGTTTATGCATTCCTACGGTGAGATCATAAAACTGGATGAGCCTGTTTTGTCTGATCTTGTCAAGTGGATCACGTGGGAAGCTTTATAGGTTGCCTCAACCACGAGTCACGAGCAGAACAGAATAATACCTGTTTTATGAGCTTCCCAGCAACTACGTACAGAGCTGTGTACTTCGAATCAGCATAACCGATTCTCCACAGAGGTCACCCTATTATCGAAGTATGTTGGCTGATCCCCTTTCCTCTTGCGAAGGATGAGGTCCACTATTGCCTCCAACGAAAATGATACAGTTGCACGACTGGAGGCTTAGCGGTCGTCGACTGCACCTGAAATTCGAGCTGGATTCTCTACTCAAAATCCGCCACCAGTAAGAGAGCGACCCCAACCAACTGTACTATAGAAAGTTCAAGCATGTCCAGCCCATTCCACTCATGTAATATTACTGCATAGTCCACTACCTCTTCCAGGGCGGCCAGCTCGGCAGCGTGCCTGCATACGTCGTCGAAATGCTAGATCCGACATGACTTCATGGCGAGGATCGCAAGTGAGCAGGAAGTCGAAAATCCTTCACCCAAGGATCACTGTGGGCAGGGAGTAAATATTCATCTCATACGATAGATCTGTCTGCTGCAACTTCCTGCGCCTTTCCAAGTCATGTTTATCTGCTGACTCTCAGCTATGCACAAAAAGCTGGTCTCCAGAAGAATGTTACTTTTGAACATACTGCTTTACACATCACCGTGGACACGCGCCTTTCTGTGTGCTTAACCGAGTCAAAGCTGTGGACGCAAACATCTGTGGATGGAAAACATGTCAGTCGTCTGAAGCTCCAAGATGGTAGGAAGATACAATGTCATGAAATCTACGAAATAGAGCCCAAAAAGCAGATGATCAAAAAGAGCCATGGTTAAAAGAGGAAGCAGTGGACGATGCTCTATTTTAGCATGGAGCCCAGAACGAAAGTTTTTAGATTCAAGGAGCTTAGTCAATCAAAACGAGGACTTTTCTTCTTCCTTTTTTCTTTTCTCATATCGACAACTATCGTCATCGTTTGTGAAGGAAGTCGACTTATGCAGCCTGCTGTCCTACCAACACATATATAGCCAGGCTCTAAAGAGATATACTCATCCAATCAAGGTAAAGAATATCGGTATGGGATTGTACTTTGTGAGAAAAACATGTGCTATATTCGTATCACCACAGAAGTTGTTTGCATGATTTCCAGCTAGGTACATTAAATAATGATCTCGGGGATTTCATATATTTGAGAGTGTCTTATTATGCAGCCATGACATGCTTGGAAGGACCAGGAGAGAGCTACGGCGGTGGTATTCTCCTCCGACAAAGACATGGATTCCACCTAAGAGACAAGAGGAGGAGTACAGTAAGTAGTGAAACAGGCTAGAATCTGAAGGCGTTCAACTGAAAACGCTGGACCTGAACCAAGAACCTCCAGATAGGTTACTCGCTTGAGGTGAACAAAGGTTACGATACACTGAGGACCATGGAACGTGTTTCCAAGCAGAGATCCACGGACATGCTTTTGCACAGTAGAAAGATGACATATGTGCTAACGTGATTCACTCAATGGAAGTGAAGGTTTGCTGCCTTCATAGACGAAAGGTGGACAGTCATATGTTTTTGTCCTGTCTGAAGTCAAGAGTTTCTTGTGGATGAAAAAGTCGGTTCAAAATACTCCAAGATCATTAAACTAGAGGACATTGGACGGATCAATGGCACGGATGGTCATGGTCACAGATCCAGCTCTTTCGGTGATACCGAACGAACAGAGGCAAAGTTGAACCCCATGGGGCCAGGAGTAAAGAATGCAGTTAAGGGGGATTTGAACCTCTTGATCAGATTTTTCGAGTATAGGCTACTGGAAGAGCTACCACCAATTCAGTCTGACTTTCTATCAGTTCTTATCGACAAACGTTTGAGGAGCATATCTTCTATGAATGTCACCAAGTTAACTCAGACCAGGAGAGTCATCTGATACCATCAGGTCAGCAGCAGAAACGGAATGAATTGACTTCTGTTCGGAATCAAATTTGCTCAGACTCCGCATGATGTGAAGCTCAGCCACCAAACACTCACCAAAGTGAAGCGGCTATATCTGCCTGTCGTTGAATGCTCCTGATCCCGTGTGTGACTGCTCCCGAAAATATTTGACCTCCAGTAGAATATGTGAAAAAAACTCGATAATCGTCATCGTCTGTGAAGTTCCAGTCGGTTCGGGATTCCCGTATCTCATACAGCATGCAGCTGCAAACCGTCCTCCCTAAGCGCAATGCTTGAGACAAGAATGAGGTGTAACCTCTGGACCCTACCTTCATTGATGATAAACATAAGAAGAATCTGAAATACACTAGTATCACCTTGGCAGTAAAATATGAAGCTAATTAGAATTAAGTACATCCTTAAGATTGAGACAGAACCCACAAACCAGTTACAATGTCACAAGTAGCTTGAGGAGGCGGGTTCGGTATCTGAAAAGGCCTTGTGTGTGAAAAGAAGATAGCAGCGCTTTTTGGTCTATGAAAGTCTGCAGTGTTCTTGCCGTTCTTGGTTTACAGACAGCGGATTCAGATTCTTAGGCGGTATTTAGAACAAGCTGTATAAATGGGACCCCTCTCTTTGTTTTCCGTATCTTTAATAGAAGTTCCAATCATATCGAAACAAAGTGCTTAGCCCCTTCACCTATCCAGAATGTCTCAAATCCCAAATTTCTAGAATCACGAGAATAGCCATGATACAAATTAGAAAGACAAGGCGTGTCTTTAGCATATCTGCTCATGTTTATCAGTAGAAACGCTTGCCTGGTAAACTAAATGTTGATATTAAAAGAGCTGACTTTAAGATTGTCAAGAAAGTGTTCTGTTATGGATGGGCTTCACTTACCCACCCAGGAATTTATCACTTGATGAAGGCGTGTTTGGTGCTAAGCTTCCGTTTAAGCTTAAGGTTCATTTGCATTCATATCTTCTGGTATGCAGCCTGATTCTAGGTACACATTGTACGATAATGAAATGGTCCTGCGTATACCTCATCTATGAGCAGGATCTTTCACCTTTATAGAGCTCAAACGAATGGTAGGACAAGCGCCAACTTCGCATGGATAATTGATGATAAATGGATTTCTCTCTTAAATCACTAAATGAAGAAAGACAGGAGGCTGAAATTCACGCGTAGATGGTTACCGTAAATGCATGTTCCAGTGCAAAGAGCTTAGAGTTCTAATGCAGCTCCCCTCACTTCTTCAGGATTTCACCTGTGAATACCGCACCTTTGTATATCTGTAGAAGCCCAAATACCTGCACATTCACGATCATTTTCAATTCAATTGACTGCTCTGACGAGATCAATAGCCTGAAACTCAACCTCAAACGATACAACACCTTGCCTGCTATCTGCAGACATGAAACAAGCAGAGAAGTTAGAGAGGATAAGACCGTCGTATAAATGTCTTCAGCTCCCTTTTCAAGTTTCCACAAGCTACGACATTATTACGTTATTACATTGTTACCGGTTTGGTTCCCTCCTTGTACGCTTTGATGGGGTCTTCCCATCCCTTTTGTTATTATACTTTGTTCCATGATGGATTACAGTCTACTTTTCTTGGCTTCGAGGTCGACTACAGCTCGAAGAAAATAACTTGTTTTTCAAATTTCTCATACAGTATATGAAATCTGCACCGGATTCCTCGTGTGGCTTCTAAGAATAAGCATGCTTTCCGATCCTCATGCAAAACCTGTCTTGAGTTCGCAGTCTGAAGCTCAATATGTTGCCCGTTTTAACTGGATGAACAAAGTTTCATTCCTTCATTGACAGTGTTCAGTGTAAACAGTAATCATGACAGCAACATTACAGCCTCTTTGGACCAGTTTTCTGTGTGGAATAGTAAAGACACCCAGAAGAGAAGCAATTTCTACAGAGAGCTCCGATTTCGTCGCCAGTCACACTGTCAGATGAAACCGTGTCCCTCCATTAAAAGCATGGCAAACGGGTTCTTGCTGAGTTGCAAACCACCTGCAGGACTGCACAGCACAGCTTCCCGGTAGAACGTGCTTCGACACAAAATTCTGGTGTTTTTCACCTGGTAGCTAACCGACCAGCAATGCAAGGATCCCCAGACCAGCGGCTGAAGGGCATACAACAAATTCCATGCTATTAGGTTCGGTATCTCACTTTTTCTGGAAGCGCTTGATGCGAATTAGGCAAGCCATACCAGGGTTTGTGTGTCATCCTGGTTTAGGATGTGTCAAAAGGGTTTGCTGTGTCATCCATTTGGGAATGAGGACATTCCATGTTGAACTAGATTTTTCTTATCAACTAGCAGATGAGTTATCATCATCTGGGGCTAGTCAATAAATACATTTCAGGTGAAAACACAAGAGAGAACACGGAATTTTGTAAGTAGATAACGTAGACTTGAACTTCTTCAAAGTAGTGAATGAGAATCAAGGCATTTTTTTTCCTTATAGTTTTCCACGTATTGAGGGTAAGTCTACTTTCAATACTTCTCTGATGTCCGATGTACTGATATATGACAATCAGCTGTGAAGCTTGTAGTGGGACAATTATATGATGACAAAGGTGAATGATATCAAGCACATTTGTTTAGGCCGGACCTAAACAAAAGGCAAATGTAGGCAGTCATGCTCAGTGATCCACCAGTTTGTCTAAATTTTCGTATCATTTTGCCTTTTCAGCAAGCTTTTGTATAAGAGCTGGTCCATACGAAAGCTGGCAACCTCCAGCAAAGAATGAAATTTATTACTTGAATTAATATATTTTTCTTCCATATATTAGGCACCTAGAAAGGCACCAAGCAGCAGACTTCAAACTTCAAACTTCAAAACAAAACAGGAAACCAATGCGCAGAGCTGAGGCACTTTTCTTCAGGAGAATGAAATTTCACAGGTACCTACGGCTGTCGTGTTTGCAGGCCTGAAGTACGTACGGCGTATGTAAAACAATGTACTATGGCCTTGGATGGGACAGCCTTGGGAGAACTGCACGCGATAAACCTCTTATTGACGATCTTCCTTCCGTCGATGAAGAAGTTTATGCACCAGACTGTAGCCCCAAGAGAGTCTAACCATCCAAGAAGTGATTATGGTGTGTGATTGGCAGAGAAAGAGGAATCATTCTGGAATTTGATTCAGTAGATCGGATGTTTGTAGAGTACAATGAACTCAACAATTGTAGTGGAATATGGAGCTGAAAAAGGGGAAACAAACGTTAGGTTCACTGACCCATGATCATTCTTTGAGTGTTAAGAATATTCTACCAGCTTTATCCTCCAGATAAGTCATGGCGGTGGCCTATGGGCAGCTTCCAGGGCACCTTATGAGCTGTGGTAGATTTACTATATGTCTATGACACCAATTCATTTTAATGTTATCATGTTTTGCAGTCATTTCCAGCATTTGGTGAACGAAGAAAAGCCACACATGACGCCATTAGTCATTCATTGCACAAGAGAGTATCCATATACTCTTGGAAGAACACGGTGGTATGTACTTACCTCCAGAACCCTGGATTAATTTATGATTCTCTCCAAGGGAAGAATCACAGTATACATCCAGAAATTCTAATAAGTTATTTTTTTTTTTTAATTGAAGATAGTCGTGGATCTGACCCGTGAGATTTCTGGTTCTAGTGTGATTCTAATATCAGTTGGAGAAGTCGAAGAACTAAGGTTTGCCGTCCGAAAGCACATCGGCAGGGAGATAAACGCACTCTATTAGTATTATGTGTTCTCGCGATCATACATTAGTACACATCCTTGGAACATTCGTACAACAATTGGAGAGGTAAACTTATATCATAACAATGATCAGACCTGTCCTGTTAACTTCAACCTTTGGATGGCTACTTTCTGGTCATTTTCAGACTATGCTGTATGAGTGGATCTTGCCATAGTGATTTCTGACATGCATCTTTGTTATTCTTCTCAAATACAAGACAGAACCTGACTCTGGACTACGTGTATGACCTTGGAGAAAAAAATATGTTCGAAGAGGACCTTGAAAATGAAGAGGCCAAATGGGATGGTCAAGGCTTGGCCCAGCAGAGCCCAGATTCTTGCTTTTACTGGAGCGAGACTGCGGTGTCATTCCAAACAATCTGACACTTTTTTTTGTGAGATCAAACAACCTGAGACACTCCCTCCATCAGGCCAATCCTGGCAAAATTACATAGATTCAATGAGGCCATAATCCCATCAGCATCACCGCAATAGAAAAGATACACCTCAGCCTCCACAACAAGATAAAACATGCAGCTGTGTACATCCAGTCAGCTATGGATGGATGTGTTATTAAACAAACTCTAAGTCAGATGGTACTTTTATAGATGATCTCATCATGTAGTGAAGGCTCGTCTGTGTCTCCGCAGGTCATCATCCTCACCTTTGGTGAAGGAGGTGTATCTTCTCAGGCAAAGAAGACATCCTGTCATGACATGGTTTCCTTGGCTTCGAGCACTACTTAATGACTGAAAGGTTGTTTCATGAAGAATGACTGCCTCAAGTCATGGGGATAAACATCCACTGTCATTTTAAAAGGTTACCTGTTCAACAAAAAGCAATCTTTGGGTCTTAACACCGTCCTTCCGTCGACACCTTTTCATGGTGTAAAAAATTCCGCAGTCCAAGTTTATTAAACTGCTAGGGTGGCTTCTCACCATTCACTCCCTGCTTGAAGGAGATTCATTGCTATTGCTTCTTTGATGTGCTGGATGTTGATGTTGCAAACATCGTAGCCTTTCTTCGGTTCATCATAAGATGAATTCTACTTTTCTTATCTCTTTTGATAATCCACACCAGTATCGTGACAAGAAGAGAGGGTCAAAAATCACACTGACTGATGAATGTTAGTGTACCACGAGGGCCGTGGTACACACAGAAAGAAATCCACCGCATATGTAAGGAAGGTGCAAGTTTGATTACAATCAAGGAAACATATCTCAATTAACCTAAGCCCCAAGATTAATAAATACTGCATTATCTGACAAGCCTCTCAATAAGTGAAAGGATTAAAACTTCTATGACAACCAAGAGAAGACAAATAACAGAAGAAATGGAGCAAAATCTTGTACTCGCATAACCTTACCAACATGAATGTTGTCTTAACATAAAAATTGGTATGGAACCAAATAATTAGCATTTATATCACTTCTGTTTGGAAGTGATGGACTCAATCAACCCAAAAGGACCATTCCAGGAGATCTGTGATCCCCATCACCGATCCGTCTTTAGATCTTCAACGATCTTACTTTTGACTGAAGATCAGCAGTGGGTCCAACCCCGAGTCAAGATCAGAACAAGATCCATTGTGACTTGGAATATTGGACAAAACTTTGGAAGCTGTTCTATCATACAGTTCTAGCTATATCCACCTGGAAAAGCTTTGAAAAGGTGATCTACATAATTGTGGCATATAAAGAGCCGCTTCATTGCAGTACTTCATCATAACAATGAACTGAAAACTAAACCATGCACTTGCGCTAATTGAAATAAAACACGTGCTTTTGGGCTTGTAGAGTCTCAACCTAACTCCATGCATTCATGACAAAGCTTATGGGGATGTTCATGTTGAACTCCGATTTCGAATAAAAGGAATTTGCAATTACTGTGGTCCAATGTAGAGAGTACTAATCTAAAAACTCGAAGCAGTCGTTCTAACTTTCCTTTCCTTACATTGGTGCTCTCGGTATACGTGCCAAAAATCCCGTTCATTCTGTTGTCTTTTTCATCCTAGTTTTTTTCAATACTTTCGGTTTACCTCCTCTGGAATATTATTGTTTGGTTGTTCTATGATTTCTGGGTTTACTGGAGTTACCAACTTTGAGGAATTAGCTAAGATCAGACAGCACACCCAATTGCGTTCACAGATGTTCAGACTTGGAGCAAATTCTTAAACCTTCAAGTAGTAGGTAGATCTCACAGGATCTACAAAATCCTGCGGATGTCATATTAGGCGAAGGCCATACTGATGTACCAATTTCAAGTTGGATTCTGATCTCTTGTTTCCTTCAAACCGAAATGTGCATTGTGCATGTCTTGACGTTGAGTGCATGAGATCTGAAGCATGTTTTCAAATATTCACTTCTGGAATCTTGTCCGCATGGTTCAGTTGTAGAAGAAGCCCCGGTAGCTAAATGCCACCCAACTTTAGTAGCCTCATTGGAGATGAAACTTATTCAAATGGTGTCATCTCCTCAGTTCGGACCCACCAGTCGTACAAGCTCCAGATGATACAGGACATGACCGGCATACTATATTTCTATACTAAGGTCCAAAATCAGGAACTGCACGTCTCTTGACTCGATTGACCCCGCCTCAGGATTGAAAGGCTCATCTGAAGACTGGAAGTTGAACTCTGAATAGTGCTCTTTGAATTTTCATATCCGTTTCACCCACACAGAACTAATAAAGCCCATCTCTCACCTTGACGGTCATTTTACCATTCTTTCAAGAGTTTCTCACATTACTCTTGGTGTGCTAACTTGACATGTATCAAAGTTTATGGGTTCTGCTAAAAGACCAACGAGTCGAATGGAAGTAAATTAGTTCCTGGTTCAGCTTGACCAAATTCTACTCTAAGTCAACGAGATTTCTTTTTAATGAGGAAAGTTTTTCCATTCACCCTAAGTGAAACGAATTTACATATTCATGTTTTGGTGAGACTCAGTGCAGAAGCAGGGTTTGTAGCTCCAGAGTCCAGACCTAGGAGCTCACGAGGCAGTTAAAACTCTTAGATGTTTCTAGTCGATAGTCAACATGTCCGTATGGAACAGGATACTGAACCTTCTGGCTACCAGACAATCACAGGAGTTTAGAATACAAATTCAGTCCTGGAAACAGTCTGTAATCATGTGACAATTAGGAGAGAGTGTAGTACAGTTTCATAGGGCGAAGAGAAATCGGTGAGTGTGATGGAGGATTCCGACAGTAATATATATACAACTACTGTACTTGCCTATTTGGAGCTACTATGGTTCTCTGCAATCAGAATCTTGACTTTTAAGAAGTTGGGAAGGCTGCCAAAGATGGGAATTCCGAGAAGACATTGACCAGTCTAGTGAGCCCCGTTTAGCAGTCGTCGCAGAAAGTCCCTGTGATTGCATACCAATCTTCATATTTGCGCGTTAAAGACGAATCTAGAGGTGACTTGTACTTAAAATGTCTATCACGAGATAGTTTCTGGAAAGTGCCGTTTGACTTTTACAGAGCTTAGCACACTGCACTTAAGTGTGCAGAATCAGGCAAATGGAACATTAGAATGACCTCTCGAGTTTGTCGACAGGTACCACTACATTTAAACAGCTTCTTTTAACCTTCGGCTGGACAAAGTCATGCTACATAATTCGGTGATAATGCAGCTGAAATGTACCAATGGCACTGACATAATTGGACAAGGGAGCAATGCTCAAGTGAGGTTCGAGATTCGAAAATTCAGTGCATTGGACTTCTACTCAGTACCTTGCGTAAAAGCACTGCACGAATGCTTCTGCAAGATAGTTTCACCTCTCATCGTAGGCACAAGGGCAAAACCTTCGAACCAACTATGGCTGTTCCACAGATTTCTTAAGATGGTCGTGACCATGAGGAATAGACGTAATCACAACCGATCCCTGTCAATCTTTGCATTTCCCTTCATAAGCAGGGAAATGCAAAGAAAGACCTTTATCATAAATATGACTTCTGTCAGCCTTTCAGCTGCTTATTCAAAATTCATCCTGCACCTGCTATCACTGAGTTCCCAGAATTATGAAAGCCCAGGTCTGTCATCTCGCAACTGCTCGAACCTTGACCATTCGTAACAGGTTACTCTACTCGAAGTCTGAGTGTTTCTAGTCGTGTTACTTTCAATCTTGTGTTATCTCATCGCAATCTATCTGCATATACGCAAGTTCTGAATTACACAAACCTTACGATGATTTATGATCAACATACCAAATTTCCTTCTACCTGGGTTTGCCGAATTGAACTCTTATGCCGAAGGACAGCACTTTAGATTTGAGACTAGTTAAGCCAGAGCAGATTCGAGGAGCAGCCTTAGTAGAACAGCCTTCTTTGCCACTCAGATCCATTCGAGTTCGAGCTACAACTGCTGAGTTCGATCTTTAGCATTGTCCCATCATTTGTATATCAACCGGGCACGCATACCTCTCACAAAAATCAACGGAGTTTCTAGAGAGGCAATTTTAAGAAGAAAAATGTACTAGTATGAACATGTTTCAGGAATCACCACTCATCCTCGAAGAAAACGATTTTGGATTAGACGAGCAGAAGAGTATGTCTGGGTAGTGTTGTTTGAGGAACTGCCAACGTTGATTTCACTGCAGTTCTGCTTTTGTAGACTTTGTGGGAATTCGACACTCGATTGTCCTCACAAAGTTCCAGACCGAAAAGAAACCAAATACTTAACGTCCACCAATCGTAATTTTCGGATCACGAGAAGTCAACAAAGTCTAACCATTAGCTTTCGCATGCCTACCGTTTTCAACAATAAAAGCCTGAATACAAACTTGCTCTTAGATTATTGTAAAGAAGAGATCCAACGAGGACAGGAGCATGATGTAGACCACCGTCATACAAGGACAGCTACAAGGTCATGTCATTCATCGAAACAAAAAAAATGTCAAGACTGGAATCAGAAATTAGAGAATCGAACAACCCAGAGATTCAGCGGCGACTTCACTTTTAGTTCCGTTAGGCTTATCGTTCGTTCATTGTTGATATGTCAAGATCGGTTGTTTGATTATAGTTGACAATCTCTAGGGTAGACCAGAATCCTTCTCCAATCTTGCAACTCATAAATGGACGTCAGCCTCAGTCAGAATCTGACAACCTACTAAATCTCCTCGCTTTAAAAAAAAACAATCACGAAACTCATCGGATAATATCCAAAAATCGCCATATCTGGCACTTTATGCCTTCTAGTACCTATTTGGTACCTGCAAATCATACGATCTCCTTATGGTGGAGACTATATTCATTTTCTATACATCTTACCTCTAACGCCCTTCTGGTGATGATACTTCTGAAACGATTGGGAGATCTTCTTATCTCAAAACCAGCTCGTTATATATGTTGAACTTCTAGTCCAATTTTAATTTCTAAACGGTGTAGGCTGGGTTTAAGGTTTTCTAAAACTCAAACCCAGCATAAACCTGGCACCTACATACACTACATACTTAACGACATAAACTTGTAGGTGCTAGTTCGCTCTCTGACAAGCACTCGGTGACTTTATATTGCACTGGTCATGGATGATTACACTGGACGACTAGTTTTTCATATCCCATGGTCGGGCACTCCATCACGAGGACCACCATCAAGCTTATCTTTGCGCAGCACGCGATAAACTAGAACACCCAACTGATATAACTCGCTACTCATCTGCATGGACAGAAACACTTCTTCAGCGTAAGCAGGTTGAAGCTATGAATGTACTTGAGCAAGGAAGTTCACTGTAAAGTCATAAATATATACTCTTACTTGTACCGATACCTGTATCACAGATGAATTTGGTTGTAATCTCAGGGCTTGATTAGACAGAACGGGGGTGAGATCTTGCAATAAAGAATCCCCAACTTTGTCCAAATGTTCCACGAACCTTTCGGGTGACTTGAGCGTATCGAGAGTTTCTGAGCAAAGCAGCCTGGCTTACCAGACGCTGTGTTGAGCATTTAGGAGTTCCGAGGGTCCAAATTTAAGATAACGACATAACTGGATCTGGTGGTTGGAAATTTTACAACGTGATGTTCTTAGAATGTAGGATGAACTGTCAGTGATCTTCACATTGAAACTCACATGTATGTACAAGAATCAGAAATCTCGATGCAGTAACAATCAGAATCTGATCGTTCAACAGCTTTGTAACGATGGACTAATCAATTGCTCGAAGAATGTCAGCAGTCAAATGATTAGATTTTGAGTGTGATTTCCCATGAAGGGCAGATGGACACAGCTTGGACGGAACATGACATCCTGAAAAGCACAACCTTCTCGGTTTTATTTGGTTCGGGACATCTGCAGAATCTGATTTTCGTCTCATCAGATATGGCCAGCGTGTGGGAACTAGAAGTTCAAGGAATACGCATACCTCATCCACGCCGTGAAGAGTTAATGGACAGCATGGCGGGAAGGAGTTCAAGACTCCATCGGAGTGACCGCAGTTGGACCCGCCTGCTTTTCCTGGATTCGAAGATCCTGTCCATTTCAGAACAAATTGCACAGGTAAGCTTAACATGGCTGACCACAGGAATAAATCCCGACCATTCCAAGCTCGGCCTTCAGTCTTAAACCACTATCTACAGCTCTCATACAGAACACAAACTGTAAGTTTGTATGAGGTATCAGTCGGAAGCCTATAATTCCAGTTGATCGAATATTGGGGTATGAAGTTTCTCCCCTGTGAGTCTTGTCCTTGAAAAGCAAAGCAGGCCGCTGTGACTTTTTGAATGCTTTCTTGAATAAACCAAATTGAATCATTTTGGTCGATCAGAACATTTTTCATGGGGACACTGACTGTTCAACACGTCGCATTGGTGAGTATGAAGTTCGAAGTCTACTTCGGGTTTCGAATTTCACAGGCCATTGAACTCAAAACCTTCGTCATCATCGACAACGCACCTGTATCTGAAGGTTGTCAATGCCAGAAGACTCTGAGCTCCCGTCAGTGCTACCCCCACTACTGCGACGCTTATGATGTCTGGGCATGATTGGTTCCTGCTCCTGGCTGGCAGATGAGAATTTGGGACCTATGGGTGAGGACGAAACGACCACCCCCACCTTACAGGTAAACGCCAGCTTATCATCACTCAAATAATCTGATTTCTCGAGCGATGCTCGCCTGTAGAAGTGATTGTAACCCCTACACAATGCACAGAACGTGTTATCAGAAGGACTCAGAGCTAATGAACTCTGCTGTTTGTCAGCTCAAACCTCTGGCCCTTTTCTCCTGCCACATTCGATTTATACGTACGATATGAGCTCGTTCCAAACATTTACGTATAACGAGCCTATCTACTATCTAAGCCTCCGATAAGCACCTGCGCTCTATTGTTAAGCCTTTTTCATATTCTTCGATTTATAGGATTGCGACAGAGCCTCGAGGAAGCAGGCCAGTTTTACATAATCCTCAATGGCCTGATCATTCTAGAGAGTGTAGAAACCCAAATACTGTGAACTTCAAGGAGGTTCAGAGATCGTATCTGCTGGAACAAGAATCAGAGATGGCATTTCGGATTTTTGAAACGTTAGAAAAGTGTTAGAAGGAGGTGAGGCAGGCACACGAGTGTTGAACGCTGCGAGAGAGAAGAGGAGAAGCTGAAGAAGAAATTGAAGGGGTGGTACCGGTAGGTACCACATGCTGCCGCGGTACTTGAGGTTGTAGGGTCCATGCTCCATTTTGCGTTCAAAATGACTATGTACCTTGTGCTTTTTCCTCTCGGTCTGATCCAACAGAGTCAACTCAAACAGGGCCCGGACATCTGCACCGTCACTCAGACGGGCGATGAAGACGGAAACGTACTGCGTTTCATCTTCTCGATTTTTGCCGTCTGGGTAGAAGTATATGGCCCATTCATGTCCTGCCACTGTGAAACTATCACTAGCTATGTACTTGCCCACACCGATGCCCTTTGCAAGCGAGTAACCATACACGGTAAACTGATGACTGCCCACCACTACCTCAAACCTCGCCTCGCTTCTGGCCCCTGCAGCTTCTGGATCACCTCCTGCTCCTCCTCCTCCCGAAGGCTCGCCCCCGCCATCTTGCAATTCCATTGAGTTCCGTTTACCCCTCGGAAAGGCGCTTGGATCCTCACTGTCTACGATTCTAAAAGTGACCCTCTTTCTCTTCCCCTGATCAATGTCGTCGGTTCGTTCCGTGGTGTTAGCAATCTGGAGCTTGGAGCTTGGAGCTGGAGACGAGGATCGGAGCTGAAGCTCTTGTGGGATGTGTCTAGATCGAGCTTTGCACGGATTGGCAAAATGATATTCACAGTTGCGAAATCCAATAGCTCGGAATTGGGCCCGATTGTCCGACCCTGCTCCTGATAAGAGTTATCTCTCAGTAGAATACGTTTGTATTTCTCACAATGCTCTCGACTGCTGACGCTGGATAATTTCATCCATGCGCAGATTTGAGCAATCAAGAGTACATGAGACGCACTTGCCCATCCACAAGACTCCAGTAAAAAGGAGCTGGGAGACTGCAGCGCTCTCTCTAGAAGTCAGAACGCAAGCACCGTTTGCAGAATGTGATGTGGAATCTTATGGATAAAGTGGGGTCAGAGAGTCAGCTTTTCCGCACATGTACTGCAGCGAGTGAGGGATGGCTTTAATTTGCGCCCAACTTTTTGGTCAATGACCTGCCCCACACGACAGAGCTGCTCTCAGGGTGGCCGACCAGTTCACCATGGCACGAGCTTCGTTCCATGGTGGAGCTGGAAAGATCTGCTGTTGGAGCTTCGGCAACTTCGTTTGCTCATTGAGAAAAATCTCCAGCCTGCTGCAGCAACAGGTCGGGCCTCTGTGCGAACGGCATCATCAATGAAAACATGCCGTGACCTGTGCCATGCATTTCCAGGAGCACACAGGTTGCCGTTGTAAAGAGGTCGATGGCATCAGGCTCAAAGTCCTCATCTTCGGAATGTGACAGGGCTTTAAAGGGCACACTTTACGGACTTACAGGCCCCACTTTGAAGGTCGACCGTTTCCAACACAAGATCACCGATCGTGTACTCACTCGTATGACATGATTCAAGTTTCCTTTATTATCATCTGCACCCATTGACTAGCACAAACTTTAATTTTTACACCAATTATTCTCTTGTGCTTCAGGTAAAGGCATTGTCTGCAAATGATGAAGGAACTCCATGACTGGAAGAAAATGCAATGGAAATTCTCAAATGCTCTCGATCGGTTAGTCCAGATTGCCTTTCCCTGATCACATATTAGGAGCATGACAGCACCCGAGAGATTTTCAATGCTAACTGAACCTTTAAATGTGAGGCCGAATTTCCACATGGAATCAAGCTTCTAGACCGTTATCGATGTCAAGCATGTTCGTGCAACATGAACGAGTTACGGCACAGAGAAGAAGTCAGCCGTATTAAATGTTGCTTATTTCGAGTGAGCTCAGAAGCTGGCGGTGGTGGATCTTCCAACGACTGTCGTACTGGAATTGGGCTGCCAGATCCAGTAATGGATTACACGTACCGTATCCACTTGTACCAAGATGGTTGGTCCAACAAACTCATCACACGGGTCTTACGGTGAAGACCTTCTCAGTAAACGCTTGAATATACATTCTGTCTGAGAAAAGTTAATGCCGTTGACAACAACATTGACCCCGTCTCTCTTTGGCAGTTGTGACCGATCGATGTTCATCCTCTCGATCGGTGCCTCCATGCACCTCAGTTTGATTCTCCATTAGTTTAGTATAGAGCATCCATTCTGTCTCCTAGTTGGGAAGATCTGACGCCGCTCAGCAGTAACATGAATATGTAAATATGGAGCCCAAGTAATATAGCAGAAAGGATGGGAATACCCCATAGAGTCGCACCAAAGGGTTAGGATGGGGCTAGGCCCCAATAAAATCACTATGGTAAATATGTCGTTCTGCACCTAATATATGTGATTACATACTACAAGAGCATCCAAAAAAACTTCAACTAACATGATAACTCTCATATGTATTGCAACACCTAGTGCTCTATGTAGAGAATGGATACACATTCCTAAAATAAGCTACACAATATGCTAAAAAAATTGATATCTCTATTTGACTAGTATTGTATGTGTCTAATTTTTAGTCCATAGTTCCTTGTAACTCCAAGACTAGAGTAACAAAGAGGTGACATATATGTATACCGCTTGGAGACCTTGGTTGTTCCTGATCCACTTGCCACCCATCCATGAGATGGGTGGCAAGTGGAGCGGTAACAACCAAGGTCCGAAAAGTGTCACATGTAGTATATGTAACCACAACATTCGCAATAGTAACCTCAACCTCATGAACCAACTTTAGGTTTGCCCTAACCCAAATCGACTTCAAGGTATACCAACGCTCCTTCCATGTGAGGTATCTACCCTCTCGTGCCATAGCAAATACCACATCCATAATGACATCATGTGTAGTTATCCTCTATCCTCCAAATGGGCAATGAGTCATATGGACCCGTGTTGTATCTAAGGTAGTATCACACTTACAAGTGAGTAATGTGTTAATATCCCAAGCTCATCGAGTTGATATAGGTCGATCTTTGCCTGATGACTACAGGCCGTAGATCTAGGGTTGTTACGTACTGATGGTACAGATCTGTTTAGGGCTAACCCAAGATTAGGGTTTCCCTGTACTCACCCTATATATACATGGGAAGGCAAAGCCTTCCTCATCTCATTCATGTACACTCTCTCTCTTGTCCCTTTGGTGTGCTCTCCTCTTCTTGGAGTGATTCCTGAGGAATCGATTTCTCAACATGGTATCAAAGCTTGGTGGGAGCATTAGTTTTGTAGATTAGACATAGTGGAGTGCTGGAGATCAGTGAGGAGGCTGTCCCGCTGAAGCGAGTAGATTGATGGGGAACCATTTCGTGTTTTCTCAGAATCTTCAATCGCGTTTTTGGAGGTCAAGATGATCTTTTTCAACCTATTTCTGATCGCCAATCTCCCTACGGAAATCGTCTTGCGCAAAATGGTCGAATTTGGTAGCCATGAAGTTTTCGTGCGATTTGGAGTTGTTGGTGGTAGTTATCGCCTTTTCCAAAATCTTTGAGGAGCTGTTTGGAGGCCTAAACGAGTTTTTTTGGAGATTTGAGGGTTTCTACCAAAGCAAAGGCTCTGCCTTTGCGCACGTAGAAACTAAACTTTGCTCGCCTAAGTTAAAGCTCCTACCACGAAAAATTTCGGCTCAATCTGAGCTTTCTTCGTCTTTTTCGCTTAAGTATTGCACAGGCGCAGAATCGCGAACACATTTCCCTCTTCGTCTGCGGGTCAAGACAGGCACATTTTGCCAGTTTCTGGAGCTTTGCATGTTTCTTGATCAAGGTGCAGAGGAGCTATGTTTCCGCCCTAGTCGCGAAGGTGTTCTTTTTGTGTATGTGCAGGTACTTGCCGTGTTGGGGTCATGATTTCCGCTCGTGACCACAACGATGGCAGAATCCGTGAGCATGATCACTGGGGAGAAACTTGACAAGAACAATTTCCAAACGTGGAAATTTCGAATGAAGACCTTCCTTCAAGGCCAGGGGCTATGGGAGCTTGTGACCGGGGAGGAGAAAGCACCAATCGTGGTTGCGGTGATCTTCGAAGTGGCGGAGACATTGCGTGAGTGGAGAAAGCGGTCGTATCAAGCTATCCACTACATTGCGCTCACTATCTCAGCGTCGATGATCGGTCACATTCAAGATTGTGACATTCCTAAGGAAGCTTGGGATGCGCTGTCACAGATGTTCCATTCGGGAACTGGCTCGAAAAGCTACGATTCTTTGCGGCAATTCAATACGATCAAGAAAGGATCAATGTGTGCTAGTGACTACATCAATCACATCAAGCAACCGCGCGGTCGGTTAGCATCTGTCAATGTTCAACTTGATCCGATTGTGATTATCGGTGCGACATTGCGAGGGGCCGCCTACCGAGTACAAGCGGTTCATTACGTCCATTTCCACAAGAGAACCTCTTCCCAAGCTGGACGAACTCGTTCCGATGATGTTGGGAGAAGAAGTGCGAGTGCAGGCGGGTTCTATTGCTTCGTCCAACCCGCAAGAAGGTGTATTCTTTGCAGGTTCTGGAGGTCGAGGTAGAGGTCGTGGCGGAGGAGCCGGATATGGTGGTGGTAGAGGTGGGTAATGCGAACAAGGCCCTCAACCCGTCAGTGCGCCACCGTCGCTGAAAAGCGAGTTAACACCTCGACTCTTGTCACAAGAATGGCCACTATGCCAAAGATTGTTACAAGCGTCAGAACGATCTGCGCGCTTCGGGCCAACATGGCCATGTAGCTGCTGAAGAACAGCTACTCGTTGTGACACACCGTTATCTTTGCCGCCGTGCTGATACATATTGGGTGATCGATTCCGGAGCTACCAGCCACATGACACCGCATCAAGAATGGTTTGCGTCGCTCGACACTGTGGAGACTCCTCAGTTCATGGTGACTAGAGATGATACGAAGCACGAGATTAAGCATAAGGGTAAAATTCCGCTTGATATTCCAAGATCTAATTTTTCTGGAATTGGAAACGTTTTACATGTTCCTACTCGACTTCGACATCCGTTATCGGTAGGGGCCGGATGGTAGAACAAAATTTCAAATGCGTTTCAACAAAGATGGATGCTTTGTTGAAGACTCCACAGTCTTGTCGTAGCTCGAGGTAGCAGTGGTAGACTGCTCAAGCTAGATGCTACTGATTAATGTCGATTCTGACCAACTCCTGTCATTACGAGAAAGTGGCTTTGTAGTATCGACATAGATATTTGGCACAAGCGGTTGGGCACATGAACTTTCAGAAACTCGAAGACTCTTCCGAGTTCGAGATCTAGTCACGGGTTTGCCCAACTTCATACGCTTTCGGCCCAACTGCGGTGTGTCCCACTTGTCGGGTTCGGCAAGCAAGCTAGACAACCCTTTTAACGGATCGGGGTAGGAGAGCGACCAAGCTTCTAGAGCTAGTGCACACAGATGTATGGACTTCTTCTCAACCAAGTTTATCTGGTTTTGAGTACTTCGTGTCCTTCATTGATGATTTCTCTCGCTACACATGGGTTTACTTCCTTAAGACCAAGAGCTCTTCAGATGTATTGTCAGCTTTCCAGACTTTCCACACCTTGGTGGAGAAACAAATGCAGACAATCTATCCTTTGTCTACGTTCCGATGGAGGAGGCGAGTTTCTATCTCGAGAATTCACCGCTACCTCACGTAAGCATGACATACAACGCCAGAAGACTTGCAGTTATACTCCACAACAGAATGGCGTTGCGGAGAGGAAGAATTGTCACATAGCAGAAGCTGCTCGCGCTATGTTGAACGAGAAGAACTTGCCTAGACCGTTATGGGCGGGCATTTCCGTTGCGGTGTACTTGATGAATCGAACTCCATTGCGGCCGGTTCACAACAAGACCCCGATGGAGGTATTCACAGGCCACAAGCCTGATTACTCATTTCTGAAAGTTTTTGGTTGCATCTGTTATGTACACATTCCGGATGAGAAGCACAAGAAGCTAGATCCGAAAGCTGAGAAGTGTATTTTCCTTGGATATGCCTTAGATACGAAAGGATATAGATGCTATAATCCTTCCTCTAGTCAATTCTATATCAGTAGAGATGTTGTATTTGAAGAGTTGCAATCTTGGTATGCACCTGCGATTGTTCCGGTCATACCCACTTTTCTCTTTGAAACTACGCCAAAAGGAGTCCGTCCCTTTGTACCTTTCTGAGTGGAGTTTCGAGTCACACCTAGCTAGAGCCTGAGTCTCTTTGTACTGAAGCTGCTACGGATGAAGTTCACCGAGCACCATCCAGACCGACTCCTAGTCTTGAGGATCATCTTATTTTGCAACATATGATGTCCTCACCACGGATTACCGATATTCATCCGTTAGATGAAGCGTCCCGAAAACGGCGATCTTTGGAACCTCGAGATCCGAAGCAAGGGGAGACAAACGGTACATCCTTTTGCCCTATGAAAATCTGAGAGAGTTCGGCATCCTGTTCAGCGATTTATGCATGAAAGTTTCCTTGATGATCATCATGCATACATGACTCACATTCTTCTTTGAGCCGGGCCGAAGACGCTTGAGGAGGCGATGCACAAAAATGAGTGGATTGAAGCCATGGAGACAGAACTTGCTGCGCCGTCACCAACAAACATGGGAATTGGTGGACTTACCTCAAGGTAAGAAAGCGATTGGTTGCGAGATGGGTCTTCAAGGTCAAGCGCGACTTCGGATACCTTGTATCTCGATACAAAGGCCGGATTGGTAGCCAAGGGCTACGCACAAACAACATGGAGTGGACTACGAAGAGACATTTAGTCCAGATTCTTAAGATGGCAACAATTAAATGCGGTGGTTGCTATTCTTTGTCAACAAGGGATGGCGGCGCATCAAATGGACTTCAAGAACGCCTTTCTCAATGGAGATCTCGGCGAGGAAGTCTACATGCAACAACCACCAGTTCTAAGATCCAAGTTTCTTTCCCGAGTTTGTAAGTTAAGGAAATCCTCTATGGTTTGAAACAGAGGCTCGAGGCATGGTATGAGAAGATCAATTCCTTTCTCATGTCTCTTGGATTTGTAGTCTGTCATTCCGACTCATCGCTATCTTTGCATGAGATCGAAGTTCATGTAGTGATGATTTCCATCTACGTAGATGATCTTATTATCACTGGGAACCATGAGGAGATGATTTCCCACATCAAGGGTATCTTATGTTCCGAATTTGAGATACAAGACTTAGGATATCTTAAATTCTTTCTTGGTGTGGAGTTTATCACAGAGGGAAAGGATATGTGGCTAATACAACGCCAATATGCTTTAGATAAGCTTAAGGAGTTCAAGATGTCTGATTGTAAACCAATAGACACTCCTCTACAACAAGGTCTAAAACTAGAATTAGACGATGGAGAGTTACTTGCAGATCCCCGACTGTACAGACAGATGGTTGGGAGTTTGATTTATCTGACTATCACTAGACCGGATTTGAGTTATGTTGTTGGTCTAGTCAGTCAGTTCCTGCATGCTCCACGGGTACCGCATATGATGGCGGTTAAGCGGATTCTCCGCTATGTGAAGTCCACACTTCATTTTGGACTTCGATACAGATTTGGAGGTGAGCTGAACCTGCATGGCTACACCGATTTGATTAGGCGGGAGACATTTGTGGCGGGGAGATTCACGTGCTGGATATGCGTTTGGACTTGGGAGTGCGGTGCGTGAGTTGGGCTTCTAAGAAGCAACCGACCGTGGCACTATCTTCCACAGAGGCAGAGTATCGTGGTGCTATGAATGCCACTTGTGAAGCAGTTTGGCTTCGTTCCTTGCTTTCTGATATTGGAGTAGATTATCCTAGTCCTACAGTTATCCTAGCTGATAACATTAGCAACATGATGTTAGCCAACAATCCTGTTTTTCATGCTAGGACAAAGCACATTGAGGTGCACTTTCACTTTGTGAGGGAGAAGGTCCTTTCAGGTGTAGTAGATCTTAGATATATACATAGGAGATCGGGGTTGCGTATATCTTCACCAAAGCTTTACCTAGAGAGTCGTTTGCTACATTTCGACATTGTCTAGTAGTTCAGGATGTACAGTTAAGCTTGAAGGGGAGTGTTAATATCCCAAGCTCATCGAGTTGATATAGGTCGATCTTTGCCTTATGACTACAGGTCGTAGATCTAGGGTTGTTACGTACTGATGGTACAGATCTGTTTAGGGCTAACCCAAGATTAGGGTTTCCCTGTACTCACCCTATATATACAGGGGAAGGCGAAGCCTTCCTCATCTCATTCCTGTACACTCTCTCTCTTGTCCCTTTGGTGTGCTCTCCTCTTCTTGGAGTGATTCTTGAGGAGTCGATTTCTCAACATAATGAAGATGCAAATGAATGAACCAAGCCAAAGCAAAACCAAGTTGGCTACGTCCAACACACCAACTATCTTCACTGCTATAGAAAGGGTAGTTGGTTGATGCGCGTAGGAAAGCCATGATGCATAGTTGAGCCAAGATCCAAGAGCATGCATCCTTGTCAAAGCAAGAGCGTAGAAGAGCCCTAGTAGTACGAGAAATGGCCAGATCCATTAAGAGAATGTAAAGCATGCTAAAACTGTCGGTCCATCAAGGTAGACTATAGACCTCTAATCCAATCAGTGGGCTAAAAGGAAAAGGATTGGAACTCCAGTCGTACCTCTAGGGACAAACCATCTCTATATTGTTGTAATATTAAATGTAAGAGAAATCCCCCATCCATGTCCTTCACGTACATCTCAAGGATGGGCATATCTATAATCACAGTCCAAGAGGATAGCAAATATGTAGAGAGTGCCCAATTAGCCAAAAATGCTATAGTTATTGTCTCCTCCATCAATAATAAGCCTATCCCTTCACACTAAATCATCAAAAATGTTTGTCTACTTGCAAAATGTCATGTCACATACTCAAGATCCCTAGTCTGATGATGTCATCAAAGATGCCCATGATACTTCTATCAAAGGCATTCAAGTGTGACAAGAATGTAGATGAAAGAAAAATTGTGCGAAGTAGGTAGATGGGTCGACGAACAATACTACAAGAGAGTATACCAAACAATGTGGAAATACCTAAACGCCCAGCTGTAAAAGAACTCATGTGAGTTGTTATTATCTCTTTCTCCTCTTCACCATATTCGAGCCTATAACAATCTGTAAAACTCGAGCATAAGAAGATCGTGATATTCATAAATTGGACTGTTGACTCTTACTCAAACTTCACAAATAATTGCTTTACAACCTTTTTGTGCTCTCAAAAAAATTTCTAACATTTATCTTTTCCGGATTTCTTGGAATAATTCTCTAATCATACATTGTATCACAAGATAATATGCAGACCCCAATGTACTAAACCAATTACACATCCCAATCCTTCACTTCAATTAGTTTCAAATTTTAGCTGAAGATTTTGTATCATCCAAACTTTAATTATGGAAAGTTTTATTGATGAAAACTTCCGCTAGCAAAAGTTATTATCATTGTACTAACTTTGTTATAATCAATGCAATTCTGCAACTATGCATGTATACACAAACTTCAACGTATCACTATGTACTCAAAACTCATCCAATTGAGTTGAAATTTTAACCTTAACACAAGCTTGAATTGTAAAATATATGTTTATTGAATTATATCTATCAAAAACCTCGTAGATTTCTTACAATAATTTCAAATACACTCATAGGTCTGAATTTTACTCTCCAACTTCCAATAATTAGACGAGATTGACAACCCACTTAATTGCAACCATTCTTGGAAAGCTTGCTCTCTTCGTCAGCTTTCCAACACTCTCCTCAAATGTGTAAATAATTCCAAGCAAGGCTATCAAAAGTAATCAAAACTTCAAAGAACTTCATCTAAGTAACACTCATTGGTCCAAACTTCACAACTAATGAAAATGAAGAGTGATTTTTTTAACCTGTACTGTAGCCAAATTAGCTTCATATTAACTTAGAGCTTTACAACTAACCTAAACACAGTATTTAGCTTTCATATAAAAAATATGAACTATAATTAATAAAAAGTCAAAATAACAACTCAAAATGGATTAAGTTTGAACGGATGTAACATTAGGGAAGTGAAAAGAGACCACCCGAATAGCTCAAGAAATTCTGAAGTTGAGAGATACCTCAATGGTTTCTCTTTCTCCATATATAGTCCTCAAAAAGGTACAAACTAGATAAGATTACACAACCATAATCCATTCAATTCCTCGTGGATCGATGATGTGACGGTTATCCCTATGAGCACACGGATTACTGACGTGTACTCCAACTAACGCACAAGAAACACAACCTAAAGAGCACACGGATTGCTGATATGACACCTTTAGATACTCTACTAATAGTCAACTCAAGACTATCTATCTTCTCCTTGCGTAACCTCTATTTGAGTCCTCACTAACTAAAGATGGTTACAAACCTTCCTTCTTTTAAGATGCAACGTCCTTGTTGTTCACACGTTCAAACTCTTGAATGATCAAAGGTGCATTGGCTAACATCTTTGCCGGTTGCCAAGTTGATTCATATGATGGATATCCCTTCCATTGAACCAAATACTCAGTTTTTGGGTCTTTATGACCTCGTATCCGTTTTTTGAGAATCTTGTCAACCTCAAATTCTCCATGATCTGCTACCATAGTAGGTAAAGGAGGAAAGGTTGATGGATTTGTGAACTGCTTGGGACGTGATATATGTTTTTGCAATCGTGACACATGAAATACGGGATGTATTACAATGGGAGCTCTAACTTGTAAGACATCTCGCCAACACGTTTCAACACCACAAAAGGACAGATGAATCAAAGGTTAAATTTTGGTGTTCATACAAGTGATAAATTGATTGTGGATAACCAAACTTGATGTCCTTCCTGAAAATTCACCTCCATGCGATGAGGATTTGCATATTGCTTTTGTTGATAATGAGCAATTACCAACTTCTCCTTTGCTTGATGCAGTCCTTTGTGTATGTGCTCCATGAAATCATTGACTGCCGCAACTTTGGTTAAAAATTCATGCCCTTTAGGAATTCTCAACAAACTACAAGAGGTCAAAGGATGAGCACCATACATCAGATAAAATGGAGACACTTTTGTGGATCCATTAAAAGAATTGTTATATGAAAATTCCACTAGAGGTAGAAGAGTATCCCAATCTTGTTGTTCCTCCAAGGTGAATGCTCGTAACATATCCTCTATTGTTCTATTGGCCCTCTCTTTTTGACCATCAGTTTGAGGATGATAGGTTGTAGACATTGCTAGCTTTGTTTTGAATAAACCAAACAAGGTTTTCCAAAACAAACTAGTAAAATGAGTTCCTCTATCTGTGATTAAGACTTTGCTTAATCCGTGATTCACAAAAATTACGTCTAGATACAGATGGACAAGTTGTGGTGCCATCACTATCTTTGTGGTAGGTCGGATGTGTATCATCTTACTCAATTTATCCACGAAGACCACGACTGAATCATGTCATAAAGAGGTTTTTGGAAACTCACAAACTAGATCCATAGTAACATGTTACCATCTTTGTTCGAGAATGGGAAGGGGTTGTAATAAATCTGCTGGTTTTTGATTCCCTGCCTTATTTTGTTGACATGCGACACAACTTCAAACATATGCCTCCACATCTTCCTACATCCTTGGCCAATAATACACTCGTTGTATGCTCTCCAAAGTCTTTTCAGCTCCCACGTGCCCCACAATGGTTGTATCGTGACCTTCTGATAATACCATTGTACGTAAATCTGGATCTTGTGGGATCCATATACGCTGCATCTGAATTGCTAGACCTCAAACCTTCTTTGCTATCTTTGCTTGAAGTGTTTCATGATCTCCTCATCCTCCTTTGTTGCAGCTATCATTTGAGACCACCAATCAACTTGGATTTTCACCTCTATGATGTTGTTGATACACAACATTTGCATGAGACATCTGTCAGATGTTTCTTGCCCTCCACATACATTATTTTCATGTTGAATTGTTGATGTCATTCTACCTATCGAATTTATTGTTTGGAGAGATCTTTCTAAGTTTCCAAATACACCAATGGTTTGTGGTCAGTTTCTACCACAAACTCCTTGTCTCTCAAGTAGTGCTTCCAATGTTTGGTGGGCAGAACAATGGCTAACTCCTCTCTTTCAGTTGTGTGATAGTTTTGCTCCGTTGCCACCAACTTTCGGGAGAAAAAGGCAACCGGATGCCAACCATCCTCCCATTCATGTTGAAGAATTCCATCCACTATTGTACCGGTTGCATCAATAGCCAACTTGATGGGTCGATTAGGATCATAACACTTGAGAATAGGTGCATGCAAGAGAGCATTTTTCAATGCTTGAAAGGCTAACTCTTGTGCGGTTCCCCATCTCCATTTTTGACCCTTTCATAGCCTTAATATCTATATATTAAGGCTCGGGCAAGGCGTGCAAAAGCTTTAACAAATCTGCGATAAAATCTGATAAGTTTAAAAAAACTCTTTAGTTGAGTTTGATCCTCTCGTGCTGTCCATTTCTGTATGGCTTCTATCTTCTCACTCATTACTTGGATTCCCTCCGATTGTGACTCGATGGCCTAAATAATCTACTTCTGATTTGCCAAATTCACATTTTGAAGCTTTGGCATATAACTCATTCTCTCGTAAAACCTGAAGTAACTCTCGTAAATATTGCCTATGATCTTCTAAGGTTGTACTATATACCAAAATATCATCCAAAAAGATAATAACAGATTTGTCTAAATAAGGACGAAAAATATCATTCATTAATCCCATGAATGTGGCAGTTGCGTTAGTGAGACCAAAAGGCATCATTAAATTCTCAAAGTGACCATACCTAGTACGAAAAGCTGTCTTCTGAACATCTTCATCAACAATTCGAATCTAGTTGTACAAGCTCCTCAAATCTAGTTTGATGAAGTACTTTGCCCCTTGAAGTTGGTCAAACAAATCATCCATTCGAGGTAATGGATACTTGCTTTTCACTATTTGTTGATTCAACCCGTGATAATCAATGCACAATCTCATACTCCCATCCTTCTTCTTCACAAACAGCACAGGGCTCCATAAGATGAAATGCTTGGTTGTATGAACCCCTTTTTCATCATCTCCTCTCTTTGAGCTTTACATTCCTCCAACTCATTTGGAGCCAAACGATATGGAGCTTTGCAAGTTGGAGTGCTTCCGGGTATCATCTCGATCTTATGATCTATGGTCATGGGCAAGGTTTACACACTGACTTGTGGTATAACAATATATACATAGTTCATGGCTCAAATTTGAACTTGAGATCGGGACTCCTTGGCTGCCAAACTTCATTTTAACCCTAAAGTTATCTATGGTAAAAGTTAGTAATTATTTTTTATTACTTATAATAATTATTATATTGTTAAAAGACAAAGAAACTAACTATGAGATTAACAATTATATCATTCCCATTTAATGCGGAGTCAAGTTCAATACCATTTATATTACTGACTTCATATGTTTTTATGTAGGAAATGCTTTAGTAAGCATATCACCAATCATGTAGTCAAGTGTACATTAGTATGATATATATATTTTTTCTTCTCATACTTTTCACATGGAGATATGTTTAGTCCTAGGATGAAGAACAATGTTTTTAGTGAAGGAAATAGGTCTAGTGATATAACGCATCAATATGGTTGAAACATGTTGAGTAAAACCAAGGTTACTCAACATTTTCTTGGGATCAAATTAGTTATTTAGTGGTTATGTTGTTTGCTCTCTCAATTGATTGCTCCACCACTAAGAGTAAACACATAGCTACTTGTGGATCTATTGTTGTCATAATCATCTCCCCAACTAGCATTAGAGAATCCTTTGAGAGTAGTAGGCCAATGTACTAACTTCATGTACTCCAAATAAATACCTTGAGTGCATTTTAGGTATGTGAGCATCCTTGTGACACATCCCCAATGAGCTGGAGTTGGACAGGTAGTGTATCTTGTCAAAGCGCCTAGTGAGTGACCTATGTTTGGTCTAGTACAAACCATAGCAAACATTAGTGATCTACAACACTCTAGAAAAGAAATTGTAGATCATCAATTGTATCTCTGTTAATTTTTTCCATGTCTTTTTTGAGTTTACAACAAGGATTCAAGGGTGTTGCAATAGGTTTTGCATCCTCCATCCTTTAACTATGTAAAACAATTTCAATGTACTTGGTGTGGATTATTCTAATCCACCCTTGCTTCCTCTTCTTATCAATGTTGATCCATAGTAGTAACTTAACATGAACTATAGTATATCTCAAAAATAGAGCAAAAGTAAACGATAACATTTCTCATTGATTTGAGTTCCTTCCCCATCAACAACATATAATCTACATACACTACAATGTAAAGCATTATATTCTTATTGTACAAGGCTTCAAGAGAGCACATTCATATTTGAATGTGACTTGAAGCCTTGTTTCATTAGATATCAATCTAACTTTTGATACCAACTCTAATGTGCTTGTTTTAGACTCTTCAACAGGCATAGCTTTCCATCTTACATAGTGTAGCCATAAGGTACATCCATATAGATTTTCTCCTCCAAATCTCCATTCACGAAAGCTCTCTTGAAATCCAATTGCTCTACTTAACAATCATTTTCAATTGCTAGAGCTACGATCTTCTGATGGAGCCATACCTTCTTAATGGAGAAAAGGTTTCATGGTAATCAATGTCTCATTTCTGACATTACCCCTTGGCCATCAACCTAGATTTGTAATTCAAAATCTCTCTAATGTCTCCTCTCTTCATCTTGAAGACCCACTTGCACCTAATAGTACTCCTTTAGATGGGAGATCCAACATCTCTTACGTGTGATTCTTTTAAAAAGATTCCTTCTCTTCATGTATGGCTTGCTCCCATTTTTTCCAATCTGGTCTATTTATTGACTCCGAATATGAAGGAGGCTCATCATACTAAATATATATATATATATAGCTTCCTTTATGACAATACCATTTTGAATTGACACATGAGCTGACTCTATGACAATCCCCAATCTACATATTTCAGATTTTTGTCTACTGATCTTCTAGTAGCAACTCCATCTGCTTTTGAATCACCAACCTCAACAAGTACCTAGGTGGGAAGACATCCTTATACTCCGTAATAATATCACTCAATGAGTCCGGAATGTAAAGATTGTCCTTAGAACGAGCAACATCTCTTATAAGTCCCAAGAAACATACATCAACTCTAGAAATGGCAATCTTACCAATCACAAAGAGAGGTAAACTTCTATTCTGAGATCTACTTCTTTCTACGTAAATCTTTCATTCACTACTTTTTACTACTTTCTTTCTTCAATCTACCTCCGGATTGTATTGCTCCATCCATGGCATTGCTAGGATGACACATATCGAGCTAATCGGATTACTCTCCATTCAATCTCTTCATGGTACTTGCCTATGGCTAGTTGTACACTCCATGCTAATGTCTCAATTGGTTTAGTTTGCCCATTTGGCAATTCCACTTCCTCACTCGAATCATTCATCAAAATCAATCCTAATTTCATTGCAACATATCGTGATAGAAAATTTTTTGTTGCTCCAGGATCAATTAGGACTCTCACCTTGTGTCCTTCCATCATCCCATCTATGACAATCAATCGTGCTTGTTTCTTGCTCCCTCCATGAGCTTCCAATTGTTGTCTTCTTCCAACCTCGTCTTTTCTTTGTTCAGTGGAACCAGTAAAGCTGTGAGGCAAGTTTACTAGTGATCTTCATTTCTTTGCCAGATCTCGTCTTCATTGTCGTATTCCCCTCCTTCCATATTGTTGAAAGGCCTTCGCAACATATATCTTCCTCCGGATGGTCCTAATCAAGTTCTACAGAACTTGGCAATGTGATCCATCCTCCCACATGTATATTGTTGAAAGGCCTTCGCAACATAGATCTTCCTCCGGATGGTCCTAATCAAGTTCTACAGATCTTGGCAATGTGATCCATCCTCCCACATGTATAGCATTGACAATTGTCACAAACCCCCATTCCTCCTCGATTGACCGTTCCATTATTTCTAGGAAGATTCGGCAAATTTGGAGTAAATGATCGACGATTATCACCTCCATACCTAGGCGGTGGTCCTCGTGGTGGTGCATATCCTTCCCTACATCGAAGGTTTTCCAACTCCATGGATGTTGGGTCCAGTGGATCTCGAACAGTGCTTGATGGTTCACCGTGTGTGATCCCATAAGCATCCAAAATCCATTGAGCAATTGCGATTGCTTCATTCATTGTGGATGGATTACTCACCATCACCTCCTTTCACACTCTCTCCTTCAGGCCTCGTTTGAAGACATCTAAGGCTTCTGCTCCATTCATATCCATAATGCATACTTGAAGATCACAAAATTCTTCAATATATTCATATATGACTCCTTTCTGCTTCAAATCCCACAACTTCATTCTTAAGGTTTGAAAGTAATCCACCGCTTGGAAGTTCTGAAGAAGCCCCTCTTGCATCCCACTCCATGAAATAGAAGCACCTCATTCTGAAAGCATTTGTTCCCAAGTAGTGTACCATGTAAGAGCCTTATCCATGAGATAACACCGCATGAACATTCCTGCAGTAAAATCAGCAACATGAAAATGTGATAGATGTATATTCAACCTCATGATCCATCCCTCCAAAACTCCCATGGCTCTACTATCCTTGTAGAATTCCACCTTACATGACTTTCCCATAGAAAATAAGAGATTGGCTTGATCTTCCATCTCTTGAAGTTGTCTTCTATTTGCCTCTTCGTTGGTAATAGCAGTCGCTTGCGGTTGGGATTGAGTCTCTTGTATTGGAGTTTCCACTTTCATCTCACCAACTCTTTCTCTCTCTACCTTCTCACTCTCTAATGCAAAGATCTTGTCCTCCATGGCTAATTGCTTTTGTATATCTATATACAATAGTTTTTTTTAACTCTTTCATTTCTATCATAATTGGATTCAGAACTTCACTCATAGAAACTCATGCTTCCATGCTTCTTAACCACTCAAACTAATACAACGGTAGTATAATAACAATCCAGTTTCTCAAAAGAGGAATCAAAAAGGTCAAGTTGATCCTATTACAGCTCTGTAGTACTTTTCACCATAATTCCTAAAAATAAAGTTCCTCCACACTCTCTTCTGTGGATAAATCGTTCTAATTTCTACATATATATTGAACGGAACCGATGCGGGTGGTTCACGATTCAAATCCATCCAACATTCAGTATCAAATGTAAATGGTACAATCCCACATTTCTTCATAACTGACAATCAGAAGTATCATTGGTACTGATGATGCCATCACTCGAGCCATAAAATCTGCACCCCAATTCGTCACAAGGTACACTCTGAAAACATCCTTCTCCATGAATCAAATATGGATGTTGAATAGGTTGGGAAATGAAAAGTTTGGTACAGGATTTCTCTCATGCACATCCATACTTGCAGCCCACAGTTTTCCCTTTCCCCCTTACTCTACATACATATCAAGAACCTTTGTCAGTCTCTATACAACTCTCAAGAACTTAAAATTGTCATCATCATCTTGCTATTCCAAGAGGGTAATCCACACTCAAGGAAAGAGCAAGTTTGCTCTCATACCATTGTAACACTAGGGAAGTGAGGAGAGATCACTCGAATCGACCAAGAAATTCTGAAGTTGAGAGATATCTCAATGATTTCTCTTTCTCCATATATAGTCCTCAAAAAGGTACAAACTAGATAAGATTACACAATCATCCATTCAATTCCTCGTGGATCGATGACGAGGCGGTCATCCCTATGAGCACACGGATTGATGACGTGTACTCCAACTGACACACTAACTAACACACTAACAAACACACTAGAAAGACAACCTAAAGAGCACACGGATTGTTGACGTGACACCTTTAGATACTCCACTAATAGTCAACTCAAGACTATCTATCTTCTCTTTGCGTAACCTCTACTTTAGTCCTCATTAACTAAAGATGGTTACAACAGAATTACAAATGGAATAAGAAAGTTTATAGCTTGATAATAATACTCATTGCCAAAATTCCTAGCAATCAGCTCTCTATGGCTTGATTTAAGCAAACAATAGTGATAGATTGGAACCCACATGTTGAAAGTTATCACTACTTGCAAGTTTAGATCCATAACACTCAAACTAAATCAAAATGTATACTGTTAGACCCTAAATCATGTCGTAGGAAACAATTGGAAGAATAATCAGGTTTGGAGAGTTCATCACTTGTCGCATAAAGTTATCTTCAAAGTGATATAGTAAGCAAGTCCAAAAGTGATCGCGATGAAGATAGCGAATGTTGATTACAAACGGATTAGGCATAGGTATATCTAGAGTATCATGTTGTCCTCTATCCATGTCCCACATTGGCTCCACTTTGATCAAATAAACTACTTAGTTAGCAAAGCGACAGAGATCTTTTTTCTCCTTTGCATCTTTATCAAGTTTTATATTCGATAAGATCCAAGATAATATCTCTTAGAGCCTTATCAATATCCTCACCCTACAAAGTCAATCCAACAATGGGCTCTTAATAGTCTTACAATGAGCTTACGGTCCTCCTGATCTAAAGTATTATTGTCATAACAAGGGCTCTCAAGATGACACATGTTATCATCTTCTCATAGTATTTGTATCACGACACGATAGTACGATTTACGGACTAGTGATGACTTTTGATCTCACTAACGAACCTGTAACATTCATGGGATTGATGATAATATTTTTCGTCCTTATTTAGATGAATATATTATTGTATTCATGGATGATATTCTAGTGTATAGTAAAACCATAGAAGATCATATGCGGCATTTACGATCGGTTCTTTAGGTTTTGCGAAATAATAAATTAATGCCAAAGCTTCAAAGCAACAATTTCATGTGCGAGATGTCAACTTCCCCATTACCATCTACACTTGAATCTTATATGGTGATATTTGCATCACTATAGATGTGCCCAAGCCTCATGTGCAAAAAGCTCATAGTTTATCGTTATTATCATCACATCTCCACAACATTATGGGCTAGTGACTCAATTTCACTAGAGTCTAGAGCTCGATTTGGCTCTTGCGCAAGTGACTAACTTAGAGCTATTCCATTACCATGACTTCTTTGCATTGCACCATGATACTTTGTCATAGCGAGACATAGACGATTGGGTCTTATGAAACCTATGATGTCATACTTAACTTGATGCTACACATGATCATTTATACATATGCACCACAAGTTCTGAGGCTATAGTGGCACATGATATTGTTATGGATACCATTTTTTAACCCTACACTCCTAGGGATTCCACATCATAAAGTAGCAAAACAACTTTAGCCACAAGTGAATGGCCTATATTGCCTAACCCGAATGTGAGACTAGACATGCACCTGCCGTAAGCACACTTAGAAAGTATCACTATTACACAAAAAGAGATCTAATCATAGAAGTTTTTTATTGTCTACACCCTCATTTTGTGCAGTTGTCGGTATCAACCTCCCATAGATAGAGAGGTAGAAAGAGAGTAGTAGTATTACCGGTTTGGTTCCATCCTTCTACGCTTTGATGGGGTCTTCCCATCCCATTTCTTATTATACTTTGTCCCGACAGTATTACCACATTACAAGAACCCAAGGTGGTTGTAGACCTCCATCAAAGGATAAAAGTTGCTCATACATTGAGTGTTTACTGGGGTTCTGGTCCTACACCTGCTATCCAAGAACCTCATAGGGCTAGGTTAAGCTTCGTCACCTTGTTTTACAGTGTGCTTCCCATCGAGGACAAACTATAATAACAAATAGCTTCCCATCACCTGTTCTACTTGCATATCGACATGGCTGCTACGTGGTTTTGACATCTGTGGAAAGTAACGGCTTGCAAGTCCGAACGAAATCGGGGCGGAGTGAGCCAATCAGCCACTTAGTGAGACACGACTCACATTCTCGTTGACCGAAGTGCGAAGTTGAAACTTGAATTAGTCCACTTGTGGCGCTTAGAACATTGACACTTTCAGGTCTGTCTCGCTTCATGATCTTTGCGATGCATCACAATGTCGGTGTAGCTGATTTGAGAAAGAACGATGTCCACGATTCTGACGGCAACCATCGACATGGAAAGGACCTGTGGTCGCTTTCAAGATACGCTTCTGGTACTCGATGATGTAGACCTCTGGCAAGGGAATGGGTGAGAAACTCTTGGTTCTTTATTTTGTCTTCCGGCGCCCCAGGTCGTCAACTTCCTGACTTCCAAATTTTGGCACATTCGTCAATTTAGTGGTCAACTACTCTCCCCAGAGGTTTCATGCTTTGATGCTACAATTGAGAACGTGTTTGTAACTTGTCTTGATTCTTGAATCTAAAAGTCTTCCCAACTCTGACGCCAACTAGTGGCCCGAAACTGGACACTTCGCGCTAATCTGCAGGCTTGATCTGCACTCCTTGCCAGATTTCAATGTCTTCCAGTTGAATAACAACTGTTTGACGAGAAACATTCTCAAGGGTACATGAGAAGTGACGAAAAGAGTGATGAGACCATCGTTCAGATATGTCGTGCAGGATCGGTCCAGGCATGCTTCACGAGACAAAAACATCGAGGAGAAGAAACATACAACATTCCTGCATTCATTCCACCAGGCTTGCCTTCCCATACAACAAGCGATTCCCACACATTCCAGACCTCCAGTGTTGTGCATAACACGCCAAAACCCAGAGGGCAAGTACTCCTCGTTTGCATGCGTTTAGTGTGATCAGCATCTATCTTCATATTCGCTTCTCGGTACTGTAGGATTTCATGGCAGGGAAAAACACTACAAACATTCCACCGTCTGCCCTTTGGCCTGCTCAGTAGATATCCCTTCCTTTGTCGAGATACGAAACTGCACGTCCAAAAAAATGTTGGACACTTTCTCTAGGAAGAACGTAGTTCCCCAGTTGTCTGGGGCAAAAGAATTGGCTTCCATATACCCTCGTCTTATCTTCGCAACTCTGGTTCCTACTCTTCATGCCGGGCTTGAGGGACGTTCGATCAACCAAATGCCTAAAATAATCACAAGCTAACACAATGCAGATATCTTCTAGCCTTTAGCTTCGAAGCCCTGATCTATACACCTGAATCAACTTCTCAGGCTTCAAAGAAGTTGCCCCGAAGCCAACGAATGACGTCACAATCCCAAGCATATCCACAGGCCAGTATCATCCCTCTAACTGGACAGATGTAGTGCAAAGCTCCAAGATGATGATATTGATCTATTCAGGAATTACCGGTTCATCTGAATCTTCTTACTCTGCTGCTTGCGGAAGAATACTTATGGTGACAGAGGCCAGCCTTCGCCATAAGACTAGCTTGCCAACCGCTCACTTCCTGTTCCGTATGAACTCTCTCGCCCCGGAAAGTCGCCAATGGCGGTTAGAAGATTTGCAACCATTTGTAAATCCATCCAGAACCGCAACTGATACGCAGAATCCAGGCAGCACAAATTGACACAACGAAGCTTAAACGAGTTCATTTTCACGATCATCTACTGAAAGCCGACCCAGGACTCAACCTAGCATCTCCTTCCATGCGCAATCAGAAGAGCCTTGCCAGCATTCCCCTCAAGTATGAATCTTCCCGCTGATATGAATTTATAATTACATACGTCTGCTCGAGAAAACTCTTGCAGAAAAATGCTGGGCAAACCTAGTGGAAACCCTCAATGATGTTGCGCATCAGTTCCCGAGGAGCAGGCCCCTGGGTGAAGAGCTCGAACTGACCGATGGCTTGTCTAATGAACATTTCTATCCCACTGACTACAGCAGCTCCCATCTCTTTCGCTTCCCGCAGTAACCGAGTCTCCAGAGGATTATACACCGCATCGAACACCAGATCATACTTCCTCAGAGCCTCCTTGTCCAGCAAAGGAGAGGCAGTGACATTCGGATGCATGCCCACCGAGGTGGAATTGGCCAGCACCATCCCAGGGGAAGGAGGCAAACTTGCCAATTCTGCCAGTGGAATGGCCGTGGCTCCGCAGGATGCTGCAAGCTCTTGGGCCCTCTGGAAATTCCGGTTGGCAACGATCACCGTTGCACCCCTCACCTTGGCCCCGAAGGCCAAAGCCTTCCCAGCTCCTCCTGCACCGATCACCACGAAGGTTTTGCCAGCCAACGGCGAGCCCTCACTGCTGGCCATCCCACGAGCCCGAAGACCATCCTCGATAGCGCTCAGAGCCCCATCACAGTCAGTGTTATAGCCCACAAATTTGCCATCGCTTTTCCTCACCAGAGTGTTCACGGCACCGATGTCCTTGGCCAGAGAATCCACTTCATCGGCCAGCTCTATGGCGTCTTCCTTGAAGGGAATTGTCACGCTAAACCCTGCAAAGTCAGGTGCATCGAACACCTTCAAAAATGCTGCGAGATCATCCACCAGCAGAGGCACGTACACGGCATTGTGCCCGGTTTCAGCGAAGGCAGGATTGTGCAGAAGAGGGCCCTTGCTGTGCCCCACGGGATTGCCGACGATTCCATACACTTTGGTGTCGGCGTTAATCTGCTTGATTCTGTAGACTTTGATCAGATCTCCCAGAGTCGGTTGCCCGGGAGCGCTTTCCTGTCCCGAGGCAAGAGTTCCGAAGGTCAGATAGCCTCCGAACTTGGGAGCGAGAATTCGACTGATCAATCCCTTGGGCCCCATGACCAGCGTTATGGTGGGAATCTGCGCCCTGGTCTGCAGCTTCAGCACTCTGCCAACATCGGTGATATGCTCAGCTGTTGTGACGAGCTTCACTATGTCGGCACCTGTAGCTACCACCTTCGCAGCCAGAGCTCCGAGCTCGTCTTCCGATGGGGTGAAATTGTAGTTGTGGTTGGACACGATGAACTTCGTGGCGGATTGCTCCGATTTGCTCTTTCGAGCGGCGATGAACTCCGTGGCGCATTGGAGCTCGACGTCGACGTAATCGGCTCCGAGATCGGCCGCCAGGTGCAGGGCTTGGAGGCGGGGACCTTCGTCGCCGATGTACTCGCCCCCCTCCCAGGTCGGCCTGTAGGTGACGATGGCGGGGAGAGTCCTGGCGTTGAGGAGAGTCGGGAGATCGGCCTGCGGGTTGAAGCCCTGAATGTGGTCGACCCGCAGCTCAACCAAATCTGCTCCCGCCGCTTTGGCCTGGCCAATCTTCGCAACCATGTCGTCCACGGACTTGGCCACCAGAGGCGCGCACACCAGACATCGGTGCGCCATTTTCTCCTCCCGTGCTCGCCCCAAACCCTGCTCAGCTATGGACGCCGTCGCGACGATCTTTCCCACACCCCTTAGGAAAAAACCTCCCCCCGAGCTATGGCCACCCTCGAGCTCCTGCTCCTGCTTCCGCTAACTGCACTGACTGCCCTGAGTGCCCGTACGCTACGAACCCAATTGCCCGATCTACAGACACAAATGCTCTCAAACCTTGGAGACGATTCCGCAGCGGTCGACGATCGACCGAGCAATCCTCCTGCGCTACTGCCGTTCCTCGCGATGGCACGGAATCCGCTCGAGCTCTGCACACGAGACGAGCCGGCGAGCCAAAAGCGGACTGTGTCGATTTCACGCAGGACTGATGGTGATCTCCCGTCTCGCGGCGACGAGGATTAAACAACGACGAGCAATCGAGCACGCGATGGAGGGCCTCGGAAACGACAAAAGCGCGACGTAGCAGTCGACTGGGCAGAAAGGCGACCCGCGGGGTTGGGGGGCCGGGAACTAGCATCTCTCGCTCTCGCTCTCGATCTCTTTGTTCCCCATCTGCTACGGCAATTGTTTATGCTTAATTTGAGCCACTCCGCTGCGCACCGCATGGATTGCACTCCGACCTCTACACACCGGGCCCTGCGGCCCCTAGGCAAACGTTTTAGACGTGCTCTGCTTCCACCCACCAATCAGTGAGTGAGACTGCTGAGCTCAGCCCAGTGAGCGATCGAGCCTGCATCGAAGGCCCGTGTTGACAGGGCTACTCTGATTTGAATGCGGGCAGGTTGGACGAGGGCTTTTCCTGCGCTTCAGCGTCTTTGAGGCGCGAGATCAACTGATGACCAACTGGGGTCCTCGATGGATCTCGGGGATCCCTCGGCTCTAGGGAGATAAGCCGAGGGTGGACTTCTCGGCCGATCGAAATTACTGGCTGCGACCTGTATGAACATATGTTCGCTCCCTTTCGGTCCATTCCGAGATTGGTGAAGTGTATGTTCGTACGATTCTCGTGATTATCCTTGTGGTTACTAGGGTGGCTGCCTGGGTCATTTGTAGGAGACAAAGACAATGATCACCACATCAACGATTTCGTTGATGTGGTGATCGAATCGTCAAGTTCGCAAGTGGTTTTCCAATCTGTGGTCCATGGAATTGATTTCTGGAGCGGTGGCTATATTGTAGCTCAGGCTGAACCTTTCGGTGCGTGCGGACCTTTGAACGCCGCTTCGCACTCGAGAGTAAACTGGACACTCCTGCGAGCACTTCTACAAAACGCAGTACAGTTCTCGTAACTGCTCCTGTGCTCCCAGAGTTTCGTGTAAGGCTTATAATCTTCTCGGACGTTTGTTGCGGGAGTGAATCTTCCAACCATGACAACAATATGATCCGAGGAAGAAGACGATACTGGTAAGCTTTTCTCACGTACACGCGACTAGAGGTTAGCTTCCAGTTCGCCTGATTTGAGACACTCAAACTGTGAATTTAATAGATCACTGTACCATGGAGGACACGAACATGGATACGAACAGGAAGGAAAACTGTGAGTAAAACTACACAAACCCGATAACATCATGTGAAGATCTATCTTACTGTGGCATAGGTTCTACTTGGGGGACACTTGGAAGACCAGTACATGAAGGGAACATTAGCAGGACTATTCAACTGGGTGTAGCTGGGTCTCAGTTGAAGCTATCATACTTTATCATCCCTTTCGTCTTGATCATGTTTGCAGCAGACTTCTGGAAGGTTTCATTCCAAGAATCTGAGTTTTGACTGTTGGTGGAAGTAAGTCTCAATGAAAAATGCAAGACCAGATTACACATCAGGCTGAGCTATTCACTCCTTATTCAAGTTATACTACTTGAATAAGGACTGAAACCCACCATCTTAGCCTTAAAGGCTCTGACATTTTGGTTTCTTGCTGATCACAAGTGAGTCCCGCCCTTCCTCTGTATACGGCATTAGGTCTGTTGCCAAACTCGTGGGTAGAATCCTTCGCAGCTCATTCGTCATAGTTGATCATTTGCGACCACTGAGAACTGAAGAAATATCGATGATGCGCTCTGCAGATCGGGTAGGTTCTGGAGGTCCTTTGTTTCAGGTCTATCCCACGGTCTCAAACGAAAAATAGAGGCCTATATAAAGCTTGGGCCAGAACAAGTTTCACACTGATGTAGACTCCGGTCACGATTGTCTTGCAAGCTGTTCCATCCTTCGACTTTGTTGTCATCTTCACTGGTTTGCTTCCCTCCCGTTCTTCCTTTCCTACCCTGTTATGCTTTGGTCCTCCTTTTCATACCTGAATCACTTGTTCGTGCTTACAATCTACCGATACAGAGTGGACAATCAGGAGCTTATGCAGGAGACTGAAGCGATCCATAGAACTTGAGAAACATGACAGACTTCCACTTTTCTGTATCTTCTCAATTTTCACTTCATCTCTTCCTTATATATAACCTCGCTATGCTATCTACCAAAAAAAATTCAGTCAAAATCCCGCACGAACTGCACCTGTGAGAGTTTGGCCTGAAGCATTGCGCGGCTCCTCTCGGCAACCACGAACCACCTCTTTTCCTTTTACCCTGTTTCTTCACAAAATCTCGGCTACATGGAGCTTCTACGCTTGTTGGTTTGTACGGAAATCTCCTCCTGCAAACTTCCACACAGTAACGAACCATAAAGTACTCCACAAAATGACTAATATAGGATGTGGTAAATCCTGAATCTTGACTTCGTCTCTTTCATCCACTGTGCTGGCTACGATTTATTTCAATCAAAATACCAGACAACAGGGACCAATGAGAGTTTGGTCTGAAGCCTCGGGATTTTTCTACTTAGCAACCGCGGAACCATTTCCTTCCTGTTCGCGTATGTCACATAAGCTCTTCGCTGCATGGAGCTTATTCGCTAGGTGGTTTTGTATGTTAGTTTAGGCATCTGCCTAACCACCGGCTTTATTCTGCAAGTTCTTCTGCAACAAAGAAAGTCTCAAATAGACTACTGTCGGAATCTAATGTATCTGTAGGGCGTATATCATCCGGAAGAGCACCTGCTTCCACAAGACCTTCGGCTACAAATAGCTTATCTGGTGCGTTTCAGTCTGGTGTTTGGCCAACTTAACGACCTCACCTTCCATGGACTTTAAAGAGTCTCAAATATGCATTTGACCTTCTCAATCAGGAGGCATTACCTTTCGTGCTAACACTCGTTCATGCTGACGACCGCACGTCCGACAGCGGAATTGAGTCTACGTTCAAAAGCTGATCCTCGCTAAGGCCATGTCTCACCATGTACTCTTTTCCTCTTCGTGCCAACTTGCACGTCAAAGTGTACCGGAGCACATCGGGCCTCTGAATCGAAAGACAATGCAAGTTAGTGAGCCAAAGTGCAGAGCATTACATATTTCTTTGACAGGGACCGTACAGTGGTCTAAAGGTTGGCCAGAACTCCAGTGACTTGCATAAGGCTTTCAAATTCGATATGTTCGAATGTCAAATGTCGAACTCAGATGTTCTAGGTTAATCATAACATCAGCATCTGCAAGGGTTTGCATCAGACCTTGTCTCTTACGATGTTTGCTTCTTGCAGCTCTGCATCTCATATATTTTCCTTTGAGGACCGCCTCTCTCATGCCTTGTTCCTCCCACTTCTGCGCAGGAAATAGACTCGTAACATTCCAAATTAGATGTCATCCACTGACCAGGAGCGACCACGAGTAGATCACGCTGTAAAACGACGTGGTGTCCAAAGAGTGAAGTAGATGATTTACAGTACTTCAGTACCTCCTCTGCAAGCCCAACTCGAGTGTAACAAAGCAACACTGCATATCTACACATCACATATATTTCATTCGAATACAATTGTAGTTCTCACCTACTTACATGTGAACACTCCATATCCAATTGACAAACCAACCTTCATATGCCACGAATGAAATACTAGTGCAGCGCATACTCTCCTGGGAATTGAACAGTCCTACTTTATGGTATGTCTGGCTGAGGTCGAATAACAAATAACATAAATTCTGAGTGGAAAACCAACTCTATAAATCATCTGCTCTAATCAGATACACCTTGACGGCTAATATTTTCATAGTTGTTGATTTACACAGTTCGAAGTAAAGAACAAGATCTCAGGAGAAAGAAACTAAGCTCTGTGGATACATTAGTGTTGAACCTAGGCTAACCTTAAATCATTGAACCAAAACTCCATCCTCATCCCAGCGATTCCACTGCAGATGAGGTACTTCATGCAGACGGACTTCAGTTGAAGAGAGCGGGATATCTCCAACACTGACAGACGAAAATAGCGATTCTTCAAGCCCTTCGTACTAACCTGCCGTCTGACTTTAAACCTGTGGACGTTGCGTCCCGTAATCTGTAGAAGCTCCATGGGAGCTAGTTGTTCGAAACCACTAGTCCAAAGAACCTTGATCTGTCACAATCAGCACCACAAGCATCAAGAACTTCACCGGTGAATTTTCATTATGTTAAAGTTTATGACACTCTGAAGATGACACATGTCATCATCTTCTCATAGTAGCCGCGTCACAACACGACAACGTTAAGATTGAGAACGGTTTGGTGGTAAGCCAAGACATCCATGATGATATGGTGCTGTTAAAACTATCTTTGTACATGTGCTTTGGAGGACATTTTGAGTGCCAAGGAGAGGGATCAAGTTTTATAAAGAGCTTGGTAGTTCAGATGGCAAGGTAGGCACCTTCTTCGAGTATGAGGAGATAATAGTGTTCGTGTTTTGTCACTTTCATCTTAGACAGCAAAGTTGATTAGATATGCTCATGAAGAGTAAGGTCATTTTGGAGTGAAGCGGACATATAGCTTACTTCACAGTCATTATTGGTGGAGAGATATGCAAACTAACGTGCAATAATTTGTGACCAAATGTATAGTATGTGATCATATTCAAGCATCATTCAATGCCTCTATATCCTAGTTACATCCTCTATTGATTATGGGACTTGGTTATCGTTGGAGCTTGGATTTTGCAAGACCTCTACCATTGACTATACGACATCATTGATATGTGTTGGTCATGGTGGAGTATTTCTCCAAGTGGATTGACTTGGTGGCATTATGTGACAAGTCAAATGAAGGAATAATTTTTGTGTTCTTAGCTTCGGTGCTTAGTCGATTTGGTGCACCAACAGAGATGTTGACTAATCAAGGAAATGAGTTTTTGGCCAAGTTTAAGGCTTTAAGGTGATACGATGATCGAGCGTTGATTGATTGTTGTATCACCTTAAGTGATCATATGAGACTAATGGTCTAACAAAAAGTGTTGTTTAGACGGTGAAGAGAAGACAAAGAAAGTTTGGCTTAGAGAAAGTTTATATGGGAGACTTGCACATCCAATTATGATAGTTGGCCATAGGTTATCAATTTAGCCGACAAGTATTTCTAGCGTCATTCTCACCGTACTTTTTATTATATGGTAGAGATTTAGACTTATCTGTAGCTATTTATCGAGAATCAGTTGAAGTCTTGGACTTGGATAACCCTGACGTTTGGGTTAGGGTGTGTTCTCAAAGGGCACAAGCCTTTCGCAGTGTAATGACCATGACATTTGAGAACCTAGCTATTGCTCATCATAGAGATACTTTGCTTTATGCTACCATATGAGGAGGTGGATATTGACCTTCAATTTGTAGATTTCATGTTGATAATTACATTTACTCGCAACTAAATGCACCGATCACATTGAATGTTACTAGTGGTTGCACGATTCTACAAGTACGTGAGGTTTTACCTTCTAGAATTTTGGTATTAGAGGATCGTGATGATATGATTTGGAAAAAAATCATGTGCGTAATTGTGCGACATGTCATCTTGCAAACATTGATGGTATTATGGATCCAAGTCTGACAATTGTGTGAGCATATTTGAGATATATGTTATGTGGATTAGCTAATGGAGTAGATAGTATATTGATTTGTGATTCTTGTTTTACAGGATGATATATATCATGTTTGACATCTCCTCTCAATCGATGCTTAGTGGGCAATGGAGATGTCCTTGATGTAATTAGCATGCAAGTTGATTTGATCGTTACATGATATGGATTGCAGTCATGCAACCAATGATGGGGCATTGTAGCACCCAGCCTCCTAATCTTAACCCCACTAAGGGCATATCATGTTAATGAACTAGATGACTTCCTTGTGTTAGAGAGACCTAATCGGCAGGTAGGGGACGATTATGGTACACTTGTGTTGGTGCATGACGATCTACGTATTATGATATTTGGTGTGACAATGATATATGTTGTGATGCAATATGTATATGCACGACAACTATCACAATTTATGTAGCGGTATCCCTAGTTAGCTAGGTACGTGCATGCAAGAGTCGATACAACATTTAGAGATGATAGTGCAATTAATGCCGTTTGCACTAGAAATGCAATTAGGGGCAACATCATTGTTAGGAAACCTAGGGCTCAAGGGGTAGAGTTCGAATTAGTGCTCATAGGGATTTAATTTTGAAGTGGAGCCTGAAATAATGTGGCTATGGTGGATAGTAGCTAGTGCAAGAATCTAGAGTCTTTAAAGCACAAACTGGGTTTGGCTCAACTGTAATATCTTCTTTATGCTATGGTTATGAGAGAAGCATTCGTGTGAACGTTTTGAGAGTAGAAAAAGATCGATTGTGATACATTTGTGTTGATATATGACGATCTATGTATTGTGATGTTCGATATGACAATGATGTAAGTTGTGATGCGATATGCATGTGCACGATATGTGGCCCATCACATGTCCAACACACCATCCCATCAACTTATTATTGATTTGAACATGATGGCAATGATCTTGATCCACCATCTTCACCACTTGGTCTAGATGGTTGAGATTATCTCACATGTCTACCATAATCATTTTGGGTTTGTGTTGTAGATTTGAACATGATGGCAATGATCTTGATCCACCATCTTCACCACTTGGTCTAGATGGTTGATATTATCTCACATGTCTACCATAATCATTTTGGGTTTGTGTTGTAGAATGCTAACGTGAAGGAGTTGATGAAAATAGTGAATCTTTGTTGAATCCAACGATCATCACTCTCTTGTCTTGCATGTTGAGCTCAATACGCTCAGTAAGACAAAACACAATCGCCAACATAGATGACGTCTCACTCTATGTGTCAACTTCATATCCAATATCTCATATCAATATTGGACATCTTATGTGTTTGTCACCCCATGGGTAATACTAATCAACCAATGCATTTGAATATACGTCTCTCAAAGACTCTCCCCAAGCTTTGTGGCTTATCTATACTATGGATCCAAGCTTGAAAATTGTATGTACAAGTTTGAAATGTGGATTATGTGGATTAGCTAGTGGAGCGACTAATATGTTGATATGTGATTCTTGTTTGAGATAATGGCATATGTCATGTTTGATACCTCATGTCAATGTGGTGCCGAGTGGGCAGTTGAATATCCTCGATGCGGATATCACAAAAGCTAGTTTGACTGTTACATGATATAGATTACAAACATGTGACTAACAATGGAGTATTGTAGCACATGGACTCTTGATCTTAGTCCCTCGAAGGGCATATTATGTTAATGGATTGAACTAGATGGCTACCTAGTATAAGAGGGACCAAACTGCCTATTGGGGATACATTTGTGTTAGTGTATAAAAATCTATATATTGTGATATTTGATGTGATAACGATGTATATTATGATGCGATATGTATATGCACGACACCCTATATAACCATTAGGGTTAGAAACAAGAAAAAATATTCTGCACTTTACTTCAAGATTGTCAAAGCATATTCCAACTTGTGAGTATTCCAACATAAGAGTTAACACCTTAGAAGTGTGGAAATTGGTTAAAAAATTATGGTACTTATTTTTCATCATATTCTGAAAACTAAATACCTCTCACATTGAGCTGAAAAAACATATTGAATTCTAGCAATTGTGGATAAAAGGTTAGAATAACGCGCAGATTAAGTCTCACTCAAGGAAAGACCAAATATCTCAACGGCCATGTTACGTATGACCAATGTACTCTTGTCAATTGTACCTTGTTCTCCCAAAGACTATCATAAACTTTTTGCAATCACTACTTGTGAGTAGTTAGAACTGGTGGACAAGGAGATTGCAATCTAGAATCCAAGAAAAGAAGCTTTCATTATGCCCAGCCATGCAAAAGTTGATCGTAAAGTATTATTTCTGACCGATCATCATTACAAGGTATTTTGCAGCACATTCACTACAATAAGAGCATATATGGAGTTCTTACAATGGTTTTGCATCCTGTTTAAAATCGAAAACATATCTATAAACATGATTACACTTCATTTCTAAGAAGAGAAGTAAGAAATATTTCTAAGGACATTAGTTCTTGGGAGATAAGCGACTCCACACAAGACCAACATTAACACAAAGTCAATTAAATCTCAAGGATTACAAGCGTACAACGCATTACATTACACTACAATTTTTTGCGAGGGAAAAATAAAAACTCAAGGATTACATGCAAGCAACTCATGCAATTGTTTGTGAGGGAGGAAAAACACGAAGAGTAGCTGATTTCGCATATTCTGGTCTCAATAAGAATTTTGGACACGATAAGAATAACAGAATTAGTGGTGAAGGTTTTAGATCTTGCTCGATTCTCATTGCAATTACTATCACGTCCTTATGTGAGTAATCATGCAATACTTCATCTCACCATGTTCTTAGTCTTTCAAGTGAGTAGCAGCAATATCTCAAAACTTTTTGTGACGAAAGATGTATTTGGCTTCATATTATAATCTTCCACATGTTTACCAACATGATACTTGATGTTTCCATCTCTATGTAAGAAGTGGATATGAAGCAAGTACAAAACTCGAGATCCAAACTTCATATATCAAAATAGCAGGAAAGTACATGTTCACCATTTGCATTCACTAAAGAATGCATGGGGTCGATAATTTTACAAAAAATGTATATTTTCAGCGAGTAGGACGCAATCAAGATAAAAAATATAACGTTTTCTATACATTCGCGCTAGTGAGAAAATTTGTAAGTTCAATGTATTTAAAACCTTGCTAGTCATGTATCTTATCATAAACTCATCGGATTTGAACTCCGAAATCTTTGGAAATAAGTATGCTCTACAATTCCCTGCTGCTAAAAAGAAGTAATCTGCATTGAGTAATTGCACGATTTAACATGCACCGACATGATGAGACCTGGGAAGTTGAACTCGTTGAGTTTTTCCATTTCCATGTCTTCCTTGACTGAATGGATGCTTGTTGTTGTGTTGCACCAAAATGACCTACAAGGTACGTTGGATGTTCGAGGTGACGTGGAATTCGTTTGACATCAGTAAACTTCCAGCAAATCAAATTCCGATTAGGCAAAAATAGTATCGGCCGGAATCCGATATCCATCAATGACTGCCCAATTTTTTACCTGTTACTAATTTTTTTTGAAACAAGAGATAATCCGGCACGGATCATCTAATCTACGGGGACACGATGCAGTCACTCCGCTGGAGATGCCCGAACCCGGTCGCCCACGTCCATGTAGGCCAGAGGAGCTCTCTTCAGCATACTGTGGTTAACATGGCTGCTCGGTTGAATCTGAGCTGGGTCGGCAGTGGCAGCCAATGAGAAACAACCAATTGGCAGAATGGACCAAAGACACGCACATGAGAGAGCGCACATCGAAGTAACTAAAAGTCCGGACTCGAATTTTGTCCTTCTTCATCAGTTTATAGTCTGGACCGATGCATAATGCTCTGTGGACTACGTTGGGATCGTGCGTTGTCGACAGATGCAACATTACAGTTCCGAGTGAGGATGGAGTAGCAGCAGAGCATGAGCTTTCAGGACACATGATTGCTGCCAAGGCCCTAGCACAGGAATGTCCAATCGAGATTGGGAGCGCGGTGTTTTTCCATTCGGAAGGATCGATTGGCAGACGCCTGAGAGCTTAAATGTTGGATTTATCCTCGGAGAGTAATTCAAAATTGGGCCGGAATTGGAATGTCGGGATTAGAGATTATGGGGTTCGGTTGAGCTGAGCTGAAGCTGTGATTCATTTTCGTGCTGGAAAGGTTTTTTTCGATGGGGCTCGATTTGATTCAGGAGTGTCAAAAATGCATCGGCCTTGTGAGATTCTTTGAATCTTGCCCTTCTCGTGCTTCTGATTGCTGAGATTTTTTGCTGTAATTTGGAACTGAACGATAAGGAACCTTTTCTTTTCTTGGGTCTAATGTAAATTGTGTATGATTTGATCCCCCAGTCTGTCATTGTGCCTTCTTGCTCGTGGATTTGAGGCTGAATTTTTTACCATCATTTATCTAGGTCTTGCTTCTTACACTTTTGGCCCCTTATGAATTTTGACAATCAGTGAAGCACGTAGGTATAAAACGTAATGTTTGTGTTATAATTTGGCGACATATCATGGCTCAGGTCGGAGAAGATGTGGAAGATGGAATATTGTACATGGACGCCGGAGCTGGGGAGGCTTTCCATTTCAATGGAGGGCTACCCTCGCTGCTTGAACTTGGTGCTCGAGCCATTTGTAGCCTGGAGAATGCGTCACCTCTTGATGCTGTAGGTCTCTTTTTTAACCGACTGCCAATTTTTGGCTTTACTGAATTTTGTATCTAGATTGAAGCACAGGTGTAGCAGTGTAGGTTCCAGTTGTATAAACATCTGTCCGATCACTTCCTCAGTATAATGTATATGATTTTCAAGTCACATTAATGAAAAGTAAGACCCTGATTCCTTGAAACTACTTGTACTATGAAGATGACGAAATAACGATCTGTATATTGTTGATCCAGTGTTTTCTCACGTTGCATCGGCATTGGTCAATTTTTTCAAACATATCATTGCATTCCGAGTTCAAATACTTTTGTAACTTTTGTTATGCGGAAGTTTTTTCCATTGATTCAAGTCAATAAGTTGAAGACCTTGTAAGACATTGCGCACTTTGCCAGCATAAGCTCAGTACCCAGTATTTACCTAGTATAGCTCACTCCTCCATGCTGAGCTATGAACATATACTATTTCTCCTTGTCTCCTATCTTATCTTAAGGAGATCCGGGGAACCTCATAACACACCACACCAGGTTGTCGATTGTAACTTTTGATCCTGTTCAACCTGTGAGTGCAGGCTGTTTCATGGAGAGGGCCAGATCAGGAAACGGTTGAAAAGATTATTATGTTAACCTCGAAGTTATTGACTGATTCTCATCCGCATGTTTTACGATGCTTACGAATGCATCGATCTGTCAAGCAGTGCACGATTTGGACTTCTATATCCGAGGTATTTGATTTTTTTCTTCTTTGTTTTCATTCCAAATTGAAAAGTTCTTCGTGTGGACTCGTTTTAACGCTTTTCCTGATGAGTAGCTAGCTTGGCATTACCTAAACACTAGAGTCACAGAGGTCAGTCATCCAAGCGACCTACAGTATCCACTCTATCGCTGAACCCAATGATATATTTCCTTTCATGTGTTCTTGCAGGAAGCCCATGGAGCACATCCAGATACATCATTTGGACTTGGTGCTTTCCATGATTATAAGAACTCACTCCTGCGAGATTTGTCAGCATCTACAGCACAGCCAAGTGGAGGAGTTATGGAGGACGGAGAGCCCGATCCGACAGCACAATCACACAATTGGCAAGCACCAAGCATTGAGTTGAAGCATTTCCCTATGATGATTTGCTCCTTTACGAAGTCCTTATTTGTATTACCATCTGGAGGAGCAGTTGCACAGGGTCCTCTATCTTCTTATCAAGATACATATGCTGTGAGTCAGGGTCTGCCAGGAGTAGACATCTCGGCTACTGCTGGCGAAGAGCACATCCCAGCCGGCGCAACTCTCCTTGCACATTGCTTGCAACATGTGTCTGCCCAGGTGCTGCACTGCTTATAATTTGAATATGTTTCTTCTATGATAAAGTGCATTCGGGCTTGTTAGGCCCGCAGGCTTGCTCATTTTCTCGTCTTTCACTTATGCTGGCCACCTTTTCATGTCACACGTTTTACAGAAGGTCAGTCCTCAGGCTCAGTCGAATCATCCACGTACACAGAAAAATGTTAGCTCTTGAGGGTCTTACTTTCGAATGTATGCAGAATCCAGATGATAATTTCTTTGAGTTCCGTTGTCTGCTTGCAGCTCGATTTGAAACCTGAGATTTTCACTCTGGGCCCACTCGCACATGCTGTTGGGAAGGTAATGGCAGGGCTTCCCAGCCCTCCTGATAGTCTTGGGCACCACCGACGGCCGGCAGGACTAATTTTTATTGATCGCACTCTGGATATTGTAACACCGACTTCTCATGGTGATTCTCTCCTGGACAGGTGTTTTTTCTCCTTGTCCAGAAGACCACCGCCAATCAATACCTCTCCAGTATTACGCTCACAAGTAATAACATCCACAGTTGAGCGCCCTTCAATGGACATCCGGGTTCCTGTTGATTCAGACGAGGCGCAACCAACAGATCATGCCAAAATCGGTGTACATTTTCCCTTCGGACCTTTACTACCTGATTGGGAAGCTGTGGATCTGACCAACGACCGGTCAACATCCGCAGGTGGAACTGCTGATCTTCAAGGATCAAGAGCAGGAGCTCTTGTCCCTCACAGTCAGAGCCTCAGGGAAGGACGTAACCTGTATGGGGGTTCACTTAGCACTTCATGGGACAGACGAGGGTCTGACTTCTTAGAAACTCTAATTGGAAAGCGAACAAAAGATTCAGTGTTGCAGATTCGGAAGTGGCTGCAGGAAGCTTTACGGCAGGAGAAAATTGATGTTTCAGGAAAGGGTCGTCTCGGAGTTATCAGTGTAAATGAGCTAAAGTCGTTGAGGAGAGCATTAGCTGAGAAGCCAGAAGTTGCCATGCGACACACGACATTGATACAACTGACAAGGGCAGCAGAGGAAGCACTAACAGGGGAGTCGGCCACTGTATGGGATTCCTTTGCGAGCTCAGAAAAAATCCTGATGCTCACTGCTGGAGATAATACTCAAAGCCTTGCACTACAGCTTAGCGATATCGTGCAGCAGAGTGCACAAAATATCCGCAGGGCTCATGAATCTCAGTTTCCTTCAGCGAATGGAGTTCTATCCTTGAGAGATGCCTTAACTTTGGCCATTGTTGGGTACGGCCTCGCTGGTGAGGGCATGCCTGGTATCACACATGGCAGTCCATTTTCATGGGAAGAAGAACAAGCATTGAAAGAAGCTGTGGTCGAAGCAATTCTGAAAGGTCCACCTGGAGCACCTCTAGGCTTTCTGAAGACTTTGGAGAGTGGTCTTGCCACAATCTGGGAAGGAGGCAATGCAAAAAAGGTACCTGATGTAGTAAAACCGCAAAAGAAACCAAAGCAGGTAGATGATGATTGGGATCGTTGGGAAGGGGTCGACGAGGACGAGGATGATGATGAGGAAGCTGAGGAGTATGGAGAAGTGCAACTAAAGCTGGAACTGCGTGATAGGCTCGGGGAGGTTTTCACAACTTTGCACAAAGTGGCAGCTGCATGTGGACGAGGTCCCCTCCGGGAAGTGCCTCTCCCTGTAGAGAGCCAGATTAGTGCTGGAGCTGCCTTACACACGGGACTCATATTCAAAGTACTGTCTTTAGCTTTCGCAAAAATGGACATTCCAGGATTAGAACACCATGCCTCGGGTATGGGGCGTTTCTTCAAAGGTGGACTTGGGAGATTTGCACTTAGACAGGTCTTTTCTTACCCATTCGTCCTAATATTATTCTCATCCGACACCTATATTGAGCTAACTTCTACTTGTGATATAACATTTTCAGTTTCCTAACAAGCCTTTGATTATTTGCAGGCCAAGCCAAAGTTGAGTGATCAGAAAGTTCTTCTTGTGTTCATCATTGGAGGGTTGAATTTTGTAGAGGTAATACAGAGGCTGAATACCTCAGAACCTTCCAAATTACAAGGGTATAGGGATTCGGTTTTGAAGCTCAAGCAGACGTGTGACGTAGTAAAGCTCACAAGAGGGAAGTTCAGGGACGTTGTCCGATGGATTGTCTCACTTTTGAGGGTGAATGTTGTTATTTTGGCAGGTCAGAGAGGTGAGGGATGCTCAGGCTGCTATACCTGGAGCAGAGAACTTCGAGGTGCTTCTGGGTGGAACTACTCTGCTCACGCCCACTGATATGTATGACCTTATGATTGGATCATGTGGTACACTCTAACCAAGAAACGACTTTGTTCATATGCTTGACATTTTTAAGCTAGTGCCAGCCGCATTGGCAGCATCCGGAATTAGTGAGGCACAGCGTAGATTAGGACTGCATGTGATGCCCAGGTTGTAGATAATCACAGGGGCATCTATTTGTAGCTTTTGATGATCTGTACCAAGGAAGGGCTTTAGCTCCGTTAATCTAGCAGGAGACATGTCATCTATTCACATCACCGCCTGAATTATGCTGAGCATTCCACATCCACATAAGTAATCTTAGTTACTTTTCAGTATTGTGGTACTGAGTCGCAAGAAATGAAGACTTCTGTTAGGGAGAACTTTCAACGATGTTGTTCCTCAGTCGTTGGCGTGGTGATCATTATGGCGACGTATCTTGCATGTGTCAAGTACAATGAATCTAGGAAATGAGATGATCACTTCAGACTTTTCTCAACCGCATTCGCCAACCAAGTATTTCTATGGGAGTCAAATAATGTGAGTCATTGTCCGTCGTGCTATGACATGTGAAACTTGTAACCGATTTTGCCAGCCAATCATCTCTATGGAACCCAACAAGGCAAGGTATTGTCCGCCGTGCTAGGAGACCCATGTGAAGCTGGAAAACTTGAAAGAACAGGACACAAACTTTTACATGGGCCCAGAAGTCCAATAGCTTAAATCAAGATTGATAGTGTTACAGATCCAAGTCCGAAAGGCAGCCCGGAAATCCAGGCTTTGCCGTGATTGACTTACCACTCCACAAGTCAGACTCCCATTGCATTACTAGCACCACAACCTCGCACTGCTCAAGCGATACAAAAATCCTATTTCCTACATCCGGTGGTGAATACAGCGAGATCCGCGAGTCACCTCTCCTTACCTCATATCCGAGAGGTTCATTCTCCAAAACAACCCGATTTACATGAGAGTGGTTTCGTTTAATGTTGCCGAATCCAGTACTTCCCACATGTCTACGAAGCTTGTACGATGAAGCAGGGCAAATGTACGAAGAACACATGAACTGGGTCGTACACTTTCCCCTCAGCAATTGAATTCTCTCCTTGCAACTTCTAACCTTTTCTCCACCATGTCATAGAACTCCGGTTCTTCCTTCTTCAAAAGTTCCAAAGTTATCGCTTCATGCTCCTCAGCCTGCAAAATTACACTCTTAAATCTTCACGTTTTGAAACTGCTACGCTTGGGAGTCTCAGCAACGTTAAGAAAGAATCAGGATATCAACTCAAAACGCTGAGATAACAAACGTGAGGGTATACGGCGAAGAACTTCCATCACCTCTGAGAATGTGAAAAGGACCAGGTTAGCTATTGACGGAGGTTTATTGACATCCCACCTGGAACCAGATTCAACAGTCAGAATTTGAAATCCAACTTCATAACGCTAGCTTTGCCCTGGCATGATGCATCAAGACTGTGAATTATGATTCTGCAAGCAAACCTGGTGAGTGTCAAGGTCTTCATTGCGTTCCACATTCCTCGTCCTACTTCTCGAGATCCTTGAGCTCGTGCACTCCTGCCACGCCATATCTCGCGGACAACGTATGCAACCTCTTCCTTGTCTAGCTGTAAGATATGAGTTGAATTTAAAATCAGGGAAGCAAAACACAACAGTTCATAAGACATGGTGCAAGTTGCATAAACGACAACATTATGACGCAATTAGATCAGACTCAATTGTTCACCTGGGACGTGTAGCTTTCCAAGCAAGTCCATACCTCTACTTCTGAAGCTGTGCCAAACAAAAGCTCTTCACGTTCTACAAGTCGTTGGTGCAACAAGGCATAGTGGTCCACATCTAAATTGAGAACGGGCTCGGTTTGTATAGCCAGTCCTGCAATACTTGTAATTACGTACGAAGCCATAACTTGACCAAATATGGCAGGAATGGTACCCAACACAGGGATCGTCCTCACTCTGAATCCTGGAACCACCTAATTAACAAGAATAACAATTAACATTGCTCATAACGGAAGAACATTCACCTTGTCATTTAACCCTCACTGAGAAAACAGAGATTCATCAAGGGGAAGTCGAAGTTTAGCAGCTTTTAAAGCTGTCGTCAGCATAGATCTTTATAATGGTAGTAAACAAGTACATGGAGGATCCAGATGCTATCATACGGTCCAGTATGTTATAGTTTAAGTTATGAGTACACGCTGAGATAGAGATACAATATCCTTCAGGAAGAATACATGGTACATTGTTGTTCGTCCAATTAGTCGGCCATGAAGTCGTACTTCATCATACCTGATAGTCCAGAGGATTCGCTTCTTTGCCGTCTGGTGCAGTGAAAGGCAGCAGCTTTGCTTTAGGACGCTCTGTAGAGATGACAACGGGTATGCCACTAGTAATATTGTGCTCTCGACGTAACCGATGTCTGACCTGTTCATGTGAGAGGATAAATTATCGGTCTTAGTAAGAGGAACTTGAAGGGACTTCCTCTCTTGAAGCACTTGCAAACGACAAACCCACCAAAAAAAAATCAGCCGAAGGATGGATGATCCATGATCAATTTTCTTCAATTTCAGGCGCAGATCTTACCGATCGTGAAAGTGGGTCGATGGATGATTCACCTATGTCAGCTATCCGAATGCGACTTGGATCTGCCCTTGCACCTGCTCCAGTGGCGGACAGAACTTTCAAGCCTTTCCTCACACATGCTGCAAGAAGCGCTACCTGCATGGAAGTTTCGTCTTTAGCTTAGCAGGTCATAAAATATACTTCAGCCCGAATAAGGATTTACACAGACTCAGGCCCTAGAAGAAGAGGAATGTAAATTTGGAAGCGATTTAAATTTTATAGTTGAGTGGGAAGTAACGTGAACTGTCCTATCAGTGAGAGAATTGTGATTGCGTTTGCGTAAGGCAATTAATGAGCTTACATTCGCGTAAGTAGAGAGAGAAAAGGGAGAAAGCAAGGTGGGGACGAACTATAGAGTCCATTAATATACATCCTAACAAGTGAAGCGATTGCTCATGCTGGTAACTCAAGAAGCTATAGAAACCAAGTATCGCCGTGGTTATGAGAGAAACGATCAATTTGATTATAACAAGCACACCTTAGTATCGATGTTGTCGATACAGTCGAGGATAAAATCTGGAGATCCCGATAATATCTCTTCTTCGGAAGATGAATCAAACATCTGCACCCTGGCATCTATTTCACATTCTGGAAAGATTTCCTTGAAGTGCTTCTGAAGACATAAAGCTTTTGAGGTACCAACATCTGCTCGAGTAGCTACTGCATGCCGATTTAAAGATGATAAGGACACCTGGCAGAACAGAGCGTTAAACTCCGCACATAAAGGTTCCACCACATATTGCGATTGCAAGGGCAAGGTGTTCAGTTCCAAAAGTCCTTGCCAGTCAAGAAGAAGTCATCAACCATTGACATTGCCAGGTGTTTAAATTCCGACAACTAAGTAGGATAAAGCAGGCCAAACCTGATCAAAATCTATCAACCGCAGCTTGGCAATCCCTGCTCGAAGGAGCATGGTTGCAGCGTGGCTGCCCACTCCCCCAAGTCCGATGACAACAACCATAGATTCATGAACTTTCTTCTGCCCTTCTTCACCATAGAACTGAGTATTTCTGCCGCGAAAAGTCAAATTACTATCAGCACTTTCTGCACAACAGATTCTCAGATTGCTAAAGCACTAATTATCATTAAAGGCAAGCCTTAGAATTCCTCAATACCGCACAACAATCTAGTGTAAAAACAGGGTGCAATATGAATAATCACAACTGGAACAAATATACTGGACTTTAATATGTAACTTGACAGGTCAAAACTGCCTGCTTGTCAGTCTGTTGGAATATATGACGGCTCCATGAGAAAAAGGCATACCTCGTGAACTGCTCGCTGATAATGTCATCGGTAATGAAGTCCAGATCAGCAGAGGAGCCGATCGACTCCATTCTCTCAACTTCTGTATCAAAGAGAACTCTAGATTAATTCAGTGCAACATAAGAATTACCGCTTAATTGTCACTAGAACCTGATGCAGTTCGATCCTTAGAAATTTTTGATATTTTCAGCTAACTACTGGAACACACATAATAAAACTGTGAAATTAAAACCCGAATAATAAAACTCGTTAAACCTATTAAGAGAAAATAGGAATCATCGAAATATCTGGGAACGGAGGCAGTACTGAAAGCAAAGATCTGGAGTTGGAGCAATTTTGTGACTGGTAGAGTGTGAAATCAAGCCATACTATCGTCAACAATAAAATCATAAAAAGTGAGAATGAACGAAAGAAATTCAAATTCCATAGACTCCCGAACAAGGCCAAACTGAATTTTTTGGATGGTCCAATATTCGACTTGCATTCCAGACTTTATGGCCAACCTTGCTTTCTATGTTGTACAGACTACGATACTGCACCTCCAGTACAATTTGCAGCAAGGTAAAACCCCTCACCGTTACAGTACTGTAATGCTTATGAGCACTCCAGTTAGCAAATACATTACCACTTGCAGAAAAAGTCGTGTAAGAATCCTAGAGAGAGGATTTACCATTTCGAATAACTTCAACCCTTCTCGGAATTGTGTTCGCTACCGACGGAATTTCCGAAGGCGGCTTCTTAAACCAGTCCACTGCACGCTTCCTGAAAAGACTCGATTAGTAAAAATTTAAATTCCAGCTAAACGTACAATGGAGCTGTAAACACCGTCTGGACTGAAAAGCGCCAAGAGCTGTCCTCACCTTTCAGCTTGGTGCGAAATAAAAAAGCGCAGTTCGAAGCAAATCCAGATCACAAAAGCTCTAGAAAATTCAAGACGATTACACTCTCACAAGTTTCCAACCTTGTCGATTCCGTGACGGTAAACTGACAGCATGCAATCAGCAAATCTTCTCATTTTTTGATAAACCTTACATAGACACTAACTTGGGCCCAAATTCCAGAAAACGCCTTGTTCAACGAAACTGTGAAGAGATGGTTACCTGTTTCGTGGAGATGCTATGAAGGTGGTAATCAATGAAACGGTGGCGAATGAAGCGAACAAAATCGCAGGCCTCAGTGTCTCCCTGGAGAGGCGTAGGTCCTGCATTGTGCCACTCACTGTAATTGATGCTTTCTTCCCTCGCTCGTGCTTGCTCCCTTTCCTTAGTTAAAATTTACTGACGATCGCGCTGAATTTGTTATAACGTTTCGAATTATTTTAAATTTTTTATTCGTTTTTATTATTATATATGTATTAAAATTAATATTATTTAGTTAATTTTTTATTGTTTTATAAAATTAATTTAATATATCAGATATTTAATTTAAAATGCAATACATGTTAAAAGAAAATTAAACTTTATTTCTAAAATTTAATAAATTAAAATTATCATATTTTGATGTTGATATATATAAAATTTATAATAATAATATTTATTATTTAATTTAAAAAATATTTATAATATCTTACAAAATCAAGTATTGATATCAAAATTTTAAATAATAATACCACAATTGACATAAATTCTCTCAAATATTTAGATTTTTAAAATAATTTTTTTTAAAATTAATATTTTGGGAAAATTTTATTTATTATAATAAATATTTCTTTAAATTATAAAAAAATAAACTATAATTTAACCACATTTGATATATTTAAAATCATATTCATCATAATTTTTAAAAAATATAGTATAAAATATATCAAAAAATAAATAATAAATTTATGGATAAATATTACATAAAATTTTATATTATTTTTTTTACTGATCTAATCACAATAAAAAAATAATATATAAAAAAATATAAATTAAAACATTTTGTGTTGTTTGTCATGACAATAAAATTATCATTTCATATATCAAAGCAATTTGATTAAAATTTATAAATTATTTAGACAAATTTTTAACAAATATATATTCTAGATTTTTTTATTAATACATCTTTAATATTTAATTTTTTAATTAAAATAATTATAAATCATATAGATATTTGAATGGACATAATGTAATTTTGTCATCATATTCAAAATAAAATGATATTATTATTATTTTAAAACACCATATCATTAACCAGGAATATATATGTATATAATTAATAAAAATATATTCATAACATCTAAGATTCAAATTTCCAAACTATGAGATTTTAAATTTAACAATATTGTAAATTCATATAATGAATATTTAATTTATAAAATTTCGTAAAAGATTGAATTATTTTCAACTATCTTTAAATTAACAAGGGGCAAATCAAAGATGGGAAGGAATCATATTGAATTATTTGTATCAAGATGAAAATCAATTTTGAGATTAATCTGGTACCATTCATTGTCACATCAAAATGCACTCACTAGATTTCTCCTCGACATTATTTATGTTCACGAATTATTATATCCATCGTAGTACATAGGTTATCTTGAATTTAACTTTGATCAATGATCGTTTGTTTCGTTGTTCAATATGTTTGCAGGACACGCTGTGGGACGTGACCATGTTGGTACTGAAAACACTGATTTCTCTACAAAGGAGTCATGAAATACTTTTGCTGATTTTGAAGGTAATGTAGTTTCCAAGAAGATCTTCAAGAAGAAGAACCTCAGTACAATAAGGGGATGATTCACTGACCCTATCTCACAACTCTCCACTTCATCTCTTACAGCATGTTGAATAGAAGGTTTCATCAGCAAGAATGCTGGCCACCCCTCTGCAGGACGATGCTTCCAGTGGAGAGGTATATCGTCCAGCATTCCTGTCAACAGAGAAGAACTAGAAGTGTTCCCAAATCTACACATTTACCAATCATCGAGGCATGCATGGTGGAATGCCTTCGTTTTGTGGCAAATCCCACGCAAAAGGAACTGATTCTTAACATGACAGATCGCCATGGCCTGCGTGCTTCTTGCTTGCACAACAAAACTGAGTTCGGAAAAAATGACATGCTTGCCACAATATTCAGATTGTGTTTCTGCTCTTGAGCTGGCTTTTCTAAGTAGGCAAGACCTAATCAGCTGGTGATGAAGCCTGTGCTTTAACTGGCCGGTGCGGTCGGGGTGCTGCAGAGGTACAACAGTACCCTCCAATCAGAAGGACGGAAGATGCATTTCAGTTTCGGCCAACGTTATTTAGACGTCACACAGAGAAAATTTGACTGTAATTCGACTACAGGAAAGAGAGGCATTAGTTTCTGAAAGTTGCTCACCATTGGGATTGCCTTGCTCATAGAAGCCACGTAATAACGCAATGCCTTCATCTGCTAGAATTCCGCCTACGCACTCGAAGCCCCTACTCTTTGAAGAATTACCATCATCCTTTGAAGAGCTATGAACGATCACAAAGAAGTGAAGAAAAGCTCAGTCAGATAAAGCTAAGTGCCAAATGCCACTTTTCCTTCCGATGCTAGCCACCCAGTGATGTAAGTCAAGAAAAGCAGAGAAATTGGCAAAAGCTTTTGGCCATATTTACGCACCTGTGGCCACATCCACCACAGCCATCAGTATCCAGTGGAAGTATGGAACCACAACCTCCGAATCTATGATTGGCACAACCGTAGTAAACTTTTTTTATACCTGTGTATAGAGAGAAACACACAATACACAGTTAATGTTCTGAACCTGCACACTTTCAGTGATAAAATGATGTCGGCGAGACACTGAAGTATGTGTGGTAGAGAAGATACGCTTTAATATTAATATTCCAGGCCTTGAAGATCTCTAGGTACAATATAAGAAATACTCTTGATGGCAGACGAGAGAGGTGCAATACTTCTGCATAACATGCGACCAAAATCAGTTTCCATGAAAATGAGAATCACGAAAAGTCACAAAACTCCTAACCTGCCCAACAGTAACAACCAAGCCTTCAGCGAATGAGGCTGATGGCAATTCTCCTACTTGTCTAATGAATAAGGAAGTACCCAAAATGGCCAACGCAGCTGCACACATGATGCAGGGTTCACATGTAACGTAAAGCTCACATCCACCAAATTTCTTAGTCAGTTGCTCCTGTATGGATCCCGATTCTGATGACTCAGAAGGCGTCCACGGACTCAGGATCATGTCAACAGCTTCCATCTCCGCATGTCTTGTTGCCTGCAAGCAACCAGTGCACTCATATATTGAGTACAGCTGAGAGAACACCCAAAAGATGATCTGACCCTACAGGAGCAAAAACCATTAGTCCAATTGCCTATTACGGTGTTGTAGAAATGGAAAAACTTACATTCCTAGTTTCATTTACTCGGTTGCTGCCGGAACCGATTACCTTGCCGTTTTCAACAATTACACACCTGGATGAATTCAGAGGTTTTGCATTACGTTGGAATCATTACCACTTCAAACCTACGCTGGCTCAGCAGCCGAGGTCTGTACAGGAAGGATACTGAAAGTGAGAGATCAAGCAAACATACGATCCACAATTATATACATACATCCGATGCAACTGTGTTAGGTTCTGCACTGGACATACAAAAGGGACCAATCTCAACAACAGTTCAGATTTCCATAGCTTTTGAAAGTCAAGAACTTAGGTGTTATTGTCTCAATCCAACATCAGGTTCATCTTACCCCACAGGCACCTCGAGTCTTGCTAGCGCCTTTTTGGCCTGAAGGACAAGTGCGGAAATGGAGTTAAGATGAACGCTAAAGTCGAAGCGCTGATGTATACTGCTCTGAAACCTCACTCTGCTCGATGAAGATGACAACTCATTCAATTCAGACTTGCGCTACACACACAAGCGGATCAATGGGACTGCAATGTCGTTCTATCTAATGACCGTAACAGGTAGCACAACTAGGCAGACAAGAAATTCATGGAAGCAGATACTTAACATTACAATTAGTACAGACATAGCACTTATGTTGTGCAAGCATTAGTCCGAGCTTGCCTTGAAGCTGGAAGCCAGCTGCTTGTAACAGGAAACACTAACTGCTTAACCTACTGATGGCAAGTCAGCTGTAAGGGATCGAGAATTCATGGTGAACTTCAAATTCGACAAGAAAAGAAATGGTGTTCTTCACGCAATTGCGATGCAGGAGCACTAATTCCCTCAGAACAGTCAGTAGCTCGTTAGATGATTGGACGCTACTCACGTCCAATCAGTTCTGTACTAGGCCTTACCTCTTCGACGGCCAAGTGCATAAAAGTCACAACTTCTGACGACATTGTTGCGTCCATGGAATTCGAGGGTCTGTCAGGAGACTAATTCCAAAACCCGAAAGTATTGTGACTTCAGACGAAATTCATACTCATTCAGATATGACCGCACTCAGCTTCGAAAACACCAAGATGCAATCCACGCCATGAATTGCCGCTTCCACACCCAAATTCCTTTCAGCTAAAAACCCCTACAGCTTTGGTTCATTCGAATGCACAGAGTTTACTAGCAGAAAGACACAGCAAGCCCAAACCTCTGTCCATGACTTCACGCATTCAAGGAAAGAAACTCTTTCAACACAGCTACCACCTCGCCCCGAGCTCAATTACTCGCTGACACAACCAAAACTACACTCTGAATCCGGAGCTCTACGACTGAATCCAACCCCAAGCACCAAAACCCTTCGCTCACAGTCCTGAGGTTCGACCACCTGCTACCAACAGTTGCGACTCTGCACGTGGACCGCCAGCGACCGGTCACAGCCTCCAGCGCCATCCGGCACAGTAGGCACATTTAAACGCCAGTTCAAAAAAATTGAAATGGAACAATAGTATGATCTATCGCACCCGTCCGATCGCACAATCCACCCTCACCGATTGGTTTGAGAACCAGGTTGGAATCCAGTTGTTACGGGGGGCGGATCTTTTGTCGACGAGGTTGGCAAGGGTGACCGTCTCTGAGGGGTTTCGATGCCGCTGCTATAATTTGGAGAGGCGACGGGAGATCTAAGAAGGGGGAGCTGAAGAAAACGATGATGGATCTGCGGTCGATTCAGATCTGAAAGAAGTCGTGAGGCCATTTGCATTTCGACCTTCAGGCGCCTGATAAATTGGGTCTTCTGTCCCGCAGGATGCTCCTGTGCCTGCTGACGCCTATCTTCTAGGTCATCATGTCGTGTTTGACTGCTGATGGGAACAATTGATCGTTGTTGAGCTGCATGCAAGGGAATCGAAGCTTTTCCTTCGTCTTTCGACTTCATTTCGGATGAGCAAGTCTGGGTTAGCGTGTGTCGTGGTGGGGAAGAAGATCGCGCTCTGTGAGAATCTTGATCGCTCAAGAAAGAGAGCTGGTGTTTGGGCCTTCGAGTCCATGATTTTGTGTCTTGCATGCAACTTTTAATTTATCAATGTGAGTAGCAGAAATTCCTACTCCAACTTGAAAGCTCTGTTCCTAGGCCACTGTGGCAAACGACCTATTCACACAAATATGAAGAAGAGGCGACTGAATTCTCACTGTGAAGTCATAGAGCTTAGACTGTATCGATCGAATTTGTTTTGCTCTTCTGTTGCGGCCGGTTTAAACCCTCTCCTCAAGACTGTGATGTATGGGGCGAGGCTTTCCTTCCCGATTGCGAGGATGGACATTCGGCGCTGAAGTTTCGCTTTGCAAGGTAGGCATGACGAACCAGAAAAGAACTCTTATTGACACGTGAAAAATTCATGCGAGAGAGGACGATCTAATCTCAGCATCCTGTCCAATGACGGAGGCTGAGTGTCAGGCCGTGAGCATGAGCAGCGGTTTCACCTTTCAATCGGGTAGATTGTATGTGAAACACTATGCGAGAAACCCTTATGCTGGGAACGATGAGGAAGACTGGCTCTTTCAAGATACAGGTATGGTGAATCTGCCTCCCGCGTCGATCCCGTCCGTGCCCGGCCGCAGTTCTGCTCAGGATTCCGAACAGGGGGCATCAACAGCAGCCGAGAGGTCAAGAAGCTCTGGGTCCCCGAGGGAGATGTCTATATTGGATGAGGATGATCAAATCCTAGAGATAAAATCTGCCAAATTCTATCGATGGTCGCTCCTCAGGGATTTGTTTTTCCTCCTCGGTTGTATTGCGACCGGGGGGATTGCTATTATCGTCAGTTCGACTTGGCCTCGAGTTTACGCAAAAGCACGATATGTAGAAGTGACGCAATGTGATGAGGCCGCAGAGCGTGTGCTTGTGGAAAGCATGGATGGAACCTTGACACTTGCTCACATTCAATGGATCTTTACCGAGGATGATGAGAGCTTCTGGAGATCTGCTGGCAGGGCTCGATTCTCATCTGACGAGGTACCGAACTAGTCTCATCATCATGTTTTGGAGAAGAAAGAAAATAGGCGCATAACATAATTTGAAGAGCTCTTGTTGTCCAGTTCTCATACCACACCATGACGACAGAATTCACTTGAGTGCCAAAGTAGGAACAAGGTGTAAACCAGTCAACGAAGGTGGCAGCAAACGGGAGCATCGTACTTGTGCGAAGTTCTTTCAATATCTCTCTAGTAGTCGATCCCAGGAAATGACTCTGAGTTCAAAGTGCGGTCCACTGGACCAATGTTCAATTTGCACCTCCTTTTTCCCCGGGAAGGAAAACAGAAAGTCCTTGGCATGGCCAGAGTCTGTATATCCCAGCCGGGTCCGGATCACGAGATGAGCGATATAGCGAAGAATCTACATCTGAACGATCCATCGAACTTACATGACGCCCTACGCCATCTATAATTGATCCCATAAATAAAGGTCAAACCACAGTGCTGAAATAGGTGGTATTGTACTAGACAATGCGGACTTTGCGCGGGTAAACAAGTACGAGACTTTGGGGAGGAAGGATTTGAGCCAGTTGGGCTGATGTCCGAGTTTTTCAAAATGAAGGAATAATTGGAGTTACAGGAGTGAGACCACATGTGTCGACGCCAGTCAGGACACACTGTCTCAACTCACGAAGAAACCGAATTAACACCTTAATCACGTACTTCTGACGCAAAGATGTGGCATATGAGTTTAGAATAAACCGAGGGAGCTCCCTCGGTTTATTTAAAGCCTAGGAGAGAAAACTGCCAGTCCATTTCCTGAATAGCAACTTCACTACTCTACGTCACTTTTAGTACCTTAAAGGCTTTCCTTCTAAGTTGTCTGTCCTGGCAGTCGATCACGAACAGGCCTCGAATGTTCATATGGCGTGAAGAACGCTTCTGGTATAATAATCAAACTGGCAGCTGGACCCGCAGAGGTTTTAACACGGATGTGACGTACGCTGAACTGCACTCTGTTGCAAGCAATTGTGCCTTGAAAGAAATTGGTCATGATCCAGAAGAAAGTAAGTGAATTCCCTCGTCTGTTTCTGCACTCGACAGTCAATGCCTCAGCAGAATAATAGTGGATTCAAGGGTTAACTTACCTGAGCTTGCTTTGCTTGGCAGATAAGAAGTCCGATTCTAGAGAAAGGCGAAGTCTCGTTTATGGCCCTAATCAACTTAGTGTAAATGTGCCAGGGTTCTGGTAATCTCCTCTCCTGACTTTATTTCCGTTTCTGATGAAAGTTGAGTTGCCAACTTCCATAATCTAGTAATTAAATCTAGCTTTAATTTGCTGTTACGTTTTGTGTGCAGGCAACTACTTTTGTTGGAGATTTTCAGACCGTTCTTCTTATTTCAGGTTTTCTCAATTATATTTTGGATCTGCTCATCCTATCAAATATACGCCTATGTCATCTTAAGCCTTACAGTTGTCACAGTTCTGTACAACGTGGTTGAGACTCGTCAGAACTTACTCGCTGTCAAGAAGCTTGCTGCTTCTGAATGTGAGCTGAAAAGGCTGACGCTGGTGGCAGATGAAGCAGCTGAACTCCGGTTAAGGCCTGTTTTAGTATCCTCTTCCCAGTTATTGCCGGGAGATATTGTGCAGGTTGAAGCAGGAATGATTTTTCCATGTGACCTCGTGCTTCTTGTCGGACAATGCGTTGTCAATGAATCAATGCTAACTGGAGAGAGTGCTCCTGTGCCCAAAACACCGCTCCCGTTAGGACACGCAGCGTTTGGCCAGGTACTTCTTGTTTTAGTTGGCCATTGGGTTAATGAGGCTCTGCTTTGTTTTTCGACAACGTTTTCCAACTCAACATCCTGATCTGAGAGTTCTTGGTGCAGGTATTTCGAACACAATCAGAACGTGATGGCAGATATAAGTTATTATCTGGAACTAAAGCTGTACAAATTAGGGGCTCTTCGAATCCTCATGCATCATTCTCTACCTTTGAAATGGAAGGTGATCCTCCTGCATCGATTTGGCAGTTCGTGTCGCCTCGCTCGACAAACTTGGATCCCTTGGCTATCAAGGTGCTTATTGAGACCGTCACTTGTAGGTAGATAACTGCAACACCTCTTGTCAAAGTTTACTGCTGCAAAATTTAATGGCCTGGTGCAAGTTGACTCTAACAACGGTCTGTGGGCAAGCAGGAGGAAGCCACCCCAGTTGCAGCCATGGTGATCAGTACAGCGTATGGAACAGCTAAAGGACAGCTTGTTCGAGCTATTCTTTTCCCTAAACCGTCCAAATATGACTTTGAAAGGAAGCTTTACTACTTTGTTGCCAACCTTGGCGTCTACTTGATTCTGGTTTGCGTTGTCACCATATTCTGGCAAGCCGGCAGGGTAAGCAGACAGATAGTCCTTCTGCTTCACCTAAGTTTAATTTTCGAATGAGTCTCTTCCCAAATACAGAGAGTTGCGTATATTGAACAATTCTTGTATTCTGTATGATTATAAAATTCGCGTAGTATTTTCATATTTGAGTCTCTGCAAAGTATTTAAGATAGTACTTTCTGGCTACCTGCTGTCAGCTTTCTTAGATTAATCGCCGAGAACCTGTAGGAAAATTGGCGCAATTCAGATCGTTTATACTACTGTCTGGTGGTTTATTTCAGGAGACCAAAATTGACATCTTCAAAAACTGCATCAACCTTATTACCATTGCTGTTCCACCAGCCCTGCCCCTCGCTCTTTCGATTGGTCTTTCAGTTTCTTTCACACGTCTGCAAACAAAGGGAATATACTGCATAAATCCAAATCGCATAATTAATGCAGGACGTGTAAATACTTTGTGTTTTGACAAAACTGGGACACTCACTGAGGATGGTTTGAGTCTGAAAGGAGTGATACCGGTTAACTGCTCTGGAACTCAGAGTGTAGCTAGGTGTGGAACAATGGAAGAGGACCTTCAGGCTTTATATCGTCAGGGTAATCAAGTAAGAATCAACAACCCTGCACCATCAGTTGTTTTCCTGTATCACCATTGGAATCACACGAGTACAAGCTTAAGCATATTCGCAGTTTTGATCAAGCCTTCGAACTGCAGGCTATGTTATCTGCGCAAGGGGATACTTCAGATGGTAAAACCGCTCTCTCCTCTCTTGGACTATTTTACACCTTGGCGGCGTGTCACAGTATCTCCCTTTTAGATGAAACAGCAGCTGAGGCTGACTGGAAAAATAGTGAAGGATCAACTGATGAGCTTGGCGACAAAAGCCAAGGTTGGAAGAAATGGTTATGCATGGGTCGGAGGAAACCTGGGTCTGGAATCTCCTATAGTAAACAGAGACCGCTCCGGAAGGAGGAAGTAGAGTTGAAATCTACCAATCATTTCATTGGAGACCCGCTGGAGATCCAAATGTTTTCTAAAACAGGTTAGTTTATGACTTTCTTGCTTTTGCTTCTGTAATCTCGATAAAACGACCGTCAAGGATTAATCGAAGATCATGACATCGGTCCTCGGGGACCGACAGGAGGATCATGGACTCTAAACATCAAAGAAGCGAGAACACAAACGCTGGTGTTCGAACTGTCAGGATTCCTTACGATTTCCAAGACAAGTCACCCATTCACTCTAAAATCTGTATCTTAATGTGACACTGTAGAAGTGCATATAACATCACCCTCATGTGATAACGTGTGAGTGAAAGCTGGGCATGAGTTATCAATGATCTTGGACTCTCTGTTAATTGTGCGTTGTTCCCTTCTTACTTTTCAATATTGGACTAACCCCTAGTTCTTATGCTCAATACTTTAGGCTGGAATCACTTGATCCGTCCAGATGACCCAGTAATACGTACAGAAGATATCACAGATCCGCCTATCATTTGGACAAATATGCATCCCTCTGTCGAGACAGCAATCATCCCTCCTCAAGAGGTTGATTCTCATCAAATCCTTGCGGTATTGAGACGTTTCGACTTTGACTCAGAAATTCGCTTGATGAGCAGCATTGTGCTTGAACTGCCTTCTTCCAAAGCAACTTTTGATGAATCCAGAATCTGGGTGCTGGTGAAAGGAGCACCAGAGAGGTGCGTCATGCAAAAGTTCCGTAACTGCTTATTAAACGGAATATCATAAAGTAGATAACCCGACGAAGCTTTGCCCACAATAAGGATTACTGTTTCTAGTTGAGATCCCACTCTGTACTCTATTTTCATGACATACCAGTCAACCACGAGTTCAGCACACTTTCCTTCTCTTGTTCTTCCTTTGGACTTTCGTCTGGACTCAACTTTTCAATACCACCGTGCTCCTTATTACCTTAAGAGTTACATGTCGGTGTAGTCTGCCAGTTTATGTTACTAGTAGGGTGGGTAGACCCTACTGCGTATATCCCTGGGCACGCTTCCACGGGATATCTTTAGTACCGCTTGTAAAACAGTCACTGCAGATCCTGTCTCCACTTGATGATAGAGACAACTGAACCGGTAATGATTCAATGAACAACTCGCAGTTATTTTAATACAGAGGCTCTTTCAGTAGCTCATCGTCCGGACGGCGTTCAAGACTGCAATCTTCTGCTTTGTTAGCCCTGATGCATGGATTTGGTACAGTTTGCAGGAAGTTTGCTCTGCCGAATCATTACCTCAAGACTTCACTTGTCAGCTCCAAGAACTTACACTAAGTGGTTACCGTGTTCTTGCATGTGCGTACCGGTTGCTTGAGTCCGTTACCTTGCAACAGGTCAGGCATCACAATCTGAGTCTCAGTTTTTGGATAGATAAGTGTGGCCTTCTTCTACTGATTTTTCTAACGTCTGAGTTGTGTCAATTTCCGAGCTTGAGCAACAGAAAACTGAAGCTGATTATCATCACTCAGCGACCAGGTTCTAATAATTTTTCCTAAAAAATTTTGCAGGTATTGGTCGCAAATCGTAGCCAGATGGAGACAAGCTTAACATTTTGTGGTTTCATGGCCATGGAGAATAAGCTAAAGGCAGAAACTTCAGGTGTTTTACTTCAGTTGGCTAAAGCTGGTCTACGAGAAGTGATGGTGACAGGGGATAACCCTTTGACTGCAATATCTGTTTCCAGGTCTCCTCCTAAGCCGCCTCTCGCCAACTAGTTCGTATCCTATGTATTTTTCATGTTCTTTGAATCTGCAGTACGAAGCTCCTATCCACATTTGTGCTGGTTGTAGCGTAGGATTCACTATGAAATAACGCTAAGTCAGCAAGGAATGTATTTGATCTCTTGATGTGTTTTCTTGCAGGCAATGTGGCCCTTTCTTCTTGAGATCCTCATGTCGGACATTCCTTATCGATCGTGCTGCTGATTCGCATTCGGTGTCATGTAAAAGTGGATGTGTATTGAAGGATGTGGATTCCGAAAGAGAGAGCGACCTTGATACTCTCTTCCCTTCTTACTTGGAAGTTGGTGAAGTGGCTGTTAGTCCTGGAAGGGAAGTAAGCACCGCAAGTTCCATCATATGCGTAGTGTCCACTAGACAGGTGTAGTATTGACAAACTGTTGTGCTGGTTAGCTAATGAGTCTTAACTGTACTCCTAAATCGTCAACTTCTTGTAGTACGGTGGTCGATGCTTGCTAGTGACAAGTCCTCAGTCATCGATTCGATATTTCCAGTTCCAGCGTGAAGACATCCAAAATCAAATCGAAGACATAGTGGGACAAAGTTTTAAAACATGGTCCCATGGATCTGTGGGTTCCCGTGCACTATTAGTCAGAAAGTCTTTTTTTTTCTACACTGAAGCTTAAAATCATTACAACTGGCAGAAATATATTCCTTGTCAATAAGGAACACTTGCATAGTGATAGTCATCATACCTGGCATCTTTGAACTGCAGAGTACCTTGGGTACAATGGGTCCTGTGAATATAGCTGTCACGGGACGCGCGTTTTCTGCTCTCTCGGTACAACATGATCAGTTGATGGAGCAATACATGGAGAAATCCGGTTCTAAGCATTTCAAAATCACTGATTGCGTCACGCCTTTTCAAATGGTCCTGACCCAAGCGAATATATTCTCTCGAATGTCCCCACAGAACAAACTTGAACTTATGCGGAGTCTGCAGGATGTAGGCTACGTTGTGTGCATGTACACATTCTCATGCCTGCTCAAATCTCTTTCCTTCTCTGCATAGCAAAATCAAATTTCAAAATGACTAGCTTACCAAATTGCAAGTTCATTGAATTTTATCATAACTTAATGATATATATAAAATTACGATCATTCTAGGGAGGTGATTAAACTTACCCCTCAAGAGCAGCTATCTCTTGCATACCGGATAATCTGAGAGAAAGTTAAAAATTTGCTACCATGTGAGTGTGCACAGGACAGGAGATGGAGCAAATGACTCAGGTGCACTGAAAGCCGCTGATGTTGGTATCAGGTACATATTCTTTTCATACACAAACCTTTTCTAGCGTCCTCACTTTGCATGTAACGAGTATTTGGAGGAATTCAAGGGCTTAGGGAAATAGCTGGTCTTACTGTTTGCAGACTCAGAAGCACTCCTGAACATTGAACAGATTTGGGTCTCATTATGCAGCATTGCCAGCAAACCTGTGGAGAGTACAGACATAATGGCAGCTGGACCTAGTATTGCTGCTCCTTTTTCTACAAAGCTGGCCCACATTGGTGTTGTGCCCATGGTAGGCAACTGACCCATATGACGAACATAAAACGTCAGTTGTCTGTTGGGAGCATGATGTATCTGTTGAATAGAGTAACCACCCACACTAAAAAGTCTTCTCAAGTTTCCTTTTCTTTTCAAATAAATTTTGACTTTGGAATATAATGTCTTGCTTGATTGAACGTTTATATGGAAAAGGCTGAGATTTTCATATTATGAAATTCAGTGTATAGATGTGATCCAGATGGACAACTACGACAGCATACACTGTGGAATCTCTTGCACTTGCTATAGCTTGCCCACACTTTAATCCTAAAGTAGATTCTAAGCAATGCTCGTGAGGTCAGAACTCTGAATTTTACACTCCCACTTTCAACCAAGCTCCAACTTGAATTCAGCTAGATTGCTATCACCACCCCCATCTCAATAATCCAACGGCTCATATGTGTGATGAATTCACGAGGGAATGATCATAGGAAAGATATACTCTCTTACCTGATTACTTTACTGACTTAGCACCAATATATACAATATATACAGCTTTCATGCCCAAAGCTGAACCTGGACACACAAATCCAAAACCCTAAACCATAGTGGTGGGTAACTTCTCGGCCCAATGGTAACCCTAAATAAATTATTATGTAATTTACTTTAGGGTTACCAATTTTTATCATAAGTAAATACTAATTTACTTTAGGGCTTAGCAGCCATCAGCCACCCTAAGATTAGGTTTTCGAGTTAGGACCTCAGGCTCAAGTTTGAGCCATGAACTCTGTATATATTGCTAGTCTGGCTGTAAAAAACACAAAGAACACACATTGCTAGTGATCATTTCCTCAAGTACTGACGACACCTTTGACTGCTGGATTGTTGAGAAGTGGGGGTGGAGTTAGCATTCTAACTGAATTTGGAGTGGGTCTTAATTCAAGTGTGAAGGGTGCTATCTAGAGAGTTCTGACCTTAGTGTTGTTGCTCATAGCCCACCTGAGGGTGTCGGGGAGTGGTAGCAAGCTATGGCTAATCCAAAAGAATCAATAGGAGCATCAGACATCTGATACATCTGGAAGACATCCTAATCAACTGCTGCAACAAAGTTCAAAATATCAAAATTACCTTTCATAACTAATAGTCAATCCAATTTACATTTATTTTACATTTTACACGTTCCTGAGTTCCTGACTTTGAGATTAATTTACAACATCTTATAATCTACAACATCATATAATCGAGAGCCAATGATTGCTAAGTGCAGGTATAGTGTAAGAAGAATGATCATCTTCGCCTGTTGTAAACTTGTTGGCTTTCTGCAGGTTCTTGCTGAAGGCCGATGTGCACTTGTCAATGCGACAGTCATGTTCAAATACATGTATTTTTACGCCCTCATTCAGGCGACGTCTGTTATGGTTCTGTACAAGTACGTTAGGGACCAAGATTTGTCGCATCTAACTACTACGATGCACCGAACACTAGTAGTTTGAAAAGAAACAAGGAAGCCAAATACACTTCTAGTTCTTGGGCTCCCATCAATTTAGTTATGGATTTGTTCCTGATGACAAAAATTGTGTTTTTCATTTGAGTTTGCCCGATTGAAGAGTTGCTACTGACTCTCTCAATGCACAGATCGTTAGAAACACGATAGAACATACACTTTTGTTACGATGTACGTAACTTTTGTGATGTGCCATTCTTTAGTGTGGGTGTTTTCTGTTAGATAATTTAGCAAGATATTACATCCACTCGGTTTACAAAGTCGCTTCTTTGCATTACTTTGCAACTGATCTAATGACTTGGTTGACTGAGTCTCTCGTCAAGAGGAACTTCCAATAAATTTCTACAGATGGATTAACAACCGCTGTCCTTGGTGAAGTGGATGTGCTTGGTGTGGTAATGTTAGGAACTTTTATTGTTGTTGCTGGGGAGTAGGTTTGTTTGGTTCTAATGTAGAATGCTGGTTCCAACGTTCTCATATTTATACCTTCATATGCTTAGCCTAATTAGGAAGAACACAACAACACGGGATTACTGCTGATGACCGAGTATCTACTTTTTACTTTTGAGACTATTGTTTCTTGCAGATATCAGTTAGAGTTATTTGAGTATCAGTATTTATGGGCAGATTTAGGCCTCGTGTTTCCCATGGTTCTATTCATGCCTGCCACTCAACCCCGTCAAGAGCTGTCTCGAGGAAAGCCCGAGAGTAACTTGCTGGCTCTGCCGATTTTGATAAGTGTGTATGGGCAGAGTTTCTTCATCATGTTATTTCAGGGAATGGCGCAAGTGTATCTACAGCATCAGGTTGGAAGTTTGACTTTCCCTGAAAACTTTTGTGAGATAATCATATCAGAGTCTCATACTCTTGCTGGAAGCCCTTGCTTATTAAACTATTCGAAATATTGTTTGTGTTTTAGAAGCAGATTTGCTAGTAGATTGCCCAGGAAGAATCGACTATCTACTCAGAACAATGTCGAGCTCTGTGCTTTCGGATTGAGGAAAGAATTAGATGAGTACAATCATAGAGTACGTTCACGACCTTGAGATATCCAATAAGGTGGAATAAAATCAGGAAAGCAGGTAGTGCAGTGGCTGTATAAGCATGCTATTGTCTATTCTGTTTGACTCTGAAATACTGGAGTAACGACTCTCCTGTTTGATCCATGTCTCTGCTTAGAGCTGGTATGAGAATCCAAACGATCATGCTCATGGTACTCACACAGCAAACGAACCAAAATACACTTCAGATCACAATCAAAACAGCACCGTGTCATTCCTCTTCTCCTCATTTCAGGTGACTAACTCAATTTTTTTCATATGTCAACTCAATTTCTTGTAATTTATATTTTGACTTGAGCCCAGCTATTGAGGATCTTTCATTGTAGGGAACAGGAATACTCATAAAGCAGTAGAACAGTATACTACGCTGATCATTTGGTCGAGTAAGTTCTATTTTTTAATATAATTCATCAGCATAAACTTTGAGGTGCAGAACAAGACAACATATGCAATGACGAAATGAATTATTACAGCGTTTACGATGACTAAAAATCCTGTTGTGGGATTGCAGTACATAAGCATGGCTATGGCACTGAGCCAAAGTTTTGGGATGTTCAGGTGTTCACCATTCAGCAACATTCCTTTAATTGCTTCCATGATATGTCTATACGTACTCTCTTCGGTCTTCATGTTGAAGCCGATGCGATTCTCTATCAAAGCTTTTGGCTTAATTGATCTTTCAGATCACGCACATTTTCTGTACGGACTTTGGGTTATGGCTATTGGGAACTCCCTTCTCTTCATTATATTTGAACGGTATTCAGTCAATCATAAGTCTACAGAGCTTGACATGGCCAATACACATGATGAAGAAATGGAGGTCGGTCACATTGTACGCTCGCACTCCACGTTCAACAAACTCATGACAGTCCTGAAGGGTGAAGGAGAAACATGCAGTCCTTTGAAGCCTGTGGTACCAGATTTTTTTCGGATTGCTAAAATTGCTAGTCCAGTTTGGTCTCGAGTTTCAAACATATGATACTCGAGGTCACCATCAGAACAATCTTGACCGTGTATTGAGTGTTGAGTGAGGTCCATCAACCTCAATTGCCAACGATTTACGTAGTATACACAAAACAAACCGATGCGAAGCAGACATCTTAGGATCATTTGCCAAGGCAAATTGCGTTGGCAAGTGATATTTCCGGTAGCAGATCCTCCAGAAACCTGCCCTTCGGGTTTTTGACAATCTCTGATAGTGCTCTTTGTTGTCCAGCATCGACGACTGTCACATGTACATCCGTGTTGATCTTACTTTTGTATATTACAAAATGTTCGAATGTTTTGACAAGGTCGTTGAATCATCACGTTGTTGGTGATGCGAAGGACAAGGATTGCCAGAGACGCTCACTTGTTTCTTCTTTTCGCTTGGTTCTCTCACGGTCGTTTCGCTTCGTTACATGCTGCTGGTCTGTCTGAACCTCAAAGAAGAATTGAAAGTTCAGTATGAATAGATCACGGGGGTTCAAGAGTTGTGAGGGTGTGTGTGTGCTTGTGTTGGCGGGTGGGGGGTGTTGAGGGGATTGGTTCAAAAGTTGTGGGTCCGCTTTTAAATGTCAGGATAAATCTTCTTAACTTACTTTCTGAGTGTCCCAGTCCCTCAAGTGCATCTGGACTTAGTCTGAAGACTTGGAAGATTCACATCCTCAGCAATAGTTTACACAGGTCTGAGGTAAGATATGAAAAGGCGAACAACATGTGATGATGTATTGCTACTTTTGTCTCGAAATTGTTTTACTCAGTCACCCAACTTGATGTTTGACTCCTCCGTTCAATCCAAACCTGTTTCATAAGATGAGAAGAATGTGGGGTTAGTGGGCTCTTATGTTTGCCTTATCACGAGCACATGAGCCACTCTTAAGTACCTCTAGTATGTCGTTAAGGAAACAGCTGAAACTAGTGTAGGGTCCCGTTTGTGGGTTATTCGTCTCGTACTTACTATTTATCAACAGCTCATCGATTGTAGATAAAGTTTCTGAAAGCTTGCAAGTGCATTCTGCCAAGAATGCCGAGCACTGTTAGACGAGTCCAACATGATTTCCTGGTGTACTCGTGGATATGCAGAACGTCCTTTTCTAAGAGATTGTTTCAACTCAAATCAGATCTTCTAAAATATCCAATCCCTTGAGAGCTCTTTTCAAAGGCATTCCGTGATTGCAAGGACCTTGATCAGCGTATTTCCACCTCCGAACCCGGACGAGAAAGTATCAGGAGAATGTAGCCTGTTCCCTACCCTCTAAGTCGTGAGAGGTAGGCCGAATCTAACATTCTGAGAGTGCTTACTTGAAAGGTTATGGGTGAGCACCTGAATATCTGGCGTGTAAATTGAGGAGCTTCCTAGGCCCCTACGTCATGGAACCACGTAACGTAGGAGGTACCACGCAGGTGTAGGCAGAATCTAACATTGAAAAATAATAACGAAATCGGGACGACGGTGGCTGGATGGGTACCTACAGAAGCGGACAGGAACAGCTTTTTCGACTATGGCAGGAAAGGTATTGGGCATTATCAACAGGTCGAAGGAAGTTTCTGATTAGCTGCGGACCAGTGGGCAGGAGTTGAAAATACGACCTCGAAAGATGTCGAGAATCCAGTGGATCCCATAGCCTCCAGTTGAGAGACAACTTCCCACACAAAACATACTTCACCACGACTATCACTGGTAACACAACTCATGTGTGCAAATCAAATGTTGCTTTGATGGAATAGTGCCCAGTGTATGACTTTAAATCAGTAAGTGCACAACGAAACGACCTCCAAAATGGTGCCACTCCTACTACCCACTCGATAAACCCATTGCCCTCAAATTGTTTGCTACGCTTGAGTTCTTTCGAAACTTCTATATCAACCAGTAGTCACCGTCCTGCTATGCATTTCATTATCTTTCTCGTCCGCTAGAAAGAGCAAACTGGAAAATTTTGCCTTTTCAGAGTAAACTTGAAGCCAAGTCTTATCAGTCGTTCTCGGGCTCAATACTGGCCTCTGATTCTGCAGGCTACGGTTAAAGTGGCCGGAAAGAACCATGTAACAGTCGCCTTTACTGGCAGATCCTTCTCCTTTTCCAAAGAAACAATGAGACCGCATCGGCATATTGCCCAATCGTGCTCGATCTCGTAACGTCCCACAGCTCTTGACCACGTGGACGATCAAAGTTTATTTTATTCCATCATTTTTCGAAGACGTCTCCGAGAAAGTAAAAGGAACGACAGAGGTTTGTGACGTAAACCTTATTCGTGTTGGATCAAAACGCCACCCAATGGTTTACCGTTTACTCAACAGCGATGCGCCAAAGAACGGATCCAGAGGAGATAAGCTAACGTTGTCATTTATTTGAAACTTGGGGCTGCTGCTTTGACCATTAAATCTTGTCGTCTCTAGAATGAGAATGTTCACAACCATCAGTTACATTTTATCTTTCCGAATAACTCCCTTAGAATAGTCTCAACTGAGTGCGCTCGACATCCAAATTTGACATCCAACCAGAATCTTTTAATACTACAGATAAAATTCGTGGAAGAGTTCCTTTTCATATTCATGTAATGAGCAAGTAATGCGTGAATCTATTCAGCTTTATCTGCAACAATTCCAGACAGGTCACAAAGTATTATCGAGCAAGCCCTGCATTGCACTGTTCGGAGGAAATGAAATGTATTCATCCGTTCATGTTGCTGGCATTCGTTCTGAGGTCCTATTAGTGATGAAAAGGGTTGGTCCAGTAAATGCAAGGGGCCAAAGTGCGTGTAGCTTCTCTTCTAAAGCGTACTTGAGAAGGCGTATGTGTGCCAGAGATCTTTGGAACACAGATGTTTGTCCAAAGAGCTAATCTTAATCTTTGTGTGCTCAAAAAGAAATACTGTTCCAAGAATTTGTTAGCTTGTGATGAAATGTATCAACTTTATTTCGTTTGGAAAAAGGACAATGTTCTCATAGTATCATGTTTTCATTGGGGCCTAGCCCCATGTTACCTGTTTGGTTCCATCCTTGTACGATTTGATGGGGTCTTCCAATCCCTTTTGTTATTTTACTGTGTCTCTTCGATTCATAGTATACTGAAAATCAAATTGAGTTTCATTCGGGGCATGTGTTATTTCACAGAACTATCATATTTCCTGGTCAGTGTCGAGTACGTTTTCGAAGTAGGACTCAAAGACAGCATTGGACCTTCAGTCCTCAAGGTGTGACTGAAATATTCAGATTTTTCAATGAACTTATGATTCGCAATCTCATACTTTTGACTTTGGATGATACTTTACTTATGATTCGCGGTTCAGATTTCCATTTTAGCGTCCCAAGTCAATTGTTAATAATGGCTCGTTTTAAGATGCTCAGACAAGAATTGGACTTTTCTGCATGAATTCGGAAGATCAAGTCCATATCCATTGACGTGGTGGCTGCTACCAAACACATGAAGCATCAAATGTCAAGTAATTGCAACATCATCTGTGCTAAATTTCCGTCATGCAAATTTTGTAGTTCGAATGAGCACAGTGCTTACTTTTTTACCGCTGGGAATTGTCTATGATGACGATTTATCCACAGAGGCTATTGGTACAATGATGATCATGAATAGAAAACTTGAGTCGCCCTTGCCATTGGGCTGAGCTGAACCTTTTGGCTCTACCTTCGATGGAGTTTTTTCCTCCTCCTCTGATCTTTAGCTGAAAAGGCCAAGTGGGCTCGATCAGGGCACACGCTTCGCACACGCAAGGCCCTGAGAATCTTCAACCACCTTGAATATAGCAGCTTTTATTTCATGGAACTTTCCAAGCACCTCTCGAGACGACCCAGGTTTTCGAACTGAAAACAAATTCTCCATGATCCGCGAGCAAAAGGTAGAAAAATGTTCCATCTAAACATAAATTTTTTTCTGACTTTGGAGAACGCATCATAATCGTAGAGGAAGAGATGCAAGATGAGGTGGATTTGCTCTTAGATTCACACGGAGAAGGTGCTTGTGGCTTTGTCATCTCTAGCTCATCGAAATATGTAATCTTACTTTTGTCTTTCCTTCAGTTTTTTCTTGTGGATTCAAGATCTCCAATAACAAGGACGACATAAGTGGACGTAACTGTAAGATACAATTGGGCCCAGTGCTGATACTAACGTCCCTCAAGGGAGCATGTATCATGTTCCAAATATATTATAATTTTCAACCTTTCCCACAAGCAATTTCAGGTCAATAGTACACCACATTCAGAGCTGAGGTTTAAAGGCCTTGTGATGTCATTGTACGCCCATATGTTCTGTATAAAAAGATGTCCAAAATTGCAGACATAGATAGATCCAGTATATGTGTGAACATCCCACTTATCCGGAAAATATACTTCACCTAGAAAGGTACGACACTTGTTATTGTAGAATAATTTACTATAATAGACAACCTTCTCTTCCTCTGCAGTATGCAACTTGGTTTGCTCTCACTGAGTCCTTCTGATTCCTTCAGTCCTTGGCCCAGACCTTTTGATAGCGACAAATGCTTCTGTCAAAGCTTGTGTTGAGCCTCTTCTGTCAATGAAAGGTTTGCTCAAGACAATGTGCTGGTTGGCACAAAAGTTTTCTGTAGCACTCCGAACTTGTTCAGGAAAGAGAGTTCATCCCAAACGGTGCAAGGACCAATGAATATTGCTGGGAAAATGGTGAGAATCTCACATGTGGTGACTGTCCCAGCCTACAGAATTCCAACTGCTCATTTGTTGCATTGTGACTATCTAACAAAGCTTGAGCTCACGTCATCTTGAGAATTTGGCCTGTACGCTGTCGTGCCTGGCATCTGCCGCTCGTGTAATGCCCCCGCAAGGGACCTGAACTCAACAGGTGGTCCACACAGGCTCTTGCATCTTCTTGGTCCATGCAAATTCCAGATTGAGTCACCACATGCAAAGATCATCGATCATGCCCTCGAAGACGGTTTCATCTGGAAGTGGTCCTTTGGGTTCAGTGATAAATCCCCAAGTACTTTCTCATCGGCATGTCTGTACGAAGTCCCATGAGGAATTCAGGCGTCCAACAACCATCCAGTTTATGTTCACCGGATCAGGTAGATTGAGCCCGAACAAAGCAACGCACTGGTGACCTCCCAGACAAGAAATCACACCAATTCAGAGGAAAGTGTGGTGTAAAACACAATGGCCTTTTTGTGGAGAAATTGTGTCTCCCGAGAGGGTTCTGCTGGATAATAATACTATTTAAGCATGGGCTACAGTGGGTGATGGAGTTCGGATATTCATGCGATTGTCTCTCGTTTAAGTTCTTCGATGGAGGTGAATCACCTGAACAAGCTATGCTTCTCGAGAGGAGGGATACTGGGACAGGCCAGTGGCGATCGGAACCTCTTGACTTTCACTCTGAAACGTCTTTTCCTTAAGACACGTTATAATGAGCACAGCAGCAGCAGCAGCGCATGAAGCTCCTAGTGAACTGCAGCTCTAGATTCCCAAACATCAAATCATCTTTGTTATTAGCAACCTGTTCCTTTCCATTTCAGCACGTTACGAGCTACAACTAGCATTAGCATGTGAACTGCAGCAGTAGATTCCTCTTCATGAAGCCAGGGTTTAGTATTTGACCAGTCATCTTTTCTCCATTTGACCTCCATCGACGACCCACCAGAGAAAATGTCATTACCTTGGGCAGCAGCTACATAACCTTCTCTTAATCAAGTCCGTAGCCACTCATGTCATTCGTGTTTTACATTATTGTCACTCTTTTTCAACCTGGCTAGGACTCTGTCATTAGACACAGAGCATCTGGAACAATGATGGAGACTTCGCCACAGTCAAAGATTTTCCCGTCTTTTCTTGGAAAACACTTCAGTTGCTCTCAGTGAAAGTGTGGTCAGCCCGTTTTGCACTCCTTCATCTGTCATCCACAAATCTGGTACAAATTCTGAAGATTCTCAGCAATCTGGTCAAATTCGCTGCCATGCGGAGCTCCAGTGTACTGTACCTCTAAATTTGATCGACGTTGCTTCCTCTGATTGGTGATCATGCTTTCATCTGACAGAACTGCCCGAGAAAGAACAATGCTTTATATAGGAGGTATGGTATGAGTGTACTATTCTCCATGTGGTCTTGCCTTATAACACTTACCCACGTCTTCCTCTCTCGAAAATAAAGCACCAGTGTTGAGCCCAGCATCTAAAGGATCACTTTAATTGCCTCTAAAGGTGAAACCCAAACGGAGGAAATCTGGGAAAAACCCGCAGTATGGGGAGCACTGGTAAAATCCTCTTGCAGAATTTGGATGATGGTGAAGCTCTGAAGTAAAGGGGGTTCTTTTTCAACGGATTGCTTTACTTAGTAAAGTGTTATCTGTGTCAAAGTGCACTGCAACGCTCCAACAATCCTACAACTTCCACTTGTCCGTCACTTGGTGAGGCTTGAGCAAAGACTGATTGTGTATGCCTCCGTCTGCTGTTGGTGCTCTCCGGATGGCTGTTGACTATCACTGTGTCTCGATGGGAGTTCGAACTAGGTTTATAGCCTCACCAAGGTACTTTCGAATCTTCTTCTATCTCACACTGTCGCCTTCTGGATCGGTGGCGATCCAGAGTGAAAGGGACTCTGACAGATAGACTTTCAACGAAATGTCTTTGGCTCACTAACATGAAGACTCGGCGACCTTCTCTGTTCGTTGCGTGTCCTGCTGTGATTGTGAGAGAAAGAAGAATGCCCATGGAGACTGACAGAAATAATGATAGAAGATTATATTGCTGTTGTCAATATACTCACTTATGATGCGAACGAATCAGCTGATCTGACCGGACTGTGACGACTGATGGTGTGAAGCAACAAACATCAGTTTCCAACTGCTTGTAATGACCACTGCTCAGCTTTACCACAGATCGATGGCACTGAACTGTCCGAAAGGGGAACAATCACAGTTTTCGGATCATATCTATCATAATAGGAATAGATGGGGGTACCCTCGGACATAAATGTTGTGCCGCTAAACCTTTGCACTCAGCCTGACTTGTCTTTGCCACAGTTGGGTCCTCTTTACTTTTTATTGGTTTTTTGGACTTTGACTTCGGCCTTCGCCCTTAGTTCTTAATAATTGGGATTAAACTTAATGCTACATTATGTGTGCTAACTCGACTTAAGAGGATCCTCTCCTCCGGGACAAGTCAGCCATCCCAACTGCAGGCGATTCGGTAACTGGCACAGAGGGGGAAAATCATTTTTTCTCACCAGTCCGGTACCGTGGTAGCTACCCGCACTGAGTTACTTAAGCCCATATCGTACGGTCCTGCTACTCTAATGTGTTTTGCTAAGCAGTTCTACCTTATCGATTTCTACACAGGTTTTCTCATCCTACTCCTCTCCCTTTGTCTATACATTAACTAGCTAGTTCTACTGTACTAAACTCCAATTGTCTTTCTTGACAGATAGAGACATTGTATCATCCCTCCAAGAAAGGAAACAAAACCCCACCTACATTCCTCATAAGTTTTTATTTTGGCGAGGGTACGAATGGCTTGTTCTTCCTCACGTCAAAATATTTCTCACGACTCTCCCTACATTTCCTTGGTCGTCTTGACAAACAACACTGGTTCGGCTAGAAAGCTAAATGTTCTCCCCTATTAGACTAGATACTGTTTGCATGCAACTCTCACAACGGAAGTCATGTAGTTCATACCGCAAGATACGTATGAATTTGCGTAACTCGTTGTATGTTCCGGACTTAGAAGACTGTTAGTACTCCCTCCATCCTGCTTGTCTCTTGTCAGACTTGTATTCAATGAGCAATGTGTCTCCTCCAAGCCTTGTTGTGTGGGAATCAGGTGAGTGCACTACCTGAAAAAGATGTCTCTTGCAGGTTTCCTCGGTTTTCGTTGCTTCGAGTCCACAAGTTTAGTCCTGGCTACCTACTGCCCATTGGTATGCCTTGCATTCCACTAGGGTTAGTGCATACTTGTATTTGGTTCGGGAGAACCAAATACAAGTATGGTTATAAATATTACACGTGACACAGTTTCAAACAGGGTGATCACACATCCTCCACCATGGGCGGTGAGTGGAGTGACAGGAGCCAATGTCTCCAAGTATAGGATATCACCTCTTTGTTCCTCTAGCTTTGGAGTTATATTGAGCTATGGACACCAAGTTCGACATGTTTGTGAGGGAGTGCGCGAGAACCTACCATACTAGGCGGCAGGGGTATCACTCTCTTTAGCTTACTGTGTCATTTATTTTAAGCACCGTGTTTCCATTGCTCTTCAGAGAGCACTAGCTAGTGTAATCCATAGGAGATCATCATGTTATGTGATGCTTATGTTGTTTATAGACCGTTTGACCTAGATAGTTCGGATATCTTAGGTGTTGTATGACATATTTTCCAGTGTGATGCTATTGGGGCCTAACCCCATGTTATGTGTTTAGTTCCATCCTTGTACTATTTGATAGGGTCTTTCCATCCCTTTTGTTATGTTACTGTGTCTCTTCACTTCCTATGCTACATTGCATATCTTCTATAACGTGAAGGTTTTGTGTTTCCCTTCAAAAATTATCTCATTTCTATCTTCCGCCAATGCTTTGAGAATTGCAACCACTATAAAATGTGATGCATGAGGTTGGCCTTTTCAAGTGTTTCTAGCAGGTGAATGAGAGAGTTTGGTCCTTGTACATTCCCTTCCACTTCAAATGCTAAGTATTTCAATTCTTTCCACTTCCGTTTTGAGAATTCACAGTCAAAAAAGATGTTCTACTATTACCTCTGTTAATCTACACCTTTGACAAGTAGGGTCGATTACTCTTGATCAGGCTATGCATATGTTGGTCAAAAAGCAATGTTGAAAACTTTTCCATATGAACAACTTCCCCAAGAAGTCCATGTCATAGTTAGCCTTTTGTTCCAAGTGTGTTTTGACTCCCTACTGTTCCTTCTCCCATTGAGTTTAGTGTCTAGACACTCTTCCCTAATTAACACTCTCTTGCATTGTTGTGTAGATAGATCCCAATCCATGAGACTCGTCTTTCTCGTCCTTCATGTCTATATTATGTGCTGCATTCTTGCCTCTATCTCAAAGATCGATATCTTTTTTATCCAATCTATTGCCTTTTTTGGTTTTCCTCCGGTTCAAAAAGATTAGCTTCCCAAGAGTGTGCCCACTCTTTAAGAGCACATACATCATTATCCGCGCTTCTATAAATCCAGCCCTGATATTAATCCACTATTTTTCATCTCACACAGTAATTTAGCCATCTATTTCATAACCATAGCCTGATTCAATGATAAAATGGAGATTAAGCTCATCTCTCTCCCCGTCTTTTGGTGCCTCATTGTGTTCTAGTCAAGTAAGGGAATCTTTGGGTTACCTTCGCTGTTGGATCCCCAAACGAAGATTCTCATAATTCTATCCAGCTTCTTCAGTTCTTTTTCAGACACATAGACGAACGAAACGATGTGTCTTGGGAATGGACTTAACACGTGCTTAACTACTTAAATTCTCTCTCTCACTCAGCACACTCGAAAAGCCTCCCTAAACCAACCCTCTTTTCAACCAAACAAATTTCTAGTAGAAGTGTAGTGCCTCCATCACTTCCCAAAGTTACCTATGATCCATCTTTTCATAGATCTTGCTTGTGTCTTTTCCCTTTCCATTTTATCTTGAGTCATCTTAAAAGTCAGCAGGTTTTCCTCAATATCCAGCCATTTCACGAATCCTTTCTGCATGTGGTTCACAATCGTATGTAGTTCTTCTCTCAATCTATTTGCTGTAATTTTTGCAATGACTTGAAAGTCATAGTTAATATCTGGATGGGCCGCCAATTTTTCATGAATTATAAGACTTCCCCCTTTGGTATCATCTTCACCACACCTTCCAATTGTGGCCAAGTTGGTTTCCATGTTGCCCAATAGTGCTTTACCATTTGTAACATTGAAGGCAATGATTCGGGAATGACTTCCAAGATAAGAGATGTCTTCTCAAGACCTCTCCTTGATTTATATACTATAGGACTAGAGGAGTCCGAAATCCAAACTATGCCACATGGCTAACATGCGTAGGTTGCATGTTTTGTTATCTTATCCTATCCAATTCCTAACAGACGTCTAGCACACAATCTGATCCACCAATGCATGGGAGCCACCTCGTCATTTACCCTTTTGCTTTTTGGATAGTGCACATCACTACCTTGTCTTTTTGTGATCTAATGACCCCTCTACACTTTGGCTAAACTAACTATGACTAACCAAGATTGGTTACAAACCTCCCCCCATTTAAGTCGTAACGTCCTCGTTGCAAGAAGACTCAAAAGTCTCTACAAGTATCTTGGCATTTGTATATTTGCCAATGGTTCCCAAGTAGCTTCATAAAGTGGATAACCTTTCCATTGGACTAGATATTCCACTTTGGGGTTCCGCTAACCTCTTGTCCGGTTCTTGAGGATTCTCTCAACCTCATATTCCTCTACATCATCAATCATGGCTGGTAAAGGAGGAGGTTGATGTGGGTTGCCAAAGGAAGGAGATCGTGGGATATACTTCCTCAAGAGAGACACATGAAAAACGGGATGTATTTTCATGTGTGTTGGTAACTCTAACTTGTATGCAACTTCTCCAATCCGTTGGACAATCAAGAAAGGTCCAATAAATCGTGGACTTAACTTTCAAACCCCTATTAATGACAAATTGGTAGTAGACAACCACACGTGATCATCTTTTTGAAACTCCTCATGTCGTCGATGAGCATCAGTATATTATTTTTGCCGATTCTTGGCAATGGCTAATTTTTGCTTTGCGTGATGCACTCCTCGTTGGACTCGTGCCACAAACTCATTCACTGCTTCAACTTGGGTTGATGGTTCCTGCATGTGACATACACTCACCAAGCTAGATGGTGTGATAGGGTGTTCTCCATACATCAAGAAGAATGGGCTGACTTTTGTGGATGCATTGATTGAGTTATTATAAGCAAACTCAATCAAGGGTAAAAGTGCGTCTCAACCTTCTTGCTCTTCCAAAGTGAAAGCTCTAAGCATGTCCTCAATAGTTCTATTTGCTCTTTCACTTTGCCCATCTGTTTGAGGATGATAAGCTGTGGACATGGCTAGTTTTGTTTTGAATAGCCCAAATAGGGTTTTCCAAAACATGCTAGTAAATTGAGTGCCCCTATCGGTGATGAGCACTGTAGCTAAATCATGTTGAGCAAAAACTGCATCCATATAAATTCGAGCAAGTTCATGTGCAGTAATTGTCTTTGTTGTGGGCCTAATATGGATCATCTTGCTCAATTTATCCACAAAAATGACTATCGAATCATAACCCGTAGACGTCATTGGTAACTCATATACAATATCCATACTAACGTGCTCCCATCTTCTAGTAGGTGTTGGTAGAGGCTGTAGTAGACCTGCTGGTTTCTGGTTGCTAGCCTTGTTTTGTTGACAAGCCACACAACTTCGAACAGAGCTGGTTATATCCTCTCTTTATTTTGGCCAAAAGTATACCCTTTGAACGCCTTCAATGGTCTTCTCCACTCTTACATGGCCCGCAATAGCTGAATCATGTGTCTCCTCTAACACTATTGTACGGAGAGCAACATCTGAGGGTATCCAAATCTTTCCCTTATAGAACGCCAATCCCTGTTCTAAATGTGCTCGACCCTGTTAAAGGGCTTGTGCAATCTCCTCATCCTCCTTGGTAGCGCAATTCAGGTTCTCCCACCATTCAGAGTGAATCTTCACCTCCGTGATGTGATTAATGCACAACGTTCGTGTCAATGCATCGGCAAGCTGCTTCTTCCCCTCCACATACACGATCTTCATGTTGAAACGCTGTCGCCATTTAGCCCAACGAATCTGCCGCTTTGAGACATCCTTTTGAGTTTCTAAATAAACCAAAGGCTTGTGGTCTGTCTCAACCACAAACTCTTTATCTCCGAGATAGTGCTTCCAATGTTTAGTAGCCAAGACAATGGCTAACTCCTCCCTCTCTGTGGTATGATAATTTTGCTCCACCGGAAAAAGTTTTCGTGAGAAGAAAGCAATTGGGTGCCATCCATCTTTCCATTCCTGTTGTAACACTCCTCCAACTGCCACACCTAATGCATCCGTAGCAAGTTTTGTTGGTCTACCTGGTTCATACCATTTAAGGATTGATGTATGTAAGAGCGCATCCTTCAAAGCCTGAAATGCAATCTCTGGAGCTGTACCCCATTGCCATATCTGACCTTGGCCTAAGAGACTTGTTAAAGCTTGAGCAATACGAGCAAAAGCCTCCACAAACCTTCTATAGAAGCCGGTTAAACCCAAGAAACTACATAATTGAGTCTGATTCTCTGGGGAAGTCCAATTTTGAATGGCTTCCACTTTGTCATTCATGACTTGGATGCCATCAGCACTAACTCTATGGCCTAGATAATCTACTTCGCTTTTGCCAAACTCACATTTTGACATCTTAGCATACAGCTTATTTTCTCTCAACACTTGGAGTACTTCTCGTAGATGTTTCTGATGATCTTGTAAGGACTTGCTATAGATCAAAATATCATCTAAGAATACAATAACTGATCTATCTAGATATTTACGAAAAATATCATTCATCAGTCCCATGAATGTGGCAGGGGCATTGGTTAAACCAAATGGCATAACTAGATACTCAAAATGACCATATCTAGTTCTAAAAGTCATCTTTTGTATGTCTTCATCCGCCACTCGATCTGATTGTATCCGCTTCTAAGATCAAGTTTGGTGAAATACTTAGCTCCATGAAGTTGATCAAACAAATCATCCATTCGCAGTAATGGATACTTGTTTTTCACTGTTTGTTGATTTAGAGCACGATAATCCATGCACATCCGCATGGAGCCGTCCTTCTTCTTTACGAACAATACTGGAGCTCCATATGGTGATACACTAGGTTAGATAAATCCCTTCTCCAACAACTCTTCCAATTGTGCCTTGCATTCCTCCAGCTCGTTTGGTGCAAGTCGATAGGGACTTTTACAAGGAGGAGAACTTCCTGGTAAGATCTCTATCTTGTGATCCACTCTCCTTCTTGGTGAAAAACCTGGAGGCAAATCATCTGGAAAAACATCTTGAAACTCGTTCAAGATACAAGTTAACTCCTCATGTATAAAAGATTGCTCTTTTGGAGCGCTTACATCTCTTATTAGGCCCAAAAAACATACATCTTTGTGACTGATAGCGGTTCTTCCTATCACGTAGAGAGTTAAATTTTTGTGTCCTAATCTAAGTCTTTCTCCAAAGATCCTCCAACTGATGATTTTTACTATCTTCCTTCGCCAATCTACCTCATGATTATATTTTTCCATCCAAGGCATACCCAAAATAGCATCATAGCGAGCTAATCGAATTACTCTCCACTCCAACGATTCCTTGTATTGCCCAATCTTCAACTCCACTTTCAATGCTCTCTGTTTGCCCGTTTGGTAACTCTACCTTTTCACTCTCATCTTTCTCTAAAGCTAATCCCAACTTTATAACAATAGATCGAGATAGAAAATTTTCTGTAGCTCCTGGATCAATCAATACTCTCACTTTTACTCCTTCTATCTCGCCATCCGTCACAATCAAACATGTTTCCTTCTTTCTCAAACCATTTACCTCATGTTTGTGCTTCCTTCCCTCGCCCTTCCTCCTTTTCATCGAACCAGTAAGGCCGCGAGGCAAGATTATTAGTGCTCGTTGTTTCTCGGGTTTCCATCGGTCACTTCGTCTCCACCTTCAAGATTATTGAGAGCTCGTCGATAGGGGGTCTAGCTCCTCTTGCTAGAAGTCGGATACGGCAATTCATGGCAATGTGACCAAATCTTCCACAATTATAGCATTGCCTCATTTCTCATCTTCCCTCCACTCTGTCTCCTCCTCTTGAATTTCCTTCTTGATGAGGATTCGAGTTGCGACGATCTCCTCCTTCTGCGTTCACTCCCCTTGGAATGAAATCTTCTCTCCTCCTTATGTTGCCCAACTCCATAGGCATGGGTCCATAGTATTGATTTGTGGGAACTGATATCTCTCCACCGTTGTGGTAGACGTTGGACATTCGTTGTGCACAAGCAATAGTCTCGTTCAAGTTGCTTGGATTGTCCCGAATCACCTCTTGTTGAATCTTTTTCTTCAACCCTCTCTTGAATAAATCAAGGGCTTCAGCTCCACTCATATCTCGTATTTGAATTCGAAGATCTCGAAATTCCTCAATGTACTCCTCCACACTTCTCTTCTGTTCAAGTTTCCACAACCTCATCCGTGCCGTGATGATGGGATCAACTAACTTGAAAATTCTGAAGAAGACCTCGTTTCATTGCACTCCAAGTAACTTTGTTGGCCGACTCATTGAGCTCCATCATCCAACCCCGAAACCAAGTAGATGCTTTCTCCAACAACAAAGTACGAACAAAAAGACACGCAATGTGATCATTGATATTGAACAAAAGCAAGATGATACTCCATTCTCTCAATCCAACCTTCCAAAACTCCCATGGTTCGACTACCTCGGTAAGGTTCTATCTTACAAGCTTTTGTCATCTTCAGAATCATGGATGTCTGAAGATCTAGCTCTCTTGTTCGTTGTGCTGCTTGGGCTTCAAGAGCACGGGCTCTCACAATTTCTTCACTCTCCACCATGGATGGTGATGTCTCCATCTCCATTTGAGTTTTTCTCATTCTCTCATTTTCCATTCCTCTCGTTTTTTATTTTCTTGTCAATTCTTGAGCTAACTCTTGTACTTGAGTCTGGCTTTGCTCAAATGCGTTTCTCAAATCTCTCAACTCCTGAATCATTTCTCTCAAAGTGTCCTCCATGATTCATCTCCGTCTACTCTCTCTCAGTATAGGGTTAAGATGAACACTCTCCAATTTCTCAAGATTGGCAACCCAAAAGGAATAGGTGATGCTATCACCTCATGATAATACTCCTCTCCAAAGTTTCTAATAACTAGGCTCCGAAATATAGCTTTAGGATGATACACACAATAGATTTCACACCATGTGTTGAATCTCACAGGTGGTGGTCTATTGAGGTCCATCTCTAAACTAAAATGTAAATCGTGAGATCCCAAGTAACATCGTAGGTGACTATAGATAAGATAACACGATCTCGAGATCTCATCACTTGGTCCATGAAGTTGGCACCAAAATGATAAACCAAATACTGAGTCAACCTTGCTCTCTCAATGTATAACAGTTTGACATGAAAAGGATTAAGAAATGGGAATCTCGGTACTATTCTATCTCCCCCATCCATAACTTGCACCCACATAACCCCCTTCCACTACTTGCTGCTCAATGGCCACTGCCAGCCTCTAACAAACACTCTCTCCTCAAATAATTGTACCAACCCAGATTATTCTTCCAAGAGGGATGATCCACACTCATAGGAACAATAAGTCTGCTCTGATACCATTGTAACACTGAAGGCAATGACTCTGGAATGACTTCCAAGATAAGAGATGTCTTCTCAAGACTAGTACATGTAGGGAAATGATCCCTTCTCCGCCCTCCACATCCCTTGTATACATCTCAAGAATGGACCTATCTACAATCACAAACTGGGAGGATAGCAAAGGTGTAGAGAGAAACCAACTATTCAAAAATGCTACAAGTAACATCTCTTCTATCGATAATAAGCCTATCTCATCACAAAAAATCAACAAAGATGTATGTCTCCATGCCAAATCTCCAATCACACACTTGAAAGTCCGTAATCTAATGATGTCATCAAAGACGTCCATGATACTCATATCAAAGGTTGCCAAGCATCATGGAATGCATGTGAAGAAAGAACTGTTTGAAGTAGATGAATGGATCAACACGAAATATGAAAATGCCAAATGTTGTGGCTGCATGCATTCCATGATGTACACAATCCTTGTGGACGTTTCACATCATAATATCGTTCAATGCCTCAGCATGTATTATCATACATCATGGAATACACCAGCCATTGAACACTGAGTACTACCTTAGGGGTTCATATGTAGATACTATTCATATGGATGAGATGTTCAATGCCTCACAAAATGTGAAAGACTAAGGAAGTCTAACCTGTCAGCTAGCCTCCCCTCTTTGTGGATCCAACTCCATGGACGCTCCTCTAAACTCAGTAGTATGTGTTGCATTACGAGTCATCGTAATTGTACATGATTGTGCCGCTGCACACATGCACTCCACAACATCTCCATCGAATGATGTAGAGTCACCAGCTCCAGAATCTAATCTTTGTTGGACTATAGTCATACTTGCTACCTTCTGCTCCAACTGCTCTAGTCAAGATGCCATGTTCACCTCATGACTAGCCTCATGGGCTAACACTTGAGTAGGGGCTCGTCCTCTACCACCACCCCTACCACCACCCTTGCCACCTTGAACTCCTTGTCCTCTTCCAGGGACTACCATGACAACTCTAGATTGCTTAAAGGTTCTAGTGATCCTCCTCACCATATATCACTCGGATGGGATTGATTGTGCAAGTGTAACTAGATCATGTCATGGATAGCTCTCCAACGAGAGCACATATTGTGCTTACACTTGCAGAGTCCTACAATGTATTTGTGGATGCGGTAGTGTTATACCCGATGGGATTTTACATTGAGTATTGGGAGGAGACAGTCTCTTATCGACGAAGTTGGCAATCTGGCGAGGGCTGAGTGAGTCGATTAGCTGTATGATTCATTACCGATTCTAGGCCTTTATCAAGTGGAGGTCCGGTTTATGTTGCAGACTTCAGTACTTGTGTTACTTGGCCTGGTGATTTTGTTGGAGGGCAACATGGATGCACATGATAGTCCCTGTGTAGAGAATATGGCTATCATGCCAAGTCTTAGTCGAGTAGTGTCATCCACGTTCGATGGATCACTAGGTACTTCATGTATGCAGCTACGACAAATTGCAAATCAACTCATACATCAGGCCTGGAGTGAGTCTTTTGCTCTAGAGTATCGAGAGAAGAGTATATGTGTTCTTGATCTTTTTGGAGGGATTAACACAGGTTTGGTTGATGTTTTGCAGTCTAGCATACGAGTACATCGTTATTTGTATGTGGATCGAGATGAGATTGCATGGCATGTCTCATTACGCCATGTGGCACAGTTGGTGCGGAGATATCCAAATCTTCTACCATTATTGGCGGTTCAAGGATATCAGCAGGTCTTGCCATTAGATATTTTATTGCTGGGGGCGTAAGACCTTGCTCAACATGTCATCATACATTTGATTATTGCTGGATGGCCATGTCAGGGACACACATATGCTGGTAATGGTCATAGACTACAAGATTCATATTTTGGCATGTTTTGGGAGATGTTACGTGTGTTATGTTCTCTCTAGTCACAACAGATCTATTCTCCGGCATACATTTTGAAGAATGTTTCCTTGTTGGATGATCCACGTGCACGGATGATGATGAGTGCACATCATATGCAGTCATGGATTAGACTAGAGGTATTGCTGGATGCAGCGAGAGTAGGATCTTGTGCACACCGTCCACGTTTGTGGTGGACAAACCTTCTTCCAAGGGAGGTTATATTGCGAGCATATGACGGAGTGAAGAGGCCCTCACATCTCACAATGGAGAATATGTTGGATGTGCGTAGACACTCCCATGCAGTGGTTTATGCTGATAGGTCACCATGGTAGTGATGAACCTTGTGGGTCAGCCAAGAGCTTCATTACCCACGTTGTTAAGTTACCTAGCTTCCCATGTCTACAAAGAGGGAGGACCTAGACTTGTATGGGATTCTCACTTGCAATGGTTGGTGGAACCCAACGCTGAAGAGAAAGAGCGAGCTATGGGATTTTGTACCGGTATTACAACAGTACCTACATTATGAGAGGCATCATTTAAACGGATCCATCATTTGGCATTTTCACATCATACATGCATTCCATGATGCTTGGCTGTAGGACATATTTCCCAGTATGATACTATTGGGGCCTAGCCCCATGTTACCGGTTTGGTTCCATCCTTGTACGATTTGATGGGGTCTTCCCATCCTTTTTATTATTATACTTTGTCTGTTTTTTCATGTAAAACTGCAAGACCTTTGCGTACAGAGACTTTGGAGGCAAAAGTTGGGGGCGAGAAGTGCCCAAGATCTCATCCTTGGTCTTATGGGGATGTTAGAGAAGGAGAGGTAGGGTCTTTTTTGAGTATGGTTGGAGTTATTTGCGCAGAGCAAGTGGTGGTTACCACTATAGACCTTTGTGATACAACACAAGAGATTACAACTACAGTAGCAGGAGTTGTTCACACTGAGATAGTGGAGCCTGGTATGAGAGAGAGCATAAAAAGCTTTCTGCTCAAGAGGTTGTCGTTTAGCAACCAGTACTATGCCTTCTATCTCTAGTGTCTATGAAGAGGAGATTTGGGATATTGAGATTGGTCCCAAAGTGACAGGAGAAGAAAGACGTAGGATGTGGAGGTTTGTAAGGAGTTTTAGAAACTGTTTTGCCTTCGGTATGAAGGATTTAGGTTGTTTGAAGGGACCTCGTGTATGGATTGACTTGCCAACAGATGCACCAGTCTTCCGTCATCCCTATCGATATAGTGATATGGAGAGAGATATGATCCAAAGTAGGTGCCAAGACCTTCTTGAGGCTGGATTAGTGGAGATATCATATGGAGAGTATGCCTTTGCTGTGGTGATGGCAGTCAAGAAGGATATACATGGCAATTATACAGATAGACGCATGTGTTGTGACTACCTATCTATCAATCGACAGAAAAAATCTTATTGATATGCTATGCATACATTTGAGAAGATCTTTGATGCAGTAGGGCATGAAAAGGTTTTCAGTAAATTGGATTTACGAGCAAGATATCATCAATTGCGGATTCGAGATGAGGATAAGGCCAAGATAGCCTTTTGGGCAATTGATTTGCATGGCAAGGATGTGTTGTATTAGTGGAAATTCTTACCATTTGAGTTGAAGAATGCACCTGCTGAGATCCAAAGAGTGATGGATAGAATCCTAGCAGGACTTGATTGTGCCCGAGCCTACATCGATGATATTCTAGTGTATATTGCTACAATGAGGGAGTATGAGATACATTTGCATGAGGTATTAAAGCGATTGATTGCTCATGGCCTCAAGTTGCATCTTGGAAAGTGCAAGTTTTTTCAAGAGCAAGTAGAGTACTTGGGTCATACCATAGGAGGATTGGGAGTTCAGCAAACCAAGGTGGAGGCAATCTTCCGTATTCCACAACCCTCAAATGTGAGTAGGTTTAGAACCTTCCTTGGACTTGCAAACTTCTTTCGTCAATATATGCAAGGATTTAGCACTATTGCCAAAGCCTTCACAAAGCTGACAAAGTAGATCAAGATTGCATTTGGGGAGATGAACAGGAGAGAGATTTTGAAGAGCTCAAGGGAAGGTTGACGTGTGCCCCTATTTTGAGGAGACATGTGAGAGGTCGTCCATTTCAAGTACATACTCATTGGAGTATGTTGGATTTGGGAGCAGTGCTTATCTAACATGATGATGAGGGGAAGAAGTTTGTAGTGGCTTCTGCAAGTCGTTCCAACAATGTAGCGGAGTCAAAGTATAGTTCTTATGAAGGAGAATGTTTGCAGCTATTTGGACATTGTCACATTTCAGATGTTATTTGTTTGGAAACTCCTTCACTCTCATCACTGATCATCAACCATTAAAATGGTTGATGCAATCAGACAAGCTTACAGGAAAGCTTGCACGATGGACTCTTCTCCTACATGAGTATGATTTCACGGTTGTTCATAGACATGGAGTGGTGAACCGTGATGCGGATGGGTTAAGTTAAACCCATATATAAGTCAAGTTGATAAAAACAAGGCTTGATGGCACGGTGATACTGATGAGGAGATGGTGTTGGGTTGGCATGCATCTGCCTTTTTGAGTATGTTATCGCTTGAGAGTTATGTGATATCTCTCTTGGATCAGAGAGCAAATATGTTAGTCTTGGGACGCTGAGATTGAGGACGGTTTGATGGTAAACCAAGACATCCATGATGACATGGTGGTGTTGGAGTATCTTCTTACAAGTGCTTTGGTGGGCACTTTGAGTGCAAAGGAGCAGGATTGAGATTTACAAATAGCTCAACGGTTCAAATGGGAAGGTAGACACCTTCTTTGAATATGGGGACATGGCAACATTCGTGTTGTGCCACTTCCATCCGAGAGAGCATAGTTGGTTAGACATGCTCATGAGGAGTTAGATCATTTTGGAGTAAAGAGGACATATAGCTTACTTCAAAGTCACTATTGATGGAGAGGTATGCAAACTGAGGTGCAACAGTTTGTGGTTAGTTGTATGGTATGTGATCGTGTTCAAGCATCATTCAATGCCCCTACATCACAATTACATCCTCTATCGATTATGGGACTTAGATATCGTTGGAGCTTGGATTTTGCATGACCTTTGCCATAGACTATACGACATCATCGATATGTGTTGGTCATGGTGGAGCATTTCTCCAAGTGGATTGAGTTGGTGGCCTTGCCCGACAATTCAAGTGAGGGAACAGCTTATGCATTCTTAGTTACGGTGCTTAGCAGATTTGGTGCACCAGCAAAAGTGTTGATTGATCAGGGTAATGAGTTTTTGGACGAGTTTTAGGCTTTGTGTGATCGAGCATTGATCGATCATCATACCATCTCAAGAGATCATATTGAGATTGATGGTCCAGCAGAGAGAGTTGTTTAGACGGTGAAGAGATGACTAAGAAAGTTTGGCTTGGAGAAAGATCATCTAGGAGACTTGAATATCTAGCTACCATGGTTGGCCATGGAGTATCGATTTAGCCGGTAAGCATCTCTAGCATCATTTTCACCATTCTTTTTATTATATGGTAGATATCCATACTTACCTTCAGCTATTCGTCAAAAATTAGTTGAAGTTTTGGACTTGGATAATCCTGATGTTTGGGTTAGGGTGTGTTCTCAAAGTTCAGAATTCTTCCGTAGAGTAATGCCCATGGTATTTGAGAACCTAGCTATTGCTAAGCATAGAGATACTTTTCGTTATCCTACCATCCAAGGAGGTGGATATCGATCTTCAATTCGGAAATTTCATATTGGTGATTACGTTTACTTGCAGCAGAGTGCATCGACCACATTGGATATTACGGCTGGTCACATGATTCTACGAATACGTGAGGTTTTACCTTCAGGAGTTTTGGTATTGGAGAGTCGTGATGGTGTCATTTGGAAGGATCATGTGTGTAATTGTATGCCATGTCACCTTCCAAACATTGATGATAATATGGATCCAAGCATGGCAGTTGTGCGTGCAGGCTTGGATGGTCCTCGATGAGTTTAGCGGGCAAGCAGGTCTGACTGTTACATGATATGGATTGCAAATAGAAGACTAACGATGGGGCATTATAGCATCCGACATCTTGATCTTAGCTCCACAAAGGGCATATCATGGCTTCCTCATGTTAGAGGGACCTAACCGCCAGTTAGGGTGACGATTATGGTATACTTTTGTTGGTGTATGACGATCTATGTATTGTGATGTTTGATGTGACATCGATGTATGTTGTGATGCGATATGTATGTGCATAACAGCTATCACGACTTATGTAGCGGCATCTCTAGTTAGGTAGGTGCACGTATGCATGAGCATATACAGTAGTTAGAGCTGGTTGTGCAGTTAGTGCCGTTTACTCTAGAATTGCCGTTAGGGCCGACAGCGCGGTTGAGAGTACAAAAGATTTTCAGAAGTAATCCTTTTTACTCTGAAAACGTCCACAAGGACTCTCCGCTCATAACCATAGTATAAAAGAGAGATTACAGTCATGTCAAACCAACTTTGTGCTTCAAAGACTCCAGGTTCATGCACTAGCTACTATCCACCATAGCCACACTCTCAAAGGCTCAACTTCGAAAATTGCCCTCCAAGGAGTCCTAGTTCAAACTCTACCCCTTGAGCCCTAGGACCCCTAACGGCGCTCTAGGTCCAAACGGCAGTTCCAATGTGAACGGCGCTAACTACACAACCGGCTCTAACTATTGTATGTACTGCTACATACACACACCTTCTTAACTAGAGATGCCGCTACATAATTTGGGACAAAGACCTCACTAATCATGTATGACATACGCTTAATAACAATATTTTTTCATCCCTCTGCCAGATCCCCCAATTGGGTACTCTTCACTCTTTTCCTTCCCATGTTTCCCATTTTTGCAACTCCATTTTCCTATTTCTTTCCGTTGGTAAATATTCAAACTCCGAGCACAAATCTATAAGAATCCTTCCCTGCCATTTTATGCTAGGCTGAGGACTTTCAAAAGCTTCTATGCGCTCATGGAATGGATTCCAAGATTTAATAATAACATTTGGTTTATATCAAAATTCCAGACACAGTAAAATAATAAAAAGGAAGGGAAGATCCCATGAAGACGCACAAGGATGAAACCAAACAGGTAACATGGGGCTAGGCCCCAATAGTATCACATTGGGAAATATGTCCTACTGCACCTAAGATATTAGAATTATCTAGGTCAAACGGTCTACAAACAAAAGAAGCATATGAAGAAGCATCATCTAACGTGATTGCTCACTTACGGATTTCACCAACTAGTGCTTTCTGTAGAATGTGGAAACCCGTTGTCTAAACTAAGCTATACAATAAGCTAAAGAGAATGATGCGTTATGTCGCCTAATATGTTAGGCTCTCGCGTACTCCCTCATGAATATGTCGAAGTCCATGTCCAATACTCCATATAATTCCAAAGCTAGGGGAACAAAGAGGTGACCTCTATGCATACCCATATACTTAGAGACCTTGGCTGTTGCTACTTCATTCGTCACCCATCATGCAGGATGGGTGATCACCCGCTCTGAAACTATATCATGAGTAGGATGGGTAACCATCACATCTGCAACAGTAAGATGGTCCTCCGGAAATAAATATAGGTTTGTCCTAACCCTAGTCGATTACAAGGCATACCAACGCTCCCTCCATGTGAAGTATCCACCCTCTTGCACCATAGCAAACACTACATCCCTAATGGTATCATGGGTAGCTATACTCTGTCCTCCAAATGGGCAACGAATCATATGAACACCTGTTGCATCTAAAGTGATATCACACTCACATGTGAGTAATGAAGATGTAGATGGATGGACCAAACTAAGACAAAACCTCATCATTATATCAAAATTATAGACAATAATTTATGATTCACCCATGAACCATTGCTATCAGTGTGAATTTTCATTATGATTTATTTAACATTGTTTTACTCATAGAGTTGCAAGAATTTAAGACATACAAACTCTATTTCTTATCATCCTTTTGGATGTGTTATGAAGAACCATGAGACTTTTTAGAGCAATTGTGAACTTTGATAAATTTGACAAGTTGCATTCGGATATGATAACAAGCTTTGATAACATGATATTGGAGCTTACGCTCGAGGATTTGGGATTCCTTGTGCTCTACACTATGTCACTAGCGTAGTCCAAGAATCATGTAGTTGTCAAGAATATTTATAAATTCCTTTATTATATTTTGTTGGATTGAGATAATTATAGAAGTAAAGGATTGAATAAACTTCATGTGGGTTGTCAACACCGAATACTTATCACCTTTGAGGCCCATGACTCACTTACGATATTTTTTCTCTCAGATTCCCTTGGAAGAGAAGTTCCAATGATACCACCCATACTTTCCGACTCCTACCAGCTACTTTCTCTACATCAATGAGGTTTTTTACTCTCAAAATTTTCACAAAGATATCCCATTCATAATTATAACATAAAAGAGAAATTACAGTCTAACCAAACCTACTTTGAGTTTCAAAGAATCCAAATTCATGCACTAGCTAATGTTTCATCATAGTCACACTTTTCAAGTTTCAATTTAAAAATTGTTCTCAAAGGAGTACTACTTCAAACTCTACCTTTTGAATCAATATGAGAATGATATTAATTTTACTACCGAACTAATTGTTGTATTTGCTCCTAGTTGCATTCACTCACCTAACTAGAGGTGCATCTACTTAAGTAGTGACACAATCTTTGATTGTTTAAATTGATTCTAAAGAGCATGTTCTATGAGAAACACATTTGTTCAAAAAAAAAACTTTTATTAAAAAATAGTTTATAGTGATTCTTATTCTCCTACAAATTAATAACTAGATGATTATATATAAAGATTTGTAGCTAAGTATTGAAAGTGGTCACGAGTTGGATTATTGTTGTTCAACAAAATGTAACATGGGCAAATTAATTCTAATTTTATAAATTACTCTGCTGAAGGGTTTTGAATAGATTGGAGTAATAAATTGTATGTCTTGATTTAAGTTTTGAGTAAATTTATGAAACAAGAAGGAAAGAAACTAAATTGTGGTACCATGAGGAGGTTAAATATTTCTCAAAAATAGAGTGCACTTGAGCACATTCAGACATTCAAAGGTTGAGTTTTGATAAGTTATGATAAAAATTAATTTCATAGGAGATTATATTTTATGGCAAGATGATGAATAGAGAGTTTAACAAATGACAAATACACTTATATGTAAAACATTGTGTCAGTTATGAAGGTATTATGGGTTCATGAGACTGAGATTCAGAAGTTACTCTTTACTTTTTGTACTCGGTTTTGTGATGATTATGTTGAAGGATTTTGTTACTCATATTGAGACCGGGGCATATCCAATACAAAGTACTTACAAGCAACACAAGACAACTTAGAACCTCTGGTCGGAGAGGAGCATCAAATGTTCAAGAATATATGTTTGACAATTGTTAGGGATTACATGCTACTTAATGTAGTAACATTATGACACAATCCTTATATATATATATATATAGCTTGTATCCATTGTTGCTACGGTAAGGCTATGAGGTTATGATTGATTGTGAGACATCACTCATTATTAGAGATGTGGTATATGCAGTACCTGAGGAGGATGGACGCTTAGTATGCTTTCAAAATTGTACAGGTTATTTGTATATGACATGAAAGGATAGTTTTTTTGTGATAGATATGGTCATTATTAATATGACACGAGATACAATTATAAGAGATGTGGTATATGCAGTACCTGAGGAGGATGGACGCTTAGTATGCTTTCAAAATTGTACAGGTTATTTGTATATGACATGAAAGGATAGTTTTTTTGTGATAGATATGGTCATTATTAATATGACACGAGATACAATTATAAGAGATGTGGTATATGCAGTACCTGAGGAGGATGTACGCTTAGTATGCTTTCAAAATTGTACAGGTTATTTGTATATGACATGAAAGGATAGTTTTTTTGTGATAGATATGGTCATTATTAATATGACACGAGATACAATTGCCACAAATATTATATGTTGCATAGGCAAAGGAGCTATAGAACTTAACATCAATGCTCATCATCATAAGAATAAAAAATTGCAAAAGAGAGATGTTTTCATTCCTTTGGTGAAGGAGTTGTATGAGGTTCTAAGACATGATCTTGATAGTTTTGTTAGAGATTGCGAGTGACTTTACCTAGAGATATGCCACATGGATCACATTTGTGACTATCTTTTTTATTCAATTTTTTATATACTTATTAATCTCACACTTCATGATACATTAATTATCAATAAATTTTTCACATGGTAATAAATATATGTTCTAGATCCCCAATACACACTTGATTTTAAGATCTGCTTGCAAAAGATTTTTGAGGAATTATGAGGAAATAAATATTTATAAGGAGAGGATTTAATATATTTTTTATTAACTTTGGCTTCAAATGGGGCCTTTTTGGTTGTTCTTGGGCTCAATTTGATTTTATGTTTGGATGGATTGTCATTTTTTCTCTCTCCATGTGTTGCTTTTTTCTAATCTGATGTATGACTTTTCCCAATTTGATGTATGTCAACACACATATATTATGGCTTATAAATCTCTAAACTTAAATATTGTTGTCCATTATGTGCTACATTGTTGAGATGAGGAGAAACTAAAAGCTTGTGACAACTTCACAACCGTACGAGGTAAAAAAGGGATAGTACTGAAAGGATTTCTCAGGACTGGGCATCCGGTTCAGAAGGTATACAAACCTTTGTGCGACCTCACATATAGCCCTGTTAGCGCTGGCGCAGACCAGGGTCCTGTATAGCAAGCACGTAATAACAGATAAAAATGTGACCACAGTAGCTGTTTTTCCTGTCCCTGGAGGCCCCTTTATCAGTCTCACCTTTGGCTCTCTACCACAGTGCAGCGCAATGGCTGTTGTCAGAACCGCTTCTGTTTGTGAATGATTCAAGTCTCTTCCAGAACAAAACTGCTGAATGCTTCGAACTAGATTCAAATGAGCAGCACTATCCTTGTCTGAACTCCCCACATGCCCATCGTCTAGATTTAAAATCGTGCTCTGGTTTTGATAATCGCAAGTGCTGTACAGAGTCTCGCTAACCAATCGAAGCCTGACAAGAGCAGAATGCAGGTCCGGATTCAAAGCGTCCCAAGTTCGGAGTGCAGTAGAAAGATTGGTCAGAACAACAATGTACCACTTGCTGCCGCTTCGAGTTATAGCTCGGACCAATTTACCTTCACCTTTATTCGGACAGAAGGCAGTGACTTTCAAGACAGCAGGGACATTTCGTAACTTTGACTGTCCTCCGGAAGAGGTGAGCACGCCCAGAGTGTAGCACTGACTCGAATCCTGAAGTTCGATGAAGTCCTTGGGTAGGGATGTACACATGAGAACCAAATCCCACTTCTTGTGTTTCCACTCCTGGACTCGACCTGAAAATTGAGTGTTGTAATGTTTCAAGTCGGTCACCAGTAGAAATTTTTTCAGATCAAACTGGCCCATGTGCACCTGATTGTTCTGAGGAATCTGCAACTCATAAATTGAGCACTTGAGAGAAAATCTTCTAGAACCCTGTTCCACAAGCTGTAGACTCTTGCAAATCTCTGCTTTTGTGTCTTCAACCATAGGCCACAAAAATGATTCGAAGTAGGCCTTCAAATTTTCAAATCTTGGTGGAATAAGCCTCATCTGCAGATCAACAAGTAGTAGCAAGGAAAGATCAGTCGCATGAGGGAACACATGATGTACTCTGGAAATCTATGAATATAATGCAACGCTATTTGTGTAGATCGTTAAAATAAAATTTGATATTGTTTGTGTACTTTATTTATATATATATATATATATATAATTTATTTATTTTCTGAAAATAAAAAATTTTAGATTTAGATCTCATTTATCAAAATAGTGTTTCAAAATCAAATTATTGTTATGATCATTTATTTTAATAAGAAAAAAAATATTCAAAGATTACAATTAATTGGTTAATCTTAATATATATAATAGTTGTAGTGATTAGTTTATGACAATTGTAATATTTTTTAATTCTTTTTATATATAATATAAGTTATAAAAAATATTAATTGATTAATTTTATTGGATGATATGTTTACATCTAAATTGATCAAGTTTTTTATTTAAAAGATAAAATTATGTAACTTTAATGACAATGCTAGCCCTTTAGACATGGTGAAGTCTTATTTCTTATGTGGCAAGGAGGGAGGGAAACAAGGAATTGTACACAAATTGTTCCACATCATCAAGGTATTTTTTTGCTAGTGACAAAGGAGAAAATGAAATGTATGCCATAGATGTCAAAGATATCTCTCAAGATGTTTCAAGTGATGCTCCAAGTAGGAGTTGAAATCACCACTGGCTTTGGTCTTATAGTTCAGAACATTTCTAACCTTGATATGAGAAAATCAATTCGAACGGCTCATCAACTTCTTAGATCACATCTTATGCATAAGAAGAGATGATTTAGTAGTTGTTGATATTAGAGATTCAAGTTTAGTTAGTGCACGGTGTGAAAAAGCAATGCATGGTGTCAAGGAATTTTGACAGCAGGGCTCAAGGATAAATCAATAGTCAATGTTTGCCCCCAACAAGTTAGATATATGCATAGCAACAATATTTTGTCATGATTGTGTCCTGCTTGTTTTGAAAACAGAATTATTAGGATATCATACGGATGTTTCCACAATAATCTGTTCATTTTCACTCTTCTACATGTGGTTAGAGATCCCTAATTCAGTAATAAATTTCATTCGAATATCTTAGTTAATGACAAAGCATTCACCTAATCAAATTAATAAATATTGATGTATGTTATGTTTACGTTTCAATTAGTTGATCTAATAGATCATTGGTGCCAAATGTCAAACTTTAATAAAAGGTTTAAGGTTTATGTTTATATACTAATTATAGTTTGATTTTTATTCATTTTTTGGTGATATAACTTTGAACTTCTTTAAAATCTGATCAAAAGAAGATAAAATATACATTATATGATATAAAACTACCTTTCATATCAATTTATAATTGACGGTATTAATTATGTGTTAAGTTTTTTTAATTTGAAAAGATATTTACAATGAATATATGGGAGTATAATAATACATATAAATCTATTTATATGAAAAAAATAATCACAAAAAGATTTCATTTCAAATTATCAATACACTTTTTATTTATCAGAAAATTGCATATGAAAGGTTAATAAATTTTAAATAATTTATAAAATAATTGAAATAATTTTTAAAAAATGATATAATTTATAATAAAAAATTTCAAAATTTCAAAATTTTTAAAAAATGAAAAAATACTAATAGTTAGAATATTTAGATAGAATATGAAAGAGAAGAACACATTTTTTTACATATATGTTTTTTGGAGTTAGAGGAATTTATATAAAAAATTACATTCATATCATAAATAAGATATTTTTATAAATTAAAAATTGATTATATTTAAAGAATTTAAAATATATTAAAATTTTAAAAATTTTAACTTTAATGTTTAAAAAAAAATCAATACATCTTATATAATTGAGAGGTCATTTCAAATAGGATTACTTTGATTCAAATGTCACTATGAATTATGTAAATTGTAGACTTATCATGTGAACTAACCATGACATCTTACAACACAGTCAAGATGCTATGTACATGGAAGAAAAACTAGAACATGTGGAGGAAAATTTGGTTAAACTCTCCATCTCCAATCTTTCTGAATTTCAATAATGGAAATGCAAAATGAGAGGCTTTAGGTCAAAGTTCAAGAACATGTGCTCAATCTTGACAGAGCTAACTTTCAATATTGACAATTGGCTTCAAAATCTAGAATTGAACATCCTATCCCAAGTCCTTCGTTACTTTTTATTGACTCATGATCAAAGTCCGATATTTTTTAGTGATCAAACAATATGGTATGTATTTGTTATGTTTGTGAAGCAAATGATAGATCAAAAATTGTTCCACACTAGCCAGGTCATTCCTCGCTTGTGACAAAGAAGAAAATGGAATGGAAATATATTCTATGACATACATACATACAAAACAAATTCCTGAAGATGATTCAAATAATGCTATAAGTAATATATCATATTATCACTAGCCTTGGTTCAATATAGCAGAGGTCACACGGACCCTTCATCCTTTGTCTATGATTAGTTCTACTAAAGAGGCTATTTCTTTGTTACGCCTTTTACATCCAGCCATGGGTAAGGAGATATCATAAGAGGTCTTGGAGTATCAACCAGAAGAGCCATTATGTCTTGATAGATCACTATTTATCCATTCTCTATGCACAGCTCCACGCTTATCTCTGAGGGCATGTTAGGAAAATATATGAACATCTTCGAGTTTTTTTGAGGCAAATGATCCCTCTAGTGATTTCATGGAGTTATTCCATATGACTGCATCATTTGTGAGAGGGGAGATTTTGTTATGAGTTAGTAAGATGCTGGATGCTAGTCGAATTTTTGAGATAGAGAAGTACACTGGGAGCATTAGACCGATTGCTATCAGGGAGGTCTTATTGTGTTTACTAAGTTGTACCATGGTCATGCAACATCGTTCATATTTCCAATAGTATTTTTGCCCACACTAGTTGTAACCAATCTTGGTTAGTCATAGTTAGTTTAGCCAAAGTGTAGAGTGGTCATTAGACCACAAAAAGACAAGATAGTGATGTGCACTATCCAAAAAGCAAAAGGGTAAATGACGAGGTGGCTACCATGCATTGGTGGATCAGATTGTGTGCTAGACATCTGTTAGGAATTGGGTAGGATAAGATAACAAAACATGCAACTTACGCATGTTAGCCATGTGGCATACTTTGGATTTCGGACTCCTCTAGTCCTATAGTATATAAATCAAGGAGAGGTCTTGAGAAGACATCTCTTATCTTGGAATTCATTCTGGAGTCATTGCCTTCAGTGTTACAATGGTATCGAGCGGGTTTATTGTTCCTATGAGTGTGGATCACCCCTCTTGGAAGAATAGTCCAGGTTGGTACAATTATTTGAGGAGAGAGTGTTTGTTAGAGGTTGGCAAAGTGGCCATTGAGCCAAAGTAGTGGAAGGGGGGTTATTGTGGGTGCAGGTTATGGATGGGGGAGATAGAATAGTACCGAGATTCCCATTTCTTAATCCTTTTCATGTCAAACTGTTATACATTGAGAGAGCAAGGTTGACGCAATATTTGGTTTATCATTTTGGTGCCAACTTCATGGACCAAGTGATGAGATCTCGAGATCCTCTTATCTTACCTATAGTCACCTCCAATGTTACTTGGGATCTCACGATTTACATTTTAGTTAAGAGATGGACCTCAATAGACCATCACCTGTGAGATTCAACACACGGTGTGAAATCTATTGTGTGTATCATCCTAAAGCTATGTTTCGCAGCCTAGTTATTAGAAACTTTGGAGAGGAGTATTACCATGAGGTGATAGCATCACCTATTCCTTTTGTGTTGCCAATCTTGAGAAATTGGAGAGTGTTCATCTTAACCCTATACTGAGAGAGAGTGGACGGAGACGAATCATGAAGGACACTTTGAGAGAAATGATTCAGGAGTTGAGAGATTTGAGAAACGCATTTGAGCAAAGCCAAACTCAAGTACAAGAGTTAGCTCAAGAATTGACAGCAGTCAAAACGAGAGGAATGGAAAATGAGAGAATGAGAGAAACTCAAATGGAGATGAAGCCATCACCATCCATGGTGGAGAGTGAAGAAACAGTGAGAGCCCGTGCTCTTGAAGCCCAAACAAAGACAACGAGCAAGAGAGCTAGATCTTCAGACATCCATGATTCTGAAGATGACAAAAGCTTGTAAGATAGAACCTTACCAAGGTAGTCAAACCATGGGAGTTTTGGAAGGTTGGATTGAGGGAATGGAGTATCATCTTGCTTTGTTCAATATCAACGATCACATTGCGTGTCTTTTTGTTCGTACTTTGTTGTTGGAGAAAGCATCTACTTGGTTTCAGGGTTGGATGATGGAGCTCAATGAGTCAGGCCAACAAGTTACTTGGAGTGCAATGAAACGAGGTCTTCTTCAGAATTTTCAAGCAGTTGATCCCATCATCACGGCACGGATGAGATTGTGGAAACTGGAACAGAAGGGAAGTGTGGAGGAGTACATTGAGGAATTTCGAGATCTTCGAATTCAGATACGAGATATGAGTGGAGCTGAAGCCCTTGATTTATTCAAGAGAGGGTTGAAGAAAAAGATTCAACAAGAGGTGATTCGGGACAATCCAAGCAACCTGAACGAGGCTATTGCTTGTTCACAACGAATATCCAACGTCTACCACAACGGTGGAGAGGTATCAGTTTCCACGGATCAATACTATGGACCCATTCCTATGGAGTTGGGCAACATAAGGAGGAGAGAAGATTTCATTCCAAGGGGAGTGAACGCACAAGGAGGAGATCGTCGTAACTCGAATCCTCACCGAGAAGGAAATACAAGAGGAGGAGACGGAGTGGAGGGAAGACGAGAAATGAGGCAATGTTATAATTGTGGAAGATTTGGTCACATTGGCATGAATTGCCGTACCCGAGTTCTAGCAAGAGGAGCTCTCAACAATCTAGAAGGTGGAGACGAAGTGACCGATGGAAACCCGGGAAACGACGAGCACCAGTAACCTTACTGGTTCGATGAAAAGGAGGAAGGGCGAGGGAAGGAAGCACAAACATGAGGTAAATGGTTTGAGAAAGAAGGAAACATGTTTGATTGTGACGGATGGCGAGATAGAAGGAGTAAAAGTGAGAGTGTTGATTGATCCAGGAGCTACAGAAAATTTCCTATCTCGATCTATTGCTATAAAGTTGGGATTAGCTTTAGAGAAAGATGAGAGTGAAAAGGTAGAGTTGCCAAACGGGCAAACAGAGAGCATTGAGAGCATTCCTAGGAAAGTGGAGTTGAAAATTGGGCAATACAAGGAATCGTTGGAGTGGAGAGTAATTTGATTAGCTCGCTATGATGCTATTTTGGGTATGCCTTGGATGGAAAAATATAATCCTCGAGGTAGATTGGCGGCTGCGATAGTAAAACCATCGGTTGGAGGATCTTTGGAGATAGACTTAGATCGGGGACACAAAAACTTACCTCTCTACGTGATAGGAAGAACCGCTATCAGTCACAAAGATGTATGTTTTTTGGGCCTAATAAGAGATGTAAGCGCTCCAAAAGAGCAATCTTTTATACATGAGGAGTTAACTTGTATCTTGAACGAGTTTCAAGATGTTTTTCCAGATGATTTGCCTCCAGGTTTACCACCAAGAAGGAGAGTGGATCACAAGATAGAGATCTTACCAGGAAGTTCTCTTTGTAAAAGTCCCTATCGACTTGCACCAAACGAGCTGGAGGAATGCAAGGCACAATTGGAAGAGTTGTTGGAGAAGGGGTTTATCCAACCTAGTGTGTCACCATATGGAGCTCCAATGATTGTTCGTGAAGAAGAAGGACGGCTCCATGCGGATGTGCATGGACTATCGTGCTCTAAATCAACAAACGGTGAAAAACAAGTATCCATTACCGCGAATGGATGACTTGTTTGATCAACTTCATGGAGCTAAGTATTTCACCAAACTTGATCTTAGAAGCGGATACAATCAGATCAGAGTGGCGGATGAAGACATACAAAAGACAGCTTTTAGAACTAGATATGGACATTTTGAATATCTAGTTATGCCATTTGGTTTAACCAATGCCCCTGCCACATTCATGGGACTGATGAATGATATTTTTCGTAAATATCTAGATAAATCAGTGATTGTGTTTTTAGATGATATCTTGATATATAGCAAGTCCTTACAAGATCATCAGAAACATCTACGAGAAGTACTCAAGTGTTGAGAGAAAATAAAGTCGTATGCTAAGATGTCAAAATGTGAGTTTGGCAAAATCGAAGTAGATTACCTAGGCCATAGAGTTAGTGCAGATGGCATCCAAGTCATGAGTGACAAAGTGGAAGCCATTCAAAATTGGACCGCCTGGAGAATCAGACTCAACTACGTAGTTTCTTGGGTTTAACCGGCTTCTATAGAAGATTTGTGGAGGCTTTTGCTCGTATTGCTCAAGCTTTAACAAGTCTCTTAGGCCAAGGGCAGAAATGGCAATGGGGTGCAACTCAAGAGATTGCATTTCAAGCTTTGAAAGATGCGCCTACATGCACCAATCCTTAAATGGTATGAACCGGTAGACCAACAAAACTTGCTACGGATGCATCGGGTGTGGCGGTTGGAGGAGTGTTACAACAGAATGGAAAGATGGATGGCACCCAATTGCTTTCTTCTCACGAAAACTTTTTGCCGGGCGGAGCAAAATTATCATACCACAGAGAGGGAGGAGTTAGCCATTGTCTTGGCTACTAAACATTGGAAGCACTATCCCGGAGATAAGGAGTTTGTGGTTGAGACAGACCACAAGCCTTTGGTTTATTTAGAAACTCAAAAGGATCTCTCAAAGGGGCAGATTAGTTGGGCTGAATGGCGACAGCGTTTCAACATGAAGATCGTGTATGTGGAGGGGAAGAAGCAGCTTGCCGATGCATTGACACGAATGCCGTGCATTAATCACATCACGGAGGTGAAGATTCACTCTGAATGGTGGGAGAACCTGAATCGCGCTACCAAGGAGGATGAGGAGATTGCACAAACCCTTCAACAGGGTCGAGCACATCTTGCACGGGGATTGACGCTCTATAAGGGAAAGATTTGGATACCCTCAGATGTTGCTCTCCGTACAACAGTGTTAGAGGAGGCACATGATTCAGCTATTGCGGGCCATGTAGGAGTGGAGAAGACCATTGAAGGCATCTAAAGGGTATACTTTTGGCCAAAACTAAGAGAGGACATCACCAGCTATGTTCGAAGTTGTGTGGCTTGTCAACAAAACAAGGCTAGCTATCAGAAACCAACAGGTCTAGTACAGCCTCTACCAACACCTACTAGAAGATGGGAGCACGTCAGTATGGACATTGTATGTGAGTTACCGATGACGTCTACGGGTTATGATTTGATAGTCGTTTTTGTGGATAAATTGAGCAAGATGATCCATATTAGGCCCACAACAAAGACAGTTACTGCACTTGAACTTGCTCGAATTTATATGGATGCAGTTTTTGCTCAACATGGTTTAGCTACAGTGCTCATCACCGATAGGGGCACTCAATTTACTAGCATGTTTTGGAAAACCCTATTTGGGCTATTCAAAACAAAACTAGCCATGTCCACAGTTTATCATCCTCAAACAGATGGGCAAACTGAAAGAGCAAATAGAACTATTGAGGACATGCTTAGAGCTTTCACTTTGGAAGAGCAAGAAGGTTGGGATGCACTTTTACCCTTGATTGAGTTTGCTTATAATAACTCAATCAATGTATCCACAAAAGTCAGCCCATTCTTCTTGATGTATGGAGAACACCCTATCACACCATCTAGCTTGGTGAGTGTATGTCACATGCAGGAACCATCAACCCAAGTTGAAGCAGTGAACGAGTTTGTGGCACGAGTCCAACGAGGAGTGCATCAGGCAAAGCAAAAATTAGCCATTGCCCAAAATCAGCAAAAACAATATGCTGATGCTCATCGACGACATGTGGAGTTTCAAAAAGGCGATAAGGTGTGGTTGTCTACTACCAATTTGTCATTAATAGGGGTTCGAAAGTTAAGTCCACGGTTTATTGGACCTTTCTTGATTGTTCAACGGATTGGAGAAGTTGCCTACAAGTTAGAGTTGCCAACACACATGAAAATACATCCCGTTTTTTCATGTGTCTCTCTTGAGGAAGTATACCCCACGATCTCCTTCCTTTGGCAACCCACATCAACCTCATCCTTTACCAGCCATGATTGATGGTGTAGAGGAATATGAGGTTGAGAGAATCCTCAAGAAACGGACAAGAGGTCAGCGGAACCCCAAAGTGGAATATCTAGTCCAATGGAAAGGTTATCCACTTTATGAAGCTACTTGGGAACCATTGGCAAATCTTACAAATGCCAAGATACTTGTAGAGACTTTTGAGTCTTCTTGCAACGAGGACGTTGCGACTTAAATGGGGGGAGGTTTGTAACCAATCTTGGTTAGTCATAGTTAGTTTAGCCAAAGTGTAGAGTGGTCACTAGACCACAAAAAGACAAGATAGTGATGTGCACTATCCAAAAAGCAAAAGGGTAAATGACGAGGTGGCTACCATGCATTGGTGGATCAGATTGTGTGCTAGACGTATGTTAGGAATTGGGTAGGATAAGATAACAAAACATGCAACTTACGCATGTTAGCCATGTGGCATACTTTGGATTTCGGACTCCTCTAGTCCTATAGTATATAAATCAAGGAGAGGTCTTGAGAAGACATCTCTTATCTTGGAAGTCATTCCGGAGTCATTGCCTTCAGTGTTACACTAGTTTGGAGTCGTCATACCACGAGGTTATGAAGCGATATTGTTGGACATTAGAGCACTTCTAGATATCCATCCTGATTGGGTTATCTTGCACATGGACGTTGATAACACTTTAAATAATATATCTCATGCATCCATCTTTAGAAAGCTTAGAAAGGTTGGTGGACCTTTATCCAACCTCATTTTTTTGTACGGTTTTTCTACGGTTCACATCCTTCTCTCTTCTCTCAACATGACTATACCTATGAGGGAGTCTTTGTTCTACACTCTACTGCAGGTACTTGGCAGGTTGATCCTTTGGGAAGACCCCTATTTTCCATGGCTAATTATAGAGCTCTTTTGTCTACTACTTTGGTCGTGCCAAGTTATGTGTTCCACTTCTTAGCATATGATACACACATTGTGGGTTATGTAAACCACATTAGGCAAGCCTTTGATAACTTAACTAATGAACTTCATCTTGTAGGCTTGAGAGTCAAGATGTCAAAGTGTAAGGTTTGGTCTCCTTTGAATATTCCTCCTCATCTCTAGCTTTCATCTGAGTGTATGACATCAAAAAATGACTTACGTATTCTAGGAGTGCCAATAGGGTCTAAGGATTTTGTCTCACGCTACCTAGACAATGCACTTGTCGAGGATCCTTTGCATGTAAATTATCTTTCTCTACTAGAGGATCTGCAAGTGGCGTTTGATAGATTCTCATCTAGTATTGCTTGTCGAATCACAAAACTTCTTCGAACGGTTCCTCCTTCACATACATTCATATCACGCTTGATAGGAGGATCATGGAAGTCTTTGGTGACATCATCAGAGCAGAGACCTTTGAGTTTATGACAAGATTTGGCACAAAGACAGACATGTTTGCCGATTTTGTGTGGAGAGGTAGGCTTATTATTGATGATAGAGACCTCATCTATAACATTTTTTGCTAGTTGGGCACTCTCAACACCTTTGTTATCTTCTTTATTTATGATTACAGATAGGCCCATCCTTGAGATGTATGCAAGGGACGTGGATACATGGTCATTTTTTTTACACATACTATTATGATATACAAGAGATTCTTTTATCCCTAGAGGTAAGACATGAGCTCCCATCTTTTTCCTCTTTGACCATCAATTGGACTAGAGGTCTACAATCTACCTTGATGGACCGATAGTTTCAGCAAGCTCTACATTCAATTTTAGTGGATCATGTCATTTCTCGTATTACAAGGGCTCGTCTACGCTCTTGCTTTGGCAAGGATGCAAGCTCATGGATCTTAGCTCGACTTGTAACATCTGGATTGACTCTCACTCAGGTTTACCTCCGATGGCTTTTTGGAAGCTCATCATGATTTTAGAAGGACATGTTCCCATCCCATGATATAAATGTACATTCTTACACAAACTCTCAAAGTCCAAACTCCTTGACAACTCCCATAAAGAATAAGATATCACTAAGAAGAAAAAGATCTTTTATTGATGATCTCAACAAGACTTCTAAAAAATCAAGCTTTTCAAAACAAGCTTCCCCAAACTAAGTTCTCCAAACTAGTTTGAGAAATGATTTCAACCTCTCTATTTATATTACTTAGAATTTTAGGCTACTAATTACAAGTAATCATCATGTAACTTTCTCTTACCAAGTTTAATCGAGATAGAGATCATAAGTTCCAATGATTAGGATACATGACAACATGCAATTGGTCCATTTGGATCTTCTAGAAGCCCAACTACTCTTCAATTGTCTTTGGTGTACCCAAATCAATCTCGCCCATAGTCAGACCAATGGAAAACTAGTCTGAGTCAAGGAAAGTCAAGATATCAATGAGAAGGAATGTGTTTCTTGACCCTTACTAAACAACAAAATAGTTGTTCTCATCCACTATATCAAAAGCTATTCTTTATTTCTCTCCAACTTAATCATAACTAGCTAAACATAATCATGACTAAGATAAACTAAGTCATATTTTAGATATACTCACATTTTATTCTATAAGTACAATCATAGGCATAATGTAACACTAGGAAAGTGAGGAAAGATCACTCGAATAGCTCAAGAAATTCTGAAGTTGAGAGATACCTCAATAGTTTCTCTTCCTCCATATATAGTCCTCAAAAAGGTACAAACTAGATAAGGTTACACAACCACCATCCACTCAATTCCTCGTGGATCGATGATGTGGCGGTCATCCCTATGAGCACACAGATTGCTTGCATGTACTCCAACTAACACACTAACTAACACACAAGAAACACAACCTAAAGAGCACACGAATTGCTGATGTGATTATCCATGTGCTCATAGGGATGCGTAACCTCTACTTTAGTTCTCATTAACTAAAGATGGTTACAAATTTCCCTCCTTTTAAGATGCAACGTCCTCGTTGCTCATACGTTCAAACTCTTGAACGATCAAAGGTGCATTGGCTAAGTTCTTTGCCGGTTCCCAAGTTGATTCATATGATGGATATCCCTTCCATTGAACCAAATACTCCGTTTTTGGGTATCTGTGACCTCGAATCCATTTTTTGAGAATCTTGTCAACCTCAAATTCTGCCTAATCTACTACCATAATAGGTAAAGACGGAGGGATTGATGGATTTGTGAACTGCTTGGGACGTGATACATGTTTTTGCAATCGTGACACATGAAATACAAGATGTATTTTCATATGCAACATGAGCTCTAACTTGTAAGACACCTTGCCAACACGTTTCAACATCACAAAAGGACCGATGAATCAAGGGTTAAATTTTGGTGTTCCTACAAATGACAAATTGGTCTTGGATAGCCAAACTTGATCTCCTTCCTGAAAATTCACCTCCCTGCGATGAGCATATGTATATTGCTTTTGTCGATTTTGAGGAATTATCAACTTCTCCTTTGCTTGATGCAGTCCTTTGTGTATGTGCTCCACAAAATCATTGGATCGCCATAACTTTGGTTGAAAACTCCTACCCCTTAGGAATTCTCAACAAACTAGAAGGTGTCAAAGGATGAGCACCATACATCAGATAAAATGGAGACACTTTTGTGGATGCATTAACAGAATTATTATATGCAAATTTCACTAGAGGCAGAAGAGTATCCCACTCTTGTTGTTCCTCCAAGGTGAATGCTCGCAACATATCCTCTATTGTTCTATTTGCCTTCTCTATTTGATCATCAGTTTGAGGATGATAGGTTGTAGACATTGCTAGGTTTGTTTTGAATAAACCAAACAAGGTTTTCCAAAACAAACTAGTAAAATGAGTTCCTCTATCTGTGATTAAGGCTTTGCTTAATCCGTGATTCACAAAAATTGCATCTAGATATACATGAGCAAGTTGTGGTGCCATCACTATCTTTGTGGTAGGTCAGATGTGTATCATCTTACTCAATTTATCCACAAAGACCACAACTGAATCATGCCCTAAAGAGATTTTTGATAACTCACATACTAGATCCATAGTAACATGTTCCCATTGTTGTTCGGGAATGGGAAGGGATTGTAATAAACCTGCTGGTTTTTGATTCCCCGTCTATTTTGTTGACATGCGACACAACTTTGAACATATGCCTCCACATCTTCCCGCATCCATGGCCAATAGTACACTCATTGTATGCTCTCCAAAGTCTTTTCAGCTCCCACGTGCCCTGCAATGGATGTATTGTGACCTTCTGACAATACCATTGTGCATAAATCTGGATCTTGTGGGATCCATATACATTGCTCTTGAAATGCTAGACCTCGAACCTTTCTTGCCGTCTTTTCCTGAAGTGCTTTCATGATCTCCTCATCCTCCTTTGTTGCAGCCATCATTTGAGACCACCAATCAACTTAGATTTTCACATCTGTGATGTTGTTGATACACGGCATCCGCGTGAGAGCATATGCAAGTTGTTTCTTGCCCTCCACATACACTATCTTCATGTTGAACTGTTGATGCTATTCGGCCATCGAATTTATCGTTTGGAGAGATCTTTCTGAGTTTCCAAATACACCAATGGTTTGTGGTCGGTTTCTACCACAAACTACTTGTCTCCCAAGTAGTGCTTCCAATGTTTCGTGGCCTGAACAATGGCTAACTCCTCTCGTTCAGTTGTGTGATAGTTTTGCTTAGCTGCCACCAACTTTCGGGAGAAAAAGGAAACCGGGTGCCAACCATCCTCCCACTCATGTTGAAGAATTCCACCCACTATTGTACCTGATACATCAGTAGCCAACTTGATTGGTCGATTAGGATCATACCACTTGAGAATAGGTGCATGCAAGAGAGCATCTTTCAATGCTTGAAATGCCAACTCTTGTGCGGTTTTCCATCTCCATTTTTGACCCTTTCCTAGCATAGATGTTAAGGCTTGGGCAAGGCGTGCAAAAGCTTTAACAAATCTGCGATAAAATCCTGTAATACCTAAAAAATTCTTTAGCTGAGTTTGATCCTCTGGTGCTGTCCATTTCTGTATGGCTTCTATCTTCTCACTCATCACTTGGATTCACTCCGTTGTGACTCGATGGCCTAAATAATCTACTTATGATTTGCCAAATTCACATTTTGAAGCTTTGGCATATAACTCATTATCTCGTAAAACCTGGAGTACCTCTCGTAAATATCGCCTATGATCTTCTAAGGTTGTACTATATACCAAAATATCATCCAAAAAAACAATAACAGATTTATCTAAATAAGGATGAAAAATATCGTTCATTAATCCCATGAATGTGGCAGGTGTGGCCAGGACCAAGAGGCATCACTAGATACTCAAAGTGATCATACATAGTACGAAAAGTTGTCTTCTAAACATCTTCATCAGCAATTCGAATCTGGTTGTACCCACTCCTCAAATCTAGTTTGGTGAAGTACTTCGCCCCTTGAAGTTGGCCAAACAAATCATCCATTCGAGGTAATGGATACTTATTTTTCACCGTTTGTTGATTCAACCCACGATAGTCAATGCACAATCTCATACTCTCATCCTTCTTCTTCACAAACAGCACATGGGCTCCATAAGGTGAAATGTTTGGTTGTATGAACCCCTTTCTCAACATCTCCTCCACTTGAGCTTTACATTCCTCCAACTCATTTGGAGCCAAACGATATGGAGCTTTGCACTTTGGAGTGCTTCCGGTTTTCACCTTGATCTTGTGATTTACACGCCTCTTAGGTGACAATCCTGCATGTAGATCATCTGGGAAGACATCCTGATACTCCGTAATAATATCGCTCAATGATTCCGGAATGTAAAGATTGTCCTTAGAACCAACAATATCTGTTATAAGTCCCAAGAAACATACATCACCTCTAGAAATGGCAATCTTACCAATCACAAAGAGAGGTAAGCTTCTATTCTGAGATCTGCTTCTATCTCCGTAAATTTTCCATCCACTACTTTTTACTACTTTCTTTCTCCAATCTACCTCCGGATTGTATTGCTCCATCCATGACATTCCTAGGATGACATCATATCAAGCTAATCGGATTACTCTCCATTCAATCTCTTCTTGGTACCTGCCTATTCAATCTCTTCTTGGTACCTGCCTATGGCTAGTTGTACACTCCGTGCTAATATCTCAATTGGTTCAATTTGCCCATTTGGCAACTCCACTTCCTCACTCACATCCATCATCAAAATCAATCCTAATTTCATTGCAACAGATCATGATAGAAAATTTTTTGTTGCTCCAGGATCAATTAGGATTCTCACCTTGTGTCCTTCCATCATCCCATCTGTGACAATCAATCGTGCTTGTTTCTTGCTCCCTCCATGAGCTTTCAATCGTTATCTTCTTTCAACTCCGCCTTTTCTTCGTTTAGTGGAACCAGTAAGGCCGCGAGGCAAGTTTACTGGTGAACTTCGTTTTCCTGCAAGATCTCATCTTCATTGTCGTATTCCCCTCCTTCCATATTGTTGAAAGGCCTTCGCAATATAGGTCTTTCTCCGGATGGTCTTGATCGAGTTCTACAGAACTTGACAATGTGACATATCCTTCCATATGTATAGCATTGACGATTGTCACGAACCCCCATTCCTCCTCGATTAACCGTTCCATTATTTGCATGAAGATCCGATAAATTTGGAATAAATGATCGACGATTATCACCTCCATACTTAGGCGGTGATCCTCGTGATGGTGCATATCCTTCCCTACGTCGAAGATCTACATCTTCATTACTCACATGTCAGTGTGATATCATTTTAGATGCAGCATGTGTTCATATGACTCGTTACCCATTTGGAGGGGAGAAGATAGTTATCCATGATGCCATTAGGATGTGGTGTTTATTATGGCACGAGAAGATGGATACCTCACATGGAGTAAGTCTTGGTATGCCTTGTAATCTATTAGAGCTAGGGTAGACCTATACTTGGTTTGGGATGACTAGTTTACTGTGGCAGATGTGATGGTTATTGATTCTACTAGTGATACAATTTAGGATGATCACCCATCCTGTAGGATGGGTGGTGAGTGGAGCGGCAGCACCTAAGGTCTCCAATTATAGAGGTATGCATAGAGGTCACCTCTTTGTTTCTCTAGCTTTGGAATTATATGGAGTTATGGACACAGACTTCGATATATGAGTGAGTGAGAGCCTATCAGACTAGGCGGCATCACTCTATATAGATTATTGTATAGCCTATTTTAGGTAATGTATTTCTATTGCTCTACAGAAAGCACTAGCTAGTGCAATCCATACAAAGCAATTACGTTAGGTGATATTTTTTTGGATGTTCTTTTTGTTTGTAGACGTTTGATCAAAATAGTTCGGATATGTTAGTTGTAATATGACATATTTTCCCACATGAAGCTATTTGGGCCTAACCCCATATTACCTTTTTGGTTCCATTCTTGTAGGAGTTGCTCGGGTATTCCCATCCCTTTTGTTATTTTAATGTGTCTTCCACCACCCATAAATAACCACCGGTTCACGATTCCTTCCTACGATTTCACCTCTCAAAGTTTATTGTCCTCAAGTATTCCGAGACTATTGTATTTTAGTATCTACTATTCCGATTTGCCTCAAGTATTGTAGACAGCTACCGCTCACTATTCACCTGTTACATAGGAAATACTCACTCGACCTACACTAGTGGTGCCCAGGTCTTTTGAGAAATTTGGAAATGGTTCACTTGTTCAGGTTTCAAATCCATGTTCTTTTCTATGGGCTAGTTCCTTTCCCTTTCTCTAGTGGAAGAACCACAATACGTTGTCCTACAATTAGTCTTACCGAATCGGTTCTTTATATTATCACCCCATTTGTATATGAATTTGCAGTGAGCTGCTACTTAAATAGGTAAATGCTATTCCTTTTCTCAAAATCGATAACTGGGGAATTGATGTTTTTCTCTCAAAATGCGGTTTATGCGGTTCGAACACAACATTCATGAACTGCACATTCATTATCATGTTTTCACTTTCATAACAGTATACCATCTCTAATTATTATAATAAAGGTGATGGAAAGTCCTTCCAGTTTGGCTTTTTTTCTTCTATCCAAGTTTCTACTTGTCTAGAGATTGACTCTCTTACATTCAACTAATTCGATCCAGTACTAATGTTTATATGCAATATCCCCTTATGCATAACTTCACATTACCGTTTTCACTAGACAAGTTGAAAGAAGAGGATTCCTCGACATAGTACGAAAAGCAGTACATTATTAAGTAGGGATGATACGCATCGACCTCTCATACAACAAAGTAACCCCCTGTGGATGGGCTGTATTCCCACGCAATCCCATCCTTAAGAATTTGGGAAGATGGATATCGTTCAACGACCCTTTACTATTCTCAGAGAGTACTACGTACAGTTGGCGTTAAAGGCAGTAGTTGCGACCAAGGACTCATAAGAAGTGAACCGCATCAAAAAAATCGCATGACTCTATGCGGAGATCCAATCATGGGTACGAGATGGAAGTGCCATGTTATAACACGGGCACGTATTGAGTCATGTGTGGTTAGCTGTCCTTGTCTAATGGAATGCACTCAAGGGTTCAGAAGGGTACGATCCAGATTCCAGACGCTTACAAATGTACACTGTTTAGATTGACCGTACACCAAAAGTTTTCCATTCTACGACGACCGTGTTTCTAAACTGAACCGTCTTTCTCTAGTACTGTACAGTTATGTACAACAGTAGTTACACCTCACCGCATCGTATCTTGGTGAGCTTCACGCATAACAAGTTTGATTAAGGAACCACTCTTCCTCAATTAATATGGCATCTTCTCTCTCGGACAACAACACTTGTGCTTTTAATTTATGGTCAGAAACTTTTTCTAATCCCATTGTTAATACATTTTCTACCATAGTTACCACTAGTTTATAAGCATTTTTGTGGTTTCATTGAACCACAAAAATGCTCAAAAAAAAATACAGATAAATATCATTGTACCGTATATATGGTATTTTGTACTCTGTGAGGACGAGCCGTGGGAGTCGAACCTGGGCAATGTCTTTTGGTGGCAGCCTTTTGCTTGTTTATGGCGTGGATTTTCTTTGTGATCACTTTTGTGCTTCAAGAGATCCAATGTGGTGAATGACAATCTCAATAGAAAAACAAGAAACAAGAGTATCCTTCTTCGCACAATACCATAATCATATTCATACTTTACCGTTCTCCCATGCCTTGGAGCTTTACATACGAATCAGGATGTCAACTCAATGTAGTTTTTTGGATACAAATACTTGCAAAATGCATATTGCACATGGCTGCATTTTTTATCATCACAATTTCCTCCACAATTAGATTCAGTATAATTTTCATTTTATGTTGTTTCCCCATGAACCTATGTTGTCTTTCAATCCTGGTTCGACAGGGAGGGATTCTATGTTAACATAAGAAGATGAAGAATCTGAATCAAATGTAGTAAAAGATCAATCTTTTGGGATAAAAATGTAAAGGAGGTCTTGAGAGAGAGAGAATGTGTCCGAGCAAGGTCATACGAGAAATTAAAAAGGATATCGTCTCGAGCTTGATGTGGGCAAGAATAGTCTCACGTGGACAAGGTAATCGACCAATAATTAGATATTCTTCTTGCATGAATCAGAAGTCTGCATGTAAGTCATTGAAGAGAGATAATTCTAAGAATAAGTATATATTTGTGTTTGCAAAGAGAATGGGTTACTCTGAAAAATATCCCGAGTCTTTGGATTTGGTTATTTTAAAAGGTTATTTTCTCCATCACCTGGCTTGCTCAGCAACCAAAGAATTCGAGGAAATAGAGTTCATTTTTTGTAGAAAGTTGAAAATTGACTATGTGAACCTTTTCTGCTCAGATGCTGATACTGCATGCACCTCACTGTGTGTACATAGTAGTACGTTCTTTCACCACAGATTTGTCTGGTTCTTGGAAATTGTGTTCATGGTCAGCAATGAACCATATTTCAAAAAATATTTTTTACAGCTCATAAACCACATCCATATAGTAAATATGGATGTGGTTTTAGTTTTAGTTTTATTTGTGGATCATGTGAGAACCACAATACCACATCTTTTCAGACTTAGTTCGTGGTCATAATTCGACATGAGAGAAGTTCAATCCTTTCTCCCAGGAGAAATCCCATTGATTTATATCCTGAAAGAAGAACAATCAAATTGAACTTGATCAAATAATGTATCAAAAGCTGCAAGTATGCAAAAGAAGGTCCCAAGAAATTGAAGTATTTACAATATGTTCTATGTTCGTTAGGTAGGTCCAATTAATGCAAGTGGCAATGGAGTGCAACTTATGAATTCTTATAAAAAATTCGATCTTTGGTTTCATGCCAACTTTTGATAACTGCGATGAGTTGGGCTTCTTTCAGTAAATAATGATGGGCAAATGATGAATGAAAACCTTTTGAAGCAACGATATCGAGCCCATAGTGATAGAAGTAAATTCGTTGTATTCCAAATGTTAGGTGCTTTAGAGACAAGAAGCAACTAAGCGTTTTTCTAGCTTGTCTTTCTGGTCAGGTGAAGCCCTTCTGGTGGGGCTGGATGTACACCCACTTTCTTCCCACAACCGTTTCGAATAAGCCCGTTACTCTTGATTTGCAAACTCTTAGAGAACAGAATCGACTCACTTACAGTAGAGGTGATTTAACACGTCCATAAAAGGGCAATATCACACACTACCCGTTTCTAGGCTCTTCCCTCCTCATTCCTCCAACTGATTGTCATAACCATGTGTCTGCCAGGCCCACCTGTGGACCCATATGCTCTCCTCTCCAAAACCACCATGATGTATTTCTAATTCAAAATCATCAAATGAGAGAGACAAGTTTGGATACCCTTAGAATTGTGTAAACTTATCGGGAAGGTAGAAAGTCTACAAGATCCCAAGAGGTGTTGCATCATTTCAGCTTACAGTATCGTCACTCCAGAATTCCTTGTCATCCATAAATCATTTCGAAGCGAAGATTTGAAGGGCTGTCACTTTTGCAACCTTCCTTGTTTTCCAGTGGCCAACTTTTGTCCAAGATCATGTAGGTCAAATCAGCAAGTTAAACATGATAATCCATAGTCTTGTTCTCTGTTGTGGCTTCTTGTGACTTATATGTCATCTCATCATGAATTTGACATCAATTTCGTGATACAATAAAAAGATAACTGCCAAATAAATTCTCATATTTCGCCAACTGATTTTTTGACCGTCTTGGAATCCTTGAACATTTTTTCTTCTGTTTTGGAACCTAGAGGCCTAAGTACAGCTTTTTGCAGTTTGTCTGTATTATCGGTGTTCCTTCTTTTTCCTTGATGTGAGTGAGGAACTTGTCAAGGTGGGTCAGATGATCAGTTTAAATAGCTCTTACCTATAATAAGATTATATGAAAACACATATCCCTATTACCTGTATGAGGATAAATAAACTCCTGAAAAGAAATAGTGATGGGCAGTTTACAAAATGTCGTCTACAACATAAGGTCATCAAAACACTTTTCAAAATTTTAAGCCTATTCTCCTCCGGTCATATTAGATATAAGCATTTCAAAGAGACCGAGAAGTGGCATGAAAAGAGTGATAGGAAAGCCCATCAAACTGTACCAACCAAGACACACGAAGATCGCATATTGTGCAGCTGAAGCATACAATGGATCCGCGGACAAATGAGAACACCACAAATCTTATCCAACACAACGAAATTCTACAAAGTCTCTCCAATTACAATATGACTCTGTGTAATCACGCAGAATCTCAATACCAAATAGATTGCACACAGATCTAAAGACATGGGGAATCCACAAACTTTTTATGCTGAAAGCTTTTGTAAGCAATTTGAGATAAGTACAGCAGAGTGTATTTGTTGATTTTCAGATGACTGCCATGTCTGAACAAATGGATATCAATATACAGGAATATCAAATGTAGTTTAATATATACAGTTAAATATGTTTTGGTAAGATATTTCACCTCCGATGAAACCAAGAAGCACCGTAGAAAAGTGAGGACAAATATCAGAAATATCTATTTTACCATCTAGCAAGTACGAGGGGATAGACCTCGTGTGCATACTGCAGTTAAGAATTAAGAAGAGCAGCACATCAGAGTTGTGTGTTGAAGTCGGGAGCGAGGGGAGGGAATATGCCGTACTTAAGTGAGAACAAGTAAATAGCATGGAGGGATGGAAGACCCCATCAAGTCGCACAGGGATGAATCCAACGGGGTAACATGGGGTTATGCCCGTACTTAAGTGGTAGAAAGTTTTCCGCAAAAGCTGATTTTGTGAGGGGATCATTTTGCATCTACATGTAAGAACTGCACACAACAACGGTCATACTTAATTGACGCTTCACGGTATTGAAAGCCAGGCTCAATTAGGGGTCGAAGTCAACCACATCCAAATTCCACGTCAACCACGTCAAAGGTTCTTCGAAGGTGAACCCTCTTTACGTTTGCACGGCTCCGTTCGCCACAGATACGATGGGACCCGGAAAAACGTCAGGACGTCACTTATGGAAACGTCACGGACGTCAGCTGGTGGGCCTGCCGGACCTAATGGGACCCTCAAAGGGTGTGAGCCTTTGAGGGCCTCGATTTCATGGGGATCTGTGACAACTCCCCTCACGTGATCACGTACCACTTGGGCTTCTTTGATTTGTGAGGCCATCGTATAGTATCCTGTACATTGGCTCCGGGAGACTTCTCTGTACTCCATGTCCTGTAGTATGAGCATGGAATGTTTTTAAGTTGGTGATCTTTGTTTGTAATGGAGCACAAATGTTTATGCCTTCTATGGAAATTTGTTTCAACTCTGTGGCAGAGGGCCCCGTTCTGACAGTGAATCCAGATGCCTCCCATTTTTCGTTTCAACGTTGCATGTGTGGGTAACATCTAATGTACAATATCCTTCCATCTTCTTATGCGTTCGGATATATTTGTAGATAAGAGATTTTGATATGATTATTAATTCACTCTGGTGACAAATACCCTCGACATGATGAAGTAGGTAGATTGAATAAATCAACACGAATTATGCTTTGTTTCTATTTTCTAGTCTGAAAAACAGAAGCCCTTGCGGTTGCCATCGCGTGATCTTCTTTGGAGTTATCTTCCACTGTCATAAAGGAGGCAGGCATCACCAAGGAACTTAAAAAACCCGGGCTCAAATGTAACTTTTGGATGTATATTCATATGTTTTAATCATTGTTTCTACCAAGTTGGATATACTGAAATACTGTACACATGAAAGCACAAAGTGAAACTCGTTCAGGAACATGTGAAGGTAATGATTGTTGAAGTCACCTTCCATACCCTTTGGAGAAGACCTTACTGTACGATGCTTTTAAAAGGTGGAACGTTATAACCAGACTGGCTGCAAACTATTCCTCACTGATCAAATGTACCGGAAGTAAGTGGAGCTGTATCCGATTTCTATAGGACAGAAGCTGTACCATCCAACTGATGTAAGAGGAGCCTTGTGTAGATTTTTGTGGCCTCCGAATAATCCTTCTGGACAATCCGGTCAAATAGGGTACGGATGAATTAGAAAAGCATAACCTGGAGAACAGAATGCAACGCACTTTGCTTCAATATTTACCCCCTTTAATCTAGTCTACACTAATTCATTGGTTTATTCATCTTGTGTAATAACGTGGGCCCCCCTTATTGTGACGGTCCACGTGAAGATGGTATCCACACTTCTTAATCAAGTGATCGAGCATTCGAAGTGAAAAAAAGGTAGAATCAACTGATTATAAGAGTCTTGCGTAGCATTTTTTTTTTCAAGTCTTAGCGTTCATTCTGGTGCACTACTTCGTAAGACATGAGAAAACGAAGAAGCGAGTTCTCCTGATTCTCGAATAAGTGAACAGCATAATCATGTAAACAATGTATCTATTTTAGTCTATATTACCCTAAACTCTTGCGTTAATGGTCAGGCAAAATGCAGTGATCACTGTCGCATACAATGTACACGAAGTACAAGTTACGAAGTGGATCAAACTCATTGCTTGTACCATGTACAGTTTGAAGTCTGATCTAAGATAATTAAAATCCCGCGAGGAAGACACGGACGAACGCCGGTGAATAGAAGCCATACAACCCGAGAAACACCAAAAAGCCCCTGTACCCGGTTACTGTAGTGTAGTTGTCTGCGACACAGTTTACGGAGGGAAAGGCAAAGGAGGGGAACGTGGTCGTTGTCCTGACCCGGGAACGAAGTAAATCCTGAACGAGGTGCGCCGTTCAAGGCGACCAAAGAGAAGCCGGGGAGTTAAGTTTCACAGTGACCGTGGTGTGGGGGGGACCACGCCGTGGTTGTGGGCCTGGGGGACTGGGTCGGGGTCCACCACAACAGAACTGTGAGCGGTCCTAAGAGTAGGTCGGGTCTACTCGGTCTTATCCTTAACACGCGAGCTTTTGTTTCCAGAGACGGGGGCCGCGGTTCTCGGACGGAAGGAGATGTGAGCACTGCCGGAATACGACAGAGGGCGAGAGGATGCCATCATCCTCTCGGATTTAGCGTAAGGAAGCGGACGGGACGAAAATGGGAGGGGAGGGATTAGGAGTATGATTAGGACACCCAACAGAGTCGCTGGTAGCTTGGTAGGCTCCATCATCGGGCTCTCGTCCTTTTAAAGCCCTGCGAGGCGCGTGACTGGCACACTTCCCTGCGTGGTAGCCGCACGCCCTTCTTCTCATACTCCGCCATCGCTTCTCCTCCGCAGATGCTTCTTCTCCTTCGGTATCCGCCCGTGAATTTGCCTCTTCCGCCTTCGACCCTGTGGCCCTTCCTCCTGCTCCGCGAGCGCATGCACGCCGCCAATTCGCAGGAGTAGTTCTGAACTCGCTGCTCCCCCCCACGCTCATCGGGATTGTGTCGCACATTTGCATCTGTTGCGCTGTAGTGGTTTCTCCGACGAAGCAGTTCTGTGGACTGAAGGAGAGGAGGGAAGGGAAGTGCGGTTGTGGGGACGGGCGTGAAGCGTTCTTGTGCGGGGCAGTGCCGGAGGATCTTAAGACGAAGTGAAGGGAAGGACGGGGATTGGGAAGGGAAGGGGAGAGAAGTGAGAAGGTGGGGTTGGCTGGAGTGGAAGGAATCGTGGCAGTTTTATTTTAGTTCTGGGGTGGAGAATCTCGCCTTTCGGTGCAGCGTTGCTCTGGCCGCCGGGAGAACTGCGGGTACAGTGGTGTGGGCCTAGTTGAATCTGAGGGGGGGATTGATTGGCCGACCTCTTTGTGTGTCGAGCCCGGCCGATCGTAGCGAGGATTGGGAGGAGGGGTTTGTGTTCTGTGCGGAGGAAGAGTGCGGCGGGAAGCGGAGGGAAGGAGGAGGAAGTAAAATCTGAAGGTTCCTTTTGGAGCTGTCCAACTCCCCTGCCAGTCTAGGGGAAGGGGTTTTGGAGAGCAACCCTAACAGGGTACTGGGTCTATATTTAGGGGGCGTTCGAACAGTCTCACATTCGGCGGGTTTACATAAATTTTTTTGAGGCGCCTCGAGCCAATAGTTGCTGTTTTGAAAAATTGATCTGCGTATAGAAGAAGAGATCGATTCGATTTATTCTTTGGCTTCACTCTGTAGTTTTTGAACTTGATCGAGAACAGTATCGGACTGCTCTGCCCTTCGCTTGAAGGGGATTACTTGGCCGATCCTCTGTTTCTCTTGACTCAGGTTGCTTGAAGATCGTGAATCCCGCAGCCGGGAATGTCCGAGGCGGCATCCGAGCTGCGGGAGAGGCTTCTTCGAGCTCGAAAATCCACTCAGGCATCTACTAGTTATGGTGAAAGGGAGAGAGATGCATCTCCTCTCCCGAGTCCCCTTCAAACGACGAAAGAGAGCGCGAAGTTTGATGGGTTAGGGTTTGGGCAGTACATGTTGGCTGGATCAATAGCTGGGATGGTGGAGCACACGGCTATGTTTCCCGTAGATACTTTGAAAACCCGCATGCAGATGTTGGCCAGTGCCGGAGGATCCATCCACAGTACGATTGGCAGAGCTTTGGTCACGATCATCAAAACTGAAGGCCCTTTGGGGCTGTACAGAGGAATTGGAGCCATGGGCCTTGGTGCCGGTCCAGCCCATGCAGTGTATTTTTCAGTTTACGAAGTTGCCAAGGAGAAATTGGGAGGTAATCAAGAGGGGTATCATCCTCTGGCTCACGGTTTGGCTGGGTCCATGGCTACAATTGCGAGTGATGCCGTTTTTACACCTATGGATGTTGTGAAGCAGAGACTGCAAGTGCGGCGGAGTCCTTATTCAGGGTTGACAGATTGCATCAAGACAATGCTTCGAGAGGAAGGAATCAGAGCATTTTATGTGTCCTACCGCACCACCGTGGTCATGAACGTCCCTTTCACGGCCGTGCACTTTGCATCGTACGAGGCTGCCAAGAAAATGTTGATGGAGCTCTCTCCCGACCAGGCGACAGAGGTGCTTATCTCCGGTCCCCATCATACGCTTGGATGTGCTTCGAATATTTGAACTTTTTTTTTCCGAAACTTCTTACCACGAGAAAGGGCAGCTGGGGCTCCTTTTAATTTGAAATTCAATTTATGGCTAGGTATTTGCTTACAGAAAACTATCAAACATTTGGTCCTTGTGTGTTTGAGTTGGTTAAGGAAGGCCATTATGCAATATGATTATGCAATTCGGCAAGTACTTTTAGAACTGAATCGACATATAGGTTCGAAAGATATTTCAAATTCGTGCGTGCATGCGGGGAATTATCCGAGTGGTGACCTCGATAAACGAGTGCTTTAAACAAGTCGCATTCGATACTTCACGATGACGATGGCCAGATTTTAGTGTCAAGTTCTAGTGCGGTGTATGATGATGAGTGCTCACTCCTCAAGCTTGGTGTTATTGCAGGAAAGCTTGTTAATGCATATTACAGCAGGTGGTACCGCTGGGGCACTTGCGAGCGCAGTGACTACACCTTTAGATGTGATTAAAACTCGTCTACAAACACAGGTACATTTTTGTACATCTTGCGATTACCTTTTGATGTTAGGCAATTCATACCTTGCTTTGATTGCTAGATTCGAAAGTTTAAAGTTTTGCCGAAGTTTTTGTTTCATTCCATAGCGGGATGTTTCTGAATGAAAAAGCTCTGGAAATACACGGGAGTCAGCCTGAATAGACTCATGAACACTGTTTGATATAGACGAAGGTGGATCACTAGAAATCACAGGGTCCAGTGCACGTTTAGTCTGTCCTGTGTGTTTTTGGTAATCATACGTGTTGAACCTTATCTCTTGTGTCATTTACTCATTGTTCAGCATGCACTTGTGCAGCGGTCCTCATTATTGCACGGTACATAATATGATGAGTTTTACACTTTGTGAATAGTAAGTTGTATGTTACTGGCTGGTGCATCCTGTCACAATGATCCACTTATAGGAAGTGGACAAGAGAGATTCTTGTAATCTCACACTCTTTCTGTGGTTGTGGGTAATGCTGGTGAGGTGTACAATTTGTCAGTAGTTTGTCAAAAAATGGTTTTCTTAGTTGGTTGTAGTGGGCATTGGTTTGTATATCATGCTGTTGTAGTTGTATGGAGGTGTAGCCATCCTAACACGGGCGGACTCTAAGCGCAATGTGGGAAGAAACTTACACTCGGGAGTGTGTATGCCATTGTAGTCGAATGGAGGTGTAGCCATTCTAACGTTCGCGGACCTATAAGCGAAATGTAGAAAGAAACGTACACTTGTGGAGTGTGTATGCCATTGTAACTGTATGGAGGTGTAGCTATCCTAACATTCGCACACTCCAAGCGCAATGTGGCAAAGACTCGCACACGCGGAGTGTGTATGCGATTAATGTGAAAATATACACTGATGGAACCATCGTTGCAAATTTTCTCGCAGGGTATTTGTGGTGCAGAGAGATTTAGCAGCGGTTCAGTGCTGCATGTTGCGAAGAGAATCGTCAAGCGGGAAGGCCCTTCAGCTTTGTTGAGGGGTATTAGACCAAGGATATTGTTCCACACTCCCGCAGCTGCTATCTGTTGGTCCACGTACGAAGCTGGGAAGTCGTTTCTTCTGCGTTGGAATGAGGGTCAAAACAACTAATCTGAAGCGGGAAGTCCGCTCTGACGAGGAAAAAGCGAGGAAGGAGCATGGTCGATCATCTAGGACGCTCAGTAGGGGAATCATTCGCTACGAAGGAAAAGTACACATGCATTTGATGAAGTTATGGATTGTAAGTCTCTCACAATGTTGAGGCCAAAGTCCAATCGGTGTGGGAATACCTAGGATCAAATGGAGCCAGCCTTCCCATCCAAGGCTTAGCAGCTACCTCAGGTGTTAGGGAGTTCTCAATGTCTCCGTGCTTTCAATTCATGCGCGGGTCTTAGTTGTCAATTGTTTCGCAGTCGATCCAGGTTTTCAGATTCCACACCAGAATTGAACCCTTTCTCTGAAGATGATGACGAAAATGTACGGTAGGATGGCCGGTGGAGAGAGTGAGAAAGACCTACACTCATTTTGGACGAAACTCTATACAAATATGTACGATATTGGGCTTTGTGCCGGAGGGGCAGGACGATGTACTTTCCAAGTAGCCAAGACTGAGCAGATGAACCGTGCGCTCTTGTCACCGCAATTGGACAAGTCGAAGAAGTATGAAGATGTGGTTACAAAGCCGTGACTGGAATCTTCGCTCGGACCATCAGCTAGCAGGTTGAGTACTCTGCCTCAGTAGGTGCGCAACAGTTTTAACGTCTTGTTGAAAATTGTCGAAGCATTTTCTGAGCAGCAATTATCCTGTCCGTCTGGATGCGGACTTCAAAAGAAAACTGTAACTTGTATTTTCTTTACGGAACCTGTATCTGGATTTAGCTAGAAAACCCAGTAGCCTGCCTGTAGACTCTTGTCATAATTTTAGTTCTTGCGAGGAAGATGGCGCAATCCTCCTCATGTACTATCACGCCCTTTTGAGGCAGGACTATGAAGATCCTCAGCTTACTGTTCACCGTCCGACATTGCGCTGATTGTGCATGCATTTGTAATTGGTTGTACCATAGCCCCCCAGTGGATGTTTTCCTGCAGCATTTGAGCAAGCGATTATTTTTTGACTCTTAAGAGTTTTTCTCGGCTCCTTATAAACAGCTGTGTCTTGTTAACCAAGGAACGTCTTTTAGAATGAAGATGATAAGGCTGGGTGCTTCTCAGTGGTGAATGTCTGAAAGATTTTGGAAATTGGTTGTTTTAAAGCAATTGTGCAGGCTGTGAATTAATATCAAAAGATGAAGGTAGTAGGGTTCTTCGGGTAGTTTTAATTTTTTTGGATGTTTCTCCTCAATGTGCCACCTGTTTATACTGGTCTATAAAAACCGATTGCAAGTAGTTTAGCTTGTCTTCAATGATTGAAGTTCACGCGTACACCTCGCGACAGTCGATGCATTTGCTCATAATTTTGTTGGGGTATTTTTCCTCACTTTCTTGGAGTTCGTCGCCTTCAGGAATACCATACTATTCCTGGTTACAGTTTATCATCTGGGACGTTATTGGATCTAATAAGATTGTACTGGATATCACGTTGTAGCTGTTATGATTTGTAGAATTGTCGAGTTCTCTGTAATTGGTATAAGTAAGATGCCTTCAACTTATGTCTTCAGTTAGGAAACTGCCGCGGGCGTATACTTCTACGTCTGTGAATGACACTGTGCGTGGATAAATAACGTAATTATAGTAATTTACCTTTAAATTCACACTTTTCTGTGTATGAGATCTCGTGTACCACAGAGACAAGTAAACTGTAATCTGAATCAGTTGGTTCTTTTACAGTCCGTGTCCACTTCAGTGTATGTATAAGTACCCTGAGTTTCCCTCGTCTGCAACATAGCGTACTTGATACAGTTATTGCGCACATATGGATTGCGTTTGTTCAGTTTTCTTACAGTTTGGATGATGTAAATAAGAAAGCATACTACAGTATCTGGTTCGTGCTTAACGTCGAAAGACAACTTGGTGTTGGCATGTTTCTCGTATGATTTGAAATCTAGTAGTCTGATGGTATGGCGCCATTCGTCGCTATGTACTCATTGAGTGTCTGTGTTATTCAGGTTTTCTGACTGCTGTTTGTGTGTTATGCCTCTTCCAAAGTTGCCGCTCTCCCTCTCCATGTTTTCAACCGTGTCTTTTCCGACCCCTCCCTTCGCTGGTCGCGCACGCCAGCCGCTCCGCTCAGAGTTCAGTCTTCGGTTTTTGTGGTGTTTGTCACCATCAGCGTACTGTCCGCTTCTCCTGACATTTTCCAGTTAACCAGTCTTTTGATACTTCCCCCTCCTGACTTTTACGATCACTTAGCCACTTGGATTATCATGCAACTCCTGGTTCTTGCACCTCCCTCCCCTTGTACCTCACGTTTTGACTTTCTAGGCAATTGGCATTTGCCCACTCTTCCCTCAGAAAGACTTGTTGCATAATAACTGCTTTCCTTCCTCGTGCACTTTCTCCACTTTCTCATTTTGAATGCACAAGCTCAACTCTTTCCACGTCGTGGATGTAGCGTTCGAAACGGACATTATGCATTAGGGCTCTCATTGTAGAAAATAAGGATTATGTAAGGCACCATATATGGTTTCTTTAACTTGAGGATTCAGTTTTCTTGAATGAAAAAAGATTTATATTGTCATTTTTTTTTACGCACAGAAAGATAGAGTATCATAATAAATAAATTGGTATCATAATAAAAAAATTATTCAATAATAGAAATAGATGTTTTAGTTGTGATTTTTTCAATCAAAAATCTTTGACACTATCTACTTGAGAGTGAAATTTATTATCGTTATTGATCTCAAGGTGTTGAATTACATTCTCAATAGCTCTAATATTGAGGATAAAGTATCCAAATGAAAGTTGTTATTCACAGAATTTGATTACATCATTGAGGATCTATCTGGTAAGAAACATTGACATGTTTCTTATCGAAAATATGTCAATGTTGATTTGATGTCTTGGATATACAATGAGGAAAGATATCAACCAATGGATACATTTTGAGACGAGAATTTGTGGATGATAGACATCATAACAAAGATACCGACAGAATACAAAGGGATATAGGATTTCATCTCGAAAAGAGAGTTTTCCCAATGTATGCATCCACGACAAAGTAATGCATTGGTGAGACGATGCGAACTTTATTCCATCCTAGAGTATGTGTTGTTTCATCAAGGAGCAGATTGATTACTCAGAAGTGTTGTTAGAAGTGAGTAGTCAATTCAACTCATGAAGTAGTTTCACAAAGGGTTGGTATATAGAGGACATTTTGTAGGAAAGATAATTGCATCGAACATCTTAGATGGATGCTATCATTGGAAGTGCATTTTCAAATATTGTATGGAATTTTGCAAGAGTTGTAATGTGTATTAAGTTTTTGCTAAAAAGTCTATGAAAATCCATCCATAAACAATTGAATTATTATGATTATCATCATCTAATTGATTTAGAGTGCATCTTATAGCAATGTTTGATGCATCAGTGTAGAGAATGAAAGGTTTACCCTAATTTGGTTTGGCTGAAATATGAACCATTATCAATGACTTCTCAAGAAGTTCGAACGTCACCGTTGCCCCTCCATTCTTGAAGATTAAATCATAATCTGTTTCATTCTTCATGTAATCTGTCAAGACATAAGCTTTGTTGGAGAAAGAAAAAACGAACTTTCGATAGTATCCCACCATACCAAGGAACTTTCTCAACTTGGTCAACGTTACCGGAAAAGGTAAATCGAGGATGCGTTTCACCTTTTCTAGATCCACCGCTATAACTTCCTTGGAGATAATGTGCCATAACAACAAACATTCCTCACATTCAAAAATGCATATTTTTGATTGAGCGATGTCTTGGTTTTCTCCAAACGTTGTAGAATTTTGATCAAATAATCAAAATGATCCTACTTCTTTCCGTATAGACAAAAATCATCTATGAAATCTCGCATAAATTTCCCAATAAAATGTTCAAACACCTTGTTCATGAACCTATGAAAAGTTGTTTGAGCATTACATAGACCAAAAGTCATTACCCTAAAAGCAAAAGTTCCCCATGGCGTGGTAAAAATGATTTTGAACTGATTTTCATGAACAATTTGAATTTGGTCATAACCACTATAACGATCTCCAAAACTATACCACTCATGACCTATCACTTCCTCTAGAATCTCATCTATGAAAGGTAAAGGACAATAATCTTTCTTTGTGACATCATTCAACTTTTTGTAATCTACGCATACACATAGCTTACCATTATTCTTCTTGACTATCACAATAGGAGAAACCCATTCAAAATTCTCTACCTCATAGATGAAATTGACATCTTTTAGCTTGTCGATCTCCTCCTTCATCATCACAGCCGTTGGTGGATTTATTCGACGTTGCTTCTAACGTATTGGACAAGTTTTTTCCTCTAACTCAATGCGATGAGTTTCTAATATTAGTTCCTTCAAATCCTTGTAGCTAAAGGTAAAGACATGGATATATTTACGAAATATATCCAAGAACTTTGACTTAGTAACCTTGGGACCAAACTTGAGAATGGAGAGCCGTCGAGTTATCTCATCTTCACTCATGGGATTTTTCACCACTCCTAGCCTAAGAAGTAAATCCATTGCAACAAGAACTTGAACTTGAACATCATCATATGAGGTGTCTTGAGATGATGTCTCCTCATCTATCGACATGTTGGAGTCAATCTCTGAAAAGCTACCACTTTCTTCACTTTCATACTTTGAGTAATCACTCGTATGCCTATCCAATTCTAAGACTGTCCTCCGTCACTTGTGAAAGGTACCTTCACTCGATGGTATAGGGCCGAAAAACCATTGAAGATAACCCTTATGCCACTGATCAGTAGTCCTCACCGCCCTCAACCAAGGTCTTCCTAACAATAAGTCATAGCTAGCCTTCTCAAGCACTTGACAACAAGGTTTGAACTCCCATCACACTTACTACCACCTTGTTCACCACTCCAATGGGTTGCACCTTTTGCTTGTTGGCCATCCCAACAATGATGTTTGAAGGTCTTGAAGGCTTCATTCCCAACTTTTTCAACAAACGTTCCGACATGACATTCACCGCAAATCCTCCATCCACAAGCACATTCAAAACATCACGTCCATTAATGCGTACTTCAATCTTCAAAGCTTGAGTACATACCTCTCAGGCAGTGTCATCCACCACTCATACTCCAACATTTGCCATGGAAGTTTTCCCCTTGGATCGTTTGGAGCTTAGGCCTCCCATCAACTCCTTTCTTATCGTAAGATTTAGAGCAATCAATTGACCAACAATTATATTGGTTTTTTGATTCCCTACATCCTCCATCACGTCATTTTTGAGTTGGGCAGATGAAATGGAGAAATAATCCATTTCCAACTTCTTCCTCGGTGCTCTTGGTTGACTCACACCACTGGATTGAGTGCTCCGGCTTGGTTGATCTTCCCTTAAGATGTACTCCTTTGCAAATCTTACTCTCTTCTTCTCATGTACAAGAATATATACTTTCAAACTTATAGAGCTCTCTCCCTTCTCAAACGTGCATTGATGAGGAAACATGTCAATAGATGCTACTCCTTTATCCTTCAATTGATTTGGATCATGAATAGGATTGTTGTGTCTAACTCCATCATGTTGTCGAGGATTAGGACAATTCCGCTGGAAATGAGGACCTTCACAATTAAAGCATGAAACTGTGAAGTTATCTTGCGGTGGATTTCCCTTTGGAAGATAATTTCCATACCCTCTAGATACTACCCATGCATTCTGATTCCTCCCCTCCCATAATTGTACTACCTTAATCTTGAGATCAACAAGTGTTTCCATGGTAGATTTCAAGTCATTTTGCCTTAGAATTTAACAGCCTCTCTAATTTTTACCACGTCTGGAATTCCAACTCATATGTACTTACATTTGAGATGGTAGCAGGAATTGAAACATTTTGTACATGTATATGTAACAAAATATTTCAATTCATGTAACCATCTCACGATAAAACACTCCATGTTTTTCCAATTTTTTTCCCATACATATCTAAATTTCGGTTTGACATTCAATCCAAAACACATCAATATATAAATATATAACAGAACAACGGTGTGATCCTAGCAGTGATTTAAACTCATACAATTTGAAATTTTGCATCCTCAAATAGACAAAGTCCAGATTCTTGTCTCATGAAGGATAAATGATCATTTTGTGATAGCAAACCACTTGACAGTTGATTGAGTAGTTCACTTTTCTATCGAAGTATATTTTCCATCGAAGTGACATGGATAGTTTCAAGAGTGTGCAACCAAGAAATCCCGTTCTTGCAAATGCTGCTGATATTTGAGTACATTCCAGTCTTTCATACCACTGCATCTCACTCATCAAACAATATCCAATTTCTTCCATAACACTTGAAATGCCAACATGGTTGTGAGGACAGTATTTGTGCAGAAGATAGCTTCATATTAGGTAGAGGAAGATATCCTTTTCAGACCGGGGGCGGCCGAGGTTCTCCAAAGATGTATGAACCGGTATGAAGTTCAACGCGTTATTCGGGCAATGCATGAAGAAGCAATAGGAGGATGACTCTTGACGTAAACAAACACATAGTGCCATTACCAATCCCCACTACATCATGCTTATGGATACAAATTCTTCGTTTTCTAATGACCAAATCGATCAAGCACTATAGCCAATTGCATCCATATGTCCATTTGGATGTGATTATTGTTGATCTAGACGTCCTTGTGATCTTCTATCCCCTCCAACAATGCATCGAAGGTTCGCATGTTCATCCGAATGGATGATCTCGGCTTGTAGGGAGGAAGCTCAAAATGTACTCAAAATGCCAACCACTCCAATAGCTCTTCCGCATCTATGACATCATCGTATCGAGTTTCCTCGATTTCGTTGTATTGCTCATCTAGTATGTAGTATCATCTAGTATTGCTCGTCGACCCACCTATCTTGTTTGCACGGTTCCTCCTTCACCTACATTCATATCACGTTTGACAGCCTTTGATAGGAGGATCATGGGCGTCTTTGGTGACATCATTGGACCAGGGACATTTGAATGTGTGACTGGAGATTTGGCAAGGAGATAGACATCTTTGCCAATTTCGTGTGGAGGGGTAGGCTTATTATCGATGGAGGAGACGGCACCTGCGGCTTTCTTGGCGAGTTGGGCACTTGTTGCACCTTTGTTATCTTATCGATTTGTGATTGCAGATAGACCTATTTTGGAGATATATACGAGGGACGTCGATACGGGATCATTTCCCTTACAGGTATTATTACGACATACGAGAGATGCTTTACCATGGGAGGTACGACATGAGTTCCCATCTTTTTCCTCTTTGGCTACCGATTGGACTAGGGGTCTACAGTCTATCTTGATGGACCGACAGTTTCAAGAGACTCTACATTCACTCTTAGTGGATCCGGCCATTCCTCGTACTACTAGAGCTCGTCTACGCTCTTGCTCGGACAAGGGTGCATGCTCGTGGATCTTGCCTCGACCATGCATCAGGGCTTTCGGACTCGCACCAGCTACTTTCTCCACAGCAATGAGGTTCCGTCTTGGCTTGGTCCATCCATCTACATCTTCATTACTCACATGTGAGTGTGGTATCACTTTAGATGCAGCAGGTGTTCATATGACTCGTTGTCCATTCGGAGGGCAGAGGATAGCTACCCATGATGCCATTAGGGATGTGGTGTTTGCTATGGCGCGAGAGGGTGGATATCTCACATGGAGAGAGCGTTGGTATGCCTTGCAGTCGACTAGGGTTAGGGCAGACTTGTACTTGGTTCGGGAGGAAACATATTGGAGATCTAGTATTGTAAGAGGAGAGGCATGAAGTTAAGGTGTGAGAAACGAGAGTTGTGAGAAGAGGAAACAACTCTCGACTCCAATGCTCTCTTGTAGCTCTCCGCGTGCATGCAAATCTCACACATTTTGTTAATTCACAATATAGTCATACATACAAACATGTTTGATACGCTACTCATGTTGTTATTGTGTTCTCTCGTCCTCTAAATCCTTGTTGTTTTCTAATACTCTCACGTTATCATATGTAGGTTTCTAATTATTCTCAAGTGGCTGAATCTACTAGTACAAGGTTACGCTCCACATTTCTCTATTCCCTTATTCATTTTTGTTCATCTTACCACACAACATATTATTATCAATTATCTCCAATTCTTCCTACTATCAACCTTTGTATTCTATTTGCATGTGGCACTAAGTTTTGCACTTACAAGTTTCCATAACTACCCCCATTTTAAGTTTCTACAATTGTGAAGCTCTTGAGAGTCTATAAGATCTTTTTTCAATATTTTTATAGTTCAACAACAATTAGTTACTATTCGCCTTTGACTACCCCAATTAGTGGATTACACATCCATTTGATACATATAGATCTTTCTAGACTATGATGCTTTAACAAATATTTGCAACACTTTTTTTTGTTTCCAATACATTTTATTCATACAAAATAGAGATAAAAATATGTGACTTCATTAAAAATCACTTTCATGTAATATTTAAAATTTGGAAAGAAACTCCAATTTGAAAAGATATAAACTGAAAATCTAAATCCCTAACTTGCATTTTTTCCATACAACCAAGATAGATGCCGATAATAATAATTATGTTTAACAAATAAATCAATACATCAAATTTATACTTTATGAAGTTCATCCAATATTACTGCACAATCATATAATCTAGTTGAAATCTAAACCATTCAATCTTATCCTTATCCATAATTTTTTTTAATACATCAATATTTTCTTTGTAGTATTCACAAATCTAAAATCTATTTTACATGCAAAAATTTATCTCAAATGTGTGATAATGCACTTCAATAAGTTAATTCATGACATGAAACACAAGATTATAAATAAATTCAATATTACTTCTATTATCATCATATAAATAATTTAATTCTATAATAATCAATGCATATCAATTAGTTTTTAATTAAAAAATACCACTTGACATGCTACATTTGTAGCTCTTATGTTCTCTATCTCTAAAGATGACAAAATAAATGTAGATTCCAACTTTGATATCCAAAAGATAATGACAATATTAATTAAAATGATCTATGAACACAAACATATAAATCTTATAACTATTTTGGTGAAAAAATTTTGATTCTAATTTTAATTCGAAACATATTTATCCTCTTATATCATGATTTTGTTGCTTGTTTTAGTCTATAAAATGTCTTTTATAACTAATGCAACTAATCAAGGTTACGAGGATATTCATATTCAAATGATTGCATTATGTATATGATTTTTGTTACATCATGATAACATTTTTTTTCCATGTGTCCAACTGAAAGTTACCATTGACATGACATCTCAAATAATAAAACTAAAGTCAATGTTAGACCTATTATTTTCATGAAAAGTAAATCTTGCTTTAGTTTCTACTAATGTGTCACGACTTATGTAGTGGCATCTCTAGTTAGGTAGGTGCGCGTATGCAGGAGCAGATACTGCAGAAGAGCCGCCAGCGCTTAGCGCAGTTCGTACTGGGACTGTCGTTAGGGCCGACAGCGCCGTTAGGGGTCCTAGGGCTCGAGGGGTAGAGTTCGAATTAGGGCTCCTTGGAGGCCAGTTTTCGAAGTTGAGCCTTTGAGATTGTGGCTATGGTGGATAGTAGCTAGTGCGGGGAACCCAGAGTCTTTGAAGCACAAAGTGGGTTTGGCTTGACTGTAATCTCTCTTTTATGCTATGGTTATGAGCGGAGTGTCCTTGTGGACGTTTTGAGTGTAGAAAAGATTACTTCTAAAACTCAAATTGGATTCTGTGATGAGAACTGGGAGTTCTTGGAGCGCTGAAAGTGTTTTGGCGAGTTTGGATCGATGGTAGCTTCGATCCGTTGGCTGTTGAGCATGCAAGGTGTTGCTGGAGTGCAGCCCGTGGTGGTGATCTAGAAGTAGAGTCGATTTGAGGTGGATCTTATCGATTTCGAATTTCTGTATTTTCTGTTTTAGTGTAAATCCGAATCAGAAATTGTCGAGGACGGAAGCGCTGTTGGAAATTGACAAAGTGGGTCGATGCTTATAGTTGTCTTGGAGCATTAATTTGAGATTGGTCGAGAAATATTTCGGACAGAATTGCTAGAAGTCCAAGATTTGGTTTTTCGAAGTTTTCGGGTCGAAAATAGGAGCAGCAGCCTATCAGATTATCATAGAATGTCCGTTTGATCTGAAATTTGGTGGGGTGATAGATTATGTAAAGCTTGGTGCGCGGGGGTAGAGATGTCACATCCAAGGCTGACGGTGTCAGAATTACAAAATTTTGAGGTTTAGGGGTCTGAAATCGAAGTTGAAGATTTTCAGAGTCATGCAGAAGTTTCAAACGGTGTCCGTTTACGAAAAAAAAAATTGCGTTAGGTAGCAAATTGAAAAAGGCTAGTTCAAGGCAACGCCTTATACAACTAGATTACCAGTCTCAGTTTATCGATCTGGAGAGCAGAAGACCTCCGAAATCGAGTTTTTGTGTTTTTAAATGCCCTTCTAAGGCTATGTCAGTCCGGGTTGGGTTGGTTTGACCCATTTGATGGATGTTTTTGAGATGGAGTATTGTGCTTTATGTTTCTTGTGATTGATATACCTCCATCTCTGCTTCCCGTTTGTGCAAAGACGCTTTGTTTGTGTTGGTGCTTTGTTGTTTGGAGTGTTGGAGCTCCCATTGTCTTTGCCGATAGTGAGGCCGGATTTGCGGACCGATCCGGACTATCCATGTTTCTCCCCAAAGAGAGGACTTGCGGACACAGAGACTAGGTGAGTGCCTGCGTGGTGATGGCAGGTTTCGTGTTGCCCTTGTGTTAGCACCTTGTGGTACCTTGGGTACCTTACATTCTGATTTACGGTTTACGATTGCTTGATTCTCGGTTCCAGTTGGGGACCTGTTTTTGTACGGTTGTGGAGGTGATACATTGGTGTCACAGTGGAGTTCTCTGGAGGTTCCGGAGGAGAGACTGCTCGGGTTAGCATTGGGTGCACCCGTAGCGGAGTGCGGTACCAACCTTGGCCTTTGAGGTTCACAGAAGATTCTAATTTGGTTTCGAGAGGACGGAGCGGAAGCTTGGTGATATCTTGGAGTGTGTACCCACACCGTTGTTGTGGGACATGGACGATATCTATGGGGCCACCAAGGGTCCTAGACGATATTCGGGTATAGTTGGCACTATTGAGTTGGATGACTTCATCCAAGAGTTTGACTCATGGTGTGATTTACAGCGGATGCGCAACTCTACGTTGTTTAGTCCGTTTATGGCTTGGAAGGGATTATTCCAGCATTTGGAGGGTCCACCGATGGATGATTATCATGAGTTCCGGCATGAACACCTTGAGGAGATAGAGTTCCGAGACAATCACCGGTCTCCAAACTACATCTCTATTACTTCGGGTACAGTGTTTGGAGGTGCGAGTTCATCCTGTGTACATAGCACTGATGATACGGTTGGAGCTAGTAGAGTTGGGAAGAGTTCAGAGGTCCCAACCTTCAACCCTATTCTGGAGTTCTTTGCACGGTTGAGGAGAGACTACCAAGGGGTGAGAACTGACAAGCTACGAGGCTTGCAGGAGTTTCAACGGAAGACTGGGGAGAGTCTTCAAGAGGCGTATACCCGAATGCGTCGGTTGATCTGTAAGACCCAGGGTTGTACATATATGATAAAATGAAAGTATATCTAAATTGTGCCTAAGTTTATCTTAGTCATGACTATGTTTAGCTAGTTATGGTTAAGTTGGAGGAAAATATAGAGTAACTTTTGGTGTGGTAGATGAGAACTTCTATTTTGTTGTTTAGTATGAGTCAAGGAATAGATTCCATCACATGGCTATCTTGACTTCCCTTGACTTGGACTAGTTTTCATTGGTTGGACTTGGTGAAGACCCTTAAATCTAGGGGCGAGATTGACTTGGTACACTAGAAGTCAATTAGGGAGTAGTTGGGCTTCTAGAAGATCCAAGTGGACCAATTGCATGTTGCCATGTACCCTTTTCATTGGGGTTTGTGATCTCTACCTCGTTTAAACTTGGTAAGAGGAAGTTACATGGTGATTACTTGTAGTTACTAGGGTAAGATTCTAAGTAGTATAAATAGAGAGGTTGAGAAGCACCTCTCAAGTAGTTTTTCAATGGAAGTTAGTTTTGGGAGGAGATAGTGTGGTGATCTTAGTTTTAGGGAGCTTGGTTCTTGGAGATGTCATGTTCGGAGTGGAACCTTGATTCAATGAAGACTTTGATTACCAAAGTATCCCTTTCCTTTGAGTGATATCTTACTCTTGGTGATAATGTGCATAATAGAGCTTGGACTTTGAGAGTTTGTGTAAGAGTGAGCAATAGGATCATGGGCAAAGGGTGGGACTAAGTCCTTCTAGATTCATGATGAGCTTTCAAAAAGCCATCGGAGGTAAACCTGAGTGAGAGTCAGCCGGAGGTCACATTTTTGGTTCCGTTGTCGGGACCTCGGTCTAGAAGGAGAAGAGATGTTCAAATCCGGTTTTATTGCCCGTGAGAGCGCAACGATGAGAACTCATATGGAGAGGACTGTGGGGGAAGAGCGAACGGAGATCATGATGCATAGTAATGTACCATTTGTGTATCCGGTAGTGTTATATGATAGCCTGGAAGTTATTTTGTACATTTTGTTTACTTAAGTGTTGTTTGGGATGAGGCGAGAGTGCTATAGTATGTATTTGGGAGGAAAACTTTATTTTCCAAAGTTTTTCCGATAATTTTATTGATTTTAGATTAGTAGATGGGATACGTTTTGCACTTGAAATAACAGTCATATCATGTCTAGATCAAAAGTTATGATGTTTAGAATTTGCTAGGGTCTTGACGGGTTTTGAAAGATAGCTCTCGGGAAAAAGTGTACAGAGCTTATCAATTCGTGCAAGAATTGAATTAGGATTTGAAACTTTGCACGATTGTATATCAAGAGCTAAGCTACATGTGGGTTTAAATTTAGTTGAGAGATCATTTTTATAGAGAAAGTTATGATATCTGAAGTATAGGGGGTATAAAAGTGAGCAAAACTGCTTTTTACTTTTCAGATTTACTTTTTTGTTGTTTATGGTCATTCCGAGAGAGTGAGTGCATGAGTGTTTTGCATAGTGAGGATGACTTGACACTCATTGGAAAATGGGAGATCAACCTCTTTGGAAGATCCGGTTATCTAAGATACCTCAAGGGCTGGACGTGATTGTTTCAATGGATTCGAACACGAGGGAGTTCAGTGGGTTTGAAGAGAGGACACTAAAAAGTTCCCCGAGAGCGAAACGTGAGAGTTGCTTCTATTGTGGAGAGGAGGGACATAAGCTTGTGAGTTGTCCTTTGAGGACCAAAGATCGGAGGTTGAGAGAGAGACGAAACGTGGGAGAGCTAAACCTTCATCCAGGACCATCATCTCCCCATGAATCCAAGAGTGGAAACTATTGTGAAAATTGTGGAGTGACCGGACTTCCCTTAGGACACGAGTGTAGTGGCGTGAAAGCTCATTGGAGTCACTAGTGGAGGGCTTTGAAGATAAATTGAGTGCGGAATACCGAAAAGTTGAAATCTCCATGTGGCTCAAGTTCTAATCAAGATGGAGATCATTTTCAGAATGATCGAGAAGATGTCGATGAGGGGTAAGGCTCATAGTGTGTTTAGGAGAGGAGAGAGCCATGGCAATCTTGGACCAACCAATTCCGTTCATTTTGCCATTGATGAATTACTCTAGAATGGAGCTAGTTTTGTTTGTGTTGTATTAGGGAGTCCCGTATAAATTTCCAACAACAACGACAAAAGGAGTTGGAAATGGGAAGCTTCCGGTGTTCTATGGGAGAGAGAAAGAAGATGTAGAATCTTTTGTGAGAGACTTCAAGAGGGCATGCATAGGAAACAATGAGAGAAGGAAACCCGAATGGGCTATCCTTTTGCCCGACTTCTTGGAGGATTCTGCATTGAAGTGGTACAATGAGTACAAGAAGGAGCATGTGGAGGAAGACACTTGGGAGAGTTTGACGGAGAATCTTGTTGAAAACTTTCTTCCGGATGAAAGTTACGAGAAGCTGATGTGTGAAGTCACCTTTTGAAGCAAGGAGAGAGTGAGAAGGTGAGATCATACGTAGAGAGAACGGAGAAGTCGGAGTCACGCTTTTCGTGTGGTGTTGAGAAAGAGTGGAGACGAGGTCGAGCCAACCATGGTGGGGATTGTGGCGATGTTGACAAAGAACTTCATTGGAGGTTTGAAGCCTCAGATTCAAGCAAGGTGAGATATGAAAAGCCCTCTTCTAAGGTTGAGGCTATTCGCATTGCTATTCGAATGGAGGAGAGCCTAGAAGACGATGATTCTAGCTTGGTGGCTAGAGAAGCATCACCACCCGTTGTGGTTAGAATGGCAACTCCTATCGTTGTTGCTGCGCGCCAAGTAGTAAATTCTCCAAAGGTAGACTTGCACCATGAGTTGAAATCTATCACGTAAACACTTCGCTGATCTCAAGATTAACGTAGTACAACTATGGGAGAGGAGGAATCGAGAATGTAGGGAGGATCTAGAGGGTATGGGAATTATCCTCCAAAAGGAAATCCACCACAAGGGAACTTCACGGTTTCATGCTTTAGTTGTGGAGGCCCTCATTTCCAACGAAATTGTCCTAATCCTCGACAACATGATGGAGTTAGACACAACAATTCTACTCCCCGCTCCAAGTCAATCGAAGGATAAGGGAGTAGCGTCTATTGATGTGTTTCCTCATCGGTGCACGTTTGAGAAGGGAGAGAGCTCTATAAGTTCCAGAGTTGATATTCTTGCACACGAGAAGAAGAGAGCAAGATTTGCGGAGGAGTCCATCTCAATGGAAGATCAACCAAGCCGAGCACTCGATCCAAAGGTGTGAGTCAACCGAGAGCACCGAGAAAGAAGTTGGGAATGGATGATTTCTCCATTTCATCTACCCAAATCAAATACGACGTGGTGGAGGATGTGGGGAATCAAAAAGCCAATATAACCGTTGTAGAATTGATTGCTCTAAATCCTACGATAAGAAAGGAGTTGAGGGGCCTAAGCTCCAAAAGGACCAAGAAGCGGCGATCCAAGGGGAAAGCTTCCATGGCGAATGTTGGAGTAGGAGTGGTGGATGCCGCTTTGCCTCGGAGGTATGCACTCGAGGCTTCAAGATTGAAGTACGCATTAATGGACGTGATGTTTCGGATGTACTAGTGGATGGTGGATCTGCGGTGAATGCCATGTCGAACGTTTGTTGAAGAAGTTGGGGATGAAGCTTTCAAGACCTTCCAACATCATTGTTGGGATGGCCAACAAGCAAAAGGTGCGACCCATTGGAGTGGTGGACAAGGTGGTGGTAAGTGTGATGGGAGTTCAAACCTTGTTGTCCTTTCAAGTGCTTGAGGAGGCTAGCTACGACTTGTTGTTAGGAAGACCTTGGTTGAGGGCCGTGAGGACAACTGATCGGTGGCATAAGGGTTACCTTCGTATAGGGCCGAAAAACCATCGAGTGAAGGTCCCTCTCACAAGTGGCGGAGGAGCGGTCTCGGACTCGGATAGACCTCACAGTGATTACTCGTAGTCCGAGAGTGAAGAAAGTGGTAGTTTTTTCGGAGGTTGACACCAACATGTCGATCGATGAGGAGACATCATCCGAAGATACCTCGGACGATGATGTTCAAGTTCAAGTTCTTGTTTGCAATGGATTTACTTCCTAGGCCGGGGTGGTGAAAGATCCCGACAAGATGAAGATGAGTAAAGATGAGATAACTCGACGGCTCTCCACTCTCAAGTTTGGTCCCAAGGTTACTATGGAGGAGAAGTCAAGGTTCTTGGATATATTTCGAAAAATATATCCATGTCTTTGCCTTTAGCTACAAGGATTTGAAGGAAGTAACCTTAGAAACTCATCGCATTGAGTTAGAGGAGAAGGCTCGTCCCAAAGACGTCGAAGCAACGTCGGATAAATCCACCAACGGCTGTGGTGGTCAAGGAGGAGATCGACAAGCTAAAGGATGCGGGTTTCATCTATGAGGTAGAGAATTCTGAATGGGTTTCTCCTATTGTGATAGTCAAGAAGAAGAATGGTAAGCTACGTGTATGCGTAGATTACAAGAAGTTGAATGCTATCACAAAGAAGGATTATTATCCTTTGCCATTCATAGATGAGATTCTAGAGGAGGTGGCGCGTCATGAGTGGTATAGTTTTGGAGATGGTTATAGTGGTTATAACCAAATTCAAATTGCTCCCGAAGATCAGCTCAAAACCACTTTTACCACGCCATGGGGAACTTTTGCCTTTAGGGTAATGCCCTTTGGTCTATGTAATGCTCCAAAGAACTTTTCAGAGGTTCATGAATAAAGTGTTTGAACCCTTCCTTGGGAAGTTTGTTCGAGACTTTATTGATGATTTTTGTGTATACGGTAAGAAGGAGGATCACTTTGATCATTTGATCAAAATTCTACAACGGTTGGAGAAAGCCAAGGCCTCGCTCAATCCAGAAAAATGCATTTTTGGATGTGAGGAAGGTTTGTTGTTAGGGCACATCATCTCCAAAGATGGTATAGCGGTGGATCGAGAAAAAGGTGAAACGCATCCTCGACTTACCTTTTCCCGGTGGCGTTGACCAAGTTGAGGCGCTTCCTTGGAATGGTGGGATACTATCGACGGTTCATCTTTTCCTTCTCCAACAAAGCTTATGCCTTGACGGTTTACATGAAGAAGGGGACGGATTACGATTTAATCCTCAAGGATGGAGAGGCAAATTGTGGCGTTCGAACTTCTTAAGAAGGCGTTGGTAACGGCTCCTATTTTAGCCAAACCAAATTGGGGTAAACCTTTCATTCTCTACACGGATGCATCAAACATTGCTATAGGATGCACTCTAAGCCGGTTAGATGAAGATAGCCATGATCATCCAATTGCTTATGCTAGTAGACGGATGGTGCGGTGAGAGAAATTATTCAAGGATCGAAAGGGAGGCTTTAGGCTGTGATCTTCTCACTCAAGAAGTTTCGACACTATCTATTGGGAGGGAAGTTTACTATCGTTCTTGACCACAAGGCTTTGAAGTACATTTTCAACAAGCCTAATGTTTGAGGGTAGGATAGCCGGATGGAAGTTGTTCTTGGCGGAGTTTGATTACATCATTGAGGATCGACCCGGTAAGAAACATGCCAATGCCGATTTGATGTCTCGAGCATACGATGAGGAAGGAGATCAACCAGGTGGATGATACATTTCCGGATGAGGATTTGTCGATGATGGACACCATAACAAAGGTACCGGCTGAATACAAGGGGATATGGGATTTCATCTCGGAGGGAGAGTTTCCCCAAGGCATGCATTCACGGGAGAGGAATGCATTGGTGAAGCGATGTGAACCTTATACCATCATAGAGGGCGTGTTGTTTCATCAAGGAGCGATGGACTACTTCGGAAGGGTTGTTGGAAGGGAGGAGTCAATTCAACTTATGAAGGAGTTTCATGAAGGCTCGGTATGTGGAGGACACTTTGCGGGGAAAGGTAACCGCATTTAAGATCCTAGATGCAAAGGCTATCATTGGAAGGGCATTTTCAAAGATTGTGTGGAATTTTGCAAGAGTTGTGATGTGTGTCAAGCTTTTGCTAAAAAAGTCCATGAAAACCCCTCCTTTGACATCGGTTCCTATTTTAGGTCCTTTTTGAAAAGTGGGGAATAGATTTTGTAGGACCCTTGAATCTTACTCCTCGGGGGTAACAAGTTCATTGTGGTAGCTACAGATTATCTAACCAAGTGGGTAGAAGCTAGACCTCTAAAATCTACTAGTGAGGAAGAAGTGGGTAGATTTCTATATGAGAGGATAATAACTAGATTCGGATGCCCTCTAGAAATTGTATCGATAGAGGTGGTGAGTTTGTTGGAAGCATTATACAAGCCATGCTAGGTCATTTCTCCATCAAGGCACGGGTGACTACTTCCTACAAACCAAATGCTAATGGGTTGGCGAGCGAACCAACTATACGCTTTTTTGCATGATGTTGGCCAAGGATGCGGACATGGACGGGGAGCAAGCAAAATTGGGACAAAAAGGCTGCATGCTATCTTGTGGGAGTATCGGACGACTTGGAAGACATCAACGAGGTACTCACCTTTCCGTATGGTATATGGTGTCGAGTCAAAGCTTCCAATTCAATTTGATTTGACGACCTTCTTAACTATCCAACGGAAGTTAAAGAGGAAGAATGGAGTAGAAGCTATCAAATCAAGATGTCAACAACCTGTTGAGCCGGAGGAGGCTCGAAATGTGGGCCATGGTGCGTGTGGAGGCGGGCTCAACAATTGCAGAAGAAGTATCATGATAATCGATTTGGGGCCGAAGAAGATGAAGATTTTCAAAGAAGGTGATTGGGTAATGCTTTCTACGATTCCATTAGATATAAGAGAGCAAGAAAGAAATTTCTTCCAAAGTACTTTGGTCCTTTCATAGTTCACAAGGTGTGGGGGAAACTTTACTTACGATTTGAAGGAGTTGGGAGGACGACATTTTGACCGGGTGAATCACGACAAGTTGAAGCCGTTTCATCGATTTATCAGATTCTTTCACTCAGGGGACGGAGTGAAATCTTGGTCCGGGGTAAATGTAAGACCTGGGGTTGTACATATATGATAAAATGAAAGTATATCTAAATTGTGCCTAAGTTTATCTTAGTCATGACTATGTTTAGCTAGTTATGGTTAAGTTGGAGGAAAATATAGAGTAACTTTTGGTGTGGTAGATGAGAACTTCTATTTTGTTGTTTAGTATGAGTCAAGGAATAGATTCCATCACATGGCTATCTTGACTTCCCTTGACTTGGACTAGTTTTCATTGGTTGGACTTGGTGAAGACCCTTAAATCTAGGGGCGAGATTGACTTGGTACACTAGAAGTCAATTAGGGAGTAGTTGGGCTTCTAGAAGATCCAAGTGGACCAATTGCATGTTGCCATGTACCCTTTTCATTGGGGTTTGTGATCTCTACCTCGTTTAAACTTGGTAAGAGGAAGTTACATGGTGATTACTTGTAGTTACTAGGGTAAGATTCTAAGTAGTATAAATAGAGAGGTTGAGAAGCACCTCTCAAGTAGTTTTTCAATGGAAGTTAGTTTTGGGAGGAGATAGTGTGGTGATCTTAGTTTTAGGGAGCTTGGTTCTTGGAGATGTCATGTTCGGAGTGGAACCTTGATTCAATGAAGACTTTGATTACCAAAGTATCCCTTTCCTTTTGAGTGATATCTTACTCTTGGTGATAATGTGCATAATAGAGCTTGGACTTTGAGAGTTTGTGTAAGAGTGAGCAATAGGATCATGGGCAAAGGGTGGGACTAAGTCCTTCTAGATTCATGATGAGCTTCCAAAAAGCCATCGGAGGTAAACCTGAGTGAGAGTCAGCCCGGAGGTCACAGATCAGTGTTATCCATGGGGTGACAGAGGCACAAGCTGTCCAATATTGGTATGGGATATTGGATAGGGAGTTGAGACGTAGAGTGAGAGATGCTACCTTACTATAGGAGACATCACCTACGTTGGCCATTGTGTTTTGTCTTGCAGAGCTTATTGAGCTCAACATGCAAGAAGAGAGGGTAGTGATTGCTGGGTTCAGCAAGGATTCACCATCTTCATCAACGTCTTCACGTTATCAATCTACAACACAAATCCGGAGTGGTTATGGTAGACATGTGGGACAGTCTCGACCATCCGGACCAGTGGTGAAGGTGCGAAGATCCGCACCATTACCATCCTTTTCAGGTCAACAATCGCTTGTTGGGATGGTATGTTGGACATGTGGTGGACCTCATCACAAGAAGGATTGCCTTCAAGGTCGAAGGATGGATCCTGTTGGAGTAAAATTATGTGAGCATTGTCACATACATGGTCACATGATGGATCGATGTTTTGATCTCCATCCAGAATTACGATCAACAAGAGTTGCCATGGCAGTTTATGGAAGAGGACGAGGAGTTCAAGGTGGCAGGGGTGGTGGTAGAGGACCAGCCCCTACTCAAGTGTTAGCCCATGAGGCTAGTCATGAGGTGAACATGGCATCTCGATTGGAGCAGTTGGAGCAGAAGATAGCAAGTATGGCTATAGCCCAACAAAGATCAGATTCTGAGTGCTTGCCTCTACATCATACGATGGAGATGTTGTGGAGTACATGTGCGCAATGGCACAACCATGTGCAATTCTTTGTGACTCGTAGTGCGACACATACTCTTGAGTCTAGAGGAGCATATGTGGAGTTGGATCCACAAAGAGGGAGGCTAGCCAACAAAGTTAGACTTCCTCAGTCTTTCACATTGTCTGAGGCATTGAACACCTCATCCATGGCTCCTACATCACCTATTGGAGAGATGAGGGTGCAAGCCAATGTGGATGTCCTTGGAGATGGAGCAAGTAGGGACAAGCCATCAACATCGTCTGAGGAAGCATCCAGCGCAATGTTGGGGGCGGCAAGGACTCTTGTTCATTCTCCTGTTTTCTCAGCCCAGGATTTATTGGAGTTGGGGGTGTCATCATCTCATATACTACGATTGGCAGCCACACTTTGCGAAAGCAAAGAGGATATGTTGGTTGCTTCTAGTTGTGTGAGCACTAATAGTGTTGATCTTGGGATCAGGACAGCTACTAGTGGAACTTGGCAAGTTGCTGCCGCTCGAATGATGGAGTTATCAGCAAGGCCGGCATACGAGCGTACCAGGGTGTCACCGAGTGCGGTGATGTTGGATAACGTAGTGGTGTGTTCTGTTTGGTCGGACCTTCAGGAAAGGTTTATCGACCTCAACGCGTGTTGTTGGATTCTGGTGCACAACCCCTTATGTTGGGTAAGGATGCACCGCTTGGTCTTGGTTTGCGAAAAGACCGATGTGGAGAGATGTCCATTCCGCATTCGACATCTCTTGGAGGTTCTAGTGATGCCCCCGGCACCATACATCACCGGGATGGCGTTGATCGTGCAAGTACAACCGGATCATGTCACGTATAGCTCTACAACGCGAGCACGTCTTTGTGGTTACACTTGCGAGGAGTCCTATGATGTATTGGTGGGTGCGGCGGTGTTATACCCGATGGGGTTTAGCATTGATTATTGGGAGGAGACGACCTCTTATCGGCCGGGTTGGCAATCCGGGAGGGCCGAGTGAGTCGACACCCTGCATGCGATTCATCACCGGTTCTAGGCCTTTACCAAGTGGAGGTTTGGCTTATGTTGCAGCCTTCAGTACTTGTGTTACTTGGCCTCGTGATTTGTTGGAGGGTAACATGGATGCTCATGATAGTCATGGTCGAGAGGATGTGACTATCATGCCAAGTCTTAGTGGAGTAGTGTCATCCACGTTGGATGGAACACTAGGTACTTCATGTATGTAGCTACAACAGATGGCTAATCAGCTCATACATCAGGCTTGGAGTGAGTCTTTTGCTCCGGAGAGGGAGGAGACGAAGGAAGTTATTCCCACTTCCACTATGTTATCCCCTTTAGATACAACACCTATTGCTTGGCAGTATCCAGAGGAGGGTATATGTGTGCTGGATCTGTTTGGAGGGATTAGCATAGGTTTGGTTGTTTGTTTTGCATTCCTGGGTATACGAGTACATCGATACTTGTATGTGGAGCGAGATGAGATTGCAAGGCGTGTCTCATTATGCCATGTGGCACAGTTGGTGAGGAGATACCCGGATCTTCTACCGTGTTGGCGGTCAAAAGGATATCAACGAGCCTTGCCGTCGATATTTTGTTGTTGGGGGACGCAAGACCTTGCTCGGCATGGCACCATACATTTGGTTATTCTTTGGATGGCCATGTCGGGGACACACACGTCTTTGGTAATGGTCATGGGTTACGTGATTCACGTTCGGCATGTTTTGGGAGATGTTACGTGTGTTACGTTCTCTCCGAATCTATGCGTACATATTCTTCGGCATACATTTTGGAGAATGTTCCCTTGTTGGGTGATCCACGTGCACGGGTGATGACGAGTGCACATCACGGCGGTCATGGATTGGACCAAGGTATTGTTGGATGCGGCGAGTAGGATCTCGTGCACACCGTCCATGTCTATGGTGGACAAACCTTCTTCCAAGTGAGGTTTTATTGCGAGCATATGACGGAGTGGAGAGGCCCTCACATCTCACAAAGGAGAGTATTTTGGATGTGGGTAGACACTCTCAAGGCGGTGGTCTATCTTTGACAGTCACCCATGGCGGTGGTGAACCTTGTGGGTCGCCCAAGAGCTGCATTACCCACGTTGTTGAGTTACCCGACTTCCCATGCTTATAGAGAGGAGGACCTGGACTTGTATGGGATTCTCGCTTGCAGCGGTTGGTGGAACCCAACGCTGAAGAGAGAGAGCGAGCTATGGGATTTTGTACCGGTACTACAGAAGTACCTACATTGTTAGAGGCTTCACGACGTCAGGTGTTGGGTCAGGCTATGGACCGGAACTGTTTGACATGGATTGTGAGCCTTGGATTGGCCGAAAGTAGACGCATGAGATCCACATGTATGACTGCAAGACCATTTGTAAGCTCTTTGCCTACTGAGACGGTGGAGGCAAAAGCTAGGGGCGAGAAGTGCCCAAGATCTCATCCTTGGTCTTATGGGGATGTTAGAGAACGAGAGGTAGGGTCTTCTTCGAGTATCGTTGGAGTTTTTTGCATGGAGCACGCGGTGGTTACCACTTTTGACCTTTGTGATACAACACAAGAGGTTACAACTACAGTAGCAGGAGTTGTTCACACTGAGATAGTGGAGCCTGGTATGAGAGAGCAGAAAAAGCTCTATGCTCAAGAGGTTATCATTTAGCAACCAGATACTATGTCTTCTATCTCTAGTGTCGATGGAGAGGAGATTTGGGATATTGAGATTGGTCTCAAAGTGACAGGAGAAGAAAGACGTAGGGTGTGGAGGTTTCGAGGAGTTTCGTAAACCGTTTTGTCTTCGCATGAAGGATTTAGGCTGTTTGAAGGGACCTGGCATACGGATTGACTTGACAACAGATGCACTAGTCTTCCGTCGTCCCTATCGATACAGTGATATGGAGAAAGATCTGATCCAAAGTAGGTGTCAAGACCTTCTTGAGGCTAGATTAGTGGAGATATCATATGGAGAGTATGCCTCTGTTGTGGTGATGCCAGTCAAGAAGGATATACATGGCAATTATACAGATAGACGCATGTGTGGTGACTACCAATCCATCAATCGACAGACAAAATCTGATCGATATGCTATGCCTACACTGAGGAGATCTTTGATGCGATTGGGCATGCAAAGGTTTTCAAGACATTGGATTTACGAAAGGGATATCATCGGTTGCGGATTCGAGATGAGGATAAGGCCAAGATAGCCTTTTTGGGCAATTGATTCGCATGGCAAGGATGTGTTGTATCGGTGGAAGTTCTTACCATTTGGGTTGAAGAATGCACCCCGCCGAGTTCCAAAGAGTGATGGATAGGATCCTAGCGGATTTGATTGTGCCGAGCCTACATCGATGATATTCTAGTGTATAGTGCTACGGTGAGGGAACATGAGATACATTTGCGGGAGGTATTTGAGCGACTGATTGCTCATGGCCTCAAGTTGCATCCTGGAAAGTGTAAGTTCTTTCGGGAGCGTGGTAGAGTACTTGGGTCATACCATATACCCAGGAGGATTGGGAGTTCAAAGAAACCAAGGTGGAGGCAATCTTGCGTATTCCACAACCCTCGGATGTGAGTAGGGTTCGAGCTTTCCTTGGACTTGCAAACTTCTATCGTCCGATATGTGCGAGGATTTAGCACTATTGCCAAAGCCTTGACAAAGGTGACAAAGCTAGATCAAGAGTGGAGTTGGGGAGATGAACAGAGAGAGCTTTTGTTGAGCTCAAGGGAAGGTTGACATCTGCCCCTATTTTGAGGAGACCCGTGAGAGGTCGTCCGTTTCAAGTACATACTTGATTGGAGTATGTTGGGTTTGGGGAGCGTGCTTACCCAACATGATGATGAGGGGAAGGAGTTTGTAGTGGCTTATGCAAGTCGTTCCAACAATGCGGCGGAGGCAAAGTATAGTTCTTATGAAGGAGAATGTTTGGCGCTTGTTTGGGCGGTGGCACATTTCAGATGTTATTTGTTTGGAAACTCCTTCACTCTCATCACTGATCATCAACCATTGAAATGGTTGATGGAATCAGACAAGCTTACAGGAAAGCTTGCATGATGGGATCTTATCCTACAAGAGTATGATTTCACGGTTATTCATATACCTGGAGTGGTGAACCGTGATGCGGATGGGTTAAGTCGAAACCCATGTACAAGTCAAGTTGACGAAACCGGGGCTCGATGGCACGGTGATACTGATGAGGAGATGGTGCCGGGTTGGCATGCATATGCCTTTTTGAGTATGTTGGCGCTTGAGAGCTATATGATATCTCTCTTGGATCAAAGAGCAGATATATTAGCCTTGGACACTGAGACTCAAGACGGTTTGATCGTAAACCGAGACATCCATGATGACATGCTGGTGTTGGAGTATCTTCGTACCGGTGCTTTGTTGGGCACCTTGAGTGCAAAGGAGCGGGATCGAGTTTTACAGAGAGCTCGACGGTTCAAGTGGGAAGGTAGACACCTTCTTCGAGTATGGGGAGATGGCAGCGTTCGTGTTGTGCCACTTCCATCTCAGAGAGCACAGTTGGTCAGACATGCTCATGAGGAGTTAGATCATTTTGGAATAAAGCGGACATATAGCTTACTTCAAAGTCACTATTGGTGGAGAGGTATGCAAACTGAGGTGCAGCAGTTTGTGGTGAGATCTATGGTATGTGATCGTGTTTGAGCATCATTCAATGCCCCTACACCACAACTACATCCTCTACCGATTATGGGACTTGGTTATCGTTGGAGCTTGGATTTTGCAAGACCTTTGCCATTGACTATACGACATCATCGATATGTGTTGGTCATGGTGGAACATTTCTCCAAGTGGATTGAGTTGGTGGCCTTGCCTCGACAAGTCAAGTGAGGGAACGAATTATGCGTTCTTAGGCTGCCGATGCTTAGCCGATTTGGTGCACCAAATAGTAAGTGTTGACCGATCGTATTGAGTTTTTGGGCGAGTTTCAGGCTTTGTGTGATCGAGCGTTGATCGATCATCGTACCACCTCAAGAGATCTTCCTGAGGCTGATGGTCTAGCAAAGAGAGTTGTTCAGACGGTGAAGAGAGGACTGCGAAAGTTTGGCTTGGAGCAAGGTCATCTGGGAGACTAGGACATCCAGCTACCATGGTTGGCCATGGGTTATCGATTTAGCCGGCAAGCATCTCTAGCGTCATTCTCACCGTACTTTTTTATTATATGGTAGAGATCCGGACTTACCCGCAAATTATCCGTAGAGAGTCGGTGAAGTTTTGGACTTGGATAACCCTGATGTTTGGGTTAGGGTGTGTTCTCAAAGGGCAGAACTCTTCCGTAGAGTCATGCCCATGGCATTTGAAAACCTTGCTATTGCTCAGCATAGAGATACTTTGCGTTATGCTACCATCCGAGGAGGTGGATATCGACCTTCAATTCGCAGATTTCATGTTGGTGATTACGTTTACTTGCAGCAGAGTGCACCGACCACATTGGATGTAACGGCTGGTCGCACGATTCTACGAGTACGTGAGGTTTTACCTTCTGGAGTTTTGGTATTGGAGGGTCGTGATGGTGTGATTTGGAAGGATCATGTGCGTAATTGTGCGCCATGTCACCTTCCAAACATTGATGGTACTATGGATCCAAGCCTGGCAGTTGTACGTGCAGGCTTGAGATGTATGTTATGTGGATTAGCTGGTGGAGCATCCCGTATGTTGATTTGTGATTCTTGTTCGAGAGGATGGCATATGTCATGTTTGACACCTCCTCTCAATGCGGTGCCCAGTGGGCGGTGGAGATGTCCTCGATGCGTTAAGCAGGTTTGACCATTACATGATATGGATTGCAGATATGCGACTAACGATGGGGCATTGTAGCACCCGGCCTCCTGATCTTAGCCCCACGAAGGGCATATCATGTTATGGACTAGATGGCTACCTGGTGTTAGAGGGACCTAACCGCCCGCTTAAAGGGCGATTGTGGTACACTTGTGTGTTGGTGTATGACGATCTATGTGTTGTGATGTTTAATGTGACAAATATGTATGTTGTGATGCGATATGTATATGCACGACACCGGCCACGACTTATGTAGTGGCATCTCTAGTTAGGTAGGTGCGGCGTATGCGGAGAGCGGATCTAGCCGATTAGAGCTAGTTGTGCAGTTAGCGCAGTTCGCACTGGGACTGCCATTAGGGCCGACAGCGTCGTTAGGGGTCCTAGGGCTCAAGGGGTAGAGTTCGAATTAGGGCTCCTTGGAGGCCGCCAAGTTGAGCCTTTGAGATTGTGGCTATGGTGGATAATAGCTAGTGCGAACCTCAGGTCTTTGAAGCACAAAGTGGGTTTGGCTTGACTGTAATCTCTCTTTTATGCTATGGTTATGAGCGGAGTGTCCTTGTGGACGTTTTGAGTGTAGAAAAGATTATTGTGGTACACTTGTGTTGGTGTATGATGATCTATGTGTTGTGATGTTTGATGTGACAGCGATGTATGTTGTGATGCGATATGTATGTGCACGAAAAATGAAACATGGTTACAAAATCTCCCTTGTTTTAAAATGCAACATGCTTGTTACACAAACAATCTTGATTAATAAATATATATAAACTAGATTTTGAGTGAGTTTTCAAAATGATTTATAACTAATGAATATACATTTTATTCAATCAAATATTCAATTTTGGAATATTGATGATATCTAATTCATGTTTCTCTAAACATGAATTAGATATTAGATATCTTCTCAATCTCAAACTCTTCATGATTCTCTATGATTGTAGATAATACAAATGGGACAAAAGGTTTGTAAACGGCTTGATTTGTGGTATTTGTTGTATATTGTTGCAAGTGTGATACATCAAGTATGAGCTGTAATATCATATGGGACAAAAATTTTAATTTGTAAGATATTTTGTCCATGTGTTAGAATATTACAAATAGACCAAAGAAACAAGCGTTATGTTTAGATGTTCACCAATGATACATTGATAGTGGACAACCAAATTCAATCAAATCTTTTAATAATCAACTCATTGAAATGAATTAATTTTAAAAAGTATTTTCATAGTGATTTATTAATTTTTTATTTGCTTCATTTCACTCTTTGTGAATGACATGTTCAAAATTTTTTATCAATGTGATTTTGGTTGAAAACTCTTATATTTTGGTAATGTTTGCCCAAGTTGAAGATTTCAAAGATCAAACATTATACATAAAATAAAAAAAAGACATTTTTTTGGATACTTTAACAAATTGTTATATGGATGTAATATGAAGATTCCATATTCAAAGTATGAATAAAATACATACAATAAAAGGAGACATTTTTGCACATGTATTTATAATTTTTTTATATGAATGTTATATGAAGATTCAACAAAAGGTAAAAAAAATTTCACTCCTTATGTTTTTTTGGTGTGAATGTTTAAAGTATATACATATTCCAACATGATCTTTTTATGTTTGAATATTTTTGTATGATGATATTTAATAGACATGGTTTATTTTGTTTAGAATAAACTAAACAAAGTTTTCAAAACAAGCTAATAAAATAAGCGCCATGCAATTCTTGACCATGACTTTGTTTAAGCCATGATTCAAAAAACCTAATCTAGATACAAATGAGCGAGTTAACATGTAATTACCATATTTGTGATAGTCTGTGATATGTCAAATATGTAATGAATCAAGTTAGTCAATTTATCCACAAAAATCACAATCAAATCGCAAGTTTATAGTCAAAACTAAAATCATAATAATATGTTATTAATGTTACTCTAAAATGAAAAGGATGCAATAAAGCTTTTTGAATTTTAGTTTCTAAATTTTTTTTGCTAAAATTTTACGTAGGAGTCCACATCTTTTGACATTTTCATCAATATCACACTTGTTACAAGCTCTTTAAAATATTTTCAGTTTTCATATTCTTGCAAAGATATTTTTTTACTCCAAGAATATGTAAGAATTTGGTTATAAAAAAACTCTTGTACTCCTCCTTAGATTTGCACCATTTTTTTTGTCAATGTTGATTCAAGCTGGAAAGCTCTCATGCAAAGCTCATTGGAATTTATTTTTTATAGGTTCATTTATGTTCAAACTGTATACAAAAATATTTTCACAACTCTCTTTGCTTTGGGTAAATTTTTAGATGTTACAACCTTCCACATTTATGACAACAGTTTTTCAATTAATCACTTGTTATATTACAAGGCAATATGCATACCCAACGTACACAAGTAGTCATAAATCTTAATTGTTTAAAAGAAATGACTTCAGATTTTTGACACAAACTTTTGAAAATTCAAGTAACAAATTTTACAAGTTTTGTTGATCAAAACTTCCATAAGAAAATGTTAGAGGCAATGTCTTAATCTTGATAGTCAACATAGTCATATAATTTTGATTATATATAAAAATTTAAGCTGCCATAACGTTTTCAAATCTCATAAAAGACACTAAAATTTTAATCTAAAAAAAAATAAGCATTGTGAACTATATGGATAATAAACCAAATCATTCCAAATATTAACATTATTTGAAGAATATTTTCATATATATTTTAGGATCTTAATTTTGATTTTTCAACTTCAAATTATTATAACATATTTAGAGAGTCTTTGTTTCTATCAATCTTTGTTTTCACTTCATAGCTTTTGGTTAGAGCTTCAAAATTCATTCTTTAAATCCTCGAAAATAGTTTACAAATGGTGAATACTGTGCCTCAAAAGACTTTCTTAAATTTGTGAGAGCTTTCAAATATTTTTTTAATCTATACTTATTAGTCCAAAAATTATGTTCAATGAGAATGAAAGATAAAGTTTTATATCCAAAGTGATCAAAATGACTTCATTCTAAATAAGACTATTAAATCAAACCTAAATATATCATTTAGCTATTATCAAGTTAGTTATTATTATTATATAATCAAAATAACAAGTCAAAATATTATAAATATAAAAATCGGAAATTTTGTTAATTATAATAATATTACTTGTTAAGTTATCTGTAATTAATTTACTCATGGCTTTTTTTGATAGAAAATAATGATAGATCAAAGTCCATGTGTTGAAAATGATCATTGCTTGAAAATCCATAGTTATTGAATTCATTGCAAATTCTTAGGTTTAAAATTAAAATTTACTTTAAAATTATATATATAGTCTAAAAAATCTAATGAATTGATAATTTTTAATATAAAAGTAATATCAAAGTGATATATTCATCATATTCAAAAATGATACCTAATATTGATAATAAACAAAGTGGTCATTTTTTCATCTGAAAACTCATGTTTTATTGTATTTATATCTCATATTGATTCATTTCAATCAAATAAAATTTTCCTAGTCAACAAAGTGATATTTTAGATATGTTTTTTTTTGCACTTAATCAGTCTTTATATATAATTAAATTCAAGATAATAACGTTGACAACCATATCAATATCTATAATACATATAATGATTTAATTTATGGACTCTTTATAGCTTTATCGTGATATATAAAATTATCTTGAAATAAAATATTATCGCCATGACAAACAACTTTAAATATTGTAATATCATTTTTTTTATTCAATTGTCTCGTTACAACACAATTACAAGACATACAATGGCTAAATCATAAGATTTTGTCAAAACCATTATACATAATCTTTTGTCTTGACAAATTTATGTTACTGCTCATGAATAGCCAAATCTCAATTTTTTTAACTTTCAGTTTTATGTACATTCATGATGTTCTCATTGATAGAATCAAACATCATTTGATGTCATAAATATAACTCAATTTTCATCTCTATGATGTAGTTGATGCAAGAAATTCAAATAAAAACATATGCAAGTTTTATTTTTATTTTGCATATATTGTCTTCATGTTGAATTTTTTAAACAATCCACTTATGAAATTTGTTGTTTAAAGATAGTTGTTGTTCAAGAAATTTGTTGTCTTAAAATTCATCAACTTGTGATTAATTTCATTAACAAACAATTTATTCATCAATAGTACTTCTAATGTTTTAGCAAGACCGATGATTAATTAATCTCTTTCATGAGAACGATATTTTTGTTTACCTGTCACTTACTTTTGAGACAAAAAAAACAACGGATATGAAATGTACTTTTATAAATGTTAAATATTCAAGTCATATTTGTACATGATGCATTGATGGATCATGATGGTTGGTCATCTTGATGAAATATATGGATAAAACATATTTTAACATAGATATTAAGGCTTGAAAAAAAAGAAATTTTTTTTAGCAAATATATGATAAAATTCGGTAAGATAATTTATTTATAATTCATTTTTATGACTTTAATATTTCTCATTTATCATTTCGATTTATTAAGTCATGACTCTATGACTCCAATAATCAACTTTTGATTCATATAACTCATTTTTTTGATTCAAATCAATTATTACATAAACACACATTTAGGGATATTTTGACCCAGGGTAAATTTCCTTTATTCTCATATGAGTGGGAATAAGTCAAGTTTGAAGGTTCCATTTGACAATCGAACGACACAAGGGACGAGTTCAGGGGCTAGACGAAACGAGATGGCAGTCATGAAGATAGGAGGAGCCGGATTTGATATTTTCAAATATGATGGACGTGGTGACTATCTTCTATGGGAGAGGCAAGTCAAAGTCAAGTTGAAGGCTTCCGGTTTGGGCAAGTCATTGAGGCCTAAACCCTCTACATTCAATGATGAAGACTATAAGGACCTTCAGGAGCAAGCATTTAGTATTGTTATACTCCATCTACAACCTTCAATTCTGAAGCAAGTTGATGAATATGACAATTGTACTTTATTGTTTGAGACTCTTCAGTGACAGTTTAATCGCTCCACATCCCTCACATACATTCAAGGATGGATCTATCTATAATAAAAATCCGAGAGGATAACAAAAACGCTATAAGTGTTGTCTTTTCCATCGATAATAAAACTATCCTTCCACACAAAATTGGCAAAGATGTTTGTTTTCATGTCAAGTCTCCTATCACATACTCAAAGGTGCATGGTTTGATGATATCACCAAAAATGCCAATGATCCTCCCATCAAAGTTGATGGAAGGACGGGATATTTTGAAAGTGATATGAATGGAGGTGAAGGAGAAATTGTGCAAAGTAGGTAGGTGGGTGACAAGAAATACTAGATAAGAGAATAACAAATGTCACTTGTGGATCCCCTAATAGAGGAAGATCATCTACATGTTGTACATACTTGGCAAGAGCCATGTCTAGGTGGCATGAGATAAAGTCTTCGAACCTTGCTGGCATTTCAAAAATGTGTATGCCTTTTATCGATGGCATACATCCCTCTAGAAGCTGGGGATAAGCAGGAATGTTCTAAGGAGACCATGCCCTACACTTTGCCTCTCAAGTTTACAAAAAGCTTGGTAGTCAAGTAATCAAACACATGTCTAATTTGGTGTCCACATACAAGATAAACCTAATCTTATGCTATATATGACAGAGTCTTGAGGAGGTTTTTTCAGTCCCTCATTGCTAGAATGATTTAGATCTATCTCACTACTATCATAGGATGACAAGAAATTAAAAATCAAATTAGGAATTATTCAAAAACCTCTTGACATTGTGAAGATATCTTGTAACATTTAAAATTTTGAATTGCACTTCGTAATATCTAAAAGTGAAAAAATCTCAAAGCAATCTTTTTTTCACTTTACAAAAATATTTACATGTCATGTAGAACCCTTTTAGTATCAATGTCTTGTAATATCACGTTAAATTTGTACATTGAAATATTTTCTATTGACTAGCCAAAAGTATACCCATAGAAAGTAGATCAATAAAATATATTTGAAGAGAACTTTGATCATCATTTTGATAATAATTTAAATATACAAAGGTATTAATTCAAAAATATAGTTTTGATCATTTTCCATATGACAATGATAATTTCAAATTATCAAATGCCGTAACTTGTATTGTTCGGTATTTTAAACCCCTAAAACATAAATAAGGAGATTGAGGATCTTTGGTAAAACAATACCCATCATAAATAAAGGATGATTTTTTTTTACTTGTAGTTATAAATTCTTAATAAAAATGTTACTAGCAATAAAAAAAATAACATTAGAAAAATAATATTAGTTTTGGAAAAGAATTGATTTTTTTATGGAAAAAAAGAAGAGCTCGAAGACCGTGAATCATATATTACATGACAGAGAGTAAAATTTTGATTGCTTGATGTCCAAGTGTCTTGAAGTAATGAAAATAATAGATTTCTAATCTTAGTTTATATCTATTGGTACCCTAGTAAATTATCTCTAGCACGAGTTATTTTTTCTACAACGATGAGGTTCTATGGCTTGGTCCACTCATCTACATCTTCATTACTCACAAGCTAATACCTTTGATGCATCATGGATCCATATGACTTGTTGTACATTCGGATGGCAGAGTATAACTACCCATGATGTCATTATGGATATGGTGTTTATGATGTCATTATGGATGTTCATTTTGCTATGGCGCGAGAGGTTGGATAGGTCACATGGAAGGAGCATTGACATGTCTTGTAGTTGACTCGGATTACGTCACAGATCGTACACGTGACACAATTTCGAAGTGGGTGATTACCCATCATCATGACGGCTCTATTCACCGCCATGAGACGAGTGGAGCGACAACATCCAAAGTCTCCAAGTATATGGGTATGCAGATAGGTCATATCTTTGTTGCTCTAGCTTTGGAGTTATATGGAACTATAGACAATGACTTCAACATGTTTGTGAGAGAATGTGCAAGAACATACAATACTATGCAACATCAGGTATCAATCTCTTTAACTTATCGTATAATATATTTTTGATAACATGTATCCATTGTTCTATGCAGAAAACTAGCTGTTGCAATCCATAAGAGAAAACTAGCTGTTGCAATCCATAAGAATAACTAGCTTTTGCAATCCATAAGAATAACAATGACTTTGATGATACTTATTATGATGCTCCTCTTGTATGTATAGGATTTACTTAGATAATTCATATATCTTAGATGTAATAGGACATATTTTCCATTGTACGCTATTAGGGTGTACCCATTGAATCCTAACATGGGGTTAGGATTCAATGGACTATTGGGATCTTCCCATCGCTTCTGCTATTTTAATTTGCACCTTAGGTAAAGAAAATTATGATTGACATACGTTGCACAATTCGTTCAAGAGTGTTCACGAAGATGCTTGGGAAGTAATCATGAAACAATACCTTCGCCTTCCCCGCCAGGTCGTCCGCCGGTCTTTCGTAGACGTGGTGCTGAAGGTGATGGGAAAGGAGAATGTAGAAAGAAACGAAAATATTTCACCAAGTTCTCAAGGTCTGTCCAACACAGCTCGGTTTATTATGTTCTTTCCAGCACACATTTCTTCAACGGGCATCAGATCACTAGCATGAGCGAACCACATTTTCGACGTGAATACTATGCATGTAGATTGTAACAAGATTATAAAACCAATATAAAGGTAAGGCGCTGTGAAGTGACTTGAGAGGTTGCTAAACTGAGCCATATGAAACCTCTGCATGCTTTGAAGCGGCTCTAGGCCAATCCGGAGTTTCCTGTGACTGGATCTCCAAAACAGGTAGCTTTCGTTTCGACGATGTTGCTTTTCTTTCTATCTTTTGAGTGTCGAGTTTTACGTTTGAGCTACAACGGACTAGCCTACGATGATCAGGCTCATGAAAGCCGTGCCCATACTGGACCTGCAACATCTGCAACCTTGAAAAAGTCTCGTACCACAGGTCTCACAGGTCTACACAAAGTCTCTTGGCCTCTGAGCAATCTTCGCATTCTATCTAGCCCAGCATTCGTATTTCCGCCTTGGCCACCGTCAATTTCCTCACGTGGAGTGTCTGACATGTCCAGCTCCGTGGACTTGTGGTTGATTGCATAGCGTTCAAAAACGATAAATAGGAGGGAGTTTCCTACGGCCAGCATCCACAGGCCGAAAATGAAATCTTTGTGCTGTGACAAGTCCACTAAGCCGAAAGTATCGAATGCAAATTGCATAGGTTTCAGCAGAAAGATTGAAGACAGAACAAACTGGCAGATCAAAGTTGCCGTCAGGGGGATATTCGAGAGGACTGAATTTCTGAACAGTCCGAAGCTTTGGCTCAACGTCAGGGCCATGCTCACATACTGCAACAATCACCACAACATCAATCTCAGCTTTCTTTCAGTGGTCACTGGATGACTGCTTGGCCTAGGGAGCCATCCCTAGGCCAAGCAGTCAGCCACCGAACGACATGTTGTGATCAGATCAATCGAGGATTCACGTACACTAAAATGCTGAAAAATTGGCAAATCAACTCTGACCTGAAATGAAGCAAAAAGGAAGGAGACAGTGCTGTTGTAATTATGCTTCGCGTCGAAAAGCTCTGCATTTTCATCGTTCGGCTTCTCGTACCAGCTCTAGAAATCGCCAACGGACAGAACAGGAAACGGTATTAATCTTGAACATCTTCAGCCTAAAGAACTATATCAATACACTTGAGGGAACAGGTCCATCATAATTTTTGAAGAATGTTACTACGGTTATCTTTGGCCGATTGTATTCTTCAACGGGCTGAAGCGTTATAAAAGTGTAAGTTCACAATTGACAGACAAATGCCTTCAGACAACAAAAGAATCGAGCAGCATCACGCTATCAGCGAGTAAAGATAATACAGAGTAGTATAAGCATAAAAGGATCAAGATGAGGAGAGTGATTGGACCCACCTGCTGTTCAAGGTATACTTGTGCTATCACCTGGAATGTTATGATGGATATACTTTGTCCATAAACGCTGACTAGAATGGGGGGTGCCAATAAATTGCTTTCAGGTTTGCCACGAGTCAACTCTTTTCTGGGATGAGTTGCAGGCATGAACAGTACAAGGGGGAATACCAGGGCCAAATCTGCCCATAGATACTGGTTGTCGAACAATTCTTGCTGAAGCCTGAAATCAAAACTGGAAGTTAGATCCAGAGAAATCTTACTCGTATATCTCAACGCAATCGGTTCAAACTTGTTACTGTATAATATGCTCTACCCTTAAGAAGCTTTCGATCCGGACAATATAATGATAACGATTCACAGAGCACAAGAATGAGCAACTTGAGTGTGATCTTCAATAAGCACACCTGTAGAGAACGATGACCGAAGTCGCTTGTATCAGACCATAGAAAAACATGTATTTGAACATAACCGTGGCACTTACTAAGGCACATCGCCCCTCAGCTAGGACCTGCAAGTGAAGGTGGAAGCATGTTCTACATTAAATCAGGAGCGTATCTGAGTTATTGAGCGAGTTTAAGGTACTTCTGTCCATAGATGCCAAAGGAATTTCACACCCCCACGGTAAGACTTTGATAAACATTTTGAGCAAGATCCATGGATCCTCGTAAAGTTTCAGCTTCCAGATTTTCAAACTCCAAGAATTCAATTCGAAGCCAAGAGCATTATAACAACAGTTTGGCAATGCAGCAGATTTAGTAATTCTATATTCAGGTCACAATGACTTAGCATGATTACCATGGGCACAGCTCCAATGTGGGCAAGCTTAGTCGAGAAAGGAGCGGCTATGCTGGGCCCAGCCGCCATTGTGTCCGTGCTTGCAGCAGGCTTGCTTGCAATGCTGATTCACAGAAAAACATGCTGTGTTAAGGAAGAAATGGGACCTTAAGGCAGGTGCTTGATCTGTCTTGACTTGTATGTCTTAGACGAGAGTCGGAACGGATGCTTATTACTTGTCCTAGCTGCACCTTATGAACATTGTACCTGATTCCAACATCAGCGGCTTTCAATGCGCTCGAATCGTTTGTTCCATCTCCAGTCCTGTGGACAAAAAAAAATTCAGCTGAGATAGGTCCTTCAAGACAGACCCTTCAATACACACAAAGGTACCTATGTCGCTACCAACTAGGAACAGTTTTTGGATACAGAGATTAAGACAAGGACCTAGTTCTGGAAGTAATTTAGATATTCAAACAGCTGCGGATACGTACATGCACACAACGTAGCCAAGGTCTTGTAGACTTCGCATCAGCTCCATCTTATGTTGAGGGGACATGCGGGAGAAGATACTGGCTCGAGTGAGGACCATTTGCAAAGGTGTAACACAGTCCATAACTTTGACATGAGTGGATCCTGTCCGCGTGTGTACTGCTCTATCAAATGTTCATGCTGCTGTACAAGGGCAGCGAATGCGCGTCCAGTAACTACCAGATTGACAGCACCCCCACTTCCACCTGAGGTCTGAGTTTGAGACATTGCGCACGTGATATCAGGTTTGCCAACGCTTCGAGCACAAGCACGAATCATATGCTGAGAAAATCGGATTTTCCATAAGTTTCTGTTTGTCAGCTGGCAGTTCAGGGAGATTTTTCGTTTCTTCGCTTACCTTGATTTTGTTAATGCTAACAACGTCTGTTGGTTGAGGAAATAAAAAGGCGTCAACGTCAATTTCAGATTCCACTTCAGTATCAAAATTCTTCAGAACACAGCGGCTTTTGTATCTCTCAGGGTTGGAGTCGGCAGCCCGATCTAGCAGATATGTTCGACATCCAGGCTTCAGAAAATACGGGCCAGACTGCCTACGAGAATCCACGTCAAATAAACAACTTCTTTTTGAGTCTACTAAAGAACGTCATGTGAAGCAGCAGATTCAAAGGACTTCAACTTGATATAGCTAGCAGGTGCTGGCAGTGTGCTGCTGCTAGTCTTCTACTTGAATGCTTATTATTGTATCGACTGTCTTCTCTCGCGTGTTCAAAAGACTGCATTGCTAAAATATTTAATTCAACTGTAACAGTACTGAGCGAAATATGCAAAGAAACATATGCGCTTTTCATGCCTTTTGGGTAATTACATTAATCTAAAGCATTGTACATGCGTATGGTTGAGGAATACACCTCGCCACTGCAGCTGCAGTAAAAGGATTGTCTCCTGTCACCATGATTTCTCGGAGCCCAGCCTTAGCAAGCTGAAGCAAAACACCCGATGTTTCTGGTTTGAGCTTGTTCTCCATAACCAAGAAACCGCAGAATATTAATTCTGTCTCCATGTGCTTCCTTTTTGCTACCATCATCTGAATCCATGCCAGATGAGTACGTATAACACGAATGAGCAATGAACAAGCAAAAGTTGCACAACGTAATTAAGTATGTGATTTTCTGACTCAAGCTGGTGCCCATGATATTACCTGCGGTATAGTCATTGATCCAAGCAACCGATAAGCACACGCCAGAACGCGATAGCCTTCGGCGGTGAGAGTTTGGAGCTGAGTAAGAAAATTGTGCGGTAGGGATTCAGGGACACAAATCTCCTGCAAACTGTACACGTCTCCATGAGGCACTGTTTGAAGGAAAAGATAGAGAAAAAAGACCTCAAAGGTCTGTAGTACTGCAAGTATAACTGACATCCTCTATTATGAAGCCGATAGACCAACTTCTACGATTAACTGTGGACCGAAATGAAGTAACAGGCTGCCTCACCTTTCAGGAGCACCTTTGACGAGCATCCAGCTTCTGGCATCGTCTAAATTGGAATCGACAGAAGGCAGCTCAAGTACTATAGTGCTCATTATCCGAATTTCAGAGTCAAAAGCAAATCTCCTCAGTATAGCAAGAAGTGGCTTCGAGTCAACCTCTGTGGGGGGCATGATCATAGTATCCACGGCCGAAAGAGCATTTGTCCAATGTGTCGGAGTATCTGGTCTGTGCACAGACGGTAAAATCTCTTCGAATGGACGGGCTATGTATCTCCAACCTGTACGACCAATCATACGTTGCTTAAAATGTTAGAATATATGTACCCAGGTAGTAGGGTTCTCATGAAGTCCACAAATCATCATCATTTAAAACTAAGATGAAACCAAGAATAAAGCTTGCGTGTTCGTCGGACGAGGGTAGCATCCATAGAGCTGATGCTCGACATATGAAACGTACTGCTCATTCTTTATCTTATATGCTTGCTGTTCGTTATCTTCGGACTCATATGCAATCCAAGTGAAACTTGTCTCGCCAAATAATTGCTGTGGGCAAACAATCTAATCAAAGCGGTGTCCATCTGAGCCCCTACGAGCTTTTCTACCCTGCACACTGACACATAGACAAAGAAAGAAGCCTCACTTAACTAGTATTTACAAATAATAAGATGTCAAAGTTCAGAGTTTATGACCTGTACTGCTAAACATTTGAATCTCCAGGGGATCTCCAATGAACTGGTTATTTTCCTGTAAGATTCCTGGATCGTGTTCGACGCTAGTTGTATCCGACGGGTTCGTGTAAGAGTTTTTAGAAAAGAATGCTTTACAGGCTGTGGGAAAGTGTTGAAGCCATTCTGCTGATTTTTTCACCCCAATCACCTTCTTGATTTTATCTCCCTTTGCCATGCCAGATCCTATTTCCATATGATCGAAGAGTGAGATATCGTGGCATGCTGCCAGAGTGTAAAACAGTCCAAGTGAAGATACAGACTTTTTGTCAGCCGATTCCCCCACTGACGAACGTACAAGAAGAGCCTGCAGTTACAAGGCTTGATCAGAGTTGGCCAAGCTCAAGCTTCCCTCAGGGCAAACAACAAACTATGACGTATTAATAAACTTATTTCTCAGGAGATCACTTGGACCAAGCGTAAGCCTGTGGAGATTAAACTTCACGTAACGAATTTCATGGAAGGATCTGAAATTTCCAAACCTGTTGACCTTGAAGGAACACGGCATGAGGATCCTTCTCCAGTTCACCGCAGATCATCGTCGTGTTCAAGATTTCATTTTCGCTCTTTTTGACAGCAACCACACCCTTGAGATTCAGCCCGTCCTCGGTGATCGTTCCAGTTTTGTCAAAGCACAAAGTATCTACTCGACCTACGCTAACTATACGACTTGGGTTTATGCAATACACACCCTTTCCCTGTAAACGCTTGAAAGACACAGATATACCGATAGAAAGAGCTAGAGGTAATGCTGCTGGAACGGCTATTGTTACAAGATTGATACATGCTTTGAAGATCTCGAAGGCTGGTTCCTGCATCGTATTAACACACATGCACATATCATCAGATTCCCAAGAAACTTGCACTGGGGTCCAATAAAGATCATGCTCAGAAGTGATCTGTGACCTGTGACAAGGGAACTTTAAAATGAAGAAATGATGTTGAGAACATCAAGTCCTCAAAAACTCACTGGATAGGACACCGCAATCAATTCTTTCCAGTGTGGTTACACACATTCTACATAGAACTAAGCTTGTTACAGAGGAAAGTATGAGAAGCAAGCAACACACATTTCGCAACTTTTGTGTTGCTGTGGGCTCACCTTTCCGGCCTGAAAATAAATTGTGGCAGCACAGACGACGACCAAATATATAGCACTATTTGCTACAAAATAATACAGCTTCTTTTCGAAGTTGTATTTCGAAGGTTTAGGGAAGCGAATAGCCCTAACGAGCTGCCCCTTAGCCGTTCCATACGCCGTTGATATGACCATCGCCGCTACTGGTGCAGTCTCCTCCTGAAGTACAAGCAAGTTCATGTAAGTCTCAGTTACTACTTTCTAAACGTTGACTCGGTGGAAGTTACGGCTTGTCCCTTTAGGTTATCGATGTCTATGGCCAAAACTATGGCCACGAGGATTTACGCAGATGTTTAGTAGGATACATATGGTCATGTAAGCAGGTTTTAAGGGAGGAATATATCAGGTACCTTGATAGTAGAAGAAGCTGCCTGCGAGTGTTGTAGGCTCAGAAACTGCCAAATGGAAGCATGTTGATCACTGCTATCAGAGTCAGACATTTGATGCACACGCGGATCGGAGGAGCCCCTGATCTGGATCGCTTGAGTACCTGAGAGTAACATATGTCGTCCGTCACGCTCCGACTTGCTTTGAAACACCTGTGGCAAATTCAGGACACTGCTTCTGACATAAGCATCTCCCCCTGAACTGGGAATGTTGCCGTTCGAACAGACTGCAGAGATAAATGGCAGGCAGTTATGCTAAGGAAAGACATCACCTGCCCAGATGCGGATGGTCCTGATGGTAGTGGTGTCTTCGGAACAGGGGCACTTTCTCCCGTTAGCATCGACTCATTGACCACACACTGGCCTGCTAGGAGGACCAAATCACACGGAAATGACATCCCTGCTTCGATCTCTACAATATCTCCTGGAAGTAACTCGGAAGAAGAAATAGTAACCTTCTTGAACCCAATCTGCTGCTTTGTTGGATGAAAGGGTCAGCCTTTTCACTAGACATTCAGAGGCTGCCAGCTTCTGGACAGCTTTTAAATTCCCACGAGTCTCTAAAACGTTGAAAAGTACTGCAACCACTGTCATGCTTAAGATAACGTAGGCGTATATGCGATAGCCTTGAACCATCCAGACGACTACGGAGAAAACCTGAAATACGAAAAATGGCTTGAAAACCTCCGTCATCAACAAACTCCTGCACACAAACCGAACCACAAACGAGACGTTGGAAGCAGTGTTTCACATGTATGTCATCCAAAACGACGACGAATACGCCAGAAAAAAAAAATTGAAGGAGGAATGTACCCAAAGTTTGGCACTTCTACGGTGAGCTCATTAGGCCCATACACCAGAAGACGTTTTCTCCTGGAATCAGACTTCTGACCTGCCAGGCAAGCAAAAATAATGTCAGTCGGCTTGGAGAGGTAGGAACACTTCAGCTTGACCATCACACCTTCAAGATCGACTTGGATAAGTAGGGTGAAGGTAAGGGTGCTATTGGTCACATACTTTTCACAGGATCGTAGCCAATTTCCTTCACAGCACAGTCATGTGCAACAGAATGCAGCTCAGCATATGTAACATCAACATTGAAGGCTCTTCGGGTCCAGCTTCCCTCTTGATCGTTGTACCAGAAACGTTCTTCTCGCCACACAAACATCCGATATCGATTCGTCCTCAACTGCCAGGAGGACAAGATCCGGGCTATTCAAATATTCACAGATGCTTCCGCGACTGTCTTTCGTTGCCATGAAACAGAAGACGAAACATCTGCTTTTGCTTGACTTTCCTGTCACTGATACTCAATTCCGTCACAAAGAGCCGGCATTTTCAAAGGAATCCTACTTTGCCTCACTTCATTCGCAGTTTTCCCAGTTCCAGATTCTGAGCCTGCACCTCCCTAATCCGCCATACTTTCAGATTTACTAGCTCAATATTTCCATGAATATGATCTCTAATCTGAAGTGATTACCAAGCTTGAACATATGACTTAGTGCACAGCATCAGTTTGCTTCTTGTAAAGTAATATGAGCTGGTGGTGGGTAGAATAAAGTGTCCCGTGAGGTTTTCAGGCATGTGTGGCCACAAAAGATTCAAAGTATAGTTGTGTCAAAAGATTTTAAAATACCCTTTTAAAGGCAACTGTGTTTGGCAGTGAATTTGCTGGGGTATAATCAGGTACCTCATCAGATAGGAAGCGAGCTTTGCTGGCAGGCACCCAGCCCTCTTCACCTCCCGCAAAAATCCAGTAAATTTCAACCAGGGACTCAATCTCATCCATGCTGTCCACGAGCACACGTTCGGCAGTAACATCCGTCTGCTTCACTCGGACGAATCTCAGACGTGCATAGAGTCGAGGATATGAGAAGCATAAAACCATGGCCAGCCCCGCAGTGAAGATGTTAATGAGGGCAAAGAACACATCTTTGAAAATGGACCGTCTATAAAAACTGGCCGATCTGATCTCCAAAATCTGATCATCCTCTCCCAACATGGACACATCTCTTTCCCCATGGCTCCTCCCTGTACTTTTACCCAAGCCTTGCTCCGGGTCATCGCCCCGCAAATCATCCTGTGATGCTATTAAAGAAGCCGGTGATCGATTTTTCGTGTTAGCATCTCGTCCTAACCAGTCATCCTCCTCTTCACGGCCGGACAGACTCCTGGCAGTCAGTTTCCTACTCTCGTCTCCCATGTTGGAACTTTCTCTCAGACTCGCCAAACGCACCCCATCCAGCTGCAGCAACTTCTTCTGAAAGAATTTATTCAATCCTGCCATCGCCATTGTGCCTCCCGGCTTCCCTCCCGTGCCTCCCCAGTACAACCTACAGATCTGGAGCTACAGATAGACTGGTGACAAGCAGCATCTGCGTAAGTCCCCAAATGCAGCAGATGGAAAAGGTTCGGAAATTATTCGGTTCCTCTACACGCGAGGACTCGTCACCACTCATTACAGTCTGAGAGCTGTACAGAATCAGATATCTTGGGCCTTTAGTCTCCCTTAATGACAGCAAGTATACGCAGTACACTCTATTGACGTCATGGATACCACTGAGACGATTTATTGTCAACAGACGGGAACTCCAAAAAGTTTCCAGCTCCTCGCTCCCGGGGGCCTTGAAAGCACTGCCATCACATCAAATCCATGCATGCCCGAGGAAAATTGTCCCCTGCGCACGATGTTTAACTCCCTTGGAAGACAGTTCGACTCGTAACATTTCCTAAGAGTTGAGTGCAATCTGGAAATTCAGGTGCAGGTTGAATTTGGTGGGAAGGCCATGCTATACTTCTGTCTGTAGGGAGGAGACGAGTCAGCGGTCTCAATCGAAGACTAATACTCTCATTGGAGTAGTAGGACTTGAGTCCATCACATGACTTTGGCCCCAGATCGGGTTGGAGTCTTGTGAGACAAGTATCGGATTAGGGCTGTTAAAGTTAGTGGAAGTTGTGAAATAATGGAGACCATCATCGTCCTGACCTGCGCTTATTAGTACAATGGGTTCTGACCACAGGACAGCAGCCGACATTGTCGCTCTAGCATTTTGGAGCTCATTTCCCCTTGGTGTCAGGGGAGGTTCTGGGGCCGTGAATTGGAAAGAAAATTCCTGCAAGTTCAGGGAACAGACCTTTCATCAAATTTAGAGACAAGACGTGCAATCAAATCTGCTACCCCGACAAGTTAGGCCGGACGTAGTAGGTCCCTCTGTAAAGTTCAGGCGGCCAGATCTGGCAGAGCTTTCCTCACGGAAGCTTTCTCAAGTTGTTTCCCGCATGCTGACCACATCTCGTCGACAGACCTTTCTCAATAAGCCTACATTCAAACGCTCCAACTCTTTAGGACTCCTGTACAGACTTCCCAAAGTTTGCAACTCCAAACTAGGTCAAACGTTGGAGGGACTCAGAGCCACGGATGTTGGAACGAATCCAATTGACGACCCAACCACTACCACGAATTGCCAAGTGGAGTCTCTTGATCGAGAGTCCTGTTCTTCATGAATGGAAGATTCACAAGACACAATTCCGAAGAGATTCAGTGATGCCAGCCTCCTGAACTTTAATCGTCACAGGGATTATATATTGTAATGAAATCATAAATAAGTCCGAAAACCCCTGCACTTATAAAACCTTTTCGACACGTTTGAAGAAGTCTACGGAGTATATTCTGAAAAGGTAATTCTGTGGTTGTTACGGCAAAACAGAGCTTTCGAGGTAGTCGATTCCTTGAACGCCAGGACTGAAAGTGGGACGGAAATGTAAGACAGGTCAGAATCTCCATGGCTGGCATACAGATGCATGACTAACGTGTTAGCTCAGCAACGACCCAGCTGCTGCGAGGAACGTACAGTAAGTGGTTGGTGCACGAGATCGGAACACTTATGGGATAGGGAACCTAAATTCCCGCATGCTTTCCGCTCATCTCTAATCTTGCAAGGACTGCTTACTATCATGGCCATCAGCCAGTCAACAACAACGTTTATCGAACTTGACTTATCTCCAGTTCTCAACAGAGCATGAACCTTCCACCATGATACTGTCTGTCACATGTTCAAGGACATCTTCATGCCAATTGGTTTCTCGATGTGTTGTTGTTGATGCTAATACAGGTCTGGGCTTACAGCTTGAGCTCCACTGCGTCGACCACGCCTTGAAAGTGACTGACAGTGGTACGTATGTATCTCTCCATCAAAGGCAGGATTACGGTGCTCAAAGGGACTCCTATGGCCCGTTGGATTCGGAGTTTGGACTTGTTCAGGAGGTCTTTGGAGGCGTGATTTGAGTATCTGAGGGGCTGTTGTGAACTTGCTCTTTACGCTGTTCGGATTGTTGATTCGATTTGTTGTGCTGAAGTTGGGATTCTGTCAAGTTGACTTGGGACCCACTTTCCTTTGACTAGTTGACTATTAGTACCATCTTGAGATCCAAGGTCTTCGACCGTCACCGACTCGAAGGGTAGGTGCTACAAGATCCTTCCTGAAGTCATGAATCACAGTGTTTGGTGTCAGAAGATGGATTCCAGTCACGAACGAAGACTTTGCTGGATGAGGAGTTAGTAGATGTGGTTCAACATGGTGAATTCTAGACTCTTCTCTTGCAGTTATAATTCTGGTGGACAATTCTTCAATTCCTTTACTTCCAGAATTTGAATCAAGTTCTTCCCCTACTCTTAGATTCACAGCCACATTGTCCATCAGTAGTCATGCGCTTTGCCTGGAGTCCCATTAGCACTGAAAAGCTCAATACTCATAGTGAGCTATTTCCGAAAATCCGTGTGACATGTTCGAATCGTTAGTAGAACATAATTCATCACAGAACTTCTTGATGTTCATGTATCCATGGTCGACAGCTCGTTTGATAGTTTCGCCGAATATTCAGGTTATAGCCAATCTCCGGGTGTAGGAACCTCTCATCCGAAACTTCTGCCAATTAATGGAGCTTCAAAGCCTTATGTTGAGCTATGTAGATGCAGGTTTACAATCGCTGTCGAAGATCGTTAAAATTCTAAGCTGTATCCATGACAAGCACAGCCTGCTGTTCCCTCTCAGGCAACACATGTCATGTCTTCTGACGTGTGCTGCTGTGCACGTTCACTCCGAATTATGCAAATCACCAAAATAGATTCACAAGCGAATCTACTCCTGCCTGTAAGTTGGGTTTGAAACAACGACGACAAGACTCCAATATTGAGCTGGGGAGTTCACACAGAATCTCCATAAAGCGTTTCAAAGTTCAAACTGCACCCCCTACGACATCATCCTCTTCACTTTTGTCGTGGGACCCACTTCCAAGATCTGTTCCAAACTGGGGCTAAAAGTTAGGTGCCATCTCGTTACAGAGGTCAGACCATGGGGCATGCAAAACAAAGTCGACTCTAGCTTTTAGATGTTCGAAAAGCAGATGCAGTGCTCGAGTAACATCTCTGTGCCGATCGAGGCCTTTGTATGATGACGTTTTGTCAACGCAGCATCATCCTGCCCATCACAACCGGCCACCATTAGTAATCAGGACTCTCTCAAAGGGTAATCTGATCGTAATGTAGGAAGCTTGATTTAAGGCATCAGATCTCAGTTAGTGTCGTCATCAGATCTACGTATGAACGACGAGCGGGAATGACGTTCTCTAGTCATAAGACTCGTGGCTTGACGGTCAGGGTCCGGCCAATCTAAGGCATCCAAACTGACAGAATACTCGCAGTATGGAGTTCAGTCCTTTCGGAGATGGGATGCTAATGTCGGTCTACAGCGGCAAATTTCAGATCGGAGTAGCTGTCAGATGAGAAAACATCGGATTTCGGGGCCAGCTTGAGTACTCTCTCTCTCTCTCTCTCTCTCTCTCTCTCTCTCTCTCTCTCTCTCTCTCTCTCTCTCTCTTCTTCTTCTCGATGAGAGAAATCGGGAACTGATGAGCTCTGAGAAAGAGTCTGGCGTTCGAGACTCAGATATGGGTTTAGCTTAGCGAGGCCTAGGGAAGACTTGGAGCATAAATCAATTGGCAACCTTGGAGTTACTGAAATGTATAGCCGGGAGAAGTGAAAAAACTCATGCAGAAAGCTCCAAGGCTGTGAACGCACTCAATGGTGGTCATGGTATAGCAGAGACAAACCTGCATCTGAGTACATGTGCTCTCCGTGGAACGCTACATATATTCCACTTAACATGTAGTTCGATACTGTATTCACGTTCTTTCGTGGCCAAATCTGTTTCAACCTCAAATATTGAGTCATGCAATCAATCACCTTCGGACAGCCTCAAATTACAGATCTCGGCCGTTTCTTCGTCTATACTACTCAACAAGAACTCGAACGAAAACTCCTACTCCCTAAAGCAGAAGAAGCTGCAGAATCAAAATCTCCAACAGATAGAATTGGACTATTCAACCGTAAATAGAATCTGTAGTGCTGGCAGCTCCCCAAGCAGCTAGAGGATGGCGTTGGATTGTGAGATAGGAGAGTGTTTGAATACAGCAGGTAAGAGACGATATATCTACCGAACCATCATAACGAGAACATATAAGGGATAACGAAATTCATCCACTCTGGAAGGTCACAAGTGCACATCTAGAAAAACAACTAAACGTTCAACAAACTTTGCTGAAAATACTCCGACAGCCTGCGGAAGTAGGAAGTACTTCGTGTAGGAGTAGATATAGATCGACAAGGATTCACATCTGCACCCTGAAGTGCCCTCCCAACCATACCGTACCATACCGTACATCACGTGTACGTGGTACGGGGTGAAGAAGGACTGTGGATCCAGATGTGAATAGAAGAAGCGCACGTGAAGGGCCAAAAAAAGAAAAGAGTGCGAAGTGTGAGTTCGATAGGCGGAGTTTGACAAATTTAGACAGAGCTTAACAGGCTGGCTGAAGCAGTGAGGAGTCGGACCAGTTGGATCTCGGTAGCGGCAGCCAGATAACAGCTCTGTCTGCATGACTGGACGGAAAGGTTGGAATCAGCTACAGGCAGAAGTTACGAATCGTGCGAGGGCCAAATGAGAGGAAGTAACAGTTCGTTCTGAATCAGGTCGCATTGCAGAATGTGACCTGATTCAGAACTCGAATGTTAGATTCTTGACTCTGAGCTTAGGCAAATGGACGCTCCACTTTCTTGCACAAAGTGTCAGCAGCTGTTGTGGGTCGGTTCACAACAGCTGAAGACCTTTTCAAGCATTTCTGTGAATATGAATGTGGATCACATTTGAAGCCCACAGGACCTTCTGATAAGAGGAAGAGGAATCGTAACAGCTGTTATGAATGCATCTTCATAGAAAAGATGTCCTCTTGTAGCTGAGAGAAGATTTATGAGAGTATGCAGTGAAACAGACGCTCGAATCAATTTGTCCTTTGGAGACGAGGAGCCATGTGATTCATCGTTTGGCAAAAGCTATTCTACTCCCATCAAAGTAACCCAAGTTTAAGTTCGTTGTTGTGGCCAAGGGCGAGAGGAGGTGCACTTGACTGATTAAACAGCTCGAATTTCAAAACCAAATATCTCAAGCACTCATAACCTGAAAAAATGGTACAAGAGCACATGCGATGAGCACACAAGAGAGAAAAAACCAATCACAACCAGACACGAGGATGCAAAATAATGACGAACATTTTAATCTCATGACGAACTCGAACACTAGTAGTCTTGTAGTGATCGACCTGCTTGTAAAGGCAAGAATCTCTTCAACGCTTCTATTAAAAGTCCGCAAGAACAATAAGATGATGTCAACCATATATCTGTTGAAAAGTTTGTTACTTCTTCCTTAAAATTATTCACACGGCGTCCAAGCATTGTACGACCTTCATTCAGAAGTCGTACAGGTTAAGAAGAATCTTCTGCAAAGAGCATGTATTTTCCCGAGTTCTATCTCAAGTTCCACCTAGGAATCTTATGGTCAGGTCTACCGCAGCAACTATAGTATGATTTTTGAGCACCTTGATTTCAATATGTACTGCAGTTGCTGAGTTTCCCTTCTGTTTATCTGAAAATTTCATTTTTTCTCTTTTACTTGTTTCCTGTGCATATGAATGATCTTGAAAAAATAACTCAAGCATGTGAAGCACATTTTGATATAAAAAGTGTTTTTGACGAACATAGACTATTTGATGACTATGTGCATACATGTGCTGCTTGCAATCTCTAGTCTCCACAGTGAGTTGGAATATAGTGGGCATGCAGTAGATTATCCAGTTCTGGACAATGCTCCCGGATGTGCTGATGGCAATCTTCCTTCTGACATGAAGAATTTATTACAATTCTTTGGGCATCTGTACTGGGTGCTGAATTTTGAGGGAACACACAACCCGACAACAATGCCTTAATCTGTGGGCAAATTATCACTCTTTATTTGCACAGTCTCCCACAGGGCAACACGAGGTCACGCTCAAAGCTTTTAAATTAGCCGAACGCCTTTAGTAACAGGCTGGAACTTTGAGCCAATATGATTCCCAGAAGTGCTTTCTCGGAAGTTGTTTCCAAAATCTGCTCCTTCCAGACTCGGTCTCGAACATGCACGGAATGGATCAACAACCTTTTGTTTGCAGATCGTCGCTCGTATCTCTAAATTAAGCACTGAGAATTATTGGGAAGCCACAACTTTGGTCATCACAAAACCAATTCACAGTGTGACAATGCAAGCAGAATATGCGTAACGGGTCCCCCAGAGGCAGGAAAAGAGCGGCCGACCCCAAGGGGTACATCTGGGGCAGGGCTTTTGTGAGCGAGCAACGGACAACCGTTTCTATGGAATAGCTCGGAATAGGTGGATCTAGGAGAGGCATTGATCAACCAACGCAGCAGCAGCAGATGTTGTGTTGCATAGCTGCAAAGTGCAAAGTTTATGCACATATTGTGGAGAATCCCACAGAAGCAATACTTGGGTTCTGATTTGACTGCTACGCTTCACCACTTCTCAAGCTCCGAGAGCCGCCAGCAAACAATGGTATAAAAATAGCAGCTCAGATCACAATTTCTCACGTCTAAAACGGCCTCAAGGCTCTGAGCAGGTTGTGGGAAGGCACACCGAAGTCGGTGTTCATCAGAGCACATGTTTTCGAAGTCCAGATTCCCAGAAAGCCGGTAGTCCCACACGCTGTGCAAGCTCAGCTCCACAATTCTCTGAAATGCTACCTTCCCCAGGAGCACCAGGAGACGCTTACAGCCAGAGAAGCGTGGATTCTGGCCAATGTGCTCCTCCTTCGGCGCTTCAGTTCTGCTGACCATCACTGGCCTCGGTCTGGCATGTGGGAAGCGAACCATCTGCAAATTACGATGGCAACATTGAAAGTTTTACTGTTGTCCCGACATAGAAATTTCCAAGCTCAATAGTACTAATTTTACTGTCATGTGCATTAGCAGAACATCCATTAATAGCTTGAGCCGAGACGATGCCCTTGCCCCTCTAGTTCATATTTTAGTTTAGTCAGGTACAAGCAGAGGTACAAGTAGCAGGTTTATTGCAGACAAAGGATCTCAATTTGATCCAGAAAGTTTGTCAACATTAGGCAGCAGTCACAATATATAAGCATTTCTGCACTAGTCTTCAATCACTGGCCTAGACTCACAGCACACCCACTGATCCCAACGTTCTTGAGGCTGTGATGTGGGCAAAGGCCTGAAGTTACAGTTACTATTGCCAGTTTTGTAGAATCTAAAGTTCTTCACTCGAACGAACTTCAAGAGTAGTTTTTCATACAAGATCACACTTAGCGCAGATGGTTAGCGTTTCGAAGTCCGTAGCTCTCAGAGTGACCACATTCTATCTGCTCGCTTGGGTAGTTTTCGGAGCAGGTCAGCTTTCTGCAGCCCAAACCGCTCTCAAAGTTGCATGACTGCTCATGATCAGTCTGGTGCAGCGATGCCTGATTGAATGTTATGGACTTCTGAAATCGAAGTGAGAGTAGAGGATGTGCATGCAATTGTAGTTGCAGTGATCGGTGGTGACAATTGCACGTCTGAGAATCTTCATCTATTTAAATGGCAAGCAATATTTTATGATCACTGATACTTTCTACGAACAGCAGTTACTGAGAGTGTTTGCCTTTCTGTAGAGTCAGATGCCGGGAAGTTCAGCTACTATGGAAGAAGCGGGAACCCTGGCCCAAGGCCTGATCAGTGGGGTGAGCGGCCCGAATGGCGGACGTGCAAGGTCGGTAAGGAGCAATCGCCAATCAACATTGTCACAGCAAACTCAACTTTTGTGAGTGACTTTTACAGACTCGATACATCTTACTCTCCTGCAAACGGCACTTTCTTCATCGACAGCACTGACATTCTTGAGGTAATTTGCCACGTTACCGGAAGTGTGATTTTGAATCATTTGCAAGAAAACGCTTTCAGGAGGATGCTCCCTTTCAGTCTTACACTATATGTCTTCATGCTGACGTCTAGATTAACTCACTTTAGAGCATTCTTAGTCATGACCAAAGCTTATACCCTTTTGTCAATCTTAAGCTCTTGTTGCATCATAATTATCTTTGAATCAATGTTCTGATTATCGCTGTGTGGACGAACTCTGCAGGTAGAGTTGCTTGACGGTGGAAAATTCACAATCGGTGATAAGGCTTACTATCTGCAGCAGTTCCATTTCCACTCTCCGAGTGAGCACACAATTGACGGTGTCAGGTAACGAGTAACATTCTTCCACACACATGTTATGAGTAGCAATTTTTATCAGTATACGCGAGGTTACTGCAGACGGTGGCGAGTATTCGAAGTTGCAGTTGGAGAGAGCTTTTATTTTTTTAAATCCAGTCGCTAACTGTTATCGAATCAGATCCAAGTGTATATCGTTCACTGCTGTCTTCATTATGTAATCTAGACTGACGTACTTCATGGGAACGCATCAGGTTCCCATTGGAGATGCATTTGGTCCACAAATCCAACAGCGGAGACCTTGCTGTGATCGGAGTTTGCTTCTCCATAGGTGAAGAGAATCAGTGGCTTGCTCCGGTAAAGACCGCAACCCACTAGAAGCCTTGAAGGGTGATAATATATAATTCATGATGGTCTATCCGTAACTAAGCAATAGTCGAATAGGAACCATGGGCTGTCAATTTATTTCATAAATCAGACAGTTGGTTTGCCTACCGGTCGAAAGTTTGGGAAGACAGCATATGCCTTCTACTCCTGCTCCTTTTGCTGCACATATAACGAACGTGATGAAAGTGGTGTCTAATCCATCTGTCGCTTGCTGGCATCCATTGTGAATAGTTCTGGCAGAAGTTGCCTCTCCTGACCAGCCAAGATGTGCTGGTGAACTTGACCAACATCGATGTGGGCGACTCGGCTTTGAACCTCGGACCCGCCTACGCTCGTTATGGAGGATCCCTCACCACGCCTCCCTGCAGCGAGAAAGTCACCTGGACAGTCATTCTCGGAGAGGTATATATATGCATGCCTGCCTCGTGCACCTCGAGCTCGCTCCTCAGTCATGCCCTATATGTATATTTATATGCATGTGCTGTGCTGTGCCGAAGGTTTGCTGAATAGGAAGTGCTGTCGCTCAACTGTTCAACAGTTACAATTTAAATCCTGCATTAATTTGAGCAGAATGAGCTCGAGTCTACTGGTTGGAAGTCTTTATCGACCGATTTTAGTAAAAAAGTTCTTGCGCACTTAGATCAAGAGATGAAGCGACGTCTTCTATACTGATTCTCGTTCACCTTCATTTGCAGGTCAATACAATCTCTGAGAGGCAAATGTGGGCCTACAGCAAGATGCTTCCGGTACGTAGGCTTTTGATTTGCTCAGATTAATCAGATGCTTCAGTAAAACATTCAAAACAGTCAAGCTTCTGTGTCCATCGGAAGCCTTCGAGACTCTTCATGATTCGTCGATCATTTTATTCATGCCTGTATGCCAAACAAGCGATTTCCTCGATCGGTGTACTGAGCTTATCGTATGTGTGATATCACTGCGCAGCACCCGAATGCAAGGCCCGTTCAGAAGTTGCACGGCAGGAAAGTGAAAAATGGCGTTGGTATCTTCATGAAAAGATAAGCTGACATCTAATAGCTGCTTGATGAGAAGTCAATAGCAGCTTGAATATTTTCCACATGGAAACAACTCTGTATCACGGTCTCGATTGTTTAGTTAGAATCACATACAGACCTTCTGTTTTTCTTCTTGTCCTTAAAGTTTCACGTCAGAAAGTGAGTTGGGAAATGACGGGATAGGAAGAATTACCCGACTTTCAACAGTACGAAGGAAGGTTTGGATTGTTTAGTGAGTAGATGGCGATAGGTCAGTTACGTTTTCTCCTTTTATAGGATACCTCTGACTTTCGTATAGTACGCAAGTGTTAGTGAACGGAGTATAAAACAATTACCACTGCTTTCAAGTTGGGCAACCGATTGAGCCTACTTGCTGTTCTGATTTATGTATGCGCATGTTGATTCTGGGCGAATCAAAAGCGAAGAATAATACAAGAATCACCTCTGGGAAAAATCCCATTGATTACGTCAGAGCTTCTTGTGAATTTGTGTGTCTCTGTGCATTCCTCTAGTTTCAGTTCTCGTGAATGTTGGGGTACCCATTGTGTATCTGAGTACCATGCATACTTCTGTCCCTCAGAGAGTGAATCCGCTCTGTCAGCTCTGGCTCCAGGATCAACAACTAGCTAAGGAACGAACTCTAAAGGAAAAAAAAACTCGTGTTTAGTTGCTAAGTTCAACACGAATATCTAAGCTGTTATATCTACTTTCCTGGTTTTCTGGCTCGCTGGTAATGGTAGGCCTCTAAACCCGAAAATATGTAGGTGATTATTTCTGATCGATCGATCGGCCCATGTTCATGGCTGATATCGTGTAAAGAGTGGTACCGGGAGCTCATTAGTCTGAATTTGCCAACATTTAGTTGTTTGCGACAGATGTATGATCATTGCTTTATATTCTAGTGGTCGCACCATTGGGTTCCTCAACATGAAAAATGGAACGCGTGCTAGAAATGTTAATGATGTCATGTTGATTAACGAGAATTTTAATTGAAATCTACGGTTGCTAAAATAGACGATTGAAACATGTCATGATGTGCAGCTAAAAGTCTTGCGTCGCCATAACTTTCGACCATTGTCAACCCTGCTTTGACCTTTCTTTTCTAAGAATAACGTGCAAATGTTTTTCCACCTACTGCAATATTTCCTTCTTGTGAGATTCTTGACTGTATCTCTCTGTTCATTGAAAAAAAATACATAGTGTCTTTCATCAGACGTCATAGCCCAGGTACGATGTATACACGCAATAGCAATAGAACAGCTTCCATAGGGAGAGATGAAACTGACAGCGTAATCTTTATAACCATTACTATCTGTTTTCTTCAATCGTAATGATCAAAATTATTCCGAATAGTACCCACTAAGTAATCATCAAAAGCTATCAATATCACACATTCACAAACTGCAGAGTGATAAAACTGCAAACTCCACTTATTGTCGAGTATGTAACTCACTTCATTAGATCCAATCACGAGAACGATTGACAGATATTTTGCTGCGATGGTTCCTTTCGTGAAACTTGAACAGATGCAATTGGGAATCTGAAGTCGATGAGAATTCTGATCGTTGAGCAGAAGTGTGAGATTAAAAAAAATCCATACCAGGATATCCCGCAAGTACAGGTTCAGCAGTCTGCTGCTCTGGGGTTGACATGGGTTGCATTGACGTAGCTCTTGCATTGCCAGGGATAAGGGTTCGCATCTGCTCGATCAGATTGTACAACTCCAAGGCTGCTCGGAGTTATGGCAACAGCCCAAGAACCACCAGTGAAGTCGTGTAGAGTGTAGGCACAGTAGTTTGAATTTATTCCATTCGTGACCATTTGATACAGCAGATACTCGCACTTAATTTTGGAACCAAGGCAATGTTGGGCTGGGCTGGGCTCCCAGCCCAATATTGCCATCCCCGGAGGAATAGATTCGAACCAGCGTGATTTGGCTCCCATATCATTGAAATGACAGCATGTGTCCCTAGGTACATCTGTACACGTTTCAAAAGCGTGTGAGCAGTCATCGCTATTTCTATGACTGGTGATCGATACTCCATAGCAACTTAATGGTGAGGTTGAACATGATCATAATGTTGACTAAGAGCATGATGCAGCCGGAAATGGGTCGCAGACTTGTACATGATGTCATTTTGAGTTTCAAAAACCTCACTTTGGACGTTGGCACTGCCAGCTTAACAATGCTCTTCGATTCTCAGGAGATCTAGGTCCACGGCTGGAAACAAATTAATGGAGTTATGGACGTCAGAAAGTGAAGTTAATCAACAGCCAGTCCAAGCATACGGACGAAAAATTGGAATTATTGCATGATGCAGTTGAGGAATTACAACAATATGGAAAAGTTGGCTCCTCGTCAAGCGTTCTGATTCACACGAGATCAGCTGTCATATCACTGAACGAAGCAGTTAATACGAGCTATGACACTTTGATCACACAGAACTTAAAACAAAAGCAGTCACAAATGTCATCCGAAAAATCTTTGATAAGAACAGATTTTTTGGAGCTAAATGAGCATGCATTTCTGATAAACTAATTTGGATTCCCATGAAGAAGAAACAGTACGAGAAATTCATTTCACTTAGTCTTCAAAAAAAATAGCTTAAGGAGAAGAATGTAGCTCTTTGTGTCGCACAGACCTTGAGTTGTTTTGAAAGCACTATCTAGCTCCAGTCGATCTTGCTTTAAGACTAAACCCTCTTGTGAATCTTTACATATTTCCATTCAAGCTGAACCCAGCCAAGTTGAACGCCTTTTCACATTAACCCGAGGGCATTCTCAAGAATCCAAAGCTGTACCTGCTTGTAACTAAGCTAATAAACCATATGAATGGAAATCTAGTGATACCTCATATCACAAGATGCAAAAAATTCAGTATCTTATCAGGAATTACTATCTTATAAATCCACTTGAAGTTTTCCTTGGCGACACTTAAAGCGAGCTCAAAGAGCTGATATATCCTTCGTATAACATGACACAGATGGGCATGCCAGCCAACCTAGCTCTGTGTGTCAGCGTGTTTACCCAATTTGATAGGTACTCTCGTAGTCTCTGCTTCATAAAGAAATTCTACAATATTGATTTCGTTGGATATTTTACTGTAACATCATAAACACTCCAACCACACGATGTAGAGCACATTTATCTACTTGTTTGCTGCTCATTGTTTGTCTGTACGTCTTCTCATATCGTAATATTCATGTCCCCAACTTCACTTCACCAGGTTGAGCGATGCAAAGTCAACAACTAAAAATAAAGCACATTCTTGAATTTCTTCATTGTCTGATGTGGACCAGCTATACAACCCTGAATCTACCAAATATTGCGCCGCCCCATTCGATCAATTGATCCAAAAATAAAGTGACTTCTTTTTAATTTGATATATTTTACATCTTCTTATTAATAAAATCCCTGAGAAACAGATGTAGGGCCACAACAAGTTGCTTTAGATATTTCTTTTCCCCAGGTAGTCAGAAAGTTGACCTGATGTTAATGATTCTATGCGAAAGAGTCGATAACTCGGACATCAAATGGTTCCGTGGATTGATGAGAATTCCTGGGCTTAAAAATCGTCGATCATCGACTTAATCGTTCCAGTAGAAATTCTTCTATGTTTTTAACACTACAGCCCTTTTGTTTAATTTATTGGCCTAGAGTTTCGATCAGATCAGAAACTGCACTACAAATTGACAGTACATGAACATCAATGTGAGGGATTTTGAAGAGACTACGAGATTTAAGCGTAGTAAATTCATTCAGTTTTCTTCAACTATTGGCTCGAAACGTTAACATCCGGCCTTGATGTACATATATCTTGACAAAAGTAACCGTGTCGACTCAGGTTGAGAAATCGAATTCTGAAATTCTGGTCGATTCAGGAGCAGACAATTACACAAGAATCAACTCTGAGGAGAAACCCGTCCATCACCACAGAGCTTCTTGTTACTGTGATTTTCACTTTGCATGCTTTAAATTTCAACTCTGACAATGAGTTCATAGACTCAGTAAGAATGTCATTATAATTTCGTACGTTCTTCTTTCTTTGAAAGAGAATAAGTGTTTTAAAGGCATGTGCATTCTATCGCCCAAGTGTTATTTCTTGAAGAAATATCCCACACTTACCCTTTTGTACATTCGACCCTGCTCTGCTTGTGAACGTACTCGTTGACAATGATTCAAATGAACACATCGAAATTTGCATTAAATTTTAAGGTGCCCGCTACATACTGCCTTATATCGGACCTGCGACCCGCGTTACAGTACATGCATGCGATTGCACTATCACATCTTTTATGACGATGGTCATAGTTATTACCATTCACTGTTTTGAATCATGGTGGATCAACAAACTCCTGTAAAGAGAGATTATGTGTAGCATGTGAACACTGTACTAGTTTTAAAGCTTCTTACAGCTTTTAATCATTGAATTTCATTTTATACTATCAATCTCATCAATTCACATGGCTCGTATTAGACTTATTAACTTGAAATAAGATTCTGACAGGTGATTGATCCATCAAAAGACGGTGTGAGAAAATGCTTTCCATTAAGCATTGAAAACAAAAATGCTTGAAATACGAGACGATCGATCTGTTGCGTTGATCTCACTTCTTTTTCTAAACACTAGTTCCAGTCGGTTCTGGTATGGATTCAACCTTCTGTGAAGCACTAATTCTTGTTTCAGCTAAACCAATAAACGGATATTTATGTTGACCCACAACTGTTAAAGTCTGAAATATAGGAACCTGAACCCAATGGTTGTAAGGAGATTTAAGTATATTGTATTGTGTTAGTATGTGAGCAATGGAGAATTTGTCTCCACCTTGAATCCATGATCATGAACCTACCCTGAAAGGCGATTGGTCAACAACTCTGATACACGGACTGCGGACCGTGGTGAGAGCTTGAGGATCTATTCGTAGGATCATGACTATATATCTAATGCACATTGTTTCCAAAAGAGCCCTGGTGTTTCCAAAAGATTCACTGGTGGTTTGGATTCTCTTAATATATCATGATGTTCTTGTCCCTAGCTTCAGTTCATATGATTTACTTAAAGAAAATATTTGAACAGGTTCACTTCTCACATTTCATTCTTCGGTCAACAATCCAACAATGCTCTACCGACAGTGTGTCGTATGCAGACCAGTTATACACCCGTCATGGAATAATGCGCCGACCGATTTTGATCTCTTCTTCAGGATGTGGGCTCGCTTCTATATGTTGAAATTCGCCATCAGGTCAATATTGGGGAACAAAATTTGGTCCCCAGCGAGTTGCCTAATTTAGATCTGTAGATTTACAGACTGTCAAAAAGTGTATCGGAAGCTTTTTTCCACCATAGGAAGGAATCAGTGTCTCTAAGTTCGTGTTCATTCTTTTTTAATCGACCTGGGATCGGAGCACATGCATGTTCTGATGTCATGGGTGTGTCCGTGTAGCACTCTAATGCAATGTCTATTCAGGAGTTACACTACATATGTCTCCATGAGAAGATTAACTTCCATCTGAAATGATAACGTGATCTAAATCCATGACCTGAGTATAAAGTGTATGGTTTTTATTAAAAGTAACACTTCTTTGTATTCTTGACCCTAAAAGAGGAAATTTGAGAAAATAGGAAAAGCTATGTAATGCACTCAAGAGTTCCAAAGTATTAAATTTGTCATGTAGATCTCAGTAGGTCAGTTGGATTCTCTCTAACTGAGCGTGATCCTTGTCTGCTTTTCGATTTGAGCAATCCAATATACTAACTGTTCTGATTTAGGTCTGCTCAATGACATGCTGACCCAGGTCGAGTTTCAGTATTCTGAAAATAAGCATTCCTTAAGAATGAAAGGGATTCTATATTCTTAATTGTCGTCCTCTTCGAAGATGACTTTTTCGTCCTTTAAAGACGTGTAATTCATCGCTCAAGGGTTATTTGATGGAAACAATCTCACAAAAGATAAACTTGCTCTTTTGTACGGATGGCCGTGCTTGTAAACGTCCACACTGATTACAACTGAAGCTGAAGTATCAGAGTTTGCATATGCTGCCTCTGATCGGACCTCTAATCCGAGTTACAAAGCATACATACGACTGCAATATCACACCGTTCCTTTGGGGACCCACGACTGTCAACTTTATAACCAATTTTAACAATAGCCCTGGTGAGCCACGGTAATGAACATACAAATTTGAAATCTGATAGGTCAACCAATAACTAAAATGCAATCCATGTGGGCCTCGGTTCAGGCCCACATTGTCAAAGACAACGAACTTCAAGGCATCTCAGAGAAAACGTATGTCATTCAATGATGATTGATCAGTGAGTAACGTATTAATATTGAGACATCCAACTACGCAGCGGAAGTAATCTCCTGGAGATAAGCCATAAGATGAATGGACGTAGAGAGTAGTCTAATCAGTACTAGTAATCTGGATTACATGCTAAGTATAGGGAGTCAACGAAAGAAGATAACAGTGTGCTGGATATGAGAATTATCACCAGATATAACCAACAAAAAGAACACTGTACTCCACTAGAAAAAAAATTCATACTCTAGTCTTCAAGCGAGTGATTACATCCTTGCTTGAAAAGCAGATCGAGGCTTGGGATTCGCACAAAGGCAAGCTAGAGACACGACTGGTTGAGTACTACATTGCTTTGGAGTTGACAAGGGCTGCATTGACGTAGCCCTTGCACACAGCCCACGGATACTGATTTACTTCTCCTGGTTTAAAATGTTCTACGCCTTGAACGGTGGTGTCAGAGAAAAAAAACTGACAGGAAAAAACTGACCAAAAAAATAGAAAAAAACAGAGCAGAAACTTATAAGTTTTTGGAAAAATCTATATTTTTGGCGTCAAGTCTATTCATGTATGAAAGAAAAACCACATCTTAGTTTTTAAGGCCACAGCGGCCACCCGTAAGACTATTGGGAGAGCCTATATTTCATAAGTGGAAGATCCAGTCCCTACTCTTATGACCAAGACGCACCAGTGAAGTCGTCATATGTGTACATACAGTACTCCTCGTCCACTCCATTCGACGCATCTCGAATAATCAAATACTTTTATCTGATTGTAACTGATATCAGGGGCCCATCCTGACATGATAGTCCATGCAGGCACATCTGTGAACTTGAGTGACCTCGCCCCAGAATCATTAAATCTACAGCAGATGTTCACTGGCAGATCATCACACGATTCATAAGGATCTTGCAATCAAGGGAACTGCCGTGACTAGTTACCGATAGTCCATAAGCAGCCATTAGGATGCAGCTGAAGATGGTCACATTGATGAGGAGCAGGAGGAGGAGTTGTTAAACGCGACTCGTACATGGGGCCATTTTATGTTTCACAGCTCACACTTCGAATCACTTGACACTGGAACGTTTGACTTACAGGCAGAATATCTCACCAGCAGATCTAGGCCCACAGCTGGAAATACTTGGAATGATGCACGTTAGCAGGTATTAGGTACAAATTAGTACAAAATAGGGAGCAAGCAAGATTGTAACCAGTATCATGTCTAGAAATCAAAATCTTCCTACAGCCACAATTATGATCCCAATCAAGGGACCATTGAGAAGTGCTTTTCAAAAGGCCTTCACAGTTGGACAAGAGGCTTTGTGTACCACTCACCTCAAGTTGTTGCAAAAGCTCTGAGTTCAACTCCAGTCGGTTCTGGTTTGGATTCAGTTTCAGTGTGAACCATGTATACAGGAATTATGGCTAAACCCATCACATTATTCTCTACATGTGTGGACGGCATTCTGGAAATTCAGACCCTGCAAAACCCTGCAGGCAATGTTTACCTGGAAACTAAAAGATTGTACCAATGGATTTACTGGAATGTGGTGCACAATATCAGGAGATGGGAATTTGCTAAGACTTATGTTTCCACTTGGGGCTTTTTTCAAAGTGTTGATTTGCATTATCATGTCATGGCACAGATGTGCTTGGGTATCCACCTTGATACAAGTGTAAACACTCGAGTCAATATTCTTCTTGTGAGAAAGCTCCAGCACTATATCGCTATCAAGTTCTCTATGAGATTCATTCAAAGAGAGTTTTACGATACACATATGTTAAACACATACTGCCTTAAACAAAACAAACAACACATACAAAAGACACATGATCACACAGATTACATTTTTCCACTTGTGGTTTGGATACTATATTCTCCTACCGTTATGTTTCTCTCGTGCCCTTCACTTTTCAAGACTAAGCTACGTACGTAGTCAACATCTACTAATACAGAAAACTCTGATTCAGGTTGACTATGACGCCTGCGCACCAGCTGTATAGAATACTGCATCGATTGATTTTGACCAGTTCTTTTGTCCATCAAGGGACTTGCTCAAATCTGATTTACGTTGAATTTTCTCTCGAGGTCAATACAACACCACAGAAACAAACAAACGCCAAGATTCTTCCATTAGATTTCCCAATCAATCAAAAAGTTGATCTGATGCTTTGTTACATAAAACGAAAATGCCAACGCCTCTAATCTGATCAACAACCCACGACCATAGTCTGTGTTTTATCGTTTTGCTGATTGCTGATTGTTGGAGTAGATTGCTGCATCGATATCATCTAATTTTTTTGTGATTGTGTATTTAAACGCAAGGCCTGCCTTTCCCGAAGTTTCACGCCACAAAATTGAAGAAGGGGTTAGTATCTCCATGAGAAAATTATAGCAGCTTGGACGTCAAATGGTTCTCGGATGATAAATCAGTTACCTTCATAAATTAACATGGAGTGAACCCTAAGCTTTTATCGCGAATGTGTTTGTGTTGCTAATATCATACAGGACTATTTATGTTTTTACTCCTACACTCTAGACTCTGATACTGGCTCAGGAATGACAGTAAAGGCAGTATTTATCCTATTTTGAGTGTAGTGAAAAGGTCGCAGTGGGCCAGATCGACTGTCCCTTACAAAAGCATTTGGCCCTCGAGCACATGAGTCTCAGAACAAAAGATAAAATTTCCCACTGATTTGAACTTTGAGACTTGTTCATGAACCTACCATAAGTTCTGATCTAGAAATGCGCAATGCCATTCTGATTCTGGTCAAGTTTTAGAATCAAGGGCGAGCAGTAAAACAGGAAGAATGAAATCATTTAGCCGTGTTGTTAGCACAGAGTCCCTATGAGTGTTTACATCATTGGGCATGCCAATTTATGTGAACTTGTTTCTTGAGTAAGAAAAGCTCTTACTTTGTTTTCTGGCTGCATGCCTCTCGGAAAGTGAATTTTAAGTGTAAACTTAATGATCGCTGAGATATTTTGGGTGTTAAGATGTTCTTATCATACAGGTTGATACCTGTATTTACTATTTAGGTATTCCAAGAGGCAGACTTAGAATTGGCCTGACGTTCTTCTCATGTTGGTCGCGCTAGGATATATACATAAAGTGAGCAGTGGTACTCAAGCAAATTTCAGAAACCAGTAACAAAGCTTCAGATTTCCGTTTTCAAGATTTCCGTCAGATTTCACTAATATAGAGATCTACTAGTAAAAAACCTGAACTTGTCGCAGAAGTGTGGAAATCGTACGAATCCAGGACGTGCCACTGCAGGTTTAGTTTTCTGCTGTTTTGTAATAGATAACCGTTCCATTGAAGTAGCTCTGGCATTGAAGCCAGGGATAAGGATAAGCATCTCCTGGAGTTCGACGTACAACATCTTCTACTACGAGCGCTGCTCGTAGTTGCTGTAACGTTTTGCCAAGAACCTCCGTTGTAGTCATTAGGAGTAGCAATACAAAAGGTTGTACCCAGTCCATTAGAGAATACTTATTGTACTTTTCTTTGGAAATTATGTCAGGCGTCCAGCCCAACATCACAGTCCCCGGAGCCATGTTTTGAAACCTGAGTGATTTCTAAGAAATTTGTGGTATCACTGTTACTAGTAATCATTGTCGTCCGCTTGTAAGCTTTATGGTAAGGCTGAACACTAAAATGTTGCTGAAGAGCTGGAACTGGCCAGAAATGGGCCGAAGAAGACTCGTAAATGGGCTCCGGGCCATTCTTAAATTCAGAGCTCTCACGTACTTTTGGTGTAAGCTGCCACTTTCAAGTTTCGTGCGAAGCTTCTCCTGAGGATATGATCCATGCCCTCAGCCGGGAACACAAAGTATCAAGGACATCAGAAGTTCAAGCGACCAGCTAATCCAAGCTGAGATCCTCACAAGACAAGAACTGCAAATTGCAATGATATAATGGTGTGAGGCACGAAAGCAATCAATCAGATCAGGAGATGATACTACAATCTTATGTTTCCACTACAGGTTTCGTTCATGACAAGTGTAAAAGTAGCGGGAGATTGACTGTATCCGTCATTTGTTGACTTGCACGGATGAGAATGCAGGTCGGCAGAATTAATAATGCGTGCCTTCTGGTATGCTTCTTGTGAAAAGTCTCCGACTCCGCATCGGCGATTGAAATGCCAGTGAAATTCGATCAGAAAGGATCTAACAATTTTATCTTCGTTATAAAAGTCTCAACAGATGATTTTATCTTAATTTATTTCTTCCTCTCAAGAGCTGGACATTGTTAGACTATAATTCTTTTGGATACTGCAATGTTCCTGCCTAGACTTTCACTTTTCATGGTAAGATATAAAGTGGATATGTATGATTGCAAAGAATGGAGGTATTCAATGAGATATATACAAAAAATGCAAATGATACAGAAAAAGGTAAATAAAGTCCTGATAACTGCAGCAGATAAGGGAAAGATTAATAGGTCCAGGATCTAGTCTTCAATAACTGCTCCTCGTAAAGGCAATGATCTGCAGTAACCGGTTCCTTCTCCTGAAACTATCACGGCCAGGATTTCTCGGTACCGAGATATATTGAAAGACTCCATCACTGGTTATGCAGGATCACTAAAATGAGATCTAAAAGACAATATGGATGCCATATATTCGCCGCTGCCGGGGATCGAACCCGGGTCACCCGCGTGACAGGCGGGAATACTTACCACTATACTACAACGACTGAATGTTCACCATTATGAGTTAAAATATTAGATAGTTTACTGTAAGATGCAGTAGAAATTCCAGAAGTTGAAGGTATGTTTAAGGAAAAAAAAATCAAGTTTAATCATTATTTTCTTCATTAAAATAACAAATTTTAGAAATAAATATTATCACATGAAATTATTGGAAAAAAGCAAGTAACGTAATATGAGAATTATATGCTATTCATTTAATCCAGTAAATTTTTCACAATTCTAAATAGAAGTTTCAGTAGGAAATAAAGGGCAGTCCATGGCAACAATATTTTAATATTTTTTGAAAATTTGAAATATTTCTGATAGAACAGAAGAGCCATTGTTTGTTCACAGATTCATTTGTTCCCACAAGTCTAAAAAGCAATCAAAACCTCCTCCTCATTAAGAGAATGTCCCATTATCTTGTCATTGCAAACATGATGTACATTATACCTGTACTTTCTCTTTAAATTTATGAAGCTAATCAATAAACCAAATCTCCCTTAAAGTGACCGATGAAAAGTCAACTTTATTCTTTACATTTCGCTTAACGTTATCAGGAAAAAAGGAATCCCGAGAAAGTATAATAACAAAAGGGATGGGAAGACCCCATCAAATCATACAAGGATGGAACCAAACCGGTAACATGGGGGTAGGCCCCAATAAAAAAAAGACAATCACAAGGATATAGCCTCCTCGTCATGTTAGCATGAGACTTAGGAGTCGAAGTTCTCATCACTAAGCTCCCTTTTCTGAAAATCAAGTAAATTTGGTCATTTGAGTTCAAAATGAGTTCAATTTTGCCTTTCTGGATGGTGGGGATGCGATCCACTCAAAATAAATTTGCACTTTCCAGGCATGAACCAGAGATCCGAGACTGACAGAACATTTATACTCTTATAGTGACCCGCCTGTCATCAAACCTTGTAATAGGAAATAATGTTGAAATGTATTGTTTTGTGCAGTTTTTGAATAGACAAGACGATCATGGAACGTCAGTACAGGATTGGGTGATTTGTCTTTTACTCGTACTTTCTGCGGAAATTACGTTGGAGAACATTGCTTCTACTCGCTCATATTCACACAAATTGACAGAAAGCACTCTACTGAAGAAGAAACATAAAGTGATATACGGTACACGTCCCTGTTGTGCAAATAATGATTTTCTCCAAGAATGTCATGCTGGAAAAATGTTCCTCTTGGTCTTCAGTACCTTATGTTGTACCCAAATCTTCACAGAATCTTTCATCGTATGAAGTTGAAAGGTAAGTACAAGTACTACTAAGTTGATGCTTTGCAATTTATTTATTTATTTATTTATTTATTTAATATAAGAAGTATTATAAAAATTATTATAATTGAAATTTAAGTGGCTGTAATGTACAGTAGTTATATTGACTGATTGTAAATATTCATTCTATTTCAATTTTATCATAGACCTGAACTCCTTGTGGGCTTTTCAAAGTATCAGCTCAAACAAAGTATAATAACAAAAGGGATGGGAAGACCCCATCAAATCGTACAATGATGGAACCAAACCGGTAACATGGGGCTAGGCCACAATAGTATCAATAGCCCCAAGCATCAGCTTGGTAATGATCTTTCAACTTGAAAAATTTGAAAGCTACTCTTTTGCTTTTATCTGAACATTCTTATATATAATGTAAGGATTTTTTATGAACATTCTTCAGATATAATGAAAGGCCCTTCAATAAAATGTGCAGGGGTCCCTATGATGAGCTAAAAGGTTTCTTCTGGATCACCGAACGTCGCCGCTGCCGGGGATGGGGCTAGGCCACAATAGTATCAATAGCCCCAAGCATCAGCTTGGTAATGATCTTTCAACTTGAAAAATTTGAAAGCTACTCTTTTGCTTTTATCTGAACATTCTTATATATAATGTAAGGATTTTTTATGAACATTCTTCAGATATAATGAAAGGCCCTTCAATAAAATGTGCAGGGGTCCCTATGATGAGCTAAAAGGTTTCTTCTGGATCACCGAACGTCGCCGCTGCCGGGGATGGGGCTAGGCCACAATAGTATCAATAGCCCCAAGCATCAGCTTGGTAATGATCTTTCAACTTGAAAAATTTGAAAGCTACTCTTTTGCTTTTATCTGAACATTCTTATATATAATGTAAGGATTTTTTATGAACATTCTTCAGATATAATGAAAGGCCCTTCAATAAAATGTGCAGGGGTCCCTATGATGAGCTAAAAGGTTTCTTCTGGATCACCGAACGTCGCCGCTGCCGGGGATCGAACCCGGGTCACCCGCGTGACAGGCGGGAATACTCACCACTATACTACAACGACTAGATAAGAGCTATCGGATGTATATTTTATAAGTTAAATTAAATGTGGGATTCATTTTTGGATTCATGTTTTTCTAATATTGCTTTCAATCAAAGGCATGAGTATTCTCGCTTGTCACCCGCGAGAATACTCATGAATACACCCGGATCCGATTCCCGGCAGCGGTGCTCTCTGGAGATACTATCTGGTCCTTCAAGTCAATACTATCGCAATCATAACTTGGACATTGAAGATCGGTTTCCATCGAGGATTCTAAAGACTTCTAAATGACCTTAAACTACGCCTTCCTTTGCTTCAAAATGACATAATTGATTCATGCGTGACGAGAAAACCTTCGGCACCAAAAACATCGTCCACTCAGGTAAAGGAAAAAAGATGATCGGAATTTAATTTTCCATCCATTACTTTCAACAATGCCCACCAGATGGATGCCCGTGGCATCAAACTGTGAATTACATGAACATCGGTCTGTGGTGCCGAGCAATGAGGAAGTCCCAAACGCAATTGGATGGCAATGATGAAGACATCCGATACCTCACAAAGATTGGGAATGAGAGGAGAAGCTTAAAGCCAACCCGCTCTCTAGCCTCCGCAAAAAATTACTGTGTCTCAAACTGAGAGAGGGGCCTCAGAGTAAGGGTGCCGGAGAGAGTATGAGCGTGTAATACGCGCGATAAAGGTCCACTTGTAGCATTGTCCCATCGCGTGAGTAGTCTGAAGTAAACTCTTCAAAAGAGTGTCGGGCTCCTCGTGGTGGATTGCACATATGTAAATGAGGATTGAACCTATGAAAATGTGGATTGCACATATGTAGCCAAGCGTCTATGGTGGCAGAGATAAGGCACCGACCAAGAAATAATGGAGGCACAGAACGCTGTTATATAAGCGTCATGTTCATGCAGCTGTCAAAGCATTTTCAAACAACGACAGAGTGACCTCGCCGGGTCTCGTGTCAGTCGGATTCGTAACACAGGACAGGGTGCGTTCCCAACAGCAAGGGTGAGACCGGACAAACAGTAAAATTCATGAGACAGCTTTTTGAAAAGAATTGGCGGAGGTTAACACCTTCAGATTTATTATAAACCATTTTCTTCTAGCAGGGATAGTGCTTCCTTTAGATGCTCTGGATTTTTTGCAGCAATTATGAGGGCACTTCTAGCCCTTTGATCCACTTCGAAGCCTGACTTAACCATCTCCCTGAACCAAAATTTGACAGCTTCAAAGTCTTCCTGACCACCCCACGCGGATATCAACACGGTGTATACAGCCTGGTTTGGTCTTAATCCTACGTTCTTCATTTCATTGAATTTCTTCATCATTTTACCTAAGTCCTTTGCAGAAGCATAACCGCTCATCATTGTGCTAAAGGTCAAAACGTTGGGTGCCACACCCTCGCTCTTCATTCTCCTCATTATCTCCTCCGCTTTGTCCATTTGTCCCACAAGCGCGTACGCATGTACCAATGTTGTAAAAGAATGTATTGTTGGAGTACATCTGATCATAAAACGACCATGCACGTATTAAAACAAGCCACTTGACTACAGTAAGAATTCCCTTCATTGAGATAATCACATATCATGGCAAACGGGGAGAAAGTGAAAACTTCGTTCATGTTTAGTGCTAAAGAGGTACAGCTAAGTTCTAGAACTTTCGTCCTCAAACGTTTTCAATGTGTGACATATTCCAACTAGACCCCACGAGAAAGCCGTCAGCCTGGTGGTTAACTAACAGTGTAGTTTGCTTACTTGTCCTTTCGCATCCGCTTCAAAACAATCTCTGCTTGATTGACTTGTTTCGATTTAGCATAAGCATCCAGCAGCACGTTGTATGTTGTCCGTGTTGGCCTACCAGACAAACATCTCTTTGAGCGACAGAGAGAAGGCTGTATGGCAAAGTTGCAACAAGGAACTGTAGATCCACGCGGTTAAAAGATGAATTCTAGTGACCATATGAGTGGGAAACTCTTAAACGAACTCACCGGATACCGGAGGCGACCATTTCGTCAAAAAGATTTTGAGTGGCCTCAGTTCGCCTGGCCTTCCCGTAAACATTCATCAAACCGGTGTATGTGTACACATCAGGGCGTACATTGGCAGCTTGCATCTGATAGAAGCACGAGAAGAAGAGAGATCACCTGTCAGATAGTCAGCCACCCTACATCAGAGAAATATGTACGCGATACAAACCTTTGATTCCAGATTCATAAGCAATTCAGGACGTCAAGAACCATCAATTAAATATGGTGGTGCTCACAACAATCCTACTTGGGGTTTATAATGATGGAGTGTCAGTAGCAGTAAACGATGTCAATGTCGGATCGCGGATAAGTCCTACGGAGAAAAGGAATGACAGATGACCCTTACCTGACGAAATATGCTTTCAGCATCCCTGCAGTTCTTCTGGCTCGCAATTAGCGTATTATATGTGACGACTGAGATGTTCAGATTTAAGTGCTTCATCTGTTGGTACAGCTCATGAGCCTTGGCAACCCGACCAGCTTTTCCATATGCGTGAATTATAAGATTGTAGCTTCGACCATCTGGTCTGACCTCATCGATCATACTCGAAAACACCCGTTCTGCGTCGTCCAGCCGGTTGCCCTGTAAGATTACCAAACCGTCAGGGCAATGACAGATGGGTGACACAAGTCCAAGAGCAAACTTCGATGCCATGATCCTCAGGCCAATAGATATTTTCCTCTCTACTTAGGCGGATACTTCATAATACTCAGCTATAAAACTAAAAGGTTATGTTGTGTGACATATTCTCAGTGCTTGCTTCGGAGTATTCGTGTTAAAGATCACATCAGATGCCACTGAGAAGTAGCTCTGGTTTTGATAGTACCTCTACATACGCCTTCATGAGCGTGTGGTATGTTAGATTGGTGGGAGGTGGCCCTTCTTTGATTAGTCTTTGCATTAAGGCTTCTGCCTCACAGTACATCTTCGTTCTTGCATACGCTTCCATGAGACCAGTGTATATTGCAATGTTGGGTGCATGATTGGCTGCGACTAAACGTTTCATCAGCTCGTCTGCTTTCTCGGGTTCACCCTCCTTCCCGTAAGAAACCATCAGCAAGCTATAATCCTCAAATCCGAACTGCCACCAATCTTGCTCTGCCAACCATTCACAGATCTGCGTAAGCCATAAACTGTAGTCATTAGTATTTGCACGTCATAGCCTGAAGACAATAGAACCTGACGAAAAAACACAAATTGTGGTATTCAGGCAGAAACATCCACGACAGAAACAGAGTTCTACCAGTAAAGTCTGTTGACACCACAACAGTCATCGATTCGAGCCTTCAACAATTATCGCATTCTCGCCACATTGACATACTTCAGACCAGCAATACTAACCTCCATAACACTCCTCCAAACACGTAGCTGCTTGAGTCTCATAAGCGTGCCAACAATGCCTTCTCGGGTCAAGCTCTTCTTGGATTTTCTCTGCTTCTCCAGAACTGGTACGGCGTCCCCTGTCATTCGAATTTCGTTCATCATCTTGTACCACTGTTTCTGCTGTTCATTGAAGTAAGGGCTCTTTTGCTTGCTTCCAGAGGATGCAGTCACTTGGTCAAAATCCGGACTTGCCTTCGTAATTTTCACATTTTCGAGACCGGAGGTAACTTGCTGCACGCTGGAGAGTTGAGACTTGATGATGTCGGTATCATTGAATCCAGTGCTACTGAGGGCAACAGAGGATCTTCTGTCCTTCACTTCAAGTTCACCGTTGACGCACCTCCATTTCAGATGATTAAGAGACCTGATACAAACGAGATACAAGTTCAGAGCCTCCAAATCTAAAAGGGTGAGCACCCACAATAAAAGCAATGACGAATTCATGAATACACACCTCAAATGCAGATGCTGGAAGTTGAGCGTTGCCATCTATGCAAGACAGCAGCTTCTTCCTCGAATTAAACTCCAACTGATACAGACGACCACAAGGAAAAAAATTATCAGAAAAGCAGGATGTTTCGATAAAGATATATACGGATGTGGTGAAAGTAAGCATCATATTATCTATGAGGCCATACCTACAAGGTTTGAGGATTGCTATTCGATTTCTTCTGAGGAGCAGATTTGAGGAAAATTCTACTGATAAAGGGGCTGAGGGTACTAATGATTGAACCTTCACAACTTGAAATATAGCCTTCAAATAAGACATCTCACGTTCCTCGTCTACGATATGCTCAGATAATCGAAGGCAAATTAATACATACAAGTAGAACAGGCGAAGAGATTGACCTGTCCGCGGCATGGTGCTCTCTTCTAAAAATTGAATCCCATTCCTTAAGTTCTGAATTTTTTCTATCTATAAGATCCAAAAAGCACGCATTCATCCTGAGGAAGCAACTTTTACGGCCGGGCTTCCAATCAAACGAACAACAAGGGTTGGTTCTTAAAAAGGAAAGAAGAAACAACTCGCTGCTTAGGCTTACCCCCAAGAATTTCAATTCTGTCGATGGGTATGCAATATTTTGAGGGAGGAGACACAGTATGATAAGAATATGCAAACCCATCTGGTGCTTTGCTTCACTTATACTTGCTAGGGGGGGAATGTCAGCATTCCTCTTTTCGAAATCAAGGCTTTGAAAATAAGCTATGAAGGTTGTCCAAAAAGGCAGAATGCAACACGTAGTTGCTGATAACCAGACGTGCTCTCGAGTAACAAGAACGGAATCATACTCCTCTGTAGGAAATTAGAGGGACCGCCCATACCCGAGAGTAAAACCTTCACTCAGGCGTAGATACTATAGACTACGCGACTCTTCAATGGCCCATTCTACATCGTGCCGAATAGATGCATTCCATCTGTGAGACTGTGAGTAGAATGTAAAGCGAGAAAAGATGTAGATTAAATTCAAAAGAGGCGCTTCCTTTTTGGACCATTCATTCTCCTATTCGTCGGAAACAGCTGAAGCAATGTCTAGTGCATGCACGAAAAGGTCATTCTACTCAGTTTCAATTTCTGTCTGTCATCACAACCCAACGAGGAAAAAACAGGCATCGTCAGGGAGGCCAGAAACTCTACCAGCTAAAGACGACATTCGAGAAGAACCCACCGTTCGAATCAGCCAGACAGGTCAACTTCGACAATGCACACTCCGCAGCTCTGCTCTGCACTCCAAACAGCAAAGTGAACGAGGTACAATATAGGCAAACGAGCAAGGATTGAGAACTCGTCGTCGTGGTGACAGCGGCAGCAGCAGAAGGAGTTGCGGCAGCAACGGCAGACGCTAATTCTCCGAGAGAGGAGTTCTCCTTATCCACCCCACAAAGTGACAATTGCCTCCTTGACTTACGTGCTGACTGATTTCCAGCATCTCGACTCGGACCGGTTCGGCCCGGACCCAATATCCGAAGCCAAGTCCAGATGAGCTGAAAAGTAAAGTGAGGCGAGGGGAGGGTGCCGAAGCCGGTGCCTTGGTGCTCTACATACGGTCCTGTTGTGTGCCCCGCAGTGAAGGATCGTTTGTATGTATGTGTACTGTACGGTGGGTCCCTGAACGCAGTCACCTTTGTTAACGTGCAGTAACATTACAGTTAACCATAGTACGGAAATTGGAGTCCTAACGTGGTACTCGTAAGTAAGTTGCACCTGACATTCGCAACTACAGTTCTGTATGGTGCAGAAGTATGATCAACTGCGGTGTTACATAAGGTACTACCGGATGTAGTGTAGAGTTCGGAATTCCTCAGTTCGGAAGTGGTAAGGAAGAGCGATAGGCGTTTGCAATTTGCGGTGGCTTCCTTAATCAGAACAGGGCAGAAGACATGTCAAGCTTCAGCACTGTGTGAAGCGAACTAGGTACGGTATGCAGTGTTGCACACTGTGTTGTGTCTGCCCGCCCTGACGACTTCGTGCCCGGTATTCTCTATTCAGGAAAATATTTTTTCGTTCAAAATTCGACTTCCTAATAGTGGGCTACATGCTAAGAATATCTTGTACCAAAATACTGAGAGTTGCGAGTAACGTACAAGTCAGTCAATTTGACAGTAGCTTCTGTTAATGTTCATATAAGCAATCAGCTTCAGAAAGTGACTAATTTTGCCAGGCCAAATCAAACAGAAGCCGAAACTTCGATAACAATAAGAACCCAACGTTGAGGATTTCAGATTGAAATTATCTTCCCACCTAGTAAGTGCTCTAACACTGTCCAATGGAGTTTCCGTATTTCGCATTACTTCAAGGTTTCCTATGCTTGACATTCTGATCCATATCCTTCTACCCAAATCAAGCAGGGAACACATGACGCGAAACAATTTGTGATAATGCAGCAACAGCACGATAAAATTCCAACTCGTAGTCCAATCACGGCAGTCATTACTGCATCGAACGACGTTGAAGGTGAAAAATATCCTCTCCTTATGTATGTACAGTTCCGTAACGTCGCGCTGATGTAAAGTGTTAATTCTAGAACTAGTTGGACTCGTGGCGACCATGAAGAATAAATGCTGCTATATTTGTCTACCAAAAAAAATGCATTGCGCATGATCAAAAGACAATATGAAGCTCTTCAGTCGTCATATATTTTTCTGCTTCACGCTGAGTGAAGGATGCTAGCTCCAAGGATAATAGTACACCTTGGTCTTCTAACAATCATGCCTTCACCTTCTATAACTAGCGCTTCCGTCAGCTGAATCAAAATACTATTGTACAAAACCAGACTGACCCAACACCTCATGGGGCACTCCATGCACTGCAGCAGAGCGGGTTTGCACATTGGCAAGGCTGCTCTTGAACAAAGAAGTGGACAATTTCACCGTCGAAATGTCGCTCGTGAATCGATTTCCCGCGGGCAGAGGAAGACCAAGCACGAAATAGTTGCTCCACGTCACCTGCGGTGAGATTGTTTTGGCTCAAGTCCAGCCGACGTAAACCTTTAGCGATCCGCGTTAACAGTGCAAGTTCTTCACAAAATGCATGAGTCGTCAAATCCGGGTGAGCTGCAAAATCTGCACCCTCCACATGATTTATGAATGCTTTCGGCACCGGTTCCGATGGTGGTTGACTATTGAAGTCCTTGCCATGGGCCTCTGGCTGGCTGTAAAGGGTCGCATGAGCTTGAATCAGGTGATCAAATGGAAGAGAAGCACTCTCTTGCCTGTCCATCTTGGAAGAGATACGAAGAGAGTCATGAGTTTGCACTACCTGACTCAAAGGTGCAAAAGGTTTACATGGAACGTCCCCTCCACAAACTGGCAGATCAAGTGAAACGCGGCTTGGAATTGAGTAGCTCAGCGGCACCAGAGTTTTACAAAGGTCCTCCAACAGTGTCATTTTGGAGCTATGGTCTGCTTCCCCCTCAGGTAGGTATCCATCCGCAGACATGAACGGCGGGATAATACCCTCGTCACCTTGCCCTGAAGATGTGCCTGATCGTCCATCAAGCAGACTTGTGTGCATAGGTACACATGTTGTTAGCTTCTCGTCACATTTTACAAGAGATGGTATCTCCGCTATGAAAGTTCCGGCCAAGGAGCATCCTCTCTCTTTGTTGGGGTGTGACATGAACTTAGTACCATCTTCAGCGAGGGGCAAGATATTAACCTGTAATTCGGGGCTGCAATTTCTGCCCACCAAGTAGTCAGCGATATTAAAACTTGAACGTGCATGCGTTTCTGGGGACGTGTACGACTGACCAAGTTCTGTACAAGCTACGATTGATGATTCTGCTGTCGGAGATCCCTGATTGCAAGCAGGACCATCCTGCATATTACTTGCCATCTTTAGATCCAGTAACGTATTATTATCTGCCAACACGGTCGAGTGTTAGAGCAACTTTGGGAGAAAGATGGTCATCTACGAAGGAAAAATTTGTTTCATAAAGAATGGCTGAAATGTTGCCAAAGGACAACAAATTCGTATGTTTAGAGCTTGCCTCTTAACGATCTCATGATCGAGAGAACTCCAAGCTTTCCGATTTTGCACCTGCTTAGGTTCAGCACTTTCAGCCGACAACAGCTTTTCGAAAGCGCTTCAGCAATAACCACGGTAGCCTGCTTTCAACCCCATACATCCCCCACGACAACTAGGTCACTTCCTGTCCACTAATAGGACAATGAGAGATACATACTTGAAGTCAACTACTTTATCTAGACTGAAAGCTCAAATAAGGTGATCATACAAACGGTATCTCAAATAGCAAACGTCAGGGATTCCAACCTGAAGACCAAGATCGTTGCAGCTTAGATCAAGAGATGAAAGGCTGTGGACAGACATTAGCTGTGTACAAAGCTTCACAGCAGGCTCGGAACGAAATCCACATCCAGACAAGTTCAACTTTGCAAGTCGTGTCGTAGCAGTTTTCAAGCTTTGACTGATCACAAGGGCTCCATCCTGCATGTAATCATATTGCTTGAGTCTAGTGACAAGATGTTTCAAAACCGTCGTATGTTTCCTAAAAAACAGTAAGAAATAAGTAGTTTTGACATATTGGAACTTTATCGTCATATCAGAGAACCAGTTAAATACTTACATTTCGAATATCGGTTGCTTCTAAGTTGAGAACAGAAATGCTTCTTGAATTTTGGAGCAGTGTACAAACGCCCGAGACTGCGACTTCGTCAAGCTCCAGACCTTTCATGTCAAGCTCAGCAAAGCTTTGGTACATAAAATGACAGGCAACAGGAATGAACGTGAGTTGAGTGAGCAGCTTAATAACCCGGAGATTGTACACGTCATAGCAAGCTACAAGAGAAAAATTCGTGGAGAATACCTGTGGAGCGTAGAAAGCTTTTGAAGAAGATCTTGAAGAACATACCCATCTATGGGACTGTTTTTACCTGTAATTTACCACATTGGAAGGTTTATTAGACTCTCAAAGTACATGGCTTTAAAGGATGAGGATGGTTAAGTATGTCCAGTGGCCAAAGACGATCGTCTCATAACTAGTAAACGATATCTCCTCTGCTTCCGCAGAGAGGTCAAAGAATATTGTTCTTCCTTCATCATGAGCATCTGGTCATTGGGTAGAAACCTGAAGAAGATTGTTTAAATAGAATGGCAAACAGGAACCTAGAGAGTTCACGGTAGCAGTGTTACCAGACTGCTCCCATGTACCAAAAGGGCGAATACACGTTAGAGATTGCGTAATGATAGACATGAGCCGAGACGAAAGTCACCAACTTGAACTTACCGATACATAATTTAGCAAGGGTAGAGTTCGAATCCAGGGCGGAAATCAACTTCAATATTGTGCGGGTCGTAAGTCCGCATGATTCTAAGCTCAACGTAGCTAGCGCTGTTGACAAACAGGTCCAACAGTAAATTTCAGAGACACTGAAGCATTCCGTGACGACAAAACTCGAGCATCCAAGGAACGTGGCAGCGTAACATGTCTCCTTCATGACGTTTACATTGGCCTAGTTACTACTCAAATGCAACAAGACTCAAATGCAGCTGCGTGTGTGGCTAGAATTCAACCAAATTTTGAACTGAAAATAATAACTCAAAGCAAACACCTGGAGAACCCTCCAATATAAGAGAAAGATGGCGACTAGCTGCATCGGTTAGCCGGTTCTCTGACAAGTTGAGAACTTCCAGACGAGAAAGGGCAACGGGACAACGACAAATCTGCATCCCAGAAATCCAAACATAAGCTTCTCGAGATGGCATGACTTGCCCATATCACCCAAAACAGGCCACTCGCCAATCTAGAGTGAAAAGCCTGTACAGACCCAAAGAGATGAAGGGAGAACCCAGTGAACTCAAAGAGTGCTCGAAGGAACAGCAGCTGTAACAGCTCGACTTGTTGAAGAGATGGTGAGAGCACACTGTTCGTTTCTGAAACTTTCAAATATTTCCAGCAATGAATATACCGTATCACAACTACGATTTTTCTAACCTGGGTGAGAGCCCCAGCTCCCAGCTTGTTGCTATGAAGGTCCAATGTCAAACCCAAATCTGTTTGATTCGTAAGCTTAATCAGCTGCTGGATGTCATTGACAGCTGCATTACCTGCAGGTCCACATGAAATACATAATATAAATTGAGTTCCTACGATCGTACTCGCTAGTCACTGACACTGGTCTAAGTACTACAATCATGACAGGTGAAGGTGATTATGTTCCAAATTAACAGAGTAATCCGATATGAGGACATTTGATGGCCCCAGAACAAGACATGATGAAGAAGAAGATAGGAATTGAACCAAGGAGATAAGTGTTATGAAGGCATAGTTTAGTATCAACATCAAGGTACTAAGTGCGGACTTCTCCCAGCTTCACATGATTACAGGAAAGTTCTACACGACCAGAACATGGCGCATGACTTTGATAACATGAGTAAACAATGACATGATGACCTTAATCGCTAGCTCGCAGCAGATGCTTTGAATCACTCTCCGTGTCCGGGGTTTACACCACTGAGCCGAAAGCTAAAAAGGAATCCAGCCCCTCTAGATATAGGTACGAACTACTAAAATGTCAGTGGTGTAAATATATTCAACGTAAATGAGCCACGAAGCAACTTACCTAGTTGATTGTGTGACAGGTCAAGTACGGTGAAGGTTTTGTTTTCCTGTAGTGCTGAAATGAATGGCCTTGCGCATTTGTCTGTTAGGTTGCACGCAGACGCCACCACTTCGTCTTCAGAGACCTGAAATGCGTAGAAATCTCATTTTCAGCATTTGAAGTTATGGGTTTTGCTAATATAGTAATTATGGATACTAAACTTCAAAAGAGATCAGAAGTGTGAAAGATGCTAATTGAATCCAGCAGACACTCTGAATATTATGAAGCATAGACAGGACCTTCAGACTTTGCAGTTTGTGTATTAACATAGCGTTCGGGAGGACACCGCTTATTGAACATTCCTCTGCATACCGCAACGACACCGGTATATCTGCGAACTCTGAAAGAAGATATCAGCAAGAGTCAGCGGACAATTGACGAAGGTTAGGACCTCTAACTACCTGTACTGTTCTAGAGCTTGAATACAAACAACTGCAACCAAGATCAACGCAACCAGCTACACGTACCGGCTCCGGAAGAATCCATTTTCTCGCCACCATGGAAGGCGCTTGCAATCTCATCATAATGTTGAGACTTCGCCTCGTTGACATGACAAGAACTTCCACATGGAAGACACTGTGATCCTTTGCAAGCTTCACTAGTTGAAGGTTCTGGCACTGCAGAAGAGTTTCGCTCGATCCGCCTATCAATCGAAATGCCATGATCATTGACATCGAGATCAATGCCTCGGTTAGAACTGGGAATGGCACACTGCACGTAGGAAGGAGTGGATTCTTCACAGCCTCCAACATGGCTCGATTCAACTCTTGGAGCATCCTCGGTTAGTGGGGTCAAGTCCACCATAGATATTTCCGGCACCCTAGAGGACGAGACGAGGTCAACCAGAGGAGGCCGGGAACTTCGTTCTTTCGGCCTTGGGGATCTGGAGAGAGAAGATGTTTCGGTCTGTTCGGACCTCCTTTTAGGAATGAGTGAAACATCTGAATCTGAGCTGGTGGTACTCACTCGCTTGGCAGGGTAGTGCCTTATTGATAAGCGACTCCTCTTCTTCGTTGAAACAAGCACCTCCATCAAGTCACTGTCATTGTCACTGTCTTCTACGTACCCGCTTCTGTCTCCATCTGGAATGCTTGCAGGGCAGGGGCCCTTGGCACTTTCTGGCGGAATAAGGTTCTCCTCGTCGTCCGACAGTACTGTCTGAGACATTTTTCGTCGGCTAGACTGCTGTTTCCTAGACAGGGCTTTCTCTGAAGTTATCTTCGATGCTTCTTTTGAGAGTTTTCGACCAACACCTGCGTCCTTTGTAGAAACTTTCTGTTTCTGCGGCTCCTTCTTCTCCCTTCTCAAGCTATTACTACAAATATCTTTCAGAGGCAACAATTTACGACCATTCAGCAGAGATGAGAGCGTTGCATGATCATCAGTGATATCTTCCAGCTCCGGCTCCTTCTTTGCTGAAAGGGATTCCTGAGTATCTACTCTTTTTTCAGCATCAAAGGCCTCTGACATGTTAAAATCCTCCCAAAATAGGTCACTGTCCGTTTGAGAGATCTTTTCATCTTCTGTTTCATCAAGGCTTACAGTGGTCTTTTCTTTAACCAGACGGACTTTTCTAGAACCATAGCTGCATCCGTTCTCCACATTAGGGGCCACCGGTATGTTAATATCATCTCCAGATCCTTCCCCATCAGTTTCAGAACACCGTTCATCCTCTGGGTCTTCGATGCCTGTAGGATTATCCCCAAAGTCCTTCAATTGCTGTAGTTCAAGCTCAACCCTCCTGGTACGAAGTATGAGATGGTGCGAAACAACGTTAGGAGCACTCAACTTCGGTTGTCTGAGCAGACTTCTAGATAGCTTAGCAAAAGAAAAAAATATAAAGTCATATACTTGTTCCTACATATCTTACCGTGAAACAAATTAGGAAGGACCAGTAATGGCAAGCTGCTCTAGAAGAATAAGAGGACAAATTCAACACTGATTCTATACTATATACACGCGATCTAAGTAGCTATCTTAAAGACCAGAACACTGCACAAGGGACCTTTTCTGTTGTTGTAAGTGAAGAAAGTAGATAGCGAATCTGCGTTTGAGGTTGACTACGTGATGGAACAACCACTGTAACTGTAAGTGACAAGTATGAGGCATCAATTTCGGAAGTGTCAAAGTAACGTGACTAACTCACCTTGCGTCCTCGAACTGCTCCAGACGGACTGAGTAGCAATAGTGCATATTCTCCAACGCATTTATCTTCTGAGATCGCATAGCAGAGGTGGATTTCGAATTTGCAGCTCTGCAACATGTAACGGGCTGATCAAATACACAACAATTTCGTACTACTTTGACTAGGTCGTATTAAGTGTGAATGAAGGCCTGTGACCATATCCCGTAAGATGCAAAGGAAAAGCCAACAACCGATATGCGATGCAGCTCACTTGTAGGCATCCAGGTAAGCCTCCAGAGCTCCCTCCCAATCCCCTGTCGAATCAAAACAGTTGCCAAGATTTATTTTGGCGACGATCTGGCCCTGAATACAAGGAGAAAGGCGAGCGCATCAGCAAAATCAGTGCGCGTCCTGCTGAGAAGTAATGCTTTGGAAGCAAATGAATATGGCGTACAGTTTTACAAGCATAAGTGGAACAAGCACCTCTAAGTGATTGATCCTGTGGCAAACATCCCATCCCTTCCAGTGCCACTTGATCGCTTTGGAAAAAATTCGGAGGTTGTAGTAAGAAATGCCAATCAGATCCAAAGCATCTCCGAGCTTTTCATGGTCACCGAGACGCTCTGCTAAGGTTTTCAACCTCTTAGACATCCCAAGATGCTGTTCCACCCAACATATACGTGCACGCGTCAGAAAGTAACAAAACTCCAAATGCCTAAAAGTTTGAGGTTCAATACTTCGAATCTGATTCACAGAATTAGCGGAATTGAACTAAATATCGAGAGAGGGGAAACACGGACCACATCCCAGGATTTGATGGCGTAAGCTTCGGACAGGATATCAAATAACAACTTCATCTCCTGCTTGATGATCGTCCTCGATGAGAGGACATTCGGAGCACTCTCAACTCCACGACGAAGCTTTTTCTGCTGCTGCAACAAGACTCCAATTTGTTTGGATTTGTCTTCAGCTTCGCTAAGGACTTCAAGGTTGGCTATTATGTCCTCACACAGTTGAGTCTCGTCCTGGAGCGACTGGGCGATCACTAAGGCCCGTTTGAAACTCATCCTCGCTTTTTCGAATTCCAAGGCTTTGAGATGTAAGATTCCTTGATTCACCAGGCCCTTGGCTTCCCCTTGGGCGTGAGGAATTCGTTGGCAAATTGCGATGTCCATGTCTGTGTGCTCCCTGGCTTTATCCCACTGCCGCAATTCGCAATAAAGTTGACCAAGGTTGTGATGGAGTCTAGAACGTGCGTCATCATTTTCGTTGACCTCTTCTTCGTCGCATATTTTCAACCCCTGGTTATAATATTTCTCTGCTGCTGTAAAGTCATCAACCGCCACTCTCAAAAGTCCGAGGTTATTGTAGGCATCGACAAGCTCCTTCACAAATCCCGATGGAGATAGCTCTTTCGACGGAGGATGAGCTTTCAGATTTTGGGCCAAACTAAGTGATATTGTGAGATACCTTGAGGCATCTTGTACAGCTGAAAGTGTACTCTTGGTTTCGAAAATTTCTAAGTACGTACGTCCAAGCTGAGTGCTTGCTCTTTGCTGCTCGGGTTCATCGGCAGCTTCCTCTGCTAGATGGAAATGTTTCCTCTGAAGCGCACAAACATTCAAAAACCGAGACGAGCATGAGGACAGATCGTGTTGGAAGATGTACTGCCAAAGCTCGTGCGAAACACAACTCACTTGCTGTACCTAGACATCTGCAATGTCAAGAGCAAAGATCAAAGAACGAAAATCAAAGCCAAATTACGCAAGCTGTGGAGTCCAACCTGCCACTGGAGGGCTTTCCCGAAGTCTAAGAGTCGCAGGTGAGCTTCCCCGATGGACTGGCAAGTAGGCATCAGTTTCACGGGGTCGGAAGCATGAATTTTCATGGAGATCGTGTAGTCCTTCAAGAACCACTCTAAAGCGAGCTTGTATTCCCCTCTCTCCTTATACATATGTCCAATATTATTCGCCCATTTCGCTTCATCCTCCTGATCACCGGCATTCCTCGCATTCCTGTAACTCGCCAGCATCCCCTCCAGTAAAACAGAATCCTTCTTCGCCTTCCCCATCTTTTCCACGTTGAGAAATCAACAGCGCACTCTTCTCCTCGAACTCCGTCAGAACCTACTTACAATCTACGGGCCCATCCCTGAAACCATCAAGCATATCACCAAACAGCAAAACAGTGTTTTCGAATCTCTCGACCTCTTTCTCTCTATCTAAAGCGGGAGGCTGCCGGGCCTTCGAACCCAAAGATCGATAATTGCAGGGACACTGCAAAGAAATGACATGAGATAATTGTGAAAACAGAGAGCGATTGAGACGAGTGAACAAACGCCCCAGACAAAGTCGTGCTCTGACTGACACACATCACACAGTCGAGCGTGAGAGCTTTAAAGTCTGCCAGAAATTGAATCGTGATTCGTGTCAAGACGATGAAGCCACTGGACGACGGAATGCCTGGACGCTGCGCTTTTCCCCGCCAAATTTCAAAAATCTACACACAAGGACAAGGCAAGTCGACTAGAGTTAACCCAAATTGCCACAGGAGCTCAGGCTGATCTTCGGAACCACGTTCCAGAGATGGTTTCGAAACTTATTTATTACTTGGGCGTAAAATGAGTACACGTGAACGACCCTCCATCATACACGTAACTTCTTTTAGTGACACGTCGACATCAGAAACAAGACTTACATGACCTCCAGTTTTTCGAACATTAAATGAGATTTTCGTTAACTTTGTTGTCACCGTTGCGTTAGTGTACAGACGTGTACAGATGGGATGTCCGCCAGCATGGATAAGAGTGTGCTAGTCGGGGACTCACGTTCAAAACCAAACTTTTATTTATTACTTTCTCTCTAGGTAGAATGTGAAGTTTCCGTGGTGTAGTTGGTTATCACGTCAGTCTAACACACTGAAGGTCTCCAGTTCGAACCTGGACGGAAACATTTTGGAATACCAACCTTTGTGTGTCTCATCGCTTTCTATATGACCATCCACACGGTGAGATGAGTTGGAAAATCGTGTGTCATCAGTCTTTGTCCTTTTCTCTCCTTACCCCGAGCCTTAGCAAGAGATCTTGCATTACCAACAAACTCACTAACTCACTAAGTAAAGTAAAAATAACAAAACGATGGAAAACCCCATAAGTTGTACATGGATGCAAATAACATGGTATGAACTATCCTGGTCCAGGATCTAGTAAGTATGCATCACAATGGTAACTATGTAATTCTCTAATTTAAATATCAGATATCCTAGGTGTTGTAGTACATATTTCCCAGTGTGATACTATTGGGGCCTAGCCCCATGTTACGGGTTTGGTTCCTTCCTTGTACCATTTTATGGGGTCTTCCCATCCCTTTTCATATTTTACTTCGTCTTTCCTCATTTAAATATCAAAACTATCCAGGTAAATCTCTCTATAAACAACATAGCATCCAATACCGTACTCATCACAATGGTAATTATGTAATAATCTAATTAAAATGTCAAAACTATCCAGGTCAATCTCTCTACATACAAACATAGCATCCAAATAATCATCACAATGGAAAATATATATTATTGTAACTAAAATATTTGAACTATCTAGGTCAAGTTCTCTACAAACAATATAGCATCACAAGAACCATCACCTAACGTGATTGATCTCTTAAAGTGGTAACACTAGCTAATGCTTTTTGTACAGCAATAGAACATTGTGACTAAAATATAGTATACAATAAACTAAAGAAATTGATAACTCATGCACTCTAGTATAATATTCTTTGTATAGCAATAGAAACAGTGACTAAAAAATGCTATACAATAAACTAAAGAAATTGATATCTCATTCACTCCAATATGGTAGTCTCTCGTGTACTCTCTCAAGAACATGTCAAAGTCGATGATTAACAACAAACCATAATTTGAGATAGTTAAGGCCATAATGTCTCATCTGTGAGACATTCTATTGTTATAATCTTTGTCATAAAAAATATAATCAATATCATAATATTCATTCACTCAATACAAGGTAAAATAACAAAAAGTATGGGAAGACCCCATCAAGTCATACATAGATGAGATGAAAAGAATAACATGGGGTTAGGTACCAATAGCATCACAGTGAGAAATATATCCTACTACACCTAAAATATATGAACTATCTATGTCAAACGGTCTACAAACAACAAGAGCATTCAAAGAATCATCATCTAACATGATTGCTCTCATATAGATTGCACTAACTTGTGCTCTTTGTAGAGCAATGGAAACATGTGGCCTAAAATATGTTATACAATAAGCTGAAGAAATAGATACCCATGCCACCGAATAATATTTATGATGAAAATTACCTCCAAATCATATTCATAGATCAACATTTCTTTATATCATCATCCAACATATGTGAGATCCCATCTCCTCTCTTCTCTCCTTTACATGATTCACCAATGTCGTATATGAACTCGAGGTAAACACTACTCTTGATATATTCAATAAATTGCAACAAATATTACTTTAAATTTCAACATATTCTATATATTCATTAAACTATTTAAAAATTTTCAAAATATAAAAAATAATATTTTAATGACATTCAATTAAACATAATGAGTTTTTTGGTATATTTCAAGTTTTAACATAAAATAGTATTCCTAACATAACACAATGAAAAAAATTTAATATATATGTGATAAATAATAAGCTAAATAATATAAGATTGTAAATAAATATATATATCCATGATATTATTTTTCAACCCAAGTATTTGAAATCTCATTGTTGATATCAAATTTATTTCAATTATTATGAATAAACTTGAAGTAACATAAATAAAGGATAATTTTTTATAAATCATGTTTTTTAACATAAAAAATCGATAAAATATTTCATTTTGAAATAAAATTCTGATTAAAAAAATAATAATAAATCTAAATATTAAAATGTATATAAAAAATTAAAATTGAAGAATTATTTTTAAATTTTTTTTGCATAATTGAGCGCACAATATGTAATGAGATTTAAATAAAAAAATTTTCATTTATTATTATATAAATTTTTTATTAAGAAAAGCTATACATCATTAAAAACTAGGATCTTTTATTCAAAACTATTTAAAGCTAGTCCTACTTTTTCTAAATGAATGGTTTCAATGTCAAAACTTGATGTTGTTCCATGATATCAATCTAGGTTGTGCATCAATGAATTATACAAGGAATTATGTGAGGTTGTGCAATAATGACATAATTACTTTAAGATACTTCTTACTAAAATAATCATTCTTTGAAACATATCATCACCTCAAAGGTTAAAACATAATGAATCATTGTAACAAATTATTTAAAATATTCATTTTATTATCATACTTTAATGATTAACTTGATTTAGTAAATATTTATTTCATGAATTCAATAAGAAGTGAATATAGATGAGTAAATATTTATGCATTTTAATAATCTCATAAATATCATTTTTTATGGTTAATCACTAAAATAATTTAATCATGAGAAAAGATTAAAATATGAAAAAAACTTCATGATTATGTTAAATTTATTATATAGTCTCACACAAGTAAATCAGATGTCCATTGAAGCCAAAACTCACAACTATATAATTGTAATTCATGTTCATCATACATATCATTGTAAGAATTATTTTGAAGCTTAAGTGTTAAACTTGTTGATTTTAATTTTAACATCAATTTTTAAATAAAAATTTATTAATAATATGACATCAAATGATTTAAATTTTCAATTTTTTTGATGAAATTTAATTAGTATCAATCCCACGATTGAAACTCAATATCTTATATTATTATAAATGAAAAATATCGACTTTGAACACTTTGGAACACTTTTGTTTATGTCTATAATGACAATATATATGACTATTTTTATTTTTATTTTATTTTATAAATTTTATTTATTTTATTTGTTTTTATTTCATTCATATATGATAAAATTTTCATGATGACTTATGACGAATATTATTTGTCAAAATGAGTATCACATGACATTTTCCTAACATTTCTTATTCATGCATATAAGTGATCATGACCAATTCATCAAGATAATTTTTGTTCTTTGCTTATTTAAACTTCAAAGGATTATTTTTTTTCAAAAGATGATTCATATTTTGAATAAAAATCTTAATAATTATTTTTTCATAGTTAAATTCTCATTTAAATATCAAAATATATTATTAAAATAATATTTTTAATTATAAATGTATTTTTAATAAATATATTTAAATCATAATTTTGAAATATATATTGATATTTCAATGATACACATATTTAAACTAAAATAAATGTGATGAAAATATCTCAATAAGCCCCAAATTAATAAAATAAATTTGAAGCTTATTATGGATGTATGGAGATATATTAGTAAATATGTATGTAAAAATTTATATTGTATATATCATTGCAATTTTTATTTCAATTTAAGTATACTTTAAACATTATTTGAATGTTTGACATACGCTTTATACTTCTAAAATTTATCGAAAATCTAAATAGGTATCATGATCATAAATTTCCATTTCATGAATGTATAATTTCACTAAGTCATTGAAAAAATACAATTTTTGGAAATGATAGAAGAATTTGAAGATATAAATTATTATATTGGTTAAAATACGAATGAGACCTGTCAACATATCCATCAAATTTTATTTTTATTGAACCTGAAGATCATTTGATACAAAATTTATATAAATAATATCAGACAAATAATAAACAGTTTCATAAGAAGTGAAATATGAGTTTGTTATACTGTTTATAATTAATTCAAAACAAGTATATGGTGAATTTATTATATGAAAACTCAAACCAAAATAGGATAAAAAATTTAGCATAGATTAATAATATCAAGAACATGTTTTTAATTGATAATCTTAAGTTCAACACAAGATTTAAGAAATAAAAATATATAAAAGAGAAAAAATTCAGGATATTTTAATGAATGATCTATACATTTTAAAAAGAATTAAGGAATGATCATAATGAAGGACAAAAATATATTTAAATAATATATATGCAACAGAATCATAATTTTCTGAAAATATTTATCCATTTTAAATCTTGATTCATATGGCAACAAGGTTTTGAAGTAGATCATTTATTATTTGGTATAGAAAATTATATATCTACTTTTCAACTATCAGTTTCTTAATTCAATTCAATCAAAAAAATTTGAAAACTTGTTTGAAAAAAAAACATCACTTAGATAATCATCTTACTTAATATTGAAATCAAATAAATTTAAAGCAATAAATAATTTTTTAATGATAATTAATGAAAATAGTTTATATTTTAATATTTAAAATGAATTTAATAAATTATTCTGACTTACTTATATAAAGAAAAAGGAAATAATTATTGTAGATTTCATGATTAATTTTTAAACATTGCTTTCTTCGTCAAAAAATATGAACAAACCTATGACATAGAACATAAATTATACTTGAAGGTTCATAATATATGTGCATAATCCAAGGATAGTTATCTATGATATATCTCTTTGCATATAAAACATTTTATCAAATGAAATAAAGTTTTTTCAAATAATATAAAAAATCTTTTAAATAAAAGAAAAAAAACGTGTTATTTGAACATTTGCTTTCATCCAAGATATATATAACCAAATTGATGTGAATTTTTTTATTTATTATAAATTGAGTTTATTTGATTATATATAAATTTTTTTATATATTCAATATATTATTTTGATTTAAGAAAAATAAGATGGTTTTTTATTCTACATTAAATCAAATTTTTATTTTTTTATATCATATCCATATGATATTTAGTGATTTAATGGAAAAACTTAGATTTTATTAACCTATGGCTAACCAAGATTGGTTTTTCACTCCTTGATCCCCTCAATCCCTTCCCCCATTTCTTACAATAAACATCAAAGTCTCCAATGGTTATTATGTGTTGTTAGGATTTGCCAATGATTTTCAATTATGTTAATAAATTTGATATTTTTGTCATTAAATAAACTATTTATGTGTATGATTTTTATGATCTTGAGTGTGTTTATTGTGAATTTTTTCATCTTATATTTGTTTACTTTTGTTTTTTTCTCTAATAAAATGCATGTGTCATGCTGTCAAAGAGAAAAATATATAATAAAATTTTAAAGTATAAATAATTGAAAAACCAGATGTCTTTTTATGTATGATTGGAACTCAAATTAGGAGCATGGACTATTTGAAACAGTTCAATCACTCTTGAAATTTTTTTTTTAACTTTTCTTAATTCACATTGCTTGTTGATAAATAAATCTTATCTTTGTATTAAAACTCCACGTGTCATTCATAAACATATGCATAAATTATTAACAATTCTGCATAGTGGCACTAATGGTTGAATTCATGCAACAAACTTATTCAAAGCTTTAACTTTCTATGAAGGTTTGTACTTTGGTTCCCTTTAATCAAACTGTAAAGTATGAAAGTATTTATTCCATACAAGAGAAAAAAAAGTATGAGTTTTTTGGATGCAATGATTGATATTTTATAAGAAAACTCAATGAAATGCATCTCAAAGTCAAGGTGAAGAATAAAAACATTTCTTCAAAAAGAATTATAAGCATGTCCTTATGCAACTCTTGATTTTTTTTTAACCATTATAAGTAATACAAATAATTATTTTTTTAGATTAACATGTATAATATTTTTGATATTTCAAAGTTTATTGCTTATATTGGTCAAAATAACAATAACTAAACCAGGTTTTGCAGAAATCCCACACATATAAACATAGCAAATTCATATGTTGTGAATGTTTTTGGTTAAAGCTTAACATGAATGTGTTTGCTCAATTTATTTAAAAAATTAATATAATACAAATTGTTGTAGATGTCAATTGCAATTCACCTATAAACTGTATAACAACGAGCTATCAAATTCTACTTAATATAAATGAAGAAAGTAGGAAATCTATAGTTGGTAATATCATCTTGTAATATTGATCTTAATTATATTTTGAATAAACCCTCAATACTTTTTTTCAAACCCAACACAAATGCAATAGGTGAATCAGATGCTTGTGCAAACACTATTTTTTTTAAAAAAATCATAAAATATTTAAATATTTATGTTTTGAAATAACGATCCACATTTAAATTTTATTTTATCCACAAAAAAGACAAGGTTAATATCAGCATTCACCTTTGTTACTTTGTTCATGCTATCTCAAAATTATGAATGAATTTTGACATTGTCATGTGATGAATACAAGACCTACTTATCCTTTCATCTACAAGGTGATATTTTCCTAGCAAAATCAGAATTTTTGATTTTGAATAATTGTTCCATGTATACTTGAATATGATTATTTGCATTTACTAACCTTAATCAATCAAATAAAAATATTCTAAAATTATAAAAAATAAATACTTTACACAAAATTTTGAATAATTAAAACAAAAATGATTTCATATAAAGAAGAACCATGTAATCAAACTGATATGAAACATTTTCTTAAATATTACAACATAAATAGGAAAATAAGCTTCATATTTGATCATATGATGATGTTAAAAATATTTACATTTCTATTGTGTTTCAAATTTTTATAAATTTTATTTGAATGTTATGTGATGTCATGATTTATAATATTATGTTAATTTTTCAGATTTATATAAATATATAGTTTTAATGAATAGGATTTAATTTGTGATTTTATTAAAATATGTGATACTTTGAGTCTTTATTTGAAGTGATTAATTACATGTGTATTGAAAATGACTTTTGTTGTGTGCATAATTCGTATGTAAATATTTCAGGCTAAAAATAAATAAATTTTCTAGCATTACATCTTATAGATTTTTGTTTGATTTAGAATAAGACCTTGTTATGATTGAAAATATAATCTTTTTAATAAAGTTTTAGGTAAAAGTATTATGCAAAAATGTTTCATCAATGTTTCATACATTTCTGTCAAGACATGTCTCTTAGCCATATGGATGTCAAGAAGAAAATATCACTCAAATAAGTAAGTTGTAAATGCACTTAAAACATTGAATTATATGAACTTTGACCATTGAAGTTTAGACAAGAATATTGATTTAAGTAAAATAAAATCATGAACCATCTATTAATTGTAAAGGAGTTTTAATATGATAAGTGAATACAAGCTTTATTTCTAAAAGAATTAATCTTGTATTAATTATTCCACTATATCTTTAAAAAAGGATAATGTTTATTTTATTGTTGAAAAAATTCATGGAGAATAATTTTTTTTAATTTAAAATTGGTTTTAATATTATATTATTGAAAAAATATATAAATTTTTTATTACATTTAACAACATTCAAATTTGAAAATTTAAGAAGAATTTAAATTAATAGTGCTTTCAATTCTTGTGTGCTTAAATTTAATATATGATCAAAAAAATAAATTTAATTAATCAATATTTTGATTAATTTTTTTATTTCATTCAAAAATATAATTTATATTAAAAATTTAAATATTTTTACTTTCGAATATGTATTTACATGATATATCAGTATTAATATTTTTGTTATATTTGAAGTAATTTCAATGTATCCATTGAAAAAAAAATTAAAAATATATGAATGTATAATTAAAATTTACTGTTAGAATTTTTGAAGCAAAATAAGAAAAATTATAAAAATATACACAAAAAATATAAAAATAAAATATCAATTTTTTTTCAAATATTTCATATCATTTATAAAAAAATATGTCATTTATAATCAAATAAAAAAAATATCAATATGATCTTATACAAAATTATAGTTTCAATTGAAATTTCTTTTACAGTTATGTTATTATTATTATGTTTTTATTAATTTCTTTTTATCAAAGATTTTATTTAACCCATGACGTGATTTAAGTAATGTGAGGAGAATTTTTTCTATAAATTGATATTTGATTAGTAATTGAAGATTATGATTTTTTATTTGACTTATGTATTTTTAGATGTTTTGGAGGAGTGTCAAGGCTCAAGCAAAAAAAAAAACATCACAAATCTTTTGTTGATGTTTTCTTAAATACTGAATTGAAACAAATCATGAAAATCTTGATGATAAAAAGTGAGTTGTGGACTTTTGTGCTCATACTGTAGTAGTAGCTACATTTTCAAATATATCATAACATCTAGTGTGAGATGATATTATAAACCATAATTTCTTAACATGGATTATGAGCATTGATAAAAAAAAAATGCATGCAATCCACAAGTGTCATTGTTATATCATTTAAAAAGTTTTTTCCTATCAAGGTGATGAATCAAGAAATGCTCAAGGACTCATCTTTGATCTCATTAAGATGTTAGAGAAGGAGACGTGGCATTTCTTCATGGCTTCATGATATGGCACAAGAGATTATAAATAATATAGTTAGTGTTGTCTACATTGATCTAGTGAAGTTTTATGTGAGACAAAAAAATGAAATCCCATTTGTTTATAAGATTGTAGTTTATCAACAAAATAATATCTTTTCTACCTCTAATGTTGGTGGAAAGGATATTTGATATATTAAGATTATCCCAAAGTGACAAGAGTAAAATGACATTAAAAATGAAGTATTATAATAGAAATTTTTTTGTATTCAATATAAAAAAATCAAGCTAATGAAAGAATTTAATACATAAATTGACATCACAACCAATAAGTTTGTTCCATTTCTTCATATTCATACATCAAAATGGATTAGGTGTCATGACCTTCTTGAGTTTGAATTAATGAGAGTATCATATAGAAAGTAAGATCATGTTATGTTTATGTTAAGAAAGAATGATATATATTTCAACTATACATATAAACTTTTGTGTAAAAACTACCTATCAATTGACAAATTTTAATCTACAACTGAGTAGATTTTTTAAGCATATGGCATGCAAAGATTTTTTTACATTGAATTTATATGTATTCTATCATAAGTCATAGATTTAAAGTATTGTTAAGGCCAAGATGGCCTTTTGTGCAATTGGTTTTTTAGTTAAGAATGTTTGATATAAATAAATATTTTTAACTTTTTAATTGAAAATCAATTAGATGAGTTTAAAGAGAATGATGGATATAATTATGGCTAGATTCATTGTGTTTAAGCTTGTATTGATGACAATTTTGCTTTTTAGTACTATAGTGTTGATCCATAAGAATCATGTGTATTTGATTCTTATATGATTTTTTTGAGGATAAGATAGTTCATGATTTTAAGCTTCAATCATATCATATACTCAAAAAAACTTGAAGTTTTGATAAATCTATGTAATGATGTAATTTTTCATATTCTACAACCTTATGATGTGAGTAGGGATAAAACTTTTATTGTTAATATGTGCAAAGGATTAAGAAGTTTAATCAAAGTGTTTAAAAATCTTTCAAAGTAAGATCATGACGTTGTGGTATGAATATGAACAACTTTTTATGAAACTTTATGGAGCTCAAAAAGAAATTGACAACTTCTATTTTTTTTTAAAGATTAGTGATTGAACTTATCATTAGTCATTGAAATGATTAATAAAATCAGAGTGTTAATATAAAAAAATATTCAATATGTTTTTATGTGACAAAAGTATGATTTCACAATTACTCGCAAAGTTAAAATGATAAATTTTCATACATATGGGTAAAATCAAAATCTTATATAAGGTAAATTAATGACATATGCTCAAGTTGTCATGCATTTAACCTTTTGAGTATGTTGGATCTTGAGAGCTTTTCAATATTCCTCTTCCATCAAAAAATGGATATATTATCTTAACACATTAAGATTACAATTTCTTTTGCAATAAACCATGACATTCATAATAACATAATGGTGTTAAATAATCTTTAAATTGATATTTTGGTAAGTATTTTGAATGTCAACGAGCTTGTTTAAATTCTCTTAAGAGCTATGAAGTGAAGATGAAAATGTAGTTATCTTCTTTATGTATAATGAGATGACAATTAAGTTTTGTCACTCATTTATCACATACAAATTTCATAAGATATGCTCATGAGGAGTAAAGTCATTTTGAAAGAAATCTTACATAGATCTCACTTCAAAGTCATTAATTGTTAAAAGATGCATCAGCATGATCATAAGTATAACATCTTTCTCATATGCTTTATGAAATCATGTATATATGTTGATTATGCTAAATCATTTTTTCTATTGAATACACTTAGTGTTATTGCGTGAAAAATAAAGTAATGAAGTTATTTATGTGTTTTTAGATTCCATGCTTAGCCAATTATATGCAAAGACATAGGTGTTGAAAAATCATGATACTGAATTATTGGACAAGTTTAAAACAAAATTCATCTAATATATATCTATCACCTCAAGAGATCTACTAAGATTGGTGATTAACTTAAGAATGTTGTCCACAAAATCGATTGAAGATTGAGGAAGTTTGGCTTCAAAATGGTTTGTTTAATATAAAACCACATCCAACTTTCATGATTAGCCAAAAATTAAAGATTGATCCATCGTGCATCTTCACAGTCTATTAGTTAAAAAACATAAAGGTAAGAGTAATATCAAAATGTACTCTTATATCAAAATATTCAGGTTCTTGCCATAGCAATGAATCAAAATTTTCAGTTCATGCATTCAGAATAAAAATCAAATAAAATGATATACAAAAAAAGAGATTGAAAAAAGCAACATAGTAGTTAATATCAGAGAAGCCAGTACAAACAAACAAAAGATACCACTCCTATTATCCAACATCACCACACGTGCTAACACCCTGTGCCGGCCTCACTGGTAACTCCATCATTTGAGGGACACCGGCTTGTAAAGTTCCACTAGTAATTATCATGATCCAAGGTCAACACTTCTAGTGTTGTCAATATCAGAATATCAACCAACACATCCTATTTGCTTTCGGAAAATATGATTGTCACTCATAATACATGGGATGATGTCAATAAATCCTTGACAAAGAAAACATGACAGTGAACAAGAGTCTTTGCTGCCTCCAACATTGTGTTGGATGCTACCTCAAATGTTGATGCCTTGGCCCCATGACACATAGACGACCTATTGCAGGAAGGATGATGCAAGCCAATGTTGATATATTTGGAGATGGGTGCCCTAGGATTATACTCGATGGGATTTAACATTGATTAATGAGAGTAGATAGCCTCTTATCAAACAGGTTGCCAATCTAATGAGGGCCGAGTGATTCGATCATTGGTACGGTTCATTACTAGTTCTAGCTCTTTACTAAATGGTTTGGTGTAAGTTGTGATATTGGGTAATTGTATTACTGTGTTGTTGGACATAGTGATTTGTTGGAATGAAAGATGGATGTACATGATAGTCTTTGTCCAGAGGATGTTACCATCATGCCAAGTCTTAGTGGAGTAGTGCCATCCATGTTGGATGAATCATTATGTATTTCATGTATGCAAGGGTGTGGAGATTTTTGAAGAGTTTTAGAAACTATTTTTCCTTAAGTATGAAAGATTTAGGCTTTTTAAAGAGACATGGTATATAGATTGACTTGACAACTAATGCACTGGTCTTCCGTCATCCATATTGATACAACGATATAGAGAAAAATCTGATCCAAAGTAGGTGTCAAGACCTTCTTGTGGTTGGATTAGTGGAGATATCATATGGAGAGTATGGCTTTGTTTTGATGATGCCAATCAAGAAGGATATACATGATAATTATACAAATAGATGCATGTGTGGTTAGTTCCGATCTATCAATCAACAAACAAAATTTGATCATTATGCTATGCCTATCCTATTGTGTCTGAGCTTACATCGATGATGTTTTAGTATATAATGCAATAGTGGTGGAGCATGAGATATATTTGCTAAAGATATTTGATCGATTGATTGCTCATGGCCTCAAGTTGGATCATTGAAAGTGGAAGTTCTTTCAAGTGCAGGTATTTGGAAGGATTATGTGTGTAGTTGTGCACCATATTATCTTCCAAATATTGATGATACTATAGATCCAAGCCTAGCAGTTGTGTGAGCTCGAGACGTATATTATATGGATGAGTTAGTGGAGTAGCAAGTATGTTGATTTATGATTCTGGTTTTAAAGTATGACATATGTCATGTTTGACACCTTACCTCAATGCGGTGCCCAATGGGCGGTGGAGATGTCCTCGATGCGATTAGTAGTCAAGCTTGTTTGACAGTTACATAGTATGGATTGCAGACATATGACTAATGATGGAATATTGTAGCACCCGGCTGTAACACTAGAGAAGTGAGAAGAGACCACTCGCATAGCTCAAGAAATTTTGAAGTTGAGAGATAGTTCAATGGTTTCTCTTTTTCAAAAAGTCCTCAAAAAGGTACAATCTAGATAAGGTTACATAACCACTTTTCATTCAATTCCTTGTGGAACGATGACATGACAGACATCACTATGAGCACACTGATTGCTGACATGTACTCCAACTAACACACAAGAATGACAACCTAAAGAGCCCATGGATTGCTAACGTGACATCTTTAGATACTCCACTAATAATCAACTCAATACTATTTATCTCCATCTTACGTAACCTATATTTTAGTTTTCATTGAGCAAAGATGGTTACAAACCTCCCTCCTTTTAAGATGCAACGTCCTCGTTGTGCCCACGTTCAAACTCTTGAACGATCAAAGATGCATTGGCTAAGTTTATACCGGTTCCCAAGTTGACTCAAATGATGGATATCCCTTCCATTGACCCAAATACTCATTTTTTGGATATTTGTGACCCCAAATCCGTTTTTTGAGAATCTTTTCAATCTCAAATTTTGCATGATTTGCTACCATAATAGGTAAAGTAGGAGGGCTTGATGAATTTATGAACTTCTTGGGTAGTGGTACATGTTTTTGGAATCGTGACATATGAAATACGGGATGTATTTGTTGAGAAATCGACTCTTCAGGAATCACTCCAAGAAGAGGAAAGCACACCAAAGGGACAAGAGAGAGTGTGTACATGAATGAGATAGAGAAGGCTTTGCCTTCCCATGTATATATATAGGGTGAGTACAAGGAAACCCAAATTTCGGGTTAGCCCTAATCAGATCTATACCATAGGTACGTAACAACCCTAGATCAACTCGATGAGCTTGGGATATTAACACTCCCCTTCAAGCTCAACTCATATCCCGAACTCCTAGACAATGTCGAAATGTAGCAAACGACTCTCTAGGTAAAGCTTTGGTGAAGATATCTCCAACATGATCTCATGTATGTATATATCTAAGATCTACTACACCTGAAAGGACCTTCTCCCTAACAAAGTGATAGTGCACCTCAATGTGCTTTGTCCTAACATGAAAAAATGTGATTGTTGGCTAACATCATGTCGCTAATGTTATCGCCTAGGATAACAGTAGGGACTAGGATAATCTACTCCAATATCGAAAAGCAAGGATCGAAGCCAAACCGCTTCACAAGTGGCATTCATAGCACCACGATACTGCGCCTCTGTGGAAGACAAGTGCCACGGTCGGTTGCTTCTTAGAAGCCCACTCACGGCCGCATTCCCAAGTCCAAACGCATATCCAGACGTGGATCTCCTACCGGAAATGTCTCCTGCCCAATTAGCATCGGTGTAGCCATGCAAGTTCAGCTCACCTCCAAATCAGATCGAAGTCCAAAATGAAGTGTGGACTTCACATAACGGAGAATCCGCTTAACCGCCATCATATGCGGTACCCGTGGAGCATGCAGAACCGATCGACTAGACCAACAAAGATAGCTCAAATCCGGTCTAGTGATAGTCGATAAATCAAACTCCCACCATCCATCTGCATGCGGCGGGATCCGCAAAGAACTCTCCATCATCTAACTCTAGCTTTAGACCTTGTTGTAGAGGAGTGTCTATTGGTTTACAATCGACATCTTGAACTCCTTAAGTTTATCTAAAGCATATTGGCGTTGTATTAGCCACATATCCTTTCCTCGTGATAAACTCCACACCAAGAAAGAATTTAAGATATCCTAAGTCTTGTATCTCAAATTGAACATAAGATACTCTTGATGTGGGAAATCATCTCCTCATGGTTCCCAAGGATAATAAGATCATCTACGTAGATGGAAATCATCACTACATGAACTCCCGATCTCATGCAAGATAGCGATGAGTCGGAATGACGACTACAAATCCAAGAGATATGAGAAAGGAATTGATCTTCTCATACCATGCTCGAGCCTGTTTCAAACCATAGAGGGATTTCCTTAACTTACAAATGCAGAAAGAAACTTCGGATCTTCGTAACTGTGTGATTGTTGCATGTAGACTTCCTCACCGAGATCTCCATTGAGAAAGACGTCTTGAAATCCATTTGATGCGATCGCCATCCCTTGTTGACAAAGAATAGCAACCACCGTATTTAATTGTTGCCATCTTGGCAACCGGACTAAACGCCTCTTCGTAGTCCACTCCATGTTTGTTGTGCGTAGCCCTTGGCTACCAATCCGCCTTGTATCGAGATACGCTGCCATCCGAAAGGCGTTTGACCTTGAAGACCCATCTGCAACCAATCGCTTTCTTACCTTGAGGTAAGTCCAACAATTCCCATGTTTGTTGGTGACGAAGTGCAGCAAGTTTTGTCTCCATGGCTTCAATCCACTCATTTTTGTGCATCGACTCCTCAAGCGTACTCGGTTCTGGCTCAGCAAGAACGTGAGTCATGTATGCATGATGATCAGCAAGGAAACTTTCATGCAGAAATCGCTGAATAGGATGCCGAATTCTCTCAGATTTTTGTAGGGCAGTATCAGATGTACCATTTGTCTCCCCTTGCTTCGGATCTGAGGTACCAACAGCGTCGTTCTGGGACGCTTCATCCAACGGATGAATATCTGTAATCCGTGGTGAGGACATCATATGTTGCAAAATAAGATGATCCTCAAGACTAGGAGTCGGTCTGGATGGTGCTCGGTGAACTTCATCCGTAGCGGCTCAGTACAAGATAGACTCGACTCTAGATCAGGTGACTCCGAAACTCCACTGTAGTAAAAGGTACAATGGACGGACTCCTAGGTGTAGTTTCAGCAGGAAGAGTGGGTATGACTGGAACAATCGCAGGTGCATACCAAGATTGCAACTCTTCAAATACAACATCTCTATTGATATAGAATTGCCTAGAGGAAGGATTATAGCATCTATATCCTTTCGTATCTAAGGCATATCCAAGGAAGATACACTTCTCGACTTTTCGGATCAAGCTTCTTACGCTTCTCATCGGGAATGTGTACATAGCATATACATCCGAAAACTTTCAAGAATGAGTAGTCAGGCTTGTGGCCTGTGAATACCTCCATTGGGGTCTTGTTATGAACTACCACTGTAGGAGTTCGATTCATCAAGTACACCGCAACGGAAATGCCTTTCGCCCGAACGGTCTAGGCGAGGTTCTTCTCGCTCAACATAGCGCGGCGTGCCTTGTGCTATGTGACGATTCTTCCTCTTTGCAACCCTATTCTATTGTGGAGTATAACCGCAAGTCTTCAAGGCCAGATGCCATGCTTACGTAGGTAAGCGGTGAATTCTCCAGATAGGAACTCGCCTCCTCCATCCGAACGTAGAGAAAGGACAGATTGTCCGCATCAAGCTTCTCCACCAAGGTGTGGAAAGTCCGGAAAGCTGACAACACATCTGAAGAGCTCTTGCTTTTAAGGAAGTAAACCTAGGTGTAGCGAGAGAAATCATCAATGAAGGACACGGCACTCAAAACCGGATAAACTTGGTTGAGAAGAAGTCCATACATCCGTGTGCACCAAATCTAGAAGCTTGGTCGCTCTCCTACCCGATCCCTTCAAGGGTTGTCTAGCTTGCTTTGCCAAACCGACAAGCGGGGACATACTTTAGTTGGGTCGAGCAAAAGTGAAGTTGGGCAAACCTATGACTAGATCTGAACTCGGAAGAGTCTTTAGTTTCTGAAAGTTCATGTGCCCAATTCGCTTGTGCCAAATATCTATGTCAAATACTACAAAGCCACTTTTCAGAATGACAGAGTTGGTCAAGCTTTCGACATTAACCGTAGCATCTAGCTTGAACAGTCTACCACTCATGCTACCTTGAGCTACAATAGTACCTGTGGAGTCTTCAACAAAGCATCCATCTTTGTTGAAACGCACTTGGAAACTTTGTTCTACCATCCGCCTTTACTTGATAATGATTTCGAAAGTAGGAATAATATGTAAAACGTTTCCGATTCCAGAAAGATTAGATCCTGGAATATCAAGCGAAATTTTACCCTTATGCTTGATCTCGTGCTTCGTATCATCATCTCCAAATACCATGAACTGAGGAGTTCTCCACAGGTCGAGCCACGCAAACCATTCTTGATGTGGCGTCATGTGGCCGGGTAGCCCGAATCGATCACCCAATCAGATCAATTGCGAAAAGCAAAGATAACTCTCGTGTGTCACAATGAGTAGAATGTTTTTCAAAGAACTACATGGCCCTCATGGTCCGAAGCGCCGCCAGATCGTTCTGACGCTTGTAACAATTTTTGGCATAGTGGTCATTCTTGTGACAGTAGTTGCAGGTGTTAATCTGCCTTCTGGCAGCGGGTGGCGCACCTGGTTGGTTGGGCGCCTTGTTATGCACACGACCTCTACCACCACCATATCCGGCTCCTCTGCCACGACCTCTACCTCGACCTCCAGAACCTGCAAAAAACACACATTCTTGCGGGCTGGACTTGGGAGATACCTCGCTCTGATACCATGTTGAGAAATCGACTCTTCAGGAATCACTCCAAGAAGAGGAGAGCACACCAAAGGGACAAGAGAGAGAGTGTACAGGAATGAGATAGAGAAGGCTTTGCCTTCCCATGTATATATATAGGGTGAGTACAAGGAAATCCTAATTTCGGGTTAGCCCTAATCAGATCTGTACCATAGGTACGTAACAACCCTAGATCAACTCGATGAGCTTGGGATATTAACATATTTTCATATGCAACGTGAGCTCTAACTTGTAAGATACCTTGTCAAAAAGTTTCAACACCACAAAAGGACTGATGAATATTCCTACAAGTGACAAATTGGTTGTGGATAACCAAACTTGATCTCCTTTCTGAATGTTCATATGACTCCAATGAGCATCTGCATATTGTTTTTTTTTTCGATTTTGAGCAATTATCAACTTCTTCTTTGCTAGATGCAATCCTTTGTGTATGTCTTCTACAAAATCATTGATCGTAGCAACTTTGGTTGAAAACTCATGCTCTTTAGGAATTCTCACCAGACTAGAAGGTGTCAAAAGATGAACACCATACATCATATAAAATGAAGACATTTTTGTCGATGCATTAACATAATTGTTATATGTAAATTCCACTAGAGACAAAAGAGTATCCCACTCTTGTTGTTCCTTCAAGGTGAATGCTCGTAGCATATACTCTATTGTTCTATCGGCTATCTCTGTTTGACCATCAGTTTGAGGATGATAGGTTGTAGACATTGCTAGCTTTGTTTTGAATAAACCAAACAAGGTTTTCCAAAATAAACTAGGAAAATGAGTTCCTCTATCGATCATTAACACTTTGCTTAATCCATGATTCACAAAAATTGCATCTAGATACAAATGGGCAAGTTGTGGTGCCGTCATTGTCTTTGTGGTAGGTCGGATGTGTATCATTTTACTCAATTTATCCACAAAAACCACAACTGAATCATGTCATAAAGAGGTTTTTGGTAACTCACATACTAGATCCATAGTAACATGTTCCCATCGTAGTTCGGGAATGTGAAGAGGTTGTAATAAACTTGCCAGTTTTTGATTATCCACCTTGTTTTGTTGACATGCGATACAACTTCAAACATATGACTCCATATCTTCCCGCATTCTTGACCAATAGTACACTCATTGTTTGCTCTCCAAAGTCTTTTTAGCTCCCACATGCCCCGCAATGGCTGTATCGTGGCCTTCTGACAATACCATTATACGTAAATTTGAATATTGTGGGATCAATATACGATGCTGCTGAAATGCTAGACCTCAAACCTTCTTTGCCATCTTTGCTTGAAGTGATTTCATGATCTCCTCATCCTCCTTTGTTGCAGCCATCATTTGAGACCACCAATCAACTTGGATTTTCAACTGTGTGATGTTATTGATGCATAGCATTTGTGTGAGAGTATCTTCAAGTTGCTTCTTGCCCTCCACATACACTATCTTCATGTTGAAGTGTTGACGCCATTCTGCCCATCGAATTTGTTGTTTGGAGAGATCTTTATGAGTTTCCAAATACACCAATGGTTTATGCTTGGTTTCTACCACAATTTCCTTATCTTCCAAGTAGTAGCTTCCAATGTTTTGTGGCCAGAACAATGGCTAATTCCTCTCGTTCAGTTGTGTGATAGTTTTGCTCGGATGCCATCAATTTTCGGGAGAAAAAAGCAACTAGATAACAACCATCCTCCCATTCATGTTGAAGAATTCCAACCACTGTTGTACCTAGTACGAAAAGTTGTTTTGTGAACATCTTCATCAACAATTTGAATATGGTTGTACCCGCTCCTCAAATCCAGTTTGGTGAAGTACTTCGCCCCTTGAAGTTAGTCAAACAAATCATCCATTCAAGATAATGGATACTTATTTTTCACCGTTTATTGATGCAACCTAAGATAATCAATGCACAATCTCATACTATCATCATTCTTCTTCACTAACAACACAGAGGCCCCATAAGGTGAAATGCTTGGCTGTATGAACCCCTTTCTCAACATCTCCTCCACTTGAGCTTTACATTCCTCCAACTCATTTGGAGCTTTGCAAATTGGAGCGCTACTGGGTATCATCTCGATCTTGTGATATACATGTCTCTTAGGTGGCAATCCTGCTGGTAGATCATATGAAAATACATCCTTATACTCCGTAATAATATCGCTCAATGAGTCCGGAATGTAAAGATTATCCTTTGAACTAGCAATATCTTTTATAAGTCAAGAAGATATTGCTAGTTCTAAGGACATATAAGGCTTCTGCTCCACTGATATCCATAATGGAGACTTGAAGATCACAAAATTCTTCAATGTATTCATATATGCCTCCTTTCTGCTTCAAATTCCACAACTTCATTCTTGATGTTTGAAAGGAATCCACCGCTTGAAAGTTATGAATGAGTTTCTCTTGCATCCCTCTCCATAAAATAGAAGCATCTCATTCTAAAAGCATTCATTCCCAGGTAGTGTATCATGTAAGAGCCTTATCCATGAGATAAGACCGTATGAACATTCATGTAGTAAAATCAGAAATATGAAAATAAGATAGATGTATATTCATCATCATGATCCATCCTCCAAAAATCCCATGGCTCTACTGCTCTTGATGACTTTTCCATAGGAAGTAAGAGATTGTTTTGATCTCTTGAAGTTGTCTGCTATTTGCCTCTTTGTTGGAAATAGCAGTCGTTTGCGATTGGGGTTGAGTCTCTTGTATTGGAGTTTCCACTTCCATTTCACCAACTCTTTTTCTCTCTACCTTCTCACTCTCTAATAGAGAGATCTTATCTTCCATGGCTTGTTGTTTTGTATGTTCATCTACAATAACTTTTCTTAACTCTTTCATTTCTATCATGATTGAGTTCATAATTTTCACTCATAGCAATTGATGCTTCCATGCTTCTCAACCACTCAAACTAATACAACGTAATTATAATAACAATCCAATCTCTCAAAATAAAAATCACAAAAGTCCGAGGTGATCCTATTACAAGTATGTAGTAATTCACTATAATTTCTAACAATAAAATCCCTCCACACTCTCTTCTGTCAGTAAATCATTATACATTTCTACATATGTGTTGAATGGAACCAGTGCGGATGATTCACGATTCAAATCCATCCAACATTCAGTAAAGAATGTAAATGATACAATCACATGTTTCTTCATAATTAACAATCGGAAGTATCATTGGTACTAGTGACCCCATAAAATCTGCACCCATAAAGTCTGAGGTACGCTCTGAAAACATCTTTTTCCATGAATCGAATGTGGATGTTGAATAGATTGGGAATTAAAAAGTTTAGTATAGGATTTACCTTAGCCACATCCATACATGCAGCCCATAGTTTTTCCTTTCCCACTTACTCTACATGCATATTAAGAACCTCTACGAGTCTCTATATAGCTCTCAAGAAATTAAAATTATCATCATTGTCTTGCTATTCCAAAAGGGATAATCCACACTCAAGGAAAAAGCAAGTTTGTTGTGATACCATTGTAAGACTAGGAAAGTGAGAAGAAAACATCTTAACAACAACTAGATTTAAAATAACATCTATCACAATCTCACAATTCTCAACACAAAATCAAATTGGAATTTTTGAAATAATATTTCTAATTTCAAAATGTTCACAAGAACATTCCGCTCATTACCATAACATAGAAGAGAGATTAGATTCAAGCCAAACTACTTTGAGCTTTAAATACTCTAGGTTATTGCACTAACTAATGTTCCACCATAGTCACACTCTCAAATCCTCAACTTCAAAAATTGACTTCTAGTAGTCATAATTCAAACTAGACCCCTTGAGCTCTAGGTCTCCTAACCGCCCTAACAACACTTCAAGTATGAACATAGCTAACTACACTAGTAACTCTGATTGTTGTATATGCTCTTACTCTGCAGACTTACCTAACTAGGGGTGCCACAACATAAGTCTTGACCGGGGTGATGAGATATTTTTTTCTTTTTGCATACTCTTTAGAATGTTGGGACTTTATGTAATGCATGCATTATTTATATAGGGTTAAAGAATTTTGGCCTCCGATATTGGAGGAGATGGAGTTCAAGCCATGAAACAAACACTTATTTTTTTATTATGAATATTATTTTCAACAAAAGCGAGAAATTGGTTTATTGTCTTATGTGATAATCTTGAGTTGAAGTATTTCCTGAAAAGCAACAAAATTATCTCCACATAGATTAGAAAAGGCAAGAACTATATCATGTCAAACTTTGGAAGTCGACAAATTTGGAACCCTAAACTCGAAAACTGAGTACCTGAGTTCAACAAGAAAAATTTGAGTCCCGATTTCTACTTAGCTGAAAAATATAAGTGTCCGAAAATGAGCAGGTAAAGAAATATTCAACCTGCTTTTTGCTGGTAGAACCAGTAGAACCTTGCCGGGCACGTTTTGAAAATTTCTGGTGTTGTTTTCAGCTTGCCCGGAAAGCGAGAAATACTCGCCAGGGTGTGGTTGCGGGTGTGCAGTAGTTGCTTACCACGTCAGTGCTGCACACTACACTTACAATAAAGTCCCCCAGTTCGAACCTTGGAAAATTATCCTCTTCATTTTGATTTTCATTGATGTTCTCTTACGGTGTCTCGATGCATAATACCACAGCATCTGGTCAGGTCATGAATCACCAGGTCTTTTGCAACCGGTATATGCTGTGAGCGAAGAACAGCGCTGACTTCGTTTCCCGGCGCAGAGCAGCATTGAACGAGAACGAGGAGGAGAATTGCGGGCGTGTTCGACATTAGGGTAGATGGTCCATTCCACGAGATTTTCGAATGAGTGATGAAGCGGGTCATTGGAAGTGAGGAGGGACGTCGTGAGTGTCTTGTTGGCATGAGGAAGTGAGCGCCTCAAATGCGGTGAATGGCGAATGGCGGGAGTAATGTGTAATTCTAGTTTTGTAGTACATATGGCCTCCGGGAGAGGCGTAGTGTGGCAGCAGCATCGGCAGTGCATTCGCCTTCTTCATCAGCTGGTGAAAGCACCGTCTGGATCATCGCTCGTTCCAGTGTTTTCCCGGTCTGTTTACAATGCTTCTTTGCCTGAACGATATGTGCCGAAGTCGGGGTCTCAGAAAGGCGCAGAGGGGGAATCTGGAGTGAGTGAGTCACGAGGGACGCATTCTCACAACTCTGAACTAAGACGTCTTATCGCGGACAGAAGTTTGGTAGGAAAAGGGGGAGGTGATGTAGAGGGTGGAAGAGTAAGCAGATCATTATCCGCTGCAAGTTCTAGTGAGAAAGTGAACCATTTGATAGCTAGACAAGAGGAAGAGTCGGTCAAGGGATTTGAGCCTCGGAATTACAGGAAGGAAAATCTGCAGCAGCCGTCAGCTAATGAGGGCACTCAGTTTGAAGGCCATTTTGTTGCAGATGATGACAGTTCAAATGCCTTCACATTCACACAGACTCAGGATAAAGGAAAGGGAGTAAAAACCCACGATCTGGAATCAGGGGCGAAAGATTATTGCATCTCCCTGCTGGCTTTGGGACCACAGCCCGAGGCAAAGCTGAGAATGAAAATGAGCAAGAAAAATTTCTCCGCTGAGATAATGGACGCTGCAATTATGGAACTCCAACGATGTGGATTGCAGAGTGATCAAGAGTATGCAGAAGTCTTTGCCCGGTCGAGGTGGAATGGCAATGCCTGGGGTCCCAAACGCATCAAGTATGAGCTGTCAAGAAGAGGGGTCAGTAAGGAGAATGTGGAAGCTGGCCTCATGCATGTTTTCCAAAACGACAAGGACGCAGGCGACGTGGACGAGGAAGAAGATGGACGGGACAGATGGGGTATGAATCAGAAAGCAGCAGAGCAACTTCTCTCTCAAGCTCGACGAAGGTGGAGTCAAGGGAACAAAACAGATATCAATGCTCGCAAAAGACGCATGGCTGGCTGGTTGCAGAGGAGAGGCTTCGGCTGGGATATCACATCAGACTTGTTACGAATTCTGCAGTGTGAGGACCAAGAGGAGCGTGAAGATCAGGAGGAACTGGACTAGGAACCCTCTTGAGCATATTAATATAGCAAATCTTTCTTCTGATTTCAGCTCTCCGCAGGTGGGAGGTAGTGCCTGCAGTAGAAAGAATTGTGAGACTAAAGATTCACCAAATGCTCTGAGCACACCATAAGAATGCTGATACTATGTGCTCGTATAACATCGACACTGCGGATTAACGACTGGTGAAACCAGACAGTTGGCAGCAGTCTGAGCACACGAAGAGAATGTTCAAACCATGTGTACACACCCTTGAAGTTTGGGTCCTTTTGAAGGAGCCCAGACCACGGAGTTGGAAAATTTGGACAAGTGAGAAGAAAGCCTACAAGTTATGCTAGGAAACTCTGTTAATTATTCCACTTCCGACCTTGCATTGTTAGACATAAACTTGCGCCACGAGTTAAAGCTCAAATTAAATGCAACAATTCAAGATAAGGAACGTAACTTGGGAACAAGAGGCCAGCAGATTTAACATTGTCGAAATAACTGAATCATCTTATCTATAAGAAATGTCACATAACCGTTGAATGTCACATTCGTATAGTGAAATTTCCGTCTGGTATGATATACTGGATCAACTTCCAATCGGACCAAAAGCGGTTATAAAGACGCGATATCCGTGAGATCTCGATGTTCAGTATCCGTTTTCTACTCACGTAAAGAATTTTCAGACTAAGTTATGCAGCAGTTCAAGATACCTGAGACACTCGAAATAGTTAAATTCAAACCGTTCATAAACTCATGTTGCAGTCGTCAAAGCTTGTATTGAAATTCATGCTGAGAGTTCGATCAAAACTCCTCTCAGGATTTTAGGCAGAGCATTTGAACAAATTTTCTTTATCACTTGATTCATAGAGATACATGTTCTGTGGACTCCCCTTCACTCAAGTAGCTAGCATTCAAGTAGAACTCAAATTTACCGAATTTGATGAACTTAAGAATTTTTATTTTTTAGTCTGAATCCGCCTTCGAATGGTAGTGGACAAACAATATGCTTCTCATTCCCATTGAAATGCCATCAATCATTCATCAAATACTGAAATGTACACTGAAGGATGATTTTGACAAAGATCCAATGCTCGGCCTCAGAGGTACCTAACCACACAGAGACGTAGCTGTGCCCAAGAATTGATAGAAATGCTTTCAATACAAACAAAACAACAATCCTCTCTATCACATAAGAATTGAGATGACAGCATTTTCTAATGAACTGAACTATAACTTTCGTCGATGTATTGTACACTGCGGGAGCAGACGAACTATTGCAAATTGGGGATTCCAAACTTGGCTATCAGCCAAGAATGCACAGGTTGAGATACAGTCCGGGGAATGTGAAGAAAATAATGCAAGAATGAAGCTTCTAAGAGGCCTATTGCAGAACCTGCCATGACATCCATGACATAATGCCGCCCTAACAATACCCGGGAACTGGCAGTGGCCACAGCCCATATGCTTAGAAGATACAATGCTGCGGGAGCAACCAATGCCTTTACACTTGAAAGAAATACGCCGCTGCCTGGGTACAGCTGGTCCAGGTAAGGTCTAACAGAGGGGATGATATGTTGGGGGAAGAGAGTTTCCCACATTGGCTGGTAATACCAGAAGAATGCGGCAACCATGAGAGCTCTGGAAGCATGACCACTGGGGAAAGACCAATGATCCACCGAGACGAACACGTACATGCCCTTGTTGTAAATCGGTCGAGGGCGGCGAATGATTGACTTGATGGTGCCGATGAAAACCAGATCAAACATAAAGGCCACGAACAAATTGAGCAAGAAGCTGCGCAGCTCCTGGAATTTAAAGAGAACGGGGGTTACCCAGATTGCGGCAGTAATCGGGATGCAGAATCGGCCGTCCCCTGAATGCTCCAACGCGCGAAGAGTCCATCGAGGTATCCTCAGGCCAATCCCGTGTACCTTCACGGACACCCACTTGTCGAGGTCATCCAGTGCCCCAAGAACGCCCGATTTCGGTTTCGGCGATTGTATCTGACTCGGTGATGACTCCATCGATAAGCAACAATGACCAAGATGATCTCGCCTGAATGATGTTTCTGCCTTTCTGTCTTCAAAGAAGGTCACAATGCCCGCCCACGACTCTGCTGTTGCAACGGGCTGAAGCTCTTCCGATGGAAGAGCGAGTCTGCACTAACCGCGAACCCTTATTAGCCTTGAATTCAGGACTGAACTTCCGTAGAGCACGTTTGCGCGCGGTGGGTGAAGCAAAAACTGGCCATGGCGGATGTTGGAACGTTTTTATGAGAACTGTGACGAATGCTGAACCTCCTGGCCTTCCTCACCCAGCCCTCAACCTCCTACTGAACGAATCTCTAGCCCTCGGCCGAAACATTCATATCTCTGGAGATGTACATCCAGCTCGTCCTCCGGTTTCTCAGATAAACGTTCTTAAATATCCTGTTTAGAAATGTAACAGCGCTCAGTACGAGCCAGCGCTTCGCCCTTTACGCCTTGATTTCCACTTGTAATCGCTGTCCACAGGAACAGGATTTAGAGAATGGATCAAACAGAGGCTTCTATACACAGACTTCCGACGAGCTTTTTGTCACCAGCGTTTGATAGGCCCGAGCATGAAACTTACAGTGTGTGTGACTGATCGCATTTGTTATCCTTCAGCATCAGCATCGAATTTAGCGCCGTTCGCAATGCACTTGTAGCTACGAGATTTCGGCGTCAGACGTCAGCTTTCGGTGTCAGAGCCAAGGTTCCTGGCGTCTATACTTCGGATATCCACAACAAAGTTGGATAGGTATGTACGTCCCTTTGAGCACTCTACCAGCTGGAAAAGGTGAAACCTAGAGGACCGCGGCCGAGGCCGCTTCAATTTACGATCGTCTGGCATCAATTGTTTATTGTGAAACATCTGTTTGACGTGAACTGTATGAGAGTAACGAGAGAAAACGGAGATGCCTGGTAGATGGAAGGCAGACGAGAACTTGCTCTGTCACGACTAATTCGAAGGACCAAGATGTGTCTTTGGAAATAAATCCCAAACACCAAAGGTTCTCCAAAATATAGGTTGGGTCATGATTTCGGAGTAGGAACTCCAGATGATTGATGTGCGTCCTGTATATCTGTTGAACCAAGCCTGATGACCTTCTACAACCACGGCTCTTCCTAAGCGTTACTGAACTTGAGATCACTGCAGCTTGTACACAATATTTAGGCAGGCACCGAGCTAGAAGTTATACGCAGAACGGTATCATGGACACGTAAGGGCAATACACCAACGATGTTTAGGATGGAGGGCTCGATGCAACGAATCGTGTTGTGAAGTTGTTTTCAATACCTACTATACTGGCTGGTGATTTCATTCATATGACTGCCTGACTGTCGGCTGCCTTTCAGTGATGCAATAGACAAGAAGTTTAGGTTTTTCCGAACCGGTTTCACGTGGCAAAACACGAACCCAGGAACAAAATTACTGGAAGGTGTTTAGAAAACGGTCATTTCAAGGCTTTGACTTCTTCCCCGACGTCCGGCCCTGTACATGCCAAGGATGGAAAGTGGACAGGAGAAGAAGAAATCGAGGATGACATGCTCTTAAAATGCAGTAAATTTATAATCTAAACAGGGACAACATGAACACTTGATGTAACATACATTCGGCTATTGATCTCTGCAAGAGAAGTCAAGCAAAGAAGGGAAATCATGCAGAACGGAACGGAAATGATGTAAAAGACATCAGAGATAAGGGATTTGTGCCGACTTTAAACTGGAATGTGCTGTACATATTGTTCGTTGACTGCCCTTCTTGATCACATGAGCTCCAAAATTGTAAGATTATGGCACCTTAAACATCCCAAAATCTTCAAATTATGCGATACAGTATACTCACCGGTGTTTTACATCCCACGATCATGAAATTTCAATGTAAAATGATTTTCAAAGCTCTCAAAATTTCTCCAATTTTTCGTTGATCATAAACTGGAGACCAGCTCTCTTGTACTTGGCGGCACCGCTCCAGGTACCCTAATCCCAACGAAAAGCGTAGAATGATCAAGTGGAGACATACGGGAAGAGCACAGCCGCAGCAGAGACTACCCTTGATAGCAGTATCACGGTCCTTGCGAATTCAAGCACTCCTACACAAATCGATGTTCCCTGGTGAGAATTTTCTTCAAAGATCGGGCACCTCTTTCATTCACCTTGGTATAAAAACTGGAAGTAAAGGCGTATTCGGCCGACCAAGCCGATGAGAGATGATCTAGGTGACATCCATTGTACTTAGAATTACGACCAACAGCATAAAGTGCATGAGAAGAAGACATCCGGGCGTAATACACTGGAAAGCGCGAACTAGTTTGATGTGTATAGAACGCAAATCTCAAGTTATGTCACAAAAAATCGAATGTAATCGTGCAAAATCGATCCTCTGCTACACATGGACAAACAAAATTCCTACAGGGCAAGCTACTGATCTAATCGAATCTGCTGATGATTGTTTCACAGAAATGAAACCCATCATGTGGGCAATTCTGTACATCACTCAAATCCTGTGCAGGAATGAGTATGTGTTCTCAATCTGGTCTCGGGGGACGAGAACGTGTCGTTAATATTTTCGACGACATCCCGCAAAGACCTGTCAACCGTGTCGAGATGGAACCAGAAATGCCCGCAACCCTAGTGAATCTTGCGTCGCTGAGGCTGCTTCTCCACTGCAACTCTGTATATCCAATATGCCTAACATTTGAAAATTAAGGAGTACAAAAACGCCACACATCTCTCCATCGACCTCTGACTTCCCACAAACCACCGCTAACCTGAAATTGAACTTCCAAAAGCGGCTCGCGCAGTAGACTGAGCAAAATTGAGAAAGAATTCAGACTACTCAGAGCAAGTGTGACGAGATCTAACATAGTTCTAGATCACAGCTTCGGCGTGGCACAACGAAATGTGCTAGAATCAACGACACGCAATTCAAAATTCCCATCAACACACAATCGCTGCGATGGATACGAAAGCCAGTAAATGAGCCACAATCAAGGCCACGACAACGAACGGAACGATCTGCAGAGCCTGGCCATCGGCGTGAGGCTTCTGCTGAGCTCCGAACTTTCCCGGAGCCATTTTCCCCTTCCTCCTCAATCAAAGCTCGAGGTCGCTTCTCGTCTCCTCGCCGCCAACGCCCGCAGCACACACGTCGAAACGCTCCAGGCTCACCAGCTCACCAGAATTGTGGGACGATCGTCCCTTTCAGTCTCGAGTGGCAGCATTACATGGCAAACCTGCCCTCTTTATTGGCGTCTCCGCTGCCAGACAGCACGACTGTGACTTGCTGTCGACGGAAGGGCGAGAATGGCCCGGCCCGTCTATGGCATGAGCCAAGCGTCCTCCTCTGCGTGTGCCGCCGCTTTGACGTCGCCACTGTGAAGATCTTACTCTGTCTGTTGGGACGGGATCTCTGGCGTGTTGGATCGAGGCGAGGCCCGGCTACTGTCGGTGACTGGGTCAAGGCATATGGCTCTGAAATTTCTCGAGGAAACAGACTGTTGTGAGACTGGTCTCGTTCCGTCAGCTTTGGACGTCAGTGCCATAAGTGAGGCGCTTTGAGCAATTATGCTAGCAGCACATCTGATCTGACAGCTTTGGGCATCATATTACACCGCAGGTCGTGTGGCGGGCTTGTATGATGGCCCCCTCTTAAACAACTTCTCTGCGGAAATTATGGATCGTGCTCGTCCGGTCTTCATAATTTAATTCATGACTTTGGTGTTCATGAAGGGATTGCTCAGGAGTTATTAGTGTTAAAATTATGCCATCATTTCTAGTTTATCAATTTTAAGTTCTGGAATATGGTGATTCTCAAGACGCATCCGACACTTCGAGAGGAAAATAAGTGAGCAGAAAGTATTTAACGGTACATGCTTTACAGACCAGATTGCGAGAGGATGAGAATTGTGGTAGTAGATAACGACAGTTCATGCCTTACAGAGCAGGCTGCACAGAGCTATTCGAGCTTTAGAAACAAGGTAAGTTACGTGCTCATATTCTGTGTCAATATTTGTGCAAAACTGACTACATGGGAAAGTATTAATTCGAACGGTCGACATAAACGAACTTTCTGGGACCATCTGCGCAGATCATTGTTATATAAGCGAAATAATTCATTTCACAAACACGATAATTTTGATTCAAACAAATTTGATTGGGAGATCAGGTAAGTAACGCTGGGTTGATGATTCACAGAGTGCTTTGACTGCACAGTTTTATTCCTCTTTCACATGAATGTACAAGTTCATGTACTTTAAAGAGCTAGAGTTTGGCACGCACTCTCTCGTATCCGAACTCAAAGTCCGGATACGGTTTCTTCCAACTCAAAGTGGCAAGTCAATGCGTAGCTCGGTATTTATGATACCTCTCAGCGATCTTTCCTCGCGCTCCATCGGGGTAAAATCCTCCGGCGACCTTCGGGTTGCCAGAGCTGTAGATTAAAGACAAAATTTGCTCTGGTGTGCGTTGGTGTGAAAGTGAGTTTCTATCAGCAGACAAAATATTCCCCACTGTCTCATTCTCCGCTCCGAGCTCTTTGGGCACAACAAGACCCTCGTCATTGATTTCCAAGGGCAACTTCTTGCCTCTCACCACCATTAGACCTTCATGGTCCAGACGGTTGCGAAGCTTGGAAATTTCCACAGTGACTTCCGCCACGGTGAAATTATAGGGCTTCACTTTCTCGGACTTCCTCGCGTACAACCATGTCCGGATTATAGCATCCTGACCAGATTCAACTCCCAACAGACGAGCTACGAGCTGCACCCACCCCCAAATACAAGCCACAATCATGAATAAGACAACACAATTAGTTATTGTTTCTCTGGCTTCGACACTGACTCCACATTGGTGTACCGTAAAGGAGTATCTGAAGATTTGTCGTTAACAAAGGGCTCACTCGCAGAAGAAGTCAATTGGGAAAGAAAAACACGAGGATACAAGCAGTCATGCAAACGTTAGGAGAATGTAAACTTTGAACTCCTGGTGCAAATCAAATATCTGAATAATGCGAAAAAGCTAAAAAGACAGACCAAGATTACGTTACTCGTTAAAGGAACGAGTGTAATCATAGAATTCAACAGATGCTGCGAACCAAAACAGAAGAGCTCAAAGTATGATGTAGAAAGAGCACAGGTTCAAATGTAAAACGCAACACATTCATCTGATCCATTCACAACTGTCATATACAGCAAATAAACATGAAACTGTGAGCTGAAAGTCATGGAGCTAACGGATTGCAAATTAAAGCGGACGTTTAAGCCATCGACGACGTACTTTTAGAGAGGAGGAGTAGCGAGAACAGCAGAGCATGAGCAGGTCATTGTATAGGAAGGGGTACAAAGTCTTGTCCAGGACTTTCGAATCAAACACTCACATTGCACTCTTTGAACTATCCCCAATACTTCACATCGTCAGTTCGGTACATAATCTATATCTCTTTCCAGACTTACTGATAAAACATCTGACAAAAATGCTGTTATTTACAGAGGACGATCATACCAGGAAGATGTTTTAAGGGAAGGATAGTCCTTACCGACTTGGCCCCACTTCCGATCAAGAGACGAGCAGCACCAGTGTATCCTGTAAGACCAACGTAAGGGATAGCATACGAAGCGAGCATGTAGTTGATGCTGTTGGCATAAGGGTCGAACGCTGGGCTCAGAGTTTTGTTGAAAGCATGGTCCATAATCTTCGCCCACGTTTTCTTGCTGATGTCCAGTCTGGGGCGTGGAAACGCCACACGTCCGATGCTTTTCTTGATTGCTCTGCAGTCATGGAACACGGTTATTAGAGCTACTTACATGTCCATATTCAGCAACAGCAGACATCTGACAGTGTCCGCTAATCTGCAACATATTGATCACACAATCCCGCTGCTCAAGGAGAAGCAAACCTGATGTGTCCGACTTCTTGGAGACCCATCTGAACAACAAGGTCGTAGACAAGCGGGTCCAACTTTGCTTTCTCGGCACCTAGAGGAGGCGGGCCACCTGCAGCGAGCTTTGGAGCTCTTTTGTCCAACCCATATCCCAGAGCTCCATGCAGGAAAAACTCCGCTTCCAAGTACTCCAAGTTCAGAGCGAAGGCGATCAGATCTTTATCACGATTCGTGAACTCAGCAGCACCTTGTACTGGCACACTCCACAGCAGCAGGAAAAGAGCGGATATTTTCATCATAGTTTCCATTCGTGCCATCTCGTCACAACTTGTCTGAGACAGGATTGGGAGACTCGATTGTGAGAAGTAGCTAGTTTGTCGCAACTCTTGGCCTTCAAAAACGATTGTTGTGTACTTCTCTGAGTCCTGCGAAGGCTCATATATACTCCAATTTGATGGCAAGAGTGCTCTTCTCGGTCCTCTCATCTTTTAACTAGTGTACATCTGAAAATGGAGTTCCTGAGTGGCGTGCATGGGCTCTAAGTTTACGCAGGCTTTGACAACACATTTTGTTAAAATTTCTCGCCTTGCGGTGGAAGCCGGTGATACAAAATTAATAGCTACAAGTTGTCGTCTTTCCCTCTGTTGATGCTGCAAGACAGTCTACAAATTCCAATATTAGTCCACCAACCTATATACACGAGAGTCTGATAGTATCTCAGGGGTTATGCCGATTGTCACCTGCGATTATTTTCTGTATTGTATCTACGATCTTGTCTGTATTTTCTTGAATATGTATCTAAATTGCCAGTATTGTACTTAACCAATCCACCTGAATACACCTACAATGCCAGTTCCCCGGCACGGACGATATAAAATAAAATCCTCAAAACCTTTCCAATTGTATCGTTGACATCTGCCGCTTCATAAATTACTTTTCCAGGAGGTATATGATGTCCGTTCAGCGGCTTACAGGCAACGACCTTCTAGTGTCGGCTTTGAACTTTATACTGATGCTGCTTCTTTCTATACTCTTCCTGGACTTGCTGTGCTCCGTTGCTTTCTAAGTCCACACGGTTTCGCTAACTAATCTCACTGTATCCCAGAGCCATCACAAATGGCCGGTCATTGCCTGCGTTGGAAGCATGCATGACATATCCTGTTAATGTCCAGTTGAAGGTTTCTCAAGGTACTGGTAAGTCTATTGTTCATGCTCAGCCATTGATTTCAACTGAAGTGCTCTCTCTGTCCCTCTGTCTGCCCCGCTCCCTTTCTTTCTTTGCGCGGACCCTCACCCTCCCAATTTCCAGATTTCGAACATGGTGAAAGGAGTTGACATCTCTTCAGAAAATGACGCTGAATATCCCAACATTCACAATTCTCGGATTAAATTTACAGATTGGCGCGAACAAAATGGACTTCATGCGCTAATTGCGTAACATCTGATTGATTCCCAACAATTTTCAAAATATCTTTAATAGGTGCCACAAGCGAAGTAAGAGAAGCGACCAAATTAACAAAAAGATGCAGGCTTGACTTCAGACAAATCTTGATTTGGGTTATCGCGGATGGTACTCTCGACTGATTTGCAATTGGTCATCCGACGATCGAATCCCGCACATTGATTGGTTCACCCAGATTCACGAGTGAAAGCATAAGGACGGATGTGATCATAAACCATAGGATACAGAAATAGAAATGATACAACTCAGAGATTTCCCCCGTATCGATGACAAAGGCGCATCTGGTAAAGGCCAGCAGGCTCTTCAACCCTGATATTTGATGAATGTGATGGAGAGCAAGCCTCTCTACACCATGAGAACGATACAGTAAACAATATATGGACACCTCATTTGACCACCAGAAGAGTAAGAATAGCCTGGGATTCGATTTGGCACGCACTGTCATGCCAAGAACCCTACCTCAGTTAAAATGTGCAGCTAATGACACTCACAATCCTAGATACAAACATCGCAGGGTACAAGGGAATTATTTTGACAAGTAAATGGTGATACGGGAAAGCTCTGCTGGCTGCGTAAGCCGTGAAAACTGCGACTGTTCCAGTCCAGTCTTCAAAGTCATCTCTACTGAGTTAAAGGCAGCCCTGAATCACAAAAATGCCACAACTCAACCACCGAGACGGTTGTTCCGAAGTTCATTAGACATGAACTCTCAAACCGGCCTTGGTTGACTTGGCGATTTTGAACCAGTCGGTGTGGTAGGCGCCGTCCATGTCGACGCGCTCGTAGGTGTGAGCTCCGAAATAGTCTCGTTGAGCCTGGACAAGGTTGGCGGGCAAGCGTCCGCGCCTGTAGGTGTCAAAATATGCCAAACTGGTGCTCATACCGGGAGTGCTGATTCCTGCCTGGATGGCGAGACCGACGACGCGTCTCCATGCAGCTTGCCTCGACACCATTTCCTTGGCGAATTCGGGATCCACCAACAAACTAGCCAGCTTGTCGTTCCTGTCGTAGGCCTGCTTGATGCGGTCCAAAAAGCTGGCGCGGATGATACATCCTCCCTTCCAGATTCGTGCAAGCTCACCAAGATTCAAGTTCCATCCTTTTTCCAGACTTTTGGCCTTGATTAAATTCATTCCTTGCGCATAACTGCAGATCTTGGAAGCATACAACGCCTTGCGGACATCATCGACCAACTGCTTCTTGTCGATATTTTGGGCAGCAATAACATCGCTCAAACCATACTGGGCAAAAATTTCGGCGGCAGCAACGCGCTCTTCCTTCAGTCCACTCAAAAATCGGGAATCCAAAGAAGCAGCAATGGTGGGCGCGGCGACGGAAAGTTCAGCTGCTTGTTGAACGGTCCACTTTCCTGTACCCTTCATTCCGGTCTTGTCAAGAATCTTGTCTACTAATTCACCCTCACCCTTGTCATCCTTGACCGAAAAAATGTCAGCTGTAATTTCGATGAGGAAACTGTCGAGTTCACCCTTGTTCCACTCCTCGAAAGTCTCCTGCAGCTCTTGATTGGTCAATCCACCGACGGTCTTGAGAACATCATAAGCCTCGGAGATGAGCTGCATGTCACCATACTCAATTCCGTTGTGAATCATCTTCACAAAGTTTCCAGATCCTCCGGGTCCGACATAGGTTACGCAAGGGCCATCATCCACCTGAGCGGCAACTTTAGCGACGACATCTTCGATGTACCTGTATGCCTCTGGCGTGCCTCCGGGCATCAGTGATGGGCCTCTCCTAGCTCCTTCCTCTCCTCCGGACACACCCATTCCCAAGTAGAGAAGACCCTTGGCCGCGGCCTGCTCTGCTCTCCTCTCGGTGTTTTCATACCACTCGTTTCCTCCATCGATGATGCAGTCACCGGGTTCCATGTAACTCGACAGGGTAGCAATTGTCTGATCCACGGGAGCACCAGCCTTAACCAGGATAATGACAGATCGAGGCTTTTGAATCGACATGACGAATTCCTTAGGATCGTAATACCCGGTAAGTGGCAACTCTCCTTCATCCTTGGCTCTCTCGACGGTGTCATCCACCTTGTTCGTCGAACGATTGTACACGGAAATGGGGAACCCCTTCTCTGCAATGTTAAGAGCAAGATTCTGGCCCATGACCGCCAAACCGGCCAGACCTATCCTGGATACTGCAGCGTCCGCCATCTCTGCGCTTGAGCTTGGAGCCTCACTTTGCTATCGACCAAAAGGATCGTCCGAGAGGCCAACCGATTTTCCGCGCACACAATCAAGAAGGAAAAAGAACCAAGCGAAGAGCAAAACCCACAACTCTTCCACTCTTCCTTTTCTTCCTCCCTTCCTTCACTTCAAACACCTCAAAAGACCGCTCACTCTGAAACTATCTTCCGGCCTGCTTTTATCTCCCTCCCTCTATCGCCCCGCGAGGCCAACTTGCCAGAACTCACTCGCGAGTCGCGACTCCCTGCCTTGCCTGCCCCCGATCCCCCGCGCTCCAGTCAGATCTCTGTTCCTCCAATCTCTCGATCTTCTGCGAGCAGCGAAGATCTTTCTGTCGGTCTCGAGACTCTGCCCTCTCGCAGAGCTCTCCTCTGCTCGCGCGTTTCGTCTCGTCGCTTCTTCTCCCTTTCTTTCGTGTGCGAGGTTTAACTTTCAACTCCGCGGTACATAGCCCGCCTCGCTAACCCCAGCCCTAGGATCCTCACCCGACGCTCACCCGTCTCTGCTGTATCCGCTGTTCGTATACGGCACCGTACCCTCGGGACGAGAAAACATAGGTACCGACGGACAATCCGAAGCCCCTCTTCCCCAAACCTTCGCACCCTTTGCACCTGATGTGACCTACAGCTCCACAGGGCAGGTTCGTCAACTTCATTTGCGCATTATGCTAATTACTATGTGGGTTTCCACCCTTGTGCCCTTCTCGTAGGATACATTATGGTACATTCTCACCATCCAGTCGACGACCTACTGCAAAGCGTTGACTGCGGTTGATGAGCAACTGAATCCAGTACTAACCACCGAAGGCATGTGGGTGACGGATGGTTCACATCAGTGGCGTTGGGTTCCAAATGTAGGTGTGTCAAAAGGTCAGTTTATCACGGGCCGTCGAACTCCTACAACAGCGCCTCATAAGAAGCCAACCTGAAGGGTAACCATGGGTGAGCATAACCGTAACTACCCACTGCTTCAACGAGAACGGCACAGCGTTACACTATTATAGAAAACTAAACAAAAGTGAGCTAATCTTAGTTACTGTAACTAATTAGAGTGACCCACTGTCTATCGCGGAACGAACCTGGCCAGGGTTACTTTAACCCGTTTCACAGATGTTCCATTCTTACGTGAGAGGGATGGGGATTACGATTCCTCGAGGTGAATTACACGTGGCAGGAATCTGTAGCACGCCTGGCTCTTGGAGTGTCGAAGAGCACTTTTGGCCTCTCTCCGTCAGTTAAGATACAGGTCGTGTTAGGCGGCGCTTTATTTGACCTTCAGGGGACCCGCTAGGGTCTTCTGAAGCCTTTACCCTCAGAAAAGCGGAGTCATGCATTGGGAGAATCGCGGGTAAGAGGAGGCAACTCACCGGCATAGGGGCAACGGGTGCTCGCACTTCCGGCCCCAGCCCGCCGCGGTTCTCACAGGCCCTCTCACATGGCGGATCATGCAAATGCCAACTACCCAGACGTTTGAAAAAAGGCCGCTTCTCACAAGTGGCTTTGCGGCAGATAGTCGGTACAGACCGTAACGAAGAATCGTACGAGTTTTAATTCAGTGGATACTCTGTACAGGCCCAAGGGACCACGTCAGCATGGCGTCTGGACAAGCGGACCAAGCCCTCGTCGGAAGTTTGGAGTGGTATTAAAATCATGAGAGTGAGATCGCAACATAGAGCTAGGGACCCCCCTCATTGTCCCAACCCAGCCCGTTATTTATCTAGAGACCCCTTGGTGCATATTGTTTAGAATCTTCCATGTCTCCCCTAAATCGATCATTATTCGATCCCACAAATAGGGAAGGGAAACCGAGTAAATGTATCCCTCAAATGGGATACATTACTTTATTTTTTAAGACTCAAGTTTTGTAGTTTAGACAGATTATAATATATCCACTTCTTGTCAACCAGTTAAAACAAAGAAAAAAATCGAAATACAGTTCAAACAGTTTCGATCTGAACACATGCACGGCAGTACTAGTATGAAGAAGAGGCTCGGAGCGAGCAATAGGCATATGCAGTACGGTTCATGGGAAAGCTCAACACACTCCAATGACATTCATGGGCCAGCAGTGTGCTGACACAACAATCTTGTTGAGCAGAGTACGTGAGTCTCTCAAATGCAAGAACAAGAAGAAGTCAAGTTTTCTTTCAAGCTTCAACTCATATCGCTGACATCTGAAGATTTCTCAGTTGTTCAGAGGCTACAAAATGAACTGAGCAAGGTTTGTGTGTAATGGTGACCTCCTCAATGACCACGACACTAACGACAGCATCAGATTCCAAAAATCGAAGAAAGAGATATGGAGCCTTCAACTTCTCTGGTGATTCGACACGTTCCTTCAGAAGCAGGGCTCGTGAACGTGTTCAACCAAACTTGCTTGGGGCCTTGAAGGACTTGCTACATGGTTCATAGGAGCTCCTGGAAATTATTGCAAGCTAGAAGGGTAGATTTTTATCGGAGTATCTTCAGATCTAACGAAGGGCATTTTCCAAGTGTGAAAAGCAAGAAATACGAGAGAGGGTACTTGGGGGATTTGACCAAGTGTGTGAATGGACGTTCGAAACCAATGTGAGGTTTGTGTTAGAAAAGTTCAGACAGATATTTAGCATCATTAAGTCGACCCATATTCAGCTTTTCTTGGAAGGATGTAATCGTCAGTAACCTTTGTCAGTTCCAAAACAAGAAAAAGACGCTGGAGCTGCATCAAAAGTTCCAGCTATATATGTTTTCTACCTTAATATTCTTTCCCCTCTCTTTCTAATTTCGTAAAACGTTGTTCACTCTTGCAAATGAAGAAACCTATGTTGTGTCTTCAACAGTTTTCATACCAAAACTCTTCACCATTGGTAATGGCCTTCACCCGATCCCCATATTCTCATCCGAATTCCAACCTCTGTTGTCACTCATGGAGTGGAATTATGCATTGCGTGCGATAATGTCAAAGTCATTGTTGATTCAATGGTTGAGTCACTAAACTCGCAAGATTGGATCACGGTTTACCCTCTTGTAATTGTGTGGGAACGCTCTAAGTTCATTGGCTCTGGATATATCTGCAAATGAATTGTAAACTATTTGGCGCATTCAATGACACTCTCGGTGAAAAATGCAATCTTGATATATTTTTCATGAAGTGTACACATAGCGTCGTCTATCATGACATTAGTCCAAAATCTGACATTCTGGGATGAATTGAGGATGTTTGTCCATACAAAAACAAAATTGTGGTGACTCTATGTAGGTACTACAAGAAAAGTAAATATAAAGAAGCCTCAAGACAAGATTGAAGCAAAACTCCTTACTGCTATATGATAAACATTGTAAATTTTTTTCTAAAACTCGGCAATTCTGAGTATGACTTGACCTTGGTCACATCCGGAATACCATTGCTGCAAACTGTATTCTAATAGGCTTTTCACGATGTGTAATCATAATGCCCCTTCATCTGACACTTAATTAAAACATGCAACTCGTATAGATGATATAAGATTGTTCATACCACAAACACAAAACACATATTCTTTTTCTTCTCTTCCGTTCATGCTACATTATATATACCTTCATAATCATTAATATATTATAAAATTAGAAAAACTTAAATCATCATTTTCAATCAATGAGTAATTGAATAAAAAATTTTAATGAAATTTTTTTTAATTTCGCAATTTTTTTTTTTTTTTATAAATAAATAAAATAATTTTTTAGTTTAATATTTTGATGAATGAATTATATCTATACATGACTATATAAAATTAATTCATAAAAATTTATAATAATATATTAAAATATAAAAATAAGTAAATTTTTTATATAAAAATATGATAAATTTAAATTTAAAATTTTAAATATTTATGTTTAAAATAAAATAAAAATCACACACATATATTTATATATATAATTTTAAAATTTAATTATTAAAAATTAATATATTTTTACAACAATATAATTGCAAAAATAAATTTTTGTAATAATTTTAATTTATATATATTATAATTATATAATGTATCAAATATATAAATAAAATTATTTTTATAGGAAAAAATAATTTAAATAAATAAAAATAAGTAAAAATAACATATAAATATAAATTAAAAAACTGCAAAATTTCTTAAATATCATTTTTAAAATTAAATTGAATATATTATTTCTTTATTAATTATATTTTAATATGAATAAATTATTGATATATTTGTTATACATAGTCACTTATATGTTGGTATGAGACAAAAATTCCTCAAAGAAACGCATGCGATCAAGAGTCGACACAAGAAAATATGTGGTTCATCAGTGAGGCTATGTCCACGGAACACAGAGTCACTTTATATAACCCTAATTGTGTTACAGAGAGCTTCTACCAGCCCTTTTATATAGTAGTACCAGCCCTAATCTAACTAACTATAGTCAAACTAACTAGAGTTACTCAAGATCTGAGTTAACTCCTAACAATCTCCCTCTTGACTCATGATCTCTAACTCTTGTTATCCATATACATACTCTGCGGGAAGTTCTAGAAGGAAACCTGAAGCATAGGCCCTCTTGAAAACAAGGATTAATTGGAACTAAGCCGTAGGCTAACTAGGAAGGAGTAAAGCATATACAAGAATCAAACAATTGCTAGAGTAACTCTACTAGTACTCCTTGTGCAAAACTTGCATAGTAACATAATGTCTACTGAAACTCTCAAAAGAATAACTTTGGTCAATGCATTAGCTAGATTGAGTTTACCTTCAATCTTGACTAGCTCAACTTTCTTATCAGAAACTGCATTTGTGATAAAGTGATATATGATGTCGATGTGCTTCACCATGCCATCCATCACTTGATTTGTTGCAAGATGTAAGACACTCTGACTATCACAATGGAGATTTACAACATCATGTTTTAATCCCATCTTAGTGATAAGTCTATTTAACCAAATAGCCTCCTTTGCTGCTTCCGTTGCTGCTACATATTCAACTTCCGTAGTTAACTGAGCTATTCACTTTTGCGAGATAGATCTCTAACTAACGCATCCACCTCCAAGTGAAAACACATACCCAAATGTAGACTTTCTCTTATCCACACTTGTCCATAGTTAGCATCAACGTAAACCTTTTTTGTTCTAATACAATTTTGAGTTCAGACAAAGATTCTTCATATATTTTCCAATAAACCATCTGTCATGACTTATGTAGTAGCATCTCTAGTTATGTAGGTGCGCGTATGCATGAGCAGATACAACATTTAGAGCCGACAGTGCGAGAAGCGCCGTTATGACTGACTACCATTCGGACCGACACAGGGGGGTCATAGGGCTCAAGGGGTAGAGTTCGAATTAGGGCTCCTTGGATGCCAGTTTTTGAAGTTGAGCCTTTGAGAGTGTGGCTATGGTAGATAGTAGCTAGTGCGGGAACCTGGATTTTTTGAAGCACAAAGTGGATTTGACTTGACTGTATCTCTCTTTTATTCTATGGTTATGAGTGGAGTGTCCTTGTGGACGTTTTGAGAGTAGAAAAGATTACTTCGAAAACTCAAATTGGATTTTGTGGTGACAACTGGGAGTTCTTGGAGCGCTGAAAGTGTTTTGGCAAGTTTGGATCGAGAGTAGCTTCAATCCGTTGGCTGTTGAGCATGCAGGGCGTTGCTGGAGTGCAGCCCGTGGTGGTGATCTAGAAGTAGAGTCAATTTGAGGTGGATCTTATCGATTTTGAATTTCTGTATTTTCTGTTTTAGTGTAAATCTGAATCGGGAATTTTCGAGGGTGGAAGCGTTGCTGGAAATTGACAAAGTGGGTTGATGATGCTTATAGTTGTCTTGGAGCATTAATTTGAGATTAATCGAAAAATATTTCGGACAGAAGTAATCGAAGTCCAAGATTTGATTTTTCGAAGTTTTCGGGGTGAAAATAGGAGCAGTAGGCTATTAGATTATCATACAGTGTCCGTTTGATCTGAAATTTGATGGGGTGATAGATTATGTAAAGTTTGTTGCGCGGGGGAAAATACAATGAGCCGAAGGCCGGCAGTGTCAGAATTGCGAAATTTGGACGTTTAGGGGTCTGAAATCGAAGTTGAAGATTTTCAGAGTCCCGTAGAAGTTTCAAACGGTGTCCGTTTGCGAAAAAAAAATTTGCATTAGGTAGCAAATTGAAAAAGGCTAGCTATAGGCAACGCCTTAAATAGCCGAATTATCAGTCTCATTTTATCGATATGGAGAGCAGAAGACCTTCGAAATCGAGTTTTTATGTTTTTAAATGCCCTTTTGAGCGCTATGTCAGTCGGGTTGGGTTGGTTTGACCCCTTTGATGGATGTTTTTGAGATGGAGTATTGTTCTTTATGTTTCTTGTGATTGATATACCTCCATCTACGCTTCCTGTTTGTGCACCATGTTTGTTTGTGTTGGTGCTTTGTTGTTTGGAGTGTTGGAGCTCTTGTCCGTCCCTCGGGACCAACAAGGGGTAGTACAGGCTAATTCGGGCTTTTCCACCTTCCCGGCGGCCAATCAGCTCATACATCAAGCTTGGAGTGAGTCTTTTGCTTCGGAGAGGGAGGAGACGAGGGAAGTTATTTCCACTTCCACTATGTTGTCACCTTTAGATACAACGCATATCGCTTGGCAATATCTAGAGGAGGGTATATGTGTGCTAGATCTGTTTGGAGGGATTAGCACAGGTTTGGCTGTTGTTTTGCAATCCGGCATACGAGTACATCGATACTTGTATGTGGAGCGAGATGAGATTGCAAGGCGCATCTCATTACGCCATGTGGCATAGTTGGTGTAAAGATATCCAAATCTTCTACCAGTGTTGACAGTTCAAGGATATTAGCAGGCCTTGCCGTCAGATATTTCGTTGTTGGGGACGCAAGACTTTGCTCGGCATGGCAACATACATTTGGTTATTGGTGGATGACTATGTCAGGGACACACACATGCTGGTAATGGTCATGGGCTACAGGATTCACGTTCTGGCATATTTTGGGAGATGTTACGTGTGTTACGTTCTCTCCAAATACATGAGACCTATTCTCCAAAGATACATTTTGGAGAATGTTCCCTTGTTGGGTGATCCACATGCACGAAGTGATGACGAGTGCACATCAAGTCTTGGTCATGGATTGGACCAAATGGGTATTCTTTGGATGCAAAGGAGAGTAGGATCTCGTGCACACCGTCCCACGCCCCAGTCTTTGGACAAACCTTCTTCCAAGGGAGGTTTTATTGCGAGCATATGACGAAGTGGAGAGGTCATCACATCTCACAGTGGAGAGTATTTTGGATGTGGGTAGACACTCCCGTGCAAAGGGTCTATGTTGACAAGTCACCCATGGCAAGTGAACCTTGTGGGTCGCCCAAGAGCCGTGACCTCCGGGCCGACTCTCACTGTGTTTACCTCCGATGGCTTTTTTGAAGCTCATCATGAATCTAGAAGAACTTAGTCCCACCCTATGACCATGACCCTATTGCTCACTCTTACACAAACTCTCAATGTCCAAGCTCCATTATGCACATTATCACCATGAGTAAGATATCACTCAAAAGGAAAGGGATACTTTGGTAATCAAAGTCTTCATTGAATCAAGGCTCCACTCCGAACATGACGTCTCCAAGAACCAAGCTCCCCAAAACTAAGATCACCACACTATCTTCTCCCAAAACTAACTTCCATTGAAAAACTACTTGAGAGGTGCTTCTCAACCTCTCTATTTATACTACTTAGAATCTTACCCTAGTAACTACAAGTAATCACCATGTAACTTCCTCTTACCAAGTTTAAACGAGGTAGAGATCACAAACCCCAATGAAAAGGGTACATGGCAACATGCAATTGGTCCACTTGGATCTTCTAGAAGCCCAACTACTCCCTAATTGACTTCTAGTGTACCAAGTCAATCTCGCCCCTAGATTTAAGGGTTTTCACCAAGTCCAACCAATGAAAACTAGTCCAAGTCAAGGGAAATCAAGATACCCATGTGATGGAATATATTCGTTGATTCCTACTAAATAACAAAATAGTAGTTCTCATCTACCACACCAAAAGTTACTCTATATTTTCCTCCAACTTAACCATAACTAGCTAAATATAGTCATAACTAAGATAAACTTAGGCACAATTTAGATATACTTGCATTTTATCCTATATGTACAACCCTGGGTCTTACAGAGCTGCATTACCCACGTTGTTGAGTTACCCAGCTTCCCATGCTTACAGAGAGGGAGGACGTGGACTTGAATGGGGATCTCGCTTGCAACGGTTGGTGGAACCCAACGCTAAAGAGAGAGAGCGAGCTATGGGATTTTGTATCGGTACTACAGCAGTACCTACATTGTCAGAGGCATCACGACATCAAGTGTTGGGTCAGTCTATGGACCTCAATTGTTTGACATGGATTGTGAGCCTTGGATTGGCTGAGCAGAGACGCATGCGATCCACATGTATGACTGCAAGACCATTGGTAAGCTCTTTGCCTACTGAGACGGTGGAGGCAAAAGTTGGGGGCGAGAAGTGTCCAAGATCTCATCCTTGGTCTTATGGGGATGTTAGAGAAGGAGAGGTAGGGTCTTCTTTGAGTACCGTTGGAGTTTTTTGCACGGAGCAGGCGGTGGTTACCACTTTTGACCTTTGTGATACAACACAAGAGGTTACAGCTACAACAGCAAGAGTTGTTCACATTGAGATAGTGGAGCCTGGTATGAGAGAGCAGAAAAAGCTCTTTGCTCAAGAGGTTGTCATTTAGCAACCAGATACTACGTCTTGTATCTCTAGTGTCGATGGAGAGGAGATTTGGGATATTGAGATTGGTCCCAGAGTGACGGGAGAAGAATGACGTAGGGTGTGGAGTTTTCTGAGGAGTTTCAGAAACTGTTTTGCCTTCAATATGAAGGATTTAGGTTGTTTGAAGGGACCTAGCATACAGATTGACTTGACAACAGATGCACTAGTCTTCCGTCGTCCCTATCCATATAGTGATATGGAGAGAGATCTGATCCAAAGTAGGTGTCAAGACCTTCTTGAGGCTGGATTAGTGGAGATATCATATGGAGAGTATGCCTCTGCTGTTGTGATGCCAGTCAAGAAGGATATACATGGCAATTATACAGATAGATGCATGTGTGGTGACTACCGAGCTATCAACCGACAGACAAAATCTGATCGATATGTGTAGGACCATACTTAGAGGTTTGGAGACTGTTTTTGTTTTGTTTTTGGAATAAAGGCGAACGATATTCGGAGAAAGTCTGGCCCGCCGAATACGAATAGGTGAAATAAGTACGAAGATGGCCAAGACGAATGAGTTGTTAAGGAGGTTTGAAGCGTCGAACGGATTAGGGCAGTTAGTAACAACATCGACGAGCGCAACGAGCCGCAGAGGAGCAAGCACGAGCCGACGAGTCAAATAGACAGGATGAAGAGGAAATCAGTCATTCGATCGGGGGCTCGTGAGGCTATTCAATTGCCAGTAAAGAAGATGCCGACATGAGTATATCGACCTTTGGTGCCAAAGCCAGAGTCAGCCGGAGAATTAACACGATTAAAGAACTTGGGCGGGAAGTTCTTGGCATGGCGATGGGACTATGTGTGCCCAGAATTGTTCGAAGAAGTCCGAGCTAAGAAGACAACCAACCCGATAGGTTGGAGAGGACATCCATATTTGTGGGATGCGTTGCTTTGGGCTGAGGCCTTAGGAAGAGATTACTTGAAGGAGAAGGATGGAGTCGACTGGGAAGATTCGGCAATGCATACTGCATTCACCTTCGAAGAGACCAAGTGGTTTGACCCTAGGGAACGGAAGGGTACAAACGGCTTCAAGATCGATCTTATTTGGGACGACTTCCAAAGGAAGATAATGTATACCTTGGACCAGCTCTTCTCACCACAACGAACTACTTATGTAAGTATGCATAAGGTGAGAATAGTGGAGGGATTCGTCGGCGGATCGATAAAGGTCAATTGGAGAGAGATCTTTGCTTGAAATGTGCAAGCAATGGGACAGAGGCTGCGAGCGGGAGAGAAGGGAGTAATCTATATTTCTTCCTTCTTGGTGCATATGTATTCGCGCATGAGGTGGTTGACACCACAGGAGAGAAGGCGCTATCAAGTGAATGTGGTCAGCAATCTCGGTGGGCCCGTGGCAAGCAATGGCAGTAGTGGGTCGACGAGAAGTGTGGGACCCATCAAGATGATGGTGTGCAGTCGCCAGTGCAACCAACTCAGCAGGAGATACCTTTGGAGGCTAGAGCGAAGGCAATGAGAGAGGAGGAAGAAGCGATATTCGGGAAGGAGGACTCCGTGGGGACCCCAGAGAAGAGGAGTCCAAGTGTGGAGATAATTGCGGAGCCCAGCAGCAAGAAGCGGAAGCTAAAGGAAATTGCGTAGCCAGGAAGTCCAGTACCGAAGGCGTTGAGGCCTAAGGTAAAAGCAACCAAGGTAACAGTAGAAGAACCACTTTCTTTGGTGTTACAGTTGGCGCAGAAGCTGGAGAACGTTGTCGCATGGACAGAGCTTTACTCTGAGAACGCTTGAGCATCTGGCTGTAGAAGAACTCTCCTCGTCCTCGTGTGAACTGACAATCACCCTCTCTTTCATCTCCTCATCTCTCCATGCCCAACTCGTTGCACTTGGTAAACTCCAGCGGAAGAGGATCATTGTAACCAACGATTGAACCGTTAACTCTTAGCCAACTTCGTAGAAAAGTACTTTGCAACCATTCACAACTCTCGGGAATGTTTCACATGCTCTTTACTCCTAGATCTCCCGTTACAAATGTCGAACTATACCCTATATCACAAGGTGATATGCAGACCCTTGCGTACTAAAACCACTATAAACTCCAATCCTTTGATCCAATTGCACTCAAATCTCACAAGAAAACGACTTATCATCCAAGCTTTAAGTTTGTTAAGTTATATTGACCAATCTTGTCGATAGCATGAGTTATAATTATCGAACTAAATCTGTAACAGTTTGGGCAATCCTGCAATTCAGACTGTGTACACAAATTTCAAACTACTGCTTTGCACTCAAAACTCAACCGATCAGCTGAAATTTCAATCAAATCGCAAATTCGAGTTGTAAACTCTATGTCTATCGAATCCGATCTGTCAAAGCCTTCATAGAATGCTCAGAATTCACTCAAACTCTCAAATCGGTCCAAATTTCAATCTCCCATTTCAAATCGCCACACCGGAGTATCAACTTGCTCAATCACCTTCATTCTTGAGCCAAAATCCTAGCTCTCCTCGTCAGCTCTCCAACTATATCCTTCAATCTTGAAAACTCCCTTCGAAGGCTCTCAAAACACCTCAAAACCCCAAAGAACTCGTCCAAGTGCTCTCATTGGTGTAAATTTTCCAACCAATGAGAATGAAGAGTGCCATTTTGACCACTAGTGGACCAAATTAGCCACAACTTATATAGAGCTTTACAACTATCCAAACACACTACTTAGCTACCATAAAGGTAATATAAGTTGTCACTAATACAAAGTCAAAATGACAACTCGAAACCGGCTAAGTATAAACGGAACAACAAAAGGGACTGGGGAGTTTATAACTTGAGTATAATACTCCTTGCCAAAATTCCTAACAATCAACTCCCTATGACTTGCCTTTGGTAGACAGTAGTGATGGACAGGGACCCATGTGTTGAAAGGCGCCACTATCGGCTAGTTTAGGTCTATAATGCTAATATCAAATCAAAACGTAGACTGTTAAGTCCCAAGTTGCTTGTAGTAGGGAAACAATTGGCGAATGAATGAAAAGGATATGGGGAGTTTATCACAACTTCCATAAAGCTATCTCCGAAGTGATACACTAACCACACCCTTAAGTGATCACGATGTAGACACCGGATGCTTATCACAAACGGATTGGGCATTGGTATATCTGGAGGATCATACCGCCCTCTATCCATGTCCCACATTGGCTCCACTTCTATCGGATAAGCTCCTTAGTCAGCAACGTTCTAGACCTCCCCCTTTCCTTTCGACTCCAACCATGCTTTATATCCGATAAGGTCCAATATGATATCCCTTGGATCCTTTTCTACATCCTAGCCCTAGGATGACAATCCAACCGTGGCCTCTTAACAGCCTTACAATGAGATGCCGGCCATCTTGACCTAAAATATCGTCAAAATATCACCGTCATCTCAACAGCTTTGAAGATGACACATGTCATCATCTTCTCATAGTAGCCGTGTCACAACACGACAACGTGTTGGTGCCAGTTTTGATGGAGCTGAACGAGATGGGTAGCAGTTACATCCAAGGGTGGAATCCCCAGGAAGACGGTTACATGGAGCTGATTCGGTTGTTGAACCGCACCGCCAGAGGGAAGAAGGATCAGGCGGATACTATAAAGCAATTGACAGAGTCAGTGGAGCTCTGGAGAAGCAGAAGAAGGAGGCAACGCAGGAAGCTATTACGGTGAAGCAGACGTACAGTGAGGTCTGTAAGATTCGGAGCGCGGAAGTGAAGTTTGTGGAGAGGGAGAATGAGAAGCTTCAACATCAATTGAAGAGGGCGAAGCAGAAATTGCATGAAGTTGATGTTGAACGACCAGCTAGATTAGAAGATTTGGCGAGTAGATGCTCGCAATACCTTTTTGCTCGGTGTGACGATGTGGAGGCTGAAAGGTTGGAACGTGTGACTATGGCGATGAACACCCCTTGCGATTCGAAGAATCGAAGGAAGGAGATGTACAAGGCCATGGGACGCGAATGCCAAGAAGCGATGCGAGTCCATCGAAAGGAGATTGCAGAAGATATCAGGGTTGCAAGTGAGCGTCGATGCTTTCACATTGAGGGAAGAGACGCCATCGAAGGGATCAGCAACTTTCCGAAGAAGTAGTCGTGTAGTCGACGATTAGGAATCGGTGTGAGTAGATTGTATAAATAGGAGTAGTGTTAGAGTAGGATTATCGCTTTCTTTACAAGTGTTCATTGAGAACCGTAATTATAGTCAGGGTAGAACGAAGTGCTTGAGAAGCTGTTGAATGTTGCATTCGATTGGCCTTGACTAGTGCGCAATACCTGTGAAGATACCCGAGTATTCGTCCATGAGCCATAGTCGGATACACTTTGCAGTAGAACTTCATCGAGGACATCGCCTCGTCGACAGTTTGTAAAGGAGTGATCAAACTCCCATCAGTAAATCTGGAGTGAACTTTCAATTACATTCGTAATTCTGTGCAATGTAATGGATGGGTAATGGGTTGTCAATTTGACTTAGTGGTCTTGGACTACTCTGTCACAACACTCTTCGGACTATGCAGGTCCAGAGTCTTCAAAAGAAGCATAAACATTCATATTCGTCACTGACAGAAAGATAACACCTCATTCCTTTGGGAACGAACTGTAATTTTGTACAAATGGCAAAACCTTTGTGTAACATGTTTGTTACAATATGCTATGTCTACACATGAGGAGATCTTTGATGTAGTTGGGCATGCAAAGGTTTTTAGTACATTGGATTTATGAGCGGGATATCATCAGTTGCGGATTCGAGATGAGGATAAGGCCAGGACATCCTTTTGGACAATTGATTCACATGGCAAGGATGTGTTGTATCAGTGGAGGTTCTTACCATTTGGGTTGAAGAATGCACCTGCTAAGTTCCAAAGAGTGATGGATAGGATCCTAGCCGGACTTGATTGTGCCAGAGCCTACATCGATGATATTCTAGTGTATAGTGCTACAGTGAGGGAACATGAGATACATTTGCAAGAGGTATTTGAGCGACTAATTGCTCATGGCCTCAAGTTGCATCCTGGAAAGTGGAAGTTCTTTCAGGAGCAGGTAGAGTACTTGGGTCATACCATATACCAAGGAGGATTGGGAGTTCAGCAAACCAAGGTGGAGGCAGTCTTGCGTATTCCACAACCCTCAGATGTGAGTAGGGTTTGAGCTTTCCTTGGACTTGCAAACTTCTATCGTCGATATGTGCAAGGATTTAGCACTATTGTCAAAGCCTTGACAAAGCTGACAAAGCTAGATCAAGAGTGGAGTTGGGGAGATGAACATGAGAGAGCTTTTGTTGAGCTCAAGGGAAGGTTGACACTGCTCTATTTTTTGAGGAGACCCAGAGAGGTCGTCCGTTTCAAGTACATACTGATTGGAGTATGTTGGGTTTGGGAGCAGTGCTTACCCAACATGATGATGAGGGGAAGGAGTTTGTAATGGCTTATGCAAGTCGTTCCAACAATGCAGCGGAGTCAAAGTATAGTTCTTATGAAGGAGAATGTTTGGCAGCTGTTTGGGCGCTGACACATTTCAGATGTTATTTGTTTGAAAACTCCTTCACTCTCATCACTGATCATCAACCATTCAAATGGTTGATGGAATCGGACAAGCTTACAGAAAAGCTTGCACGATGGGCTCTTATCATACAGGAGTATGATTTCACGGTTATTCATAGACCTGGAGTGGTGAACCGTGATGCAGATGGATTAAGTCGAAATCCATGTATAAGTCAAGTTGACGAAACCGGGGCTCGATGGCACGGTGATACTGATGAGGAGATGGTGCCGGGTTGGCATGCATTTGCTTTTTTGAGTTTGTTGACGCTTGAGAGCTATATGATATCTCTCTTGGGTCAGAGAGCAGATATGTTAGCCTTGGATGCTGAGATTGAGGATGGTTTGATGGTAAACCGACATCCATGATGACATCTTTGGTGTTGGAAGTATCTTTGTGCGGGTGCTTTGTTGGGCACCTTGAGTGCAAAGGAGCGGGATCGAGTTTTACAGAGAGCTCGACGGTTCAGATGGGAAGGTAGACACCTTCTTTGAGTATGGGGAGATGGCAGCATTCGTGTTGTGCCACTTCCATCTCAGAGAGCACTGTTGGTTAGACATGCTCATGAGGAGTTAGGTCATTTTGGAGTAAAGCGGACATATAGCTTACTTCAAAGTCACTATTGGTGGAGAGGTATGCAAACTGAGGTGCAGCAATTTGTGGCAAGATGTATGGTATGTGATCGTGTTCGAGCATCATTCAATGCCCCTACACCACAACTACATCCTCTACCGATTATGGGACTTGGTTATCGTTGGAGCTTGGATTTTGCAGGACCTTTGCCATTGACTATACGACATCATCAATATGTGTTGGTCATGGTGGAACATTTCTCCAAGTGGATTGAGTTGGTGGCCTTGCCCGACAAGTCAAGTGAGGGAATAGCTTATGCGTTCTTAGCTGCAGTGCTTAGTCGATTTGGTGCACTAGCATAAGTGTTGACTGATCATGGTACTGAGTTTTTGGGCGAGTTTTAGGCTTTGTGTGATCGAGCGTTGATCGATCATCATATCACCTCAAGAGAGCATCCTGAGGCTAATGGTCTAGCAGAGCGAGTTGTTCAGGAGGTGAAGAGAGGACTGCGAAAGTTTGGCTTGGAGAAAGGTCATCTGGGAGACTAGGACATCCAGCTACCATGGTTGGCCATGGGTTATCAATTTAGCCAGAAAGCATCTCTAGTGTCATTCTCACCGTACTTTTTATTATATGGTAGAGATCCAAACTTACCTACAGTTGTCCGTAGAGAGTCAGGTGAAGTCTTGGACTTGGATAACCCGGATGTTTGGGTTAGGGTGTGTTCTCAAAGGGCATAACTCTTCCATAGATTCATGCCCATGGCATTTGAGAACCTGACTATTGCTCAACATAGAGATACTTTGCGTTATGCTACCATCCGAGGAGGTGGATATCGACCTTCAATTCGCAGATTTCATGTTGGTGATTACGTTTACTTGCAGCAGAGTGCACCGACCACATTGGATATTACGGTTGGTCGCATGATTCTACGAGTACGTGAGGTTTTACCTTCTGGAGTTTTGGTATTGGAGGGTCGTGATGGTGTGATTTGGAAGGATCATGTGTGTAATTGTGCGCCATGTCACCTTCCAAACATTGATGGTACTATGGATCCAAGCCTAGCAGTTGTACGTGCAGGCTTGAGATGTATGTTATGTGGATCAGCTGGTGGAGTAGCCTGTATGTTGATTTGTGATTCTTGTTCAAGAGGATGACTTATGTCATGTTTGACACCTCCTCTCAATACGGTGCCCATTGGGCGGTGGAGATGTCCTCGATGCGTTTAGCAAGCAAGCAGGTCTAACCGTTACATGATATGGATTGCAGATAGGCGACTTACGATGGGGCATTGTAGCACCCGGCCTCCTGATCTTAGCCCCACGAAGGGCATATCATGTTATGGACTAGATGGCTACCTGGTGTTAGAGGGACCTAACCGCCCGATTAGGGGCGATTGTGGTACACTTGTGTTGGTGTATGACGATCTATGTGTTGTGATGTTTGATGTGATAGCGATGTATGTTGTGATGCGATATGTATGTGCACGACAGTTGTCATGACTTATGTAGTAGCATCTCTAGTTATGTAGGTGCGTGTATGCAGGAGCAGATACAACAATTAGAGCCGGTTGTGCAGTTAGCGCTGTGCAACAATTCGAACTGGGACCGCCGTTAGGGCCGACAACGCCGTTAGGGGTCCTAGGGCTCAAGGGGTAGAGTTCGAATTAGGGCTCCTTGGAGGCCAGTTTTTGAAGTTGAGCCTTTGAGAGTGTGGCTATGGTGGATAGTAGCTAGTGCGGGAACCTGGAGTCTTTGAAGCACAAAGTGGGTTTGGCTTGACTGTAATCTCTCTTTTTTGGTATGGTTATGAGCGGAGTGTCCTTGTGGACGTTTTGAGAGTAGTTAGGGGGGCGATTGTAGTACACTTGTGTTGGTGTATGACGATCTATGTGTTGTGATGTTTGATGTGACAGTGATGTATGTTGTGATGCGATATGTATGTGCACGACACATCAAACAAAAGATCATAATCCTTAGTACTCTTGAGGTACTTGAGAATCCACTTCACAGCTTCCCAATGCACCTTCCCTGGATTTGACATGTAACTGTTGATTTTGCTTATAGCTAGAGCAATATCAGGTCTAGTGCACACCATCAAATACATGAGGTTGTCCACTGCCTTATCATAGAGAATTGACGACATCTTTCCTCTCTCAATTGCATAAATTAGACATTGAATTGCTAAGAGCTTAAAATGGCGGAGTGTGGACTCCGTCAAAGGAGTCCACACTCCTTTAGAGTCTGTCATGTTAAACCTGTCAAACATGCTGTTATCCATGAAAAGAAGGAGTATCAGTTGGAGTCAAGATTTTCGGACGAAGAAATGGATATTGAAAATACAAGCAGTGGGTTGACAAAGCCTTTCAAAGTTTGTGCATGAAGAGAAGGTTTCCTTGACTATTTGCAATGAGGAGATACCTCCGGAGGAATTAAACCAAGTTATGAAGTATATCAAGGAGGAAGTCTTGAGTGATAACGGGTCAATATGATCTACAAGAAAGCACACCCAAAATCCTAGTGTGCAAATCATCAAAGATCCTTTGCCAAAGAGGAAGAAGCATAAGATGAGCAAGAAGGTGGAGGAGCAAGGGCCTAAGATGTATATTCCAAAGATTAGAGCAACAAAGGAGATAGCCATTGTAAAATCTCTCTCATGAGATCTCTAGCTTGCTTAGAAGATGGAGACAATGGTGGTACCATTTTTTATGAAGTTAGGAGAATTGGCTCCATATTACATTCATGGATGGGATCCCCAAGAAAATGGATCTTCTTTTGAATTGCTAACTTTACTGTCCTGCTAGCTCAGTCATTTCTATTTTCAGTCAATATTTTTCCCTTATTTCTGTATTTATCCCAATGGAGAATGTTCGCTTGTGACAGATTCTCACGCATGGGGTTTGGAAGCAGGACAGCTCTGAAAATATTTAATATTCGTTTAATCATGTTTTCATTTTATATAAGGTGTCCAAAAATTTATGATGTAGTCACTCAAGGGCTGGAAACGGCTTTGCTGAATGTAGTCACTGAGGGACTGTAACTGCTGGTTTATATATCCGCATACCTGCAGTAGGCAGTCAGGGTCCGTTTCCGTCCCTAGTTGCCAGCTTTATCAGACGGACACTCAGGTTACTCTTTTGTCCGTCGAGGGTAGACTACCAATACTACGTCGAGGGTAAATTCTTTTGCAAGAAAAGTTGATCATCTGGTTTCGCAATCAAGTTAGTTCGTTAAGTTTCTCTCCATCGTAGCAATCTACTAAAAAATTGAGTGCAGGTTGATAGTAGACAAGATTTATTATTCTCATTGCAGGTTTAAGTACTTTATTCACCTGCAGTAAATCTACTCCAAATGCGTATTTTGGAATTAAGAACGTGCTATTGCCCCGAGAGACATATCTAATTAATTCAGGAAAATAATAAAGGCTGGAATACCAATAGTAAATTCGTGCTCTTATTGTTTGTGAAGAAACTCTAGCTTCCTTTTCCTGGGTATAGGGGATATAGCTCAGCAGGTAGAGCGCCGCCCTTGCGAGGTACATGCATGTAAGACTGTCACTGAAATGATCTACTAAGGGAAACTTAATAATATAGCAAAAAGTATAGAAGACCCATCAAGTCATACAAGGATGAAACCAAATGGATAGTCCCAAGAGTATCACAATGGGAAATATGCACCTAATATATTCAAATGGTCTACATATTACATGAACTTCTGAAAAAACATCACCTAACATTACGTTTGGCTGTTTTGAATGTTGGATCGTGGTGACAAGTCAAGTACTGACTAGTGACCTCCTGGCGAAGAGAGATAATGGGGAGAGGGAGAGAGGAGAGTAGGGTAGGAAGATGAGATCATTTCTTCACATATTGTATGGTTATGCTTTGCCAAACATGGAGAATGAACATATAATTCTCTTTGGGTCCCATTGATACCTAAATTGAACACTATGGAGATATAAAGAGATATTAATGATTTTGTTATTTTGAATATTTTGAGTGAATTTTGTTAATATCCCAAGCTCATCGAGTTGATCTAGGGTTGTTACGTACCTATGGTACATATCTGTTTAGGGCTAACAAGAAATTAGGGTTTCCTTGTACTCATCCTATATATATACAAGGGAAGGCAAAGCCTTCCTCATCTCATTCATGTACACTCTCTCTCTTGTCCCTTTGGTGTGCTCTCCTCTTCTTGGAGTGTTTCCTTGTAGAGTCGATTTCTCAACATGGTATCGAGCTTGGTGGGAGCATTAGTTTTGTAGATTAGACATAGAGGAGTCTTTGGAGATCAGTGAGGAGTGTGCCTCGGGGTTGAGGCTGTCCCGCTGAAGCGAGTAGATTGATGGGGAACCGTCTCGTGTTTTCTCAGAATCTTTAATCGTATTTTCGGAGGTCAAGATGATCGTTTTTGATCTATTTTTGATCGCATAATGATTGATTTTGGTAGCCATGAAGTTTTCGTGCGATTTGGAGTTGTTGGTGGTAGTTATCGCCTTTTCCAAAATCTTTGAGGAGCTGTTTGGAGGCCTAAACGAGATTTTTTAGAGATTTGAGGGCCTCTGTCAGAACAAGGGCTTTACCTCAATCAAAGCTGAAAACCGAACGCGCGCCTCTGTCAAAGCTCCTACCACGAAAAATTTCAGCTCAATATGAGCTTTCTTCGTCATTTTTGCTTAAGTACTGCGCAGGCGCAGAATCGCAAACATATTTCATTCTTTGTCTGCGGGTCAAGACAGGCACATTTCGCCAATTTCTAGAGTTTTACATGTTTCTTGATCGAGGTGCAGAGGAGCTATTTTTCCGCCGTAGTCGCGGAAGTGTTCTTTCTGTTCGTTTGATGTCTGTGCAGGTACTTGCCGTGTTGGAGTCCTGATTTCCGCTCGTAACCACAACCATGGCAGAATCAGTGAGCATGATCACTGGAGAGAAACTCGAGAAGAACAATTTCCAAACGTGGAAATTTCGAATGAAGATCTTCCTTCAAGGCCAGGGGCTATGGGAGCTTGTGACCGGGAGGAGAAAGCACCAATCGTGGTTCTTTGGTGATCTTCGCAAAGGGAGCGACATTGCGTGAGTGGAGAAAGCGGTCGTATCAAGCCATGCACTACATTGCGCCACGATCTCAAAGCTCGATGATCGGTCACATTCAAAGATCGTGACACACCCAAGGAAGCTTGGGACGCATTGTCACTGCATGTTCCATTCGGGAACAAGCTTCGGAAGCCGCAGATTCTTTGCAACAATTCAATACGGTCAAGAAAGGCTCGATGTGTGCTAGTGACTATGTCAATCACATCAAGCAACTGGCAGATCAGTTAGCATCTGTCGATGTTCAACTTGATCCGACTGTGATTATTGGTGCGACATTGCAAGGACTTCCTACTGAGTACAAGCAGTTCATTATGTCAATTTCGACCAGAGAACCTCTTCCGAAGTTCGACGAATTGGTCCCAATGATGTTGGGAGAAGAAGTGCGACTGCAGGCGTAGATTAGTGCTTCGTCCAGCCCGCAAGAATGTGTGTTTTTTGCAGGTTCTGGAGGTCGAGGTAGAGGTCATGGCAGAGGAGCCGGATATGGTGGTGGTAGAGGTCGTGTGCAGAACAAGGCACCCAACCACCCAGTGCGCCACCAGGCCGCCGTAAGGCGGGTTAACACCGGAACTCTTGTCACAAGAATGGCCACTATGCCAAAAATTGTTACAAGCGTCGAACAATCTCTTGGCGCTTCGGGCCAACAGGGCCATGTAGGCTGTTGAAGAACATTTACTCATTGTGACACACCGTAGTTATGCTTCTTTTCGCTTTTGATACATATTGGGTGATCGATTCGGGCTACCAACCACATGACGCCGCATCAAGAATGGTTTGCGCCGCTCGACATTGTGGAAACTCCTCGGTTCATGGTGATCGGAGATGATCTACGGCACGAGATCAAGCATAAGGGTAAAATTCCGCTTGACATTCCAGGATCCAATCTTTTTGGAATCGGAAATGTTTTACATGTTCCTACTCTGACTCAAAATCAAGTATCGCAGAGGACGGATGGTAGAACAAAATTTCCAAGTGCGTTTCAACAAAGATGGATGCTTTGTTGAAGACTCCACAGGTACTATTGTAGCTCGAGGTAGCAGGAGTGGTAGGCTATTCAAGCTAGATGCTACAAATGTCGATAAACAAATAACTCCTGTCATTCTGAAAAAGTGGCTTTGTAGTATATGACATAGATATTTTAGCACAAGCGAATTGGGCACATGAACTTTCGTAAACTCGAAGACTCTTCCGAGTTCAGATCTAGTCACAGGTTTGCCCAACTTCACTTCTGCTCAGCCCATTGAAGTATGTCTCGCTTGTCAGTTCGGCAAGCAAGCTAGACAACCCTTTAAGGGATCGGTAGGAGAGCGACCAAGCTTCTAGAGCTGGGTGCACACGGATGTATGGACTTCTTCTCAGCCAAGTTTATCTGGTTTTGAGTACTTTATGTCCTTCATTGATGATTTCTCTCGCTATACCTGGGTCTACTTTCTCAAGAGCAAGAGCTCTTCAGATGTGTTGTCAGCTTTCCAGACTTTCCACACCTTGGTGGAGAAACAGTCTGGACAATCTATCCTTTGTCTACGTTCCGATGGAGGAGGCGAGTTTTTGTCCGAGAGAATTCACCGCTACCTACGTAAGCATGACATACAAATGCCGAAGACTTGCGCTATACTCCACAAATGAATGGCGTTGCGGAGAGGAAGAATCGTCACATAGCGTGTTTACTCGCGCTATGTTGAACGAGAAGAACCCCGCCTATACCATTCGGGTAGAAGTCAAGCTTTCCGTTGCGGTGTACTTGATGAATTGAACTCCGATCGCAAAGAAGCCACAACAAGACCCCGATGGAGGTATTCACAAGGCCACAAGCCTGATTACTCATTTCTGAAAGTTTTCGGTTGCATCTATTATGTACACATTCTGGATGAGAAGCGCAAGAAGCTAGATCTGAAAGCTGAGAAGTGTATTTTCCTTGGATATGCCTTAGATACGAAAGGATATAGATGCTATAATCCTGAATCTAGAAAATTCTATATCAGTAGAGATGTTGTATTTGAAGAGTTGCAATCTTGGTATGCACCTACGATTGTTCCAGTCATACCCACTCTTCCTGCTGAAACTGCACCAAGGAGTCCATCCACTGTACCTTTACAGAGTGGAGTTTCTGGAGTCACACAGTCTAGAGTTGAGTCTCATCAGACTGAGTCGCTACGGATGAAGTTCACCGAGCACCCTTCACACCGACTCCTAGTTTTGAGGATCACATTATTTTGCAACGTATGATGTCCTCACCACGGATTGCTAATTTTCATCCATTGGATGAAGCATCCTGCAACGACGATGGTACCTCAGATCCGAAGCAAGGGGCGACAAACAGTACATCTGAACCTGCCCTACAAAAATCTGAGAGAGTTCGGCATCCTGTTCAGCGATTTATGCATGAAAGTTTCCTTTGTCGATCATCATGCATACATGACTCACGTTTTTGCTGAGCGAGAACCGAGTACACTTGAGGAGGCGATGCACAAAAGTGAGTGGATTGAAGCCATGAAGACAGAACTTGCTGCTCTACGTCATCAACAAACATGGGAGTTGGTGGACTTACCTGAAGGTAAGAAAGCGATTGGTTGCAAGTGGGTCTTCAAGGTCAAGCGCCTTTCGGATGGCACCGTATCTCGATACAAGGCGGATTGGTAGCCAAGGGCTACACACAACGGCATGGAGTGGACTACAAAGAGAAGTTTAGTCCGATTGCCAAGATGGCAACGATTAAATGCGATGGTTGCTATTCTTTGTCAACAAGAGATGGCGATCGCATCAAATGGACTTCAAGAATGCCTTTCTCAATGGTGATCTCGATGAGGAAGTCTACATGCAACAATCACCAGGTTACAAAGATCAGAAGTTTCCTTCCCGTGTCTGTAAGTTGAAGAAATCCCTCTATGGTTTGAAACAGGCTCCAAGAGCATGGTATGAGAAGATCAATTCCTTTCTCATGTCTCTTGGATTTGTAGTCTGTCATTCCAACTCATCCCTATATTGCATGAGATCAGGAGTTCATGTAGTGATGATTTCCATCTACGTAGATGATCTTATTGTCACTGGGAACCATGAGGAGATGATTTCCCGCATTTAGAGTATCTTATGTTCCGAATTTGAGATACAAGACTTAGGATATCTTAAATTCTTTCTTGGTGTGGAGTTTATCACAGAGGGAAAGGATGTGTGGCTAATATAACGCCAAAATGCTTTAGATAAGCTTAAGGAGTTCAAGATGTCTGATTGTAAACCAATAGACACTCCTCTACAACAAGGTCTAAAGCTAGAGTTAGACGATGGAGAGTTACTTGCAGATCCCCGCTTGTACAGACAGATGGTTGGGAGTTTGATTTATCTGACTATCACTAGACCGGATTTGAGCTATATTGTTGGTCTAGTGAGTCAGTTCCTGCATGCTCCACGGGTACCGCATATGATGGCGGTTAAGCGGATTCTCCGCTATGTGAAGTCCACACTTCATTTTGGATTTCGATATAGATTTGGAGGTGAGCTGAACCTGCATGGCTACACCGATGCTGATTGGGCAGGAGATCCACGTCTGGATATGCGTTTGGACTTGGGAGTACGGCTGTGAGCTGGGCTTTTAAGAAGCAACCGACCGTGGCAATTGCCTTCCACAAAGGCGAGTATCGTGGTGCTATGAATGCCACTTGTGAAGCGGTTTGGCTTCGCTCCTTGCTTTTGATATTGGAGTAGATTATCCTAGTCCTACAATTATCCTAGTCGATAACATTAGCAAAGATGATGTTAGCTAACAATCCTGTTTTTCATGCTAGGACAAAGCACATTGAGGTGCACTATCACTTTGTTAGGGAGAAGGTCCTTTCAGGTGTAGTAGATCTTAGATATATACATACAGGAGATCAGGTTGCAGATATCTTCCCCAAAACTTTGCCTAGAGAGTCGTTTGCTACATTTCGACATTGTCTAGGAGTTCAGGGTGTACAGTTGAGCTTGAAGGGGAGTGTTAATATCCCAAGCTCATCGAGTTGATCTAGGGTTGTTACGCACTCTATGGTACGCATCTGTTTAGGGCTAACTCGAAATTAGGGTTTCCTTGTACTCACCCTATATATATACAAGGGAAGGCAAAGCCTTCCTCATCTCATTCATGTACACTCTCTCTCTTGTCCCTTTGGTGTGCTCTCCTCTTCTTGGAGTGATTCCTAGAGAGTCGATTTCTCAACAAATTTTGAGTGATTTTTCTCAAATTGGACATATGGGCCGGGTTTTTTTTTGCTCCAATCTCTTTCTTTTCTGGTTTTATTGGGACCTTGTTGGAAAATTATGGAGATTTGAATAAAAAGTTATGAGTGTTTTTAGATTTTAGTATTTTTATAGTTAGGATTTCCCCATGTGAGGTGGTGTGTCATGGGGTTGTGATTCCGCAAGTGAACGGAGATACATGATGGACTGTTTGGTGTCCTTATCGTTCTCTTTGTGCTAGCTATAGTTTCACTTTCTCTCATGGATATGTCAAAAGTGACATGTAATACATCATGTATGATGTATCATTGTCTCTTTACCTCACAATGGTTAAGACTCACATGGAAAAGAGTCACAAAGATTATGATTGAGTCACACGTGACGAAGACGATCACATCGATATCGATATTTATCACTTCGGGGAATACACAGACTACATCGATTCCTTCGTTGATCATTCCAGGTATACTAATCGGGTCTTGGGAATGGTTAGCTTCCCATGTAGGTTCAATTCTAGGGCTTTTGTAGACTAGGTTTCCATGTCCAAATTTATTCCATAGGCTTTCTAGTGCACTTCATGACTTGGTTAGACATCCTTTTTGCTTACCGCTCTATCGTTTGGCATGTGATCCCATGAACGAGTAAACATGGTTTTTGTTTCTCTTACTTCTAAAAGGGTGTCTACATTATACTAAAAGAGGTGTGCTGGACATAAGGAGATGACAACTAGATTTTGGAGATTCCGAGCAAAATAATGGGCTACATTACAAGAGGAGTTTGTTTGGGCCACACAGGTGAGAAGTTGGGTTCAACCACATGATACTTATGATTCGACTCGATTGCGATGGTGTAGGATCTTAAGGCAGGCCGGGGAGTATAATAAGGCCGCACGAGCCCTTCATGCTTTGTCTATGGCTAGTTTTACTAATGAGACTATTTCCTCTTTATGTCTTTTACATCCATCCATGATCGAGGAGATATCATTAGAGGTCTTCGAATATGAGCCAGAGGAGCCATTATATCTTGATAGATCACTATTTGCCCATTGTATATGCACAATCCCATGCTTATCCTCAGAGGGCTTGTCATGGATGATATATAAGCATCTTCGAGATTGCTTTCAGGCGGATGATCCCTCTAGTGGTTTCACGGAGTTGTTCCATGTGGTTGCATCAATTGCGAGAGGGGAAATTCTGTTGTTAGTTACTTAGGTGTTGGGTGCTCACTGGCTCCTCGTAATGGAGAAGGACATTAGAAGCATTAGATCAAATGCTATTGGGGAAGTCTTATTGTGTTTAGTCAGTCGTACCGTGGTCCTACAACATCGTTCACACTTCCTGCAACATCTTTGTCCACACAAGTTTGGAGTCGTCACACTATGAGGCTATGAGGCGGTATCGTTGGACATTAGAGCACTTTTAGATATCCATCCGGATTGGGTTGTCTTGCAGGTGGATATTGAAAATGATTTTAATAGTGTCTCATATGCATCCATTGTTATAAAGCAAAGAAAGGCTAGTGGACCTTTATCGAGTCTCATTCCTTTCATACGGCCTTTCTACGGTTCACATTATTCTCTCTTTTATCAGCATGGCTTTTCCAAGAAGGAAGTCATCGTTTTATAGTCCACCATTGATACTTGACAGGAAGATACTTTCGGAGGATCCCTATTTGTCATAGCTCATAATAGAGCTCTTTTTGTACTGCTTTGGTCATGCCCGGTTGTGTGTTGCACTCCTTAGCGAATGATACACACATTTTAGCCCGTGTAGACCACATTAGACATGTCTTTGATTACTTGACTATGGAGCTTCATCCAGGCTTGAGAGTCAAGGTGTCAAAGTGTAGGGATTGGTCTCCTTTGGGCATTCCTCCTCATCTCCATCTTCTAGAGGGATGTATGACATCAACAGACGGCTTGTGCATTCTAGACATGTTAGTAGGTTCCGAGGATTTCGTCTCACATTACCTAGATGTTGTAGTTGCTGATGATATTTTGCATGTAGATAACCTTCCTCTACTAGAGGATCCATATGTGTCGTTTGATATACTCTCATCTAATATTGCTCGTTGACCCACCTACCTTTTTCGTACGATTCCTCCTTCAACTACATTCATATCACGTTTGACAACCTTTGATAGGAGGATTATGGACGTCTATGATTACATCATCAGAACAAAGACCTTCGAGTGTGTGACAAGAGATTTGACACAAAGACAGACATTTTTACCAATTTTGTGCGGAGGGATAAGCTTATTATCGATGGAAGAGACTGCACCTATAGCATTTTTGGCTAGTTGGGCACTCATGGCACCTATTTCAATCAATTCACTCTTAGTGGATGCGATCATTCCTCGTACTACTAAGACTTGTCTACGCTCTTGCTCCAGCAAGGGTGCATGCTTATGAATCTTGTCTCAACCATACATCAGAGCTCTCCGACTCGCACCAATTGCTTTCTCTACAACAATGAGATTTTGTCTTCATTTGGTTCATCCATCTACACCTTCATTACTCACATTTGAGTGTGATATCACTTTAGATGCAGCAAATGTTCATATGACTCGTTGTTCATTCGGAGGCGAGAGCATAACTACCCATGATGTCATTAGGGATAAGGTGTTTGCTATGGGACGAGAGGGTGGATACCTCACATGGAGGGAGCGTTGGTATGCCTTGCAATCGATTAGGGTTAGGGTTATCGATCCTACTCATGACACAGTTTCAGAGACGGTGATCACCCATCCTTCAAGATGGACGGCAAGTGGAGCGGCAATAGCCAATATCTCCAAATATAGGGGTATGCAGAGAGGTCATTTCTTTGTTCCTCTAGCTTTGGAGTTATATGGAGCTATGGACATTGATTTCGACATGTTTGTGAGGGAGTGCGCAAGAGCCTATCATATTAAGCGCCATGGGGCATCACTCTCTTTAGCTTATTGTATAACCTATTTAAGGCAACATGTTTCCATTCCTCTACAGAGAGCACTGTTGGTCTGGGACGGCAAACAATGAGTCACACATACACCAAAGTAGTCGACACAAGAGTTACGTGGTTCACCTCTTTGAGACTACGTCCACGTGAACACACAAAGAGTTTTTTTGATCTTAAGCTTTCTCTCTTGTTCTCTCAAATTGCTCCATAATTGCGTGCGATAATGTCAAAGTCATTGTTGATTCAATGGTTGAGTCACTAAACTCGCAAGATTGGATCACGGTTTACCCTCTTGTAATTGTGTGGGAACGCTCTAAGTTCATTGGCTCTGGATATATCTGCAAATGAATTGTAAACTATTTGGCGCATTCAATGACACTCTCGGTGAAAAATGCAATCTTGATATATTTTTCATGAAGTGTACACATAGCGTTATCTATCATGACATTAGTCCAAAATCTGACATTCTAGGATGAATTGAGGATGTTTGTCCATACAAAAACAAAATTGTGGTGACTCTATATAGGTACTACAAGAAAAGTAAATATAAAGAAGCCTCAAGACAAGATTGAAGCAAAACTCCTTACTACTATATGATAAACATTGTAAATTTTTTTCTAAAACTCGGCAATGCTCAGTATGACTTGACCTTGGTCACATTCGGAATACGATTGCTGCAAACTGTACTCTAATAGGCTTTTCAGGATGTGTAATCATAATGCCCCTTCATCTAACACTTAATTAAAATATGCAACTCGCATAGATGATATAAGATTGTTCATACCACAAACACAAAACACATATTCTTTTTCTTCTCTTCCGTTCATGCTACATTATATATACCTTCATAATCATTAATATATTATAAAATTAGAAAAACTTAAATCATCATTTTCAATCAATGAGTAATTGAATAAATTTTTTTTTAATTTTGCAAATTTTTTTTATAAATGAATAAAATAATTTTTTAGTTTAATATTTTGATGAATGAATTATATCTATACATGAATATATAAAATTAATTCATAAAAATTTATAATAATATATTAAAATATAAAAATAAGTAAATTTTTTATTTAAATTTTTTTATATAAAAAATATGATAAATTAAAATTAAAATTTTTAAATATTTATGTTTAAAATTAAATAAAAATCACACACATATATTCATATATATGATTTTAAAATTTAATTATTAAAAATTAATATATTTTTACAACAATATAATTGGAAAAATATATATTTTAATAATTTTAATTTATATATATTATAATTATATAATTTATCAAATATATAAATGAATTTATTTTTATAGGAAAGAATAATTTAAATAAATAAAAATAAGTAAAAATATTATATAGATATAAATTACAAAATTGGAAAATTTCAACTATGTGTTAAATTTTTTAAATCATCTTTATTAATTATTTTAATTAACATCAAGTATAATATCATTTTTTATTTATATATTTAATTGAATTTAATTATATATTAAAATTTATATTTTATTCATTTTTATATTATATATATTTTAATACGAATGAATTATTGATATATTTGTTATATATAGTCACTAATATGTTGATCCAAAACAGAAATTCACAAAGAAACGCTGTAGTGTTGTGACACAGTTACCATGAGAAGATGATGACATGTGTCATCTTCAGAGCTGTTGAGTGTAGGTCCAAAAAAGCAATACACTGAGAAGCACACATGCAACCAAGAGTCGACACATGAAATATGTGGTTCACCTCATTGAGGCTACGTCCACAGAACACACAGAGTCACTTTACTAAATAACTCTAATTGTGTCACAAAGAGCCCTCTTATATAGTAGTACATGCCCTAACCCTAGTCTAACTAAATATAGACAAACTAACCAGAATTACTCAAGACCTAAGTTAACTCCTAACAATCTCCCCCTTGACTCATGTCTTGGGGTCTCTAACTCTTGTTATCCATATACATACTCATGGGAAGTCCTAGAAGGAAACCCAAGCATAGGCCTTCTTCTGTAAACAAGGATTAACTAGAACTAAGCCGTATCCTAACTAGGAAGAAGTAAAGCATATACAAGAATCAAACAATTGCTAGAGTAACTCTACTAGTGCTCATTGTGCAAAACCTGCATAGTAGCACAATGCCTCCTGAAACTCTCTAAAGGAATAACTTTGGTCAAAGCATCAGCTGGATTGAGTTTACCGTCAATCTTGACTAGCTCAACCTTCCTATCAGAAACTGCATCTCTGATAAAGTGATATCTGATGTCGATGTGCTTCACCCTACTATCCATCACCTGATTTGCTGCAAGATGTAAGACAATCTCACTATCATAATGGAGATTTACAACATCCTATTTCAATCCCATCTCAGTGATAAGTCTATTCAACCAAATAGACTCCTTTGCTGCTTCCGCTGCTGCTACATATTCGGCTTCCGTAGTTGACTGAGTTATGCACTTCTGCAAGATAGATCTCCAACTAACGCATCCACCTCCAAGTGTATACACATACCCAGTTGTAGACTTGCTCTTGTCCAAATCTTGTTCGTAGTGAGCATCAACGTAACCCAACAAGGATTTGACATTGTCCAATAAACCATCAAACAAAAGACCAAAATCCTTAGTACTCTTGAGATACCTGAGAATCCACTGTAGAGCTTCCCAATGCACATTTCTTGGATTTGACATGTACCTGCTTACCTTGCCCATAGCTAAAGCAATATCAGGTGTTGTGCACACCATCAAATACATGAGGCTATCCACTGCCTTGTCATAGAGAATTGATGACATTTTTCCTCTCTCAGTTGCATCAATTGGATATTGAGCTGCTGAGAGCTTAAAATGTGCCGCTAAAGGAGTCCACACTCCTTTAGAGTATGCCATGTTAAACGTGTCAAGCACACGCTGAATGTACTTACCCTAACTTAACCATAACTTCCTCTTCTTCAAATCCTTGTGAACATCCATACCCAATATCCTCTTGGACTTACCCAAATTCTTCATCTTGAATGCAAATTTTAGTTGCCTCTTGCATCTATCGACGTCGGATTGTTCCTTTGCCAAAATGAGCATGTCATCCACATAGAGTACTAGAATAAGGAGGCTAAAGATCTCATTATTCACCTTCTTCATGTAAACACATGGATCAAACACACTACGTGAAAGTCCTTGTGCTTTCATAAACTCATCAAACCTTGCATTCCATTGCCTAGGAGCTTGCTTCAATCCATATAGAGATTTGAGCAATCTTGTAACAACAAGGTTGCACAAAGGATGATCAAAGTTATAGCAAAGTGAAATTCGTTCCCATGAGATCGAAGGGTAATTTGCTTGTGGAAGGAAATGTTTAGAGTTTACACGTCTTTCACCACTCTGGACAGTGCAGGTTCGAAGAGGGTCACCGAATATGCCTTTTCCTTGTGCATACACTCTGATGAAACACATACACACACAGAAAGAATCCACTAGAGTCCAATTATACTTAAGATTGAGGAACTTCTGTATTTTACGGATGGAAAGATCGATCTACTCTATTACAAGATGGAATCGAGACGGTAAACTCAATGGAGTTCTACTAATTTCGTCAAAGGTCAATAGCTCGTGGGGAAGTACTCGGATAACTTCTCAAGTAATTCCACCAGTCTACATAATTTCCAAGCGACAGAGCTCAGCTTCACAAGTTTCCGTTCTACCCTGACTACATTTGCAATTTGACAACGAACTCTTGCAACAGAAGAAGATGAACCTTCCTACTAGTGCCACTCCTATTTATACAAAAGAATGTCTAACTGCTAAGACTAACTAATTTACACCGAGCTCCAACTCCTCTCTTCTTGGACATCCTTGCCTCCCGCCGACTCGAGTCTCCACGCGAAAGCGTCCACACTCACTTGTAATTCCCAAAAATTCTCTACAATCTCTTGCCTATGAATTTGAATTGACTCTTGGCTTTATACATTTGTTTTCTTCATGCCTTCGAATCGGAAGGAGAATTCATAACCGCCTTGATCCTCTCTAGCCGTCGGATCTCTTCATCATCACATCGCGCAAGAAGGTAGTCAAAATATTTGCTGGCCAGCGTTTCTAACCTCCCAGGTTGCTTGACGTTCCCCTCTCTAAGTTGCCACTTCGACTTCAATAGTTATCGCTGTCATGTTGTGATGCGGCTACTATGAGAAGATGATGACATGTGTCATCTTCAGAGCTGTTGTCATGACGGCGTATTGTAAGGCTGTTAAGAGTCCACCGTTGGATCAATTTTGTAGGGTCAGGATGTTGAAAGGGCTCCAAGAGATATTATCTTGGATCTTATCAGATAAAAAAACGCAGTCAGGATGGAAAGGGTATGGGAGAAAGCTAGACACATCACTTTGCTGACTAAGGAGCTTATCTGATCGAAGTGGAGCCGACGTAGAATATAGATTAAGAACAACGTGATCCTCCATGTACCGATGCCCAATCCATTTGTGATCAACATCCGGTGTCTTCATCGTGATCACTTTCGGGCGTGGTTAGTGTATCATTTTGGAGATAATTTTTTGCAACAAGTGATAAACTCTCCAGACTCGATTATTCTTCTAGTTGTTTCCTACGGCGCGATTTGGGACCTAAAAGTATACGTTTTGACTTAGTTTGGGCGCTATGGATCTGAACTTATCAGTAGTGGTGGCTTTCAACACGTGGGTTCCAATCCATCACTATTGCTTACCAAAAACAAGCCATAGGGAGTTGATTGTTTGGAACTTTGGCGAGTAGTATTATTCTCAGGTTATAAACTCCCCGGTTCCGTTTGTAGTTCCATTCATACTTAACAGGTTTCGAGTTGTCATTTTGACTCTTTATTAGTGGCAACTCATATTGTGTATAGGATGGCTAAGTAGTGTGTTTAGGATAGTTGTAAAGCTCTAAGTTAAAATGGAGCTAATTTGGCCACACTAGAGGTCAAAATAACACTCTTCATTCTCGTTGGTCTTGGAGTTTGGGCCAATGAGGGCACTTGGACAACTTCTTCAAGGTTTTGAGGAGATTTGAAGACCTTCCAGGGGAACATTTGAAGATTGGAAGAAATGGTTGGAGAGCTGACGGGACGAGCTACGATGTGGGCTTAAGAATAGATGGATTTGAAGGATTTGTCACTTTGAAATGGTGATTCAAAGATAGAGTGAAAAATTTAGACTATGGAGTGTATTTGGGGTGTTTTTGAGAATCTTAAGAGGGTTTTGGGAGATCTGGGTCAACGTGATATAGTTTATGACTCCGCCATGCGTTTGGATCAAAATTTTGACTCAATTGGACAAGTTTTGAGTACAGAGTGATAGCTTGAAGTTTGTGTATACAATCAGAGTTGCATGATTGCACTGACTGTTACGAAGTTAGTACAGAGATTAAATCTTTTGATATCAGAAAGTTCTGTCAATAAAAATTTGCATACTTCAAGTTCTAATAATGAGTGACCTTCTCATGAAATATGGGAGCTATTGGAGTCAAGGATTGGGATATGTGATGGGTTTTGTACACAAAGGTCTGCATATCGCCTTGTGATATAGTATGTAAATCAACAATTGTTTTGAGAGATCTAGAAAAGGAAAACATCTGAAACTTTTTTGAGAGATTAAAAGGGTTGTGGAGAAATTTTGTGTAAAGTTTAAGCGAGAGTTATTGGTCGAATCATTGGATATCATAATCTTCTTCCGCTAAATTTTTACCGGTTTATAAGGAACTCGAATGTGGAGTGTTGAGGAGAATAAGAAGAAATTGTCAACTCACACGAGGTTCTAGAGAGTTCTTCTATAGCCAAACGCTCGGGCGTTCTCAAAGCAAAGAAATATCCATGCGATATCGCTTCAACTCGTCAATTTTTGACTTAGCAAATCTGGCGTCTCCTCTTATGGCTCTACATACTTCCCCATACGCCAATTCTAGTTACTGATGCTCCTTCTCCATGGCGGATTTCTGACTCTCTTACCGCTTTAGTGACTAAGCCAACTGTTGAGTCAACTTTGTTTGGTCTTTTTTGCCTTGCGCTGCATTGTCCATGACCCTGATCATGTCCATATATCCGTCCTTCTGGGGGTTCCACCCTTGGATATAACGGGATACTAATTCGTTGAGCTCCATGAAGACGGGTATTGCCACTACTTTGATCTTCTACGTCAATTGGAGGTACAAAGAAATTGTCTCTCCTCCTACTTTAGAAGCTTTCATCTTCGGCCGCAAATTCTTCGGGGTGGGATTCAGTGAATACGTACCTTGTTTCTGTTTCTTCGTCTTCGATGCTGGCTCTGGAGCCAGCGTCGAAGATCTCCCCCCAATTGACTCTAACGGGTCCTGTCACAAACCCTTCAACAATCGTCACCTTATGCACACTAACGTAAGTAGTGCGCTGAGGTGAGAAGAGCTAGTTCAAGGTGTATATTATCTTCCTTCGAAAACCATCCTTGATAAGATCGATTTTGTATCCATTTGTGCCCTTTGGCTCGAACTACTTCGATTCATCGAAGTTGAACCCAAATACCATAGCTCAAACTTCCTAAAATCCTTCATGTAAACTTCAAGTTTTGATGTATCTAAGAAGTCCAAACCAAATAAAATAGCTCTAGAAAAATCTATTGATTACTACCTACCGATTTTGACAAACTTTAGCAAATCTCAACAGCTAATCTATAAATCCAATCCCACAAAAAATGAAAATTAGAAGGAGTGATTTGATTTAGCTTAATATTTATCAAGTAAAAATATACAATATCACCATCAACTCTTCTTTCTATCCTACTACATGCCACACCACATGCATCAACGAATCTTAGATTTGAATAACAAAATAATTTTCAAACATTCCAACAAAAGTTTCTACACAATTAACTATTGTTAATGGAAATTTACATTATTAAAATAATGTTTGCACTCTTTGGAGGAAGAAATCTACATGAGACAACCTACAGGCTGTGAAAAGAAAGGTCAAGAGAAGTTAGTTTGTAGATTTGTAGAACCCTAGTTAGCTTGTTGTAGAGCTGTCTTTTGTTTTTTTTTTTGAATAAAGAAGGTGATATTCGGGTGAGTACACCTAATATAAGTGTAAATATTTGTGATAAGTATGAATTGCTCGGCCGAATACGAATAGGTCGTTAGGAAAAGCATTAGAAGGATCAGTAGATATTAGGAGAGCGGAAGGAGATGTCGATATTCTTGATTTGACGAACGCCGCAGCAGACGAGAAGGGCGGGAATCGAAGAATGATGGATCGTGTGAATTTGACTAAGAAGATATCTGCGAGTAGAGCAGGAGCGAGAGAGGCTATTCGGCTGCGTGTTCAACAGAAGTATATATCCGGAACGTACAGGCCATTGGTGCCAAAACCTGATTGGACCACACGTGAATTAGAGAGATTGGAAGAGTTGGGAGGAGCGTTCTTGGCATGGCACTAGGACTATGTGTGCCCAGAGCTGTGTGAGGAAGTTTGGGCCAAGAAGGAACGAAATCCAATCGGGTGACGAGACTACCCAGATTCGTGGGATGCGATATTATGGGCGGAAGCGCTTGGGCATGATTACAAGGAGGAGAAGGATGGAATTGACTGAGAGCGCTCAGCTATGTTGAGCCCTCCCAGTCATCAAACTAGACCAAATATTGCAGCAAGTGCACATTCCAAACGATTTATAGCATACTTTGCTACAGGTGAGAAGACTTTGTTGTAGTCCACACCTTTCTCTTGTGTGAAGCCCTTAGCCACCAACCTGGCTTTGAAGATCCTCTTCTCTTCATCCGCTGGATTATCCTTCAACTTGTACACCCACTTGCTATCAACCAAAGGTTGACCCTTTGGAAGCTCCACCAGCTCCCAAGTCTTGTTCTCAATAAGCGATTGCATCTCACGCTCCATACCAATATCCCACTCAAGCTTATTGATAGAGGCTTGAGCTTCTCTATATGAACAAGGTTCTCCTTCTTCCAAGATCAACGTATTGCCATCATCATTCTCAGATTCAATATCATGATCCTCAAGAATAGATGAATCAGTCCATGTTCCATACCTTTCGGGAGCTCTACTAATCCGATTTGATAATCTCATAGTAGATGATCCTGGTTGATCTTCATTGTTTTGTGTTGTGTCTTGAGGCTCAGCAACGACAACTTGCTCCTCCAATTCATGTTGTTCAGGAATTTGCTCCATCTGTTATGGAGCTTCTCCTTGTGGCGCATCATTAAACCCATAATGATCAATCTCCCCCTCAACAACATTAGTGAGTGGAGATTTGCCCTTGTCAATACAGGGAGCCTAAGATATCTCCCCCTCTTTCAATGATCTGGGCTCATCGAAAGAAACATTCCTACTGACAATCACCCTACAAACTACAAGATCCCATAGCCTTTAACCTTTCACACCATTTGCATATACAAGAAAACGACACTTTTTGGATGTAGGATCCAACTTGGTCCTATTCTCCTTAGGTATGAGTGGATAAGTCTTACAACCAAAAATTCTCAAACGACTATAATCAGCCCTCCGTTTGTGCCTCAATTCAAACGGTGTCAAGAAATCGATTGCACTTGAAGGAGATAGATTGACCAAATACATTGCGGTATTTACAGCTTTAGCCCAAAATTCATATGGTAAACCAGATTGGCTCAATATACAACGCACCTTCTCCAATACTGTTTGGTTGAGCCTCTGTGAAACATCATTTTGTGATGGAGTATAAACCGTGGTGAGATGACGAGTGATCCCCTCCTCTTTGCAGTAACTTCTAAACTCCTCTAAAGTATACTCCCCGCCATTATCCGAACATAGATATCTCACCTTGTGACCAGTCTGAGTCTCAACTTGGGCTCTCCAACTTTTGAAAGTTGCAAAGACTTCAGACTTTTGTGTGAGAAAATAGACCCACACAAATCTTGAGTAATCATCAATAAACGATACATAGTACCACTTCCCAAAATGTGAGGCTTTAGGAGAGGGTCCCCACACGTCACTATGTACATATTCAAGTTACTCTTTGGAACTATGAGTTCCAACACCAAAGGCTTTTCTATGTTGCTTGCCCATAACACAATGCTCACAAAATTCCATGTCAACTTTACCTAAACTAGGTTACAAGTCCCTATCTTGAAGGAAGGTCAAGTACCTGTTACTCATGTGTCCCATTCTAGAATGCCAAACATGAGCCATCTCAGACCAAGATCTGGTGAGATTGACTTCACCACAAATGGTATTGCCCTCTAGCACATACAGGTTTCTATGCTTGTGTCCTCTTAAGATAATCTTGTCACCTATTCTCACCTCAAGTAGTCCTTGTTTAGAACTCCACTCAAGGCCTTTTGAATCTAACATTCCAAGAGAGATAAGATTCTTTCTCATTTCAGGTATAAACATGACATGAGTCAATGTACGTTTGACTCCATCAAACATGTGAATCTGGACAGATCCAACAGCTTCAATTCTACAGGGTTGATCATTTTTCATAAAAACTAAACCATTTGATACTGAGAAAGTATGGAAAAACTCTCTAATGTAACAATTGTGATAAGAATAAGCACTATCTAGAATCCATACATCACCAACGCCCTTTGGTGAGTTGCATAGGGCATACCTCTGGCTTCATAGTTCATCTTGAAGCAAGTCATCCTCCTCATCAAAATCTTGAGCCACATTGGCCAAAGAAGGATCATTAGCCTTGGTCTTCACACGACAGACCTTCTTAAAGTGACCACTCTTGCCACATTTCCAACAGACCACCGTCTTTCTGACTTGGGATTTACCCCTAGACAAGGATCTATCTCTAGATCCTACCTTCTTTCCATCTTTCTCATTCCTTGATTGTGACCGTTCACAAGTCACATTCAGTGCCGTACCAGATGAAGAGGATGGAGTAGAGGGCATCATCATCTTCTAGTGTAGCTCATGAGTCAATAGAGCACTTACAACCTCATTGTAAGTGATCGTTTGTCTATCACGATGGAGCAACACTCGTGACAATGACTGATATGAAGCAGGTAATGAGCTTAATAGATGAAGGGCCTTCCTCTCATCAATTATTTCCTCTCCCAGATTCTAAAGATCAATAACAAGATCACCAAAGGTATCAATGTAATCTTGTATCTTCGTACCTGAATCTTTCATGTTGAAGCTTATCAACTTCAAGGAGGTGTACAACCTGTTTGATAACTCTTTGAGATGAAACCGTCATTGAAGAGCCTCAAACAATAAAGTACAATTGTTATACTCATCAACTTGCTTCAGAACTGAAGGTTGTAGATAGAGTATAACAATACTCACTGCTTGCTCCTGAAGGTCCTTCTAGTCTTCATCATTGAATGTAGAGGTTTAGGCCTCAATGACTTGCCCAAACCGGAAGCCTTCAACTTGCCTTTGACTTGCCTCTCCTATAGAAGATAGTCATCACACCCATCATATTTGATAATGTCAAATTTGGCTCCTATTGTCTTCATGATTGCCGTTTTCCTTTGTCTATCCCCTGAACTCGTCCCTTGTGTTGTTCGATTGTCAAATGGAACCTCCAAACTTGACTTCTTCCCACTCATGTTAGAATAAAGGAAATTTACCCTAGGTAAAAATCCCTAAACCACAAGAGATACTGCTGCTCTGCTTGCTACTGTTACTGCCACAAACAACAAAGACACACACGCAATTCCCTTCGACACCTGTGTGTACACATGTTCTTCCTCTCCGGCATGTTCCAAAATGACTGTGAACGAACAAAAAAAAAAACATCTCACTAAAAAGAGATCTCCTTGAGCACTTCTTCAACACCATCCCAAACAACCCCCAGCCGGTCCTGCAGGTAGATTCAATCCAGTAAGGTGATGATGGTCGTTGAATTTGACTAGACAATCTTCTATTGAAGTGATAGTCTCTTTAATCAAATCATATCCTCCAAAGATCACCGACCTCCGCCTCCGTCCCACTTCTTTATTCTAGCTCTGGTTCTCATCCGCTCGCAAAGTAGACACTCCAGAAGTCGTGATAAGGCGTTGGAGATGACAAATTCTCACTGTCTGCTTCACCAGAGACTCAGGAACAAGGGTTGATTTAGATGACAATATTCACACATATTTACAAATTATTGAAATTGAAGAAGATGATTGATTCTACGCTGCCCTTTGCTGCAGTCTCCATGGTCTACCAATCCCAGCAGTGGCCTGTGCAAAAGACTGCCTCAGAATGGGCATAGTTCAGAGGAAGCTGTGGCAACATGCAAAATTAGCTACAAAGAAATTTTCGGGATAATTCACGGCCCAGAAATTGACCCTCGCTAGTGAGAACTACTACTTCCCAGAGACGGCTCCAGTGTATAGAAAACCAACAGATAGAGCTGAGGGCATGCAGTGGCTCAAAAGCCATATGTGCCCATGTCGTTCACATAGCAGTTGGCACACTGCCCTCCATAGTTTCATTCAACATGTCCTTGGTCTATCTAAAGAGAACCATAGCTTATAAATTCTATCTTATTGTCAGCGAGACCACTTCAAATCGCCAAGCACTTCAAATCGGCCTTTCCGACTAAGATCGCTTCAATATACCTGCAACCAATCGCCTTATAAAAAAGATATTGCTTAAGCCCCGGCCTTTCCACAATGTGTGTCAAACTGACTACTTCAGATGAATGAAGTTTCCATGAATTACTCGGGGTGTAACCGCACTTTATCGACAACAGCACCCCTCTTCTCTTCCCTCGATCGATCCACACATAGACAAGAACCACCACCACTATCACTTTCGATAATCCAGCACCTCCCTCGACTGGTTGGTGATCACAATTCGATTGGCCTTTCCTTCACAATCTGTCTGACATCAACAACGAACCTAAACCCCACGCAGTAACCAAATCGCCAAGCACAGATTGACTTACGAACCGACTAAGGCCACCAAGTATTGTCGATATGTATCAATCCACAACGATCGTGATCGGAGCAATTGAATTGACATCAGTAGTGCTTCCTTGCTCCACTTGAGGAATCCAAACACCGTTGTCGCAAAGGACAATTCTTTGCTCTGAGAACGCCCGAGCGCATGGCTGTAGAAGAACCCTCTAGAACCTTTGTGTGAGTTGACAATCTCTTCTTCCCCTCCTCAGCACTCCACATTATAATCGGTAAAACTTCAGTGGAAGAAGATTATAATATCCAATGATCGGAGCAATAACTCTCTCTTAAACTTAACAGAAAATTGCTTCACAAGCTTTTCAATCTGTCAGAAAAGTTTCATATGTTTTTCTTTTCTTGATCTCTCAACACAATTGTTGATTTACCCATTATATCACAAGACGATATGCAGACCCATGTGTACAAAACCCATCACACATCCCAATCCACCACTCCGATTGCTCTCAAATTTCATAAAAAGGTCACTCATTATCCGAACTTCAACGCTGAAAAGTTTTATTGACGGAACTTTGTGGTATTAAAAGATATGATTGATGTACTAAGTTTGTGATAGTCAGTGCAATCCTGCAACTCTGACTGCTTACACAAACTTCAACCTATCACTCCGTACTCAAAACTCGTCCAATCGAGTCAAAACTTCAATCAAAACACAAGCTCGAGTTGTAAACTGTATTTCATTTGACTGAGATCTCCCAAAACCCTCCTAAGATTCTCAGAAACACTCCAAATACACTAAAAGGTATAAATTTCTCTCTCTAACTTTGAATCACCATTTCAGAGTGACAAATCCTGCAAATCCATCCATTCTTGATCCCACGTTGTAGCTCGTCCCGTCAGGTTTCCAACCCTATCCTCAGATATTCAAATGTCTCCAAAATCCCTAAAAATCTTGAAAAGTTGCCCTAGTGCCCTCATTGGTCAAAACTCCTAGACCAATGGGAATGGAGAATGCTATTTTGACCTCTAGTGTGGCCAAATTAGCTCCATTTTAACTTAGAGCTTTACAACCATCATAAATACTCTATTGAGACATCCTATACACATTATGAGTTGTCACTAATAAGAGTTAAAATGACAACTTGAAACCGGCTAAGTATACCCAAAAGCGATCACGATGAAGACACCGGATGTTGATCACAAATGAACTCGACAATGGTACATCTAGAGGATCATGTTGTCCCCTATCCATGTCCTATGCAACTCCACTTCAATCAGGTAAGCTCTTTAGTCAGCAAGGTGATGTGTCTAGATCTCCTTAGCTCTTTCCAGCCTTACAATGCCATCAGTTACCCTAACCTTAAGTATCACCGTCATGACAACAGCTCTGAAGATGACACATGTCATTATTTTCTCATAGTAGCCGCGTCACAACACGACACCGCATCTCCCCGGAACACATACCTTCAACAGTTTTGACCATCCCAATTGCTCTAATACCAATTGTATGTCTGAAACAGCAATACACAAAGAAGCACACATGCAATCAAGAATCGACACATGAAATACGGGGTTCACCTCATTGAGGCTACTTCCATGGAACACATGTAGTCACTTTACTAAATAATCCTAATTGTGTCACAGAGAGGTTCTGCCAGCCCTCTTATATAGTAGTACCAGCCCTTGTCCTAGTCTTACTAAATATAGTCAAATATATCTAGGCCTTAAAATACTACCCAAAAAAAATGTCTTTCTCATTCATTTTCACTACATCATATGTAATAATGCATTGACAGTTCAGTTGAAAATATTATGTCTGCATGGTATTCTTGCCTTAGAATTCATTTTAAACCATTTTGTTGTTGTGTTAAGAGTCATGCATAAAACTAAAATCAATATAGCAAGATTATCGAACTTCGTTCCTCCCTGCGCAGCCATGTAAGTTTTGAATCCAAAGTAGTCTAATTAACGTATAGAACAGTGTTGAAACTTCATTTCTTAGCCACTTAGGATTTGGATCAAAAGTAATATTATCATGTACATTGATATATATGTTAACATAATTTTGAAAAAAATCCTCACACAAACTGATCAACTCCATATTGCAAATAAAAGCATGATCAGTAAAATATGTAGATGATAATAAAAAAGATTAACCTGATCATTGGATTGGTTTAACAAAATGTTAAGCTATGTTTGATAGATGAAATTTTAGCCTAAAAGTGACCAAATACATGTTCAAACTTTGACGAATATTACAAGATGCTTAGAAATTGTTCAAGTTAATAAGAAGAATTTACAAATGCAAGATGTGATTGAAGATAAAAGCTTATCTGATTCATTCTCATAACTGTTTATACAAAAATTGACAGTGCGTTCTCTTTATTGTAGCTCACCTCTTTGTAACACTCCGTTCAGCCAGAGCAATAAACAAATTTCCTCGGTGAAATACTTCTCATTACAAACTATGATCAGTTAACGTTTACGGGAAATATACAATCTGGAACTATTGATATTATCACGGCCACATAAGATGTTAAATCATGGATTTAAACCTCACGAGTAGAGTCTCACATTTCATCACCTTGCTGTGTTTTAGGTTTAAACTTAGTCTAGTTAATTTGAAATTAGAATATGCATTATATAAAAATATTGATTTATGTAAATTTTTAGTATATGATAGCATATATTTAATAAATATTGCTATAATTTATGAATATTAGTTTCACCTATCTTTTATATATATATATATGAAAGTTTAAAAACTCTTGGCATGGTTTAAATTTTAATTAGTATGGATATATTTTGAATGGATGTTCATTCTTTTATTTTTCAGTTTTATATCAAAATGTTTCAAAATGAACTTCCATGTTTTTTTTTCTCTTGTATATGTGATGATCTGATATGTATAATGGTTATATGGAAAAGAATAGGATATAAATTCGTTCTCGTGTTAGAAAAAAAAAAACATAAACAAAGTGAATAGTTGTGTATAATATTATTAAGTAAAACAAGCTCAAGAAAAAATTTATATGAATTAAAATCTAAAAATTACAACACACAATAACAATTTTTTTAGGAAAAAAAATACTATTGCATTATTTTTTAGTAAAGTGAAATGCAATAAATTTTTTAAAATTGAAATAACTTTAAGTCATGCGAATGTCAAATTTTACAACAGTTTGAGTACACCGACTAATATTCTGAATTTATGGATTACTCCAAGAGAGTACATTACCCAACTTCTTTAAGCAATAGAGATTGGGAAAAAAAATATTTTAGAAGTATGATTTGCCAAGTAAAATTCCAGAAGTACAAGCATGAGCTCTCAAACTAATAGCTGATAGGGTATACTATAATATTCCTGTTGCATCTTTGCATGCACATAAATTTTCCAAATTTTTTTTTTTTTTACAATACAGACAACATTATATAGTGAATTTCATAAAATTTTCACACGAGTAAGGTGAATAGAAGAAATATCTTACTGTTGGATTTAACGAATTTGATTACACAAAAAAAATTAGATAAACATAACAATCAGACATCAAAACTTTGCATGATGAGTTTCTTATATGGAAATAACTCTAGTACTATGTGACTAAAGAAATTATCAACCTAAAAAGATATAAAAATAATCAAATTGTCAAAAATGAAATAAATAAGATATATTATATTTTTGTGATTGTGCCAGATTTGATAAATAGACATATTCAAGGTATTAAAATTATTCAAAAAAAATTAGATGAGATTGTAGGAAATCTTTTGTTTGTGCAATTGGTTGATAAACATGAGTCAAAGAACAATTATATTAAATGAGACACCAGCTAAAGTATTTGTAAGGGAAAATCTTTTCATATGTATCTCAAAGTTTTCAATTGTGGTTGTTTTGTTCATATTCATGATGATAATGTAGAATTCTTTATAATATTTGCTAATAATTGAAAGATACATACATATTTAGATACATGCTCTTACATAAGACATATATGTTCATTTAATAACTCAAATTTACGATCATAATAAGTTGTGAGTTGTCCCGTAGTTCTGGTTAAGTACAAATTGTGTAATAAAATTTCAGGACTCCGACGTTCAACAAACTCCACGTAGTTTTCCACAAGCTGCAAGCCTGAGTAGTTCAGAAGACATAATATTAAAGGGGATCACATATTGTAAAAAGATATTGACTCATGATGACTTTTCAGTTCTACATCCTGCATATATGATGAATGTAGTTAAGGATAAATAGCCATTATATTTTATAATAGCATTGAGGAACGTTAGATGACAACAAGCTATGCAAGAAAAAATTGTAACATTAAAATAAAAATAGACATTGAAGTTTATTAAACCTTGTGCCATTTGTGGTTTTAGTGTGTGTGATATACAACATCAAGGCAAGCTTAAATGGGAGAATGAGAGGATACAAGGATAGACATGTAACACATAGCTATGGATATGGAGAGTTATATATACTCTATGATAATAACGTACATTCAAAAATTTTAAGATAACTTAATATAAAGATATATGAAGATATAATACATACTTGTACACACTTAGTAGCAGTAAACACAAGCTAGATTGAAGAAAACATGACAGAAACAACTTGCAATTGCGTTGCACATAATTCTTGATAAGATTACAATAAGGTAAAAAAAAAAAACTAACATGCCCACGGGTTTATAATAAGCTTTGTGAAGGTGAGTTACACTTACATTATATGTGTGATAAAAGTTTTCATGGTATTCATTTTACAAATGGATATCTGATTCATTCTTGCCATCTCATATGCTGATACTGCTCCTCCTTATCTTTCATCCAGGCTTTGTTTGTCTCCCTCATCTCTATCTACCCGTCGGTTGAGCCAACCACAAGAAACAATGTTCATCCCAAGAATGAATGGTCAACATTTAGAAAGGAGATTGTAAATGTTGATCATATCTGGTAACCAGTGTCAGATACCAGTGGAGACCCTTGGTGCTTCGGCTATTCTCTGAAAATAACTAACGTGGATTTTTGCATCTAAGAAGGCTCCAAGTCAAGCAACTAAGAGCATCAATAAGTCATGTCATATTTTTAGTTTGGAATGTTAAGTTATAAGTCGCCATCATGTATTCAACTTGCTTAGCAGAAAAAAATTCAATATCAAGACACTAAACATCTGAGTTTTGGAGTTGTCGACACTTTTTCATCATTTTTCCATCTAGTACTTCAACACTTTTCACGAAGACAATCTGTTGGCATTTCCATATCGTTTCTCATAAGCGAATTGCTAACGAAAACTCTGGACCTTTTCACTGACAAATTCCATGTAATTTTCTGCAGATGCTTATGTTACAGATAATACAACTAACCTGCGTATAGACAATCAAATGATGCTAATTTTATTCTGAGTCTGGTCTTGTTATAGCGGAATTCACAGGTAATGCTTTTCAGTGCTTGTGTTGATATGCATCAGTTATCAGTCTCAGGAGCTCCAATCACAATATTACAATCCAGTGGCTTAACATTGACTTCAAGTCGCCCGCTCAAACATGTTGCCACAAATACCACTTCCCAAGTCGCTCCCACACGGTCCACAAGGTAAGTCTTGACATGTGAAGTTTTGACTTATGTGTTTAACGCAAGTGTTCCACAGAGTCCAAGCAATACGCTCCTACTGCTGATAAGCAAGAAAGATGACGGATGCTGTTTCCTATGACCGTTGGAGCCGCCACAGCCACCTCCTGCACAGTTAATTGACCATGCCAGATCCTTCAGTCATGTAAGAGTCAACACGATCAAAATTCTGACGACCGCTGTTCGGTTAGCGCATAAAGTCGATTTTGTAAATTTAATCTGATAATTGTGAATGTTGGAATATTCAGCGTCATTTTCTGAAGAGATGTCAACTCCTCTCACCATGTTCAAAATCTGGAAATTGGGAGGGTGAGGGTCCGCGCAAAGATAGAAAGGGAGGGGGGCAGACAGAGGGACAGAGAGAGCACTTCAGTTGAAATCAATGGCTGAGCATAAACAATAGACTTACCAGTACCTTGAGAAACCTTCAACTGGACATTAACAGGATATGTCATGCATGCTTCCAACGCAGGCAATGACCGGCCATTTGTGATGGCTCTGAGATACAGCGAGATTAGTTAGCGAAACCGTGTGGACTTAGAAAGCAACGGAGCACAGCAAGTCCGGGAAGAGTATAGAAAAAAGCAGCATCAGTATAAAAGAAGCGAGTCGTGTTTCTGAACTGCATTATATACATACAAACATAGTTGTGTCTTCACCCCCTTAGAATGTATTTAGTTTCAAGAATTGGGTCTCTCATACGTATTAAGTTGAAACTGAAATTGTACACAACTGCATGTGACCAAAGTAAAGCGTTCACTTTTGCATCTTCCTTTCAGGATCCTATTTAGGGCACGTCTGTAGTACATTGAGAGGTATATTGTCTAGAGTAAATCTTTCTCGGAAGGTTTATGACAGCAATATGTAGGACAAGTGCCTCTCACTCTATTAATAAATTTTTTTGTGAGTTTCATTTTCAAACAGATGTACTTGCAAACTTAGGAGTGCATTTTGTGATGATAGGTATAGATTGTGTAGATTCGTGTTAAGCTTTTACTAGTCATTTATATTGTGATTATTATTGTAGATTGATTTATGGTCATTATGTTAACTTTGTATTGAAGTTTTACTTTTGGAACTATTTTTCGTCATCAAAACTATGTCGTATGAGGAGAATATATAACTGTCAATTGTAGCCCCATTTTTCTGAAATAATGATAAGACACTAAGTTGACTTTGAGCTAAGTAATTTTAAAATTATTAAGCTTTTTATATGAGTAATGTTCATGAAAGTAAAAAAATAATTAAAATTAGTATGATGTTACACTTTGTGAAATTTTGGTTGTACTTGGTGAAGATCCTTAAATCTAGGGATGAGATTGACTTGGTATACCAAAGTCAATTGGATGGAAGTTGGGCTTCTAGAAGATCAAAATGGATCAATTGCATGTTGCCATGTACTCTTTTCAGCGGGGTTTGTGATCTCTACTTCGATTAAACTTGGTAAGAGAGAGTTATATGGTGGTTATTTATAGTTACTAGGATAAGTTTCTAAGTAATATAAATACAGAGGTTGATAAGCACCTCTCAAGTTAGTTTGGAGAGAAGTTAGTTTTTTGATCTTGGTTTGGAGAGACCTTGTTTTGGAAAGTTTGATTTTGAGAAGTCATGTTAAGGTTTGAGCCTTGATTCAATGAAGACTTTTGATCATCAAAGTATAAAAATAAAAATCTAAAAATCATTAACTTGTCTTTAAATCTATTTATTATGAACATAATAAATATATTATGTTTATTTTTTTATGAAACTTAATTTATTAATAATAATTCAGTAGATAAATATTCATATAAATAAATATTTAGCTATTATCAAAATTACATCCTTCTCAATTTGATTGATGAAACAAACATGTTTGTAAAATTATGTCATGTTTGTGTCTGATCATTGACACTTAAATAATTTTAAAATATAATAAATCGTATCTTAGTGGAGTTAACTTGAAGGGATAAAAGAATTTCTTCTCATGTAAGTTTCATGACTATCACAATCACAAAATATTAGAGCTGCTTCATTTTCAAAAAATTTATTACGTGAAATTTTAATTCTCGAGAGTTATGTTTATCTAATTTCTCTACCGTAATCAAACATGTTGAATTAAAAATTAAAAGAAACCTTGATTTCATAAGCATCAATAAACCAAATAACATACTACAATTCAATCACACTTGTTAATTATTTGAATCACAATATTTAATAGATACATATTCTTTAAAAACTTTTTTTGCATGTTTTGAAAACTAAAATTTTAAGATCATAAAAATATGTATTTCAATGTATTTCTTGTGATTATAAAGTTATTTTAATGGCATAAAAATAATAACAATTTGGATAGTATATATGAATGAATAAAATAAGCATGTATCTTTTAAGTTACTAAATAATCCATTTTTTTCAAATTTCAAATATAACAATCCCATACTATTTATGCCTTACTTTTGAGTGATATCTTAATCTTTATGAGAATTTGCATCATAAAGTTTAGAATTTGAGAGTTTGTGTAAGAGTGTCCATTATGGTCATAGGGTGGAAACAAGTCATTTAAGCTTCTAAAAAGCCATTGGAGGTTAACCTAAGTGAGAGTAAGCCCGGAGGTCACAGCTCTTGAAAGAACTTGCACTTTCCATGATGCAACTTGAGGCCATGAGCAATCTGTCGCTCAAATAGCTCATGCAAATATATCTCATGCTCCCTCACTTTAGCATTATACACTAGAACATCATCAATGTAGGCTTAGGCACAATCAAGTGCATCTAGGATCCTATGTATCACCCTTTGGAACTCAGCAAGTGCATTCTTCAACTCAAATAATAATAACTTCCACTGATACAACACATCCTTGCCATGTGAATCAATTGTCTAGAAGACTATATTGGCCTTATCCTCAACTCAAATCCACAATTGATAATATCCTGCTTGTAAATCCAATGTATTAAAAAACTTTGCATGCCCAACCGCATCAAAGATCTCTTTCGGTGTAGCCATAGTATATCGATTGATAGATTGATAGTTATCACACATACATTTATCTGTTTAATTGCCATGTATATCCTTCATGACCGACATCACCGTAGCAGAGGCATACTCTCCATATGATATCTCCACTAATCAAACCTCAAGAAGGTCTAAACACCTACTTTGGATCAGATCTCTCTCCATATCACTGTATCGATATGGACGACGGAAGACTAATGCATTAGTTGTCAAGTCAATCCATATGCCAGGTCCCTTCAAACAGCCTTAATCCTTCATACTAAAGGCAAGATAGATTTAAAAACTCCTCAAAAACCTCCAGACCCTATGTCTTTCTTCTTTTCACTTTTGGACCAATCTCAAGTTCCCAAATCTCCTCTCCATCGACACTAGAGATAGAAGACGTAGTATCTGGTTGCTAAATGATAACCTCTTGAGTAGAAAGCTTTTTTTGCTCTCTCAAACTATGCTTTACTATCTCAGTGTGAACAACTCCTGCTGCAATAGCTGTTACCTCTTATGTTGTATCACAAAGGTCTATAGTGGTAACCACCACATGCTCCACACAAAAAACTCCAACCATACTTGAAGAAGACCCTATCCCTCCTTCTCTAACATCCCCATAAGACCAAGGATGAGATCTTGGGCACTTCTCATCCCCAGCTTTTGCCTCCACCTTCTCGGTAGGCGGAGAGCTTACCAATGGTCTTGCAGTCACATATGTGGATTGCATGCGTCTCTATTCAGCCAAGCCAAGGCTCACAATCCATGTCAAACAGTGCAGCTCCATAACCTGATCCAACACTTGACGTTGTGATGCTTTTGACAATGTTAGAATTGCTCTAGTACAAAATCCCATAGCTAGCTCTTTCTCTTTAGCATTGGATTCCACCAACCACTGCAAGTGAAAATCCCATACAAGTCGAGGTGCTCCCTCTCTATAGGCATGGGAAGCTGGGTAACTCAACAACGTGGGTAATGCAGCTCTTGGATGACCCACAAGATTCATCACTGCCATGGGTGACTTGTCAGCATAGATCATTGCCTAGGAGTGTCTATCCACATCCAAAATACTTTCCACTGTGAGATGTGAGGGCCTCTCCACTCCGTCATATGCTTGCAATAAAATCTCCCTTGGAAGAAAGTTTGTCCACAATGAACGTGGACGGTGTGCACGAGATCCTTCTCTCGCTGCATCCAGCAATACCGCTGATCCAATCCATGAATGCACTTGATTTGCAGTCCTTATCACCCGTGCACGTGGATCACCCAACAAGGCAACATTCTCCAAAATGTATGCCGGAGAATAGATCTGTTGTAATCAGAGAGAACGTAACACACGTAACATCTCCCAAAACATGCTAGAACGTGATTCCTTTAGACAATTACCAACACGTATGTGTCCCTGACATGACCATCCAACAATAACCAAATGTGTTGTGCCATGTCAAGCAAGATTTTGCGCCCCCAACAACGAAATATTTGAGGGCAAGGCCTACTGATATCCTTGAACCACCAACAATGGTAGAAGATCTGGATATCTCCGCACCAATTTTGCCACATGGCGTAATGAGACTCGCCTTGCAAACTCATCTAGCTCCACATACAAGTATCGATATATTTGTATGCAAGACTGCAAAACAACAGTCAAACCTATGCTTATCCCTCCATATAGATCTAGCATACATATACCCTTGTTTGGATATTGCTAAGTAATATGCGTTGTATCTAAAGGTGACAACATAGTAGAAGTGGGAATAACTTCCTTCATCTCCTCCATCTCCGGAGCAAAAGACTCACTCCAAGCCTGATGTATGAGTTGATATGCCATAAGTTGTAGCTACATACATGAAGTACCTAGTGATCCATCCAACGTGGATGACACTACTCCACTAAGACTTGGCATGATAGTCACATCCTCTGGACCAGTACTATCTTTAGCATCCATGTTACACTCCAACAAATCACCAGGCCAAGTAACACAATAACTAAAGGCTGCAACAAACGCCAAACGTCCACTTGGTAAAGGCCTAGAACTAGTAATGAATCGTACAAATAATCTACTCACTCGGCCCTTGTCAGATTTCCAAATTGGCCAATAAGAGGCTATCTCCTCCCAATAATCAATGCTAAATAGCATCAGGTATACCACTGTGGCATCCACCAATACATCATAGGACTCGGCAAGTGTAACCGCAACACGGGCTTGCATTGTAAAGCTATTAGTGACATGATCTGATTGCACTTGCACAGTCAACCCCATCCGGATAATGTATGGTGTTGGGGCATCACTAGAACCTCCAAGAGATGTCTGAATCTGAAATGGAGATCTCTCCACATCGGTCTTTCACAAACCAAGACCAAGGAGTGCATCCTTACCCAACATAAGGGATTGTGCACCAGAATCCAACAACACGTGTTGAGGTCTATAAACCTTTTTTAAAGGTCTAACCAAACAGAGGACACCACTCTTGTTATCCAACATCATCGCAATTGGTAACACCCTGGTATGTTCGTATGCTCACCTTGCTGGTAACTCCATCACTCGAGGGGCAGCAGATTGCCAAGTTCCACTTGTAGCTATCCTAATCCCATGATCAACACTAATAGTGCTCACACTATTAGAAGCAACCAGCACATCCTCTTTGCTTTTGAAGAACCCCAACATTGCGCAGGAGAATGAACAAGAGTCTTTGCCACCCCCAACATTGCGCTGGATGCTACCTCAAACGATGTTCATGGCTAGTCCCTACTTGCTCCATCTCCAAGTACATCCATATTGGCTTGCGCCCTCATCTCTCCAATAGATTTTCTAAGAGCTATGGATGAGGTGTTCAATGCCTCTCACAATGTGAAAGACTAAGGAAGTCTAACTTGTCAGCTAGCCTTCCCTCTTTGTGGATCCAACTCCATTGACGCTCCTCTTGACTCAGTAGTATGTGTTGCACTACGAGTCATAGCAATTGCACATGGTTGTGCCGCTGCACACATGTATTCCACAACATCTTATCATATGATGTAGAGGCACCAGCTCCAGAATCTGATCTTTGTTGAGCTATAGCCATACTTGCTATCTTTTGCTCCAACTGATCCAGTCGAGATGCAATGTTCATCTCATGACTAGCGTTATGGGGTAATACTTGAGTAGGGACTAGTCCTCTACCATCACCCCTGCCACGATCTTGAACTCCTCGTCCTCTTTAAGGAAATGTCATGGCAACTCTTGTTGATCATAATTCTCAATGGAGATCAAAACATCAATCCATCATGTAACCATGTTGGTGATATGCTCACATGATTTTGATCCAAAAGAATCCATCCTTCAATCTTGAAGGCAATCCTTCTTATGATGAGGTCCACCACATGCCCAACATATCATCCTAGCAACTGATTGTTGACCTGAAAAGGATGGCACTTTGTTTGGATGGTCGAGACTGTCCCACATTGTCGTGTTATGACACGGCTATTATGAGAAGATGATGACATGTGTCGTCTTCAGAGCTATTGTCATGACGGCAATACTTTAGGTTAGGATAATTGACGGTATTGTAAAGCTGTTAAGAGCCCACCGTTGGATCAACTTTGTAGGGCTTGGATGTTAAAAATGCTCCAAGAGATATTATCTTGGATCTTATCAGATATAAAGTGCAATCGGGGTGGAAAGGGTATGAGAGAGATCTAGACACATCACCTTGCTGACTAAGGAGCTTATCTGATCAAAGTGGAGTCGATGTATGACATAGATAGAGGACAACATGATACTTCATATGTACGGAGTTATCATTTTAACTTTTATTAGTGACAACTCATATTATGTATAGGACAACATGATCCTCCAGATGTACCATTGTCAAGTCCATTTATGATCAATATCTGGTGTCTTCATCGTGATCGCTTTTGGGTATACTTAGCCGGTTTTAAGTTATCATTTTAACTTTTATTAGTGACAACTCATATTATGTATAGGATGTCTAAGAAGTTTGTTTAGGATAGTTGTAAAGCTCTAAATTAAAATGGAGATAATTTGGCTCCACTAGAGGTCAAAATAACACTCTCTATTCTCATTGGTATAGGAATTTTGGCCAATGAGGGCACTAGGACAACTTCTTCGAGGTTTTGAGGGGTTTTGGAGATCTTCTACGGGAACATTTGAAGATTTGAAGATGGGGTTGGAGAGTTGACGGAACGAGCTATGACGTGTGCTCAAGAATGGAATGATTTCAAGGGTTTCTCAATCCAAAATGGTGATTCAAATATAGAGAGAGAAATTAAGACCTTTGAGTGTATTTGGGGTGTTTTTGAAAATCTTACAAGGGTTTTGAAAGATCTGAGTCAATAGAGATATAGTTTAGAACTTGGGCTTGTGTTTAGATTGAAATTTTGATTCGATTGGATGAGTTTTGAGTACGGAGTGATAGGTTGAAGTTTGTGTATACAGTCAGAGTTGCAGGATTGCACTGACTATCACGAAGTTAGTACTCAAAAGATTTAATAACTATATTTGTCAAGTAAAGGATTAGACGGTCATGTGCATCCATGTGTCGCTCCAACAAATCACCAAACCAAATAACACAAGCACATACATACGCCAAATCTCAACTCACTTAAGGGATGAAACCGGTAATCTATTCATTTGACCCTCACAAGATTGCCAACTTGGCCAATAAGGGATAGTTGCCTCCCAATAATCAATGCTAATTCCCATCAAATGTAACAATATCCTACCCAACAATACGTCATAGGGCTCAAAAGTTTATCTATATCACGTGGTTGGATTGTAGAGCTATTTGTGATATGAGATAGTTGCACTTGGACAATCAACTCCATCCGGGTGATGTATGGTGGTGATGAATCAGTAAAACATTCAAGAGATGTTTGAATATGAAATGGACATCTCTCCACATTACTCTTTCTTAAACAAAGACCAACCAATGCATCTTTACCCAACTTAAGGGCTTGTGCATCAGAATCCAACAACACATATTGGGATCATTAAATCTTGTATGAAGGTCTGACCAAACAATAGACACCACTATTGTTATCTAACATCATGCCACTTCGTAACACCTAGTTTGTTTGGATGCCAGAGTGGTTATGGAAGACATGTTATCGTATGGACATTTCTTTGCTTTGAGAACGCCTGAGCGCCTGGCTGTAGAAGAATCCTCTTGAACCTCGTATGAGTTGACAATCTCTTCTTCTTCTTCTCCTCAGCACTCCACATTCGAGTTCATTACAATAGGTTAAACTTCAGCGGAAGAAGATTATGATATCCAATGATTGGACCAATAACTCTCACTTAAACTTCACAGAAAATTGCTCCACAATCTTTTCAATCTCTCAAAAATGTTTGATATGTTTCTCTCTTTTAGATCTCTTAAAACAATTGTCGATTTACACATTGTATCACAAGGCAATATGTAGACCCATGTGTCCTAAAACCATCACACATCCCAATCCTTGACTTAAATTGCTCTCAAATTTTATAAAAAAGGTCACTTATCATCCAAACTTCAACTGTGGAAAGTTTTATTGACAAAACTTTCTCATATCAAAAGATATGATGGAACTGCTAATGATCATAGGCTACAAGATTCATGTTCTTGCATGTTTTGGGAGATGTAACACATGATACAATCTCTTCAATCATAGTTGATCAATAATATTCACTAGCATATATTTTGAAGAATGTTCTTTTGTTAGTTGATCCAAGAGTGATGACGAGAGCATATCAAATGCGATCATAAATTGTACTAGAGGTATTGTAAGATGCAGCAAAATTAGGATCTCATGCACATCGTCCACGTCTATGATCGACAAATATTCTTTCTAGTAAGGTTTTATTACGAGCATATGAAGGGTTACAAAGATCCTCACATCTCATAGTGGAGAGTATTTTGGATGTGGTTGGACACTCATAGACAATGGTCCATCCGATAGGTTATTATACTGCCATCATCTTAGACCGAGACGTCTTAGGCAAAACTACTTCTTCTATGCGCTTCCCCGCGTTCAGCTTCTTCTTTGGGGGACTTGGGTGAGAACAACCTTCTTCTGTTGGCCTCTTCTTCTTCCTCACTAATTCCAGAGCTACCGCATCCAAGTCTGAATCCTCCAACACAGTCGGTCTTCCGGTGCACGCGTAGCCAGGCCTCTAGCACTCCGTTGTTGCATAAGACAATTCTTCTCTCTGAGAACGCCCAAGCGTCTGGCTGTAGAAGAACCCTCTAGAACCTTGTGTGAGTTGACAATCTCTTCTTCCTCTCCTGAGCACTCCACATTACAATTGGTAAAACTTCAGCGGAAGAAGATTATGATATCCGATGATTTGATTAATAACTCTCGCTCAAACTTTAAGAAAATTGCTCCACGATCCTTTCAATCTGTCAAAAAAGTTTCAGATGTTTTTCTTTTTTAGATCTCTCAAAACAATTTTTGATTTACACATTGTATCACAAGGCGATATGCAGACCCATGTGTACAAAACCCATCACACATCCCAATCCTTGACTCCAATTGCTCCCAGATTTCATGAGAAGTTTACTCATCATCAGAACTTGAACTGTGCAAATTTTATTGACAAAACTTGCTGATATCAAAAGATATGATTGATGTACTAACTTTGTGATAGTCATTGCAATCTTGCAACTCAAACTATATACACAAACTTCAACCTATCACTCCGTACTCAAAACTCTTCTAATTGAGTCAAAACTTTGATTAAAACACAAGCTAGAGTCGTAAATTGTAGCTCATTTGACTCAGATCTCCCAAAACCCTCGTAAGATTCTCAGAAACACTCCACATACACTCAAAGGTCTAAATTTCTCACTCTATCTTTGAATCACCATTTTAGAGTGAGAAATCCTTCAAATCCATCCATTGTTGAGCCCAAGTTGTAGCACGTCCCGTCAGCTTTTCAACCCTATCCTTCGATCTTCAAACCCTCCCTAGAAGGTCTCCAAAATCCCTAAAAACCTCGAAAAGTTGCCCTAATGCCCTCATTGGTCAAAACTCCTAGACCAATGGGAATGGAGAATGCTATTTTGACCTCTAGTATGGCCAAATTAGCTCCATTTTAACTTAGAGCTTTACAACTATCCTAAACACACTTCTTAGACATCCTATACATATTATGAGTTGTCACTAATAAGAGTTAAAATGACAACTTAAAACCGGCTAAGTATACCCAAAAGCGATCACGATGAAGACACCAGATGTTGATCACAAATGGACTTGACAATGGTACATCTGGAGGATCATGTTGTCCCCTATCCATGTCCTAGATCAACTCCATTTCAATCAGATAAGCTCCTTAGTCAGCAAGGTGATGTCTCTAGATCTCCCCAGTTCTTTACAGCCTTACAATGCCATCTGTTACCCTAACCTAAAGTATCGCCGTCATAACAACAGCTCTAAAGATGACACATGTCATCATCTTCTCATAGTGGTCGCATGACAACACGACACCGTGTAGGTCCACTACTGTCATCGTCGCTTCCCGCCGCAATGTCCAAGAGTCCGGACTCCAAACGATACAGGTGCCTCTCCTTTGGAGTAAACCACTCCAATCGGCTGTATAAATTCACCAGAAAAGAAGAGATGTACACTACATCCTTCTCATCCTCCTTTAACTAAGCAGCCATCGCTTGAACGTTCCTTGCAAAGATCTTACCCTAGTTGACACGAATGGACCCTCCTACGAATCCTTCCACGATTCTCACCTTATGCATACTGACATAAATAGTTCACTGGGGCAAAAATAGTTGATTCAAGGTGAACGCAACCTTCCTCCTGAACCCATCTTTGATGAGATCGAGCTTGTAGCCATTCATCCCCTTCCACTATCTGGGATTAAACCACTTGCGCTCATCAAAGTTAAACCGAGTGTGTAATGCCGATCCTTCCCAATCCACACACCATCCTTATCTTCCTCATAATTGCGTCCGAGTGCCTTGGCCCATAATTTTGTATCCGAGTATTTCGGCTGAGCGCGTTTCCCCATCGAAGCAATTTCTTTCCATCGTCGCAATTCCTCGCACAACTCGAGACACACGTAATCCCACTGCCAAGACAAGAAAGCACCTCCCAATTCTCTCAGTCTTAATAACTCCGCCGGCGTCCAACAATCCGCCATTGGAATGAGAGGACGAATTCTCCCCATCGTTGGTTTACGCATCATAGGTACTCTCATCCTTCGTTGCCTTGACATCAAACACTTGCTCGATTCCTTATTCGCACTGAGTCTGCAGGTTCTTGGCACACCAATATACAAGCTCTTGATCCTCCACTGCCAACCGTTTGCCGCCTTAACAACCCTAACGCCTATGTGATACGCATCTCACTCGTGTGACTTCCTATCTTACTCGTATATTCTTAATACAACATATTTGTAAGAATATAGTCCGTATTCCTCCGAATGTAACACTTTATTCATAAAACACAAAAATAATCCTACCAACACGTCCAACTACGCCCCTACATACGTCCGCCCTTAGATGTGAGCGCCCAACGAACACCCTTATTCGTAGTTCTTCTTCATCTGTCATCCATTCACTCTAGTCGCAAACAAAACGCCCTCCTGGTCAAGTAATTGCAACGATCTGTTATCAAAGATCTCCTTCAGCACATAGGGACTCATCCAGCAAAGATTCAACTTCGCCGGAAATTTCATGTACCGGCTGTCATACAACAACACTTTGTCGCCCGCTACAATCATTGTTCACCACAATCTTGCATCATACGTCTCTTTGCCTGAATTTTCTTGGTGAGAGCCTCCGCCTCTTTCCTAGACTCCTCCAGCTGGGAAAGCGTCAATAGGCGTTGTAACTAACTCTCCTCTTTGCCCAGTCGATCATCTACCAAGATCCGGTACGAGGGTACTTCCAACTCCACTGATGTAATTGGATGCATCCCATATGTAAGATAGAAGGGCATTTGCTTGGTCGTAATCTTCTCCGTAGTACGAAAATCCCATAATGCTATTAGCAATTTAGTATTCCAATCGTACATATGGCTAACCGTTACTTTGTTAAGAATTTTGCATAACAATCCGTTGGACTTCTCAGTCAAACCATTCACCTTTGGGTGATATGGAGTAGTTTTTGGTGCTTAATTTGAAAGTAATTGGTAAGTTCTTCAATCAGGTTATTTAAGAAGTGAGTGCCTCTATCACTAACCAATTCCAGAGGGCATCCAGAATGACAAATGACCTGTCTAAAGAAGAATTCGGCCACAGTCTTCGAATCATCTTTCCGAGTGGCCGCGGCTTCCACCATCTTCGTCGCGTAATATGTCACAACCAGAATATATCTCTTTCTCATCCCTCTGCTAGCGGCTGAAATAGGCCCTACAAAGTTGATTCCCCACTTCTTGAATGGCGCGAGGGGCAAAATAGGCTTCAATGACCGCCTCGTGGTCGGCGTCGACCTTCCCGTCCTTTGGCAAGCGTCGCACTTCCGAATAAAGTTATGCACTTCCTTGTACATCGTAGGCCATCAGTACCCAACGACCAAGATCTTATTTACCGTGTTTTGAAGCGCATTTTGTCCGCTGGCCGCTTCCTCATGCATGGCTCTTACCACCCTTACCATTTTGTACGGCTCTAAACATCTTTGTAGGACCTCGTCCGCGCCCATTTGGAACAATATCCCTCTTTCCAACTGATATGGTGCAACCTTATGCGTGGACACCGCTGGGTGCTCTGGAGTCAACCCCTTAGGCAATTCCAAAGTTTTGAGGTAGTGATATATTGCATAATACTACGTTTTTTTGTACGATGTCAGTTGAAATAATTGCTCATCTGGAAAATCATCTGCTACAACCATGTCGGGAACACGTGTCTCTAGACAAGATAGGAAGTCGGCATTCGTATGATCAATCCCTTTCTTAGTCTGGACTGTAGTCTTCACTTTCAGCGCACAGTCAGCCTTAATGCTTACTTCCCTGGAAGGGGAGGACCTGTGCAACCTAGTCAACTTGCTCCAAGAATATGAAGACGTGTTTGCGTGAGAATATGAAAGGCATACCGCGGCACTAAGGGAGCAATACTAGTAAGGTAGTGACAATACCGATTAAATCCGAAGTATCCCTTGTTGGCAAAGATGGAGTTGATAAATACCTGCACGCATGCATTATTCACCCCGTGTCGAGCAGTGAATGGGTTGCCCCAATTGTCATTGTACCTTAGAAGAATACCGGCAAGATAAGAGTATGTCAGGATTTTTTGGAAGTTGAATGCAACCACTAAAAAGGATCATCACCCCTCCCTTTCACTGATGCTATCCTAGATCATGTGGCATGACATGAATGCTATAGCTTCTTGGATGGGTTTTTGGGGTATAACCAAGTCTCCATGCGGGAGGAAGATAAGGATAAAATCAGCTTCACCATAGACTGGGGAACCTATGCTTACCATAAGATGCCCTTCGGGTTATGCAATGCACCAGCTACCTTTTAGCAAATGATGACCCGCATTTTTCAGGATTACCTTCGGAAGTTCTTAGAAATTTTTATAGATGACTTCTGTGTCTTCGGATCATGCAATGAGCACCTACGCCACCTGGAGAAAACGTTTCAGAAGAGCCGGGAGAGTGAGTTGGCTTTACACCCGGAGAAGTGCTATTTTATGATGATAGAGGGTATTTTTCTCGGCCATAGGATGTCCGGACGGGGCATTGAAGTGGATGTGCATAAGGTCAAGGTAATTGTAGCGCTGGAGTCTCCACGGAATATTCTAGAACTACGGGCTTTCTTGGGGTATACTGGCTACTATAGAAGATACGTCAAGGGGTATGCCTCCATAGCCTCTTCGCTGACGGCTCTACTGAAGAAGGAGGTAGAGTACGAATGATCGTTGGAGCATCAACGGACATTCAAACAAATGAAGCAAGAGTTGGTTTAGGCACCGACGTTAGTTCCACCGGATTGGGAGAAGACCTTTCATGTAAATGTAAATACGTTCTCTATAGCTAAAGGAGTAGTGTTAGGACAGCGCGAAGCGCAAGGAAAGGACCATCTTATCTATTTTGCTAGCCGAATGCTGATTGCAGCTGAGAGAAATTACTAGACCACCAAATGGGAAGTGCTCGGAATAGTGTTTGCCGTTCGGAAATTCAGACACTACCTTCTCCGCTATGAATTCGTGTTTCATGTGGACCACTATCCTCTTAAGTACTTGGTGCAAAAAGCGGACTTATCAGGCAAACTGGCCCGGTGGATGTTGTTGCTACAGGAATAATGGTTGCTATGGACGCCTTTAAGGCGTCCATAGCAACCACTCTGTCATTTTGGCTTGCTTCACTTTGGCCCACACATACCTGTAATTGCTATTGCACATCGGGGTCGAGGTCTTTGTCAACCTCGTAGCACTCCAAATACCGCACGTCCACCCACATGGTGGATTCAAATTCCGATCCCGTATCTGAACTACTAGGATCGGTTACAACTGAATCTGACGAAGTCTCCCCCTAATACTTGAGGTTACTCAACGAAATAGTGACTCTTCGGTCACTCGTATCATTGGGGTCAAAGAAGGTCAAAGTACGCTTTTGCCAATTTGTGATCACCTTCGATCCTTCTAATCACGGCCTCCCAATGAGTACCTTATAGCCACTTTCCTCTTGCGGCTTCAACATGATGTACGTGAGGAGGAACGAGGCCCCTCCTATTCCGGTCTACATTCCCCTTAGGACGTCCACGGGCCTGGTCTGGGATTGATCGGCCAAGCGTAGTATTCCGGGGATAGCTTCGTACTTACGGTATCCTAGCGCCTACGCGGTGTCCTTGGTCATGATGTTTACCTCTAACCATGAGTCAATGGGGACTTACTTTTACATGCACCCTCCACTTCAATCTCCGGTGCACCGAGGTCCTCCTGCTCCACCGAGTATAGTGCCAGAAATTTCTCCTTCCGCAGGTCAAAGATCGATTCGTTCTCAAGGCTTTAATAAGCATCTTCTTGTACGCCTTGTTGTTGTCCAACAGTTGTTTCATCGTAATGTTAGCTTTCACTCCAGCCAGATCCGCCACTAGATCATAGTAACCTTGCTCCGCTTGTCCTAGTCGGACAAGGATGGTCACCGGGGCTTTTTCTTTCGTCGGCTCTGCCGTCGTGTTTGATGGAGTCAATTCCCGTAAGTACCCTTCAACCTCCGTGTGGATATCCGCATGAAAGGAAGAAGGGGTTGTGGGGTCCTTCGGAGGGTTGGTGGTCACCGTTTGGACGTTCAGGGGTGGAGGGTCCTTGGTAACCCCGTGCTTTGGCTTCTTCTTCTTCTCTAGAGAGGGAAGTGCCACTACTCCCTTGCTCCTGGTGGTGACCTTAAGTACATCCACCACCTCGCTTGGCCACTCCGGTCCCTCAGACCGCCTTGCGGTCCTCCAAACTAACCTGATTCACCCCCACATCCCTCTTTGGTGGGGGTGACAAATCTTACCCCCTGAGCGGGGTATCTCTCAGATTCGGGCCGAGCCTGTGGAGCTTGGTCGCATTCCACATTGGTGTGGTTAAGCCGCCTGCAGCTGTTGCACATCGGTTGGTACGGAATGCGTCTCCTAGGTTGCGGGCATTGTGATGACCAATGCTCGACTGCCCCGTAATTATAGCATGCATTTGGCTGAGTGGGCAGAGGGGGTCCTGCTCCCATTTTCCGCTGAGGGGTCGTGGTGGCCATCTCCACCGGTGCATATGTGTGCCTGGGCAATCGGTGTTGTCGCCATCTTGTGAATCACATAGGCATAGTCCTCCTAGGGTGGGTCATAGGGTGTTGACTCACATGCGTCACCCCCGTTTACCTGATGCACTGTGAAGCTCTCCCGGGGTTGGTGCTCCACATTTGTATGCCCAAGCTTCCTACATATGGTGCACCAGACGTTCATCTTGGTTTGCATGTGCGATTTACGCATGTCTTTGTTCTTACAAGGTGCACCTTCAACTCTTCAAATGATTTAATCAACTCATCTACTCTAGAGGCTATTCCCCTCTTTCCTTCTTCTGGTACCTTCATTCGATGGGACTCCTTCTTCTTCGGCGTATACCTTCCAGTCTTCCTCCAAAGAACTGGACTCTTCGTCCTCCGACGTCAAACTCTCCGAGGAAGGGCTTCTTTTCCTTCTATCCTTTCCTCAGGTCTTGGTCCGCCGAGTCAAACCCTTTGCACCGTGCACCCCGTGACGGTGAATATTCGAAAGCTCGTAAGCTTCCGCCACTTGGATCACCGCCTCCACCGTATTCGGGTCAGACAGTCGGCAGAATGTTTCTTGGTCGGGGTCGTGCTTCCCCAAACCGGAGACATATCACTGGATAGTCATCACCGCTGAGTAAGGCTTGTTGTTTGTTGCCGTCGCCGGCATCCGGTCCAGGAGGCTGAGGAATTGCTCAGTATACTCCTTGAGATTTTGGTGTTTCCCCGGCCGAATAGCTCCTAGTCTTCAGAGCATGACTTTGTCGCACCCCATCTTCCTGAAACGGGCTAGATAGCGGGCCTTCAGACCATCCCATGTGACAATCTTGCTCACATGGTTCTCCTCTTGATTGTTCATCCAGACCTATGCTCCCTTTCACTAACGTTGTCCCCTCAGGGAGTCAAGGCGCGAGCGGTGGTAGTTGGGCTTTGATTCTCCGGTGTGTTCCCTTGATTGGTCGCACGGGGTTCCAACGTCTGGCCTCATTCCAACTATCCCGTGCTACTCACTCGTCCGCGACGTTCTGCGTTACGGGACACCTCCTCGATGTCATCTAGCGTGCCGGATTCGGAGCTCTTTGAAGAATCGTGCCCTATCACTCTTTCAAGCTGATTTAGACGTGTGGTCCCCTTCTTCTTTCTCTTTCCGAGGGTCTGCACCCAATCTCCTTCTCATTCTCTCTGCCGCAGTTCCTCTCGGATTGCCGCTCTTCTCGCTCTTGCGATGAGTTCATGGAGAGTTCTATGCTCGTCTGAGGATGGGTCAGACTCGCTCTCCTCACGCGAACGTGACCGATCCCAGACGCCCTGGTCTGACATGCATGGCCGCTTTGCTCAAACTTGCAAGTCCCTAAGGACATGGGATAGCTCGCCCCCACACTACACTATCTAATGCTGCAAAATTCGATTTCACTTCCTGGCTGGCTATCGGGTAGATTCATTCCCCGGCAGCGGCGCCAAGAAAAGTTTGGTCTAAAATGTATTCCTTATGTAATGACATAGAAGGGCATTACAAAAGTAGATTACAGTGAAAAGGTTTGTTCCAAGGGGAATGAGGTACTCAACCAACCAAACAGGAAGAGTAATTGTGCAATTAGTCTTCTTTAGCTACTATGGACTGCAGAGTCCGAAGAGCACAAGGATAAGACTCTTCTACAATCTAATCCAATCACTAACAATCCCACCGATTCATAAGACGTAAGTATGCATTGGCAATTTTGTTTACTTATAGATGGGGATCTCTTCTCTTACAAGCCTTAGACGAGACTATACACTTGTTGAAGTTCTTGTGAACGTACTACGCCGACACAGCTCATGGCCAAATACCAAGATAACTTCATGGGTATTTGGACCAGTCTATGCTGATAACTCGTTCTACCCTGCTACAGTTTGCAGTTCAATCAAATTGAACACTCGCAGAAAAAAGAGATCCGCGTCTACTCTTCCTTCTCCTATTTATACATGAATTCTTAACTGCTATGCCAACCTTCTCCTACACATATCGTTCTCTCCAAAATCTACTATGTCCATTTAAGCCTCCGCCTCTTGCGTCGATCCCTAACTGCATCTCCTGTACATCTGTTGCGATCTCCTGTCGATGAAGAGTTGTGGCTTCCCTGAAATCTCGTCCTCGAGCTTTGTACATTAGAAACTCATAGCATTAAATTAGAAAAGAAAGCTTGTCTACTATGTCAAAAGTAATATTGGATAAATTCACCTATGGTTGTGGTGGTGGAAGTGGAGATCAACAAGTTAAAGAAGTCCGGTTTCATCTACGAAGTAGAGAATTGTAAAAGGATTTTTTCTATTGTGATAGCCAAGAAGAAGAATGTTAAGTTACATATATCCGCAGATTGTAAGAACTTGAATGATGTCACAAAGAAGAATTATTATTGTTTATCTTTCATAGATAAAATTATAGAGGAGGTGATAGGTCATGAGTGATAAAGTTTTGAAGATAATTATAATGCTTATAATCAAATTCAAATTGACCTTGAAAATAAGCTTGAAACCAGTACCAAAATAAGCACCATGGGAAATTTTTGATTTTAGAGTAATGCACTTTGATATATGTAATGCTCCAACAACTTTTCAAAGGTTATTTAATAAGATGTTTGAACCTTTTATTATGTAGTTTGTGTGAGATTTTATAGATGATTCTTGTATGTACTTTGATCATTTGATCAAAGTTTTATAACATTTGGAGAAAGTCAAGGTCTCACTCACTTTTAAAAAATTGCATTTTTGCATATGAGAAAGATTTGTCATCTCCAAGGATGATGTAGCAAAGGATCCAGAAAAGATGAAATATATACTTGACTTGACTTTTCCGGTGACGTTAATCAAGTTAAGACAGTTTTTTGATATGGTGAAATACTATCAAAGATTTATCTTTTTGTTCTCCGACAAAGTTTATGCCTTGACTATTAACATAAAGAATGGGACATATTATGATTTAATCTTCAAGGATGGATAAGTGATGATGGGTTTCAAACTTGTTAAGAAGATATTGATAACAGCTCTTATTTTAGCCAAACAAATTGGGATATTTCTTTCATTTTTTACATGTATGTTTTCAACAAAATTCTCTGTTAAGCTCTCCCAAGTGTCTTCCTCCACATGTTCCTTCTTGTACTCATTGAACCACTTCAATGCGGAATACTCCAAGAAGTCGGGCAAAAGGATAGCCCATTCAGCCTTCCTTCTCTCATTGTTTGCAATACATGCTCTCTTGAAGTCCCTCACAAAAGCTTCTACATCTTCTTTTTCTCTCCCATAAAACACCAGAAGCTTCCCCATTTCCAACTTCTTTTGTTGTTGTTGTTAGAAATTTATATGGAACTCCCTAATACAACACAAACAAAACTAGCTCCATTCTAGAGTAATTCATCAATGGCAAAATGAATGGAATTGGTTGGTTCAAGATTGCCATGGCTCTCTCTTCTCCTAAACACACGATGAGTATTATTCTCATCAAAATCTTCTTAATCATTATAAAAATGATCTCCATCTTTAGTTGGAACTCAAACCACCATTTTTGATATCTACAATCAATTTATCCTCAAAGTCTTCCACTAGTGATTCCAACAGAGCTTTCACACCACTACACTCATGTCCTAAGGGAAGTCTTGTCACTCCATAATTTTCACAATAGGTTCCACTCTTGGATTCCTGGGAAGATGATGGTCCAATATGAAAATTTAACTCTCCCACGTTTCTTCTCTCTCTCAACCTCCTATCTTTGGTTCTCAAAGTACAACTCACAAGTTTATGTCACTCCTCTCCACAATAGAAATAATTCTCATATTTTGCTCACGTGAAAATTTTTAGCGTACTCTCCTCAAACTCCACTTTGAATTCTCTCATGTTCGAATCCGCTAAAACAATCACGTCTAGCCCTTGAGGTATCTTAGACAACCGGATCTTCCAAAGAGGTTGATCTCCCATTTTTCAATGAGTTTCAAGTCATCCTCATTATGCAAAACACTCATGCAATAACTATCTCTAAATGACCATAAACAAGGAGAAATTAAATCTGAAAAGTAAAGTGTTTTTTCTCACTTTTATACCCCCTTATACTTAAGATATCATAACTTTTTCTCTAAAATTGATCTCTCAATAAAATTTAAACCACATGTAGCTTAGCTCCTAATTAATACTCGTGCAAAGTTTCAAATCCTAATTTCATTCTTGCACAAAATGATAAGCTTTGTACACTTTTTCCCGAGAGCTATCTTTCAAAATCCGTCAAGACCCTTGCAAATTCTAAACATCATAACTTTTGATGTACATATAATATAACTGTAATTTTAAGTGCAATTGGTCCACATGAATCTTCTAGAACCCAATTACACTCCAATTGACTTTAGTGTACAAAGTCAATCTCGCCCCTAGATTTAAGTGTCTTCACCAAGTCCAACCAATCAAAACTAGTCCAACTCAAGGAAAGTCAAGATACCCATGGGATAAAATCTATTCTTGATTCTTACTAAACAACAAAATATTTTGTTCTCATCTACCACACCAAAAGTTACTCGATATTTTCCTCCAATTTAACCATAACTAGCTAGTCATAGTCATGACTAAGATAAACTTAGGCATAATTTAGAGATACGTACATTTTATCCTATATGTACAACCCTGGGTCTTACATGAAGGTTGTGAACTACATGGAGGAAGAATCATCTATTGAGGAGATCAACTGTGGGATGAAGGATCTCAAGTTCAAGTTTGCAATGCTAGAGGAGTAAGATATGGGAGGGGAAAAGAAGCCTTTCACCAAACAAGTATATGTACAACAATGCATATGGTATGACAGCGTTAATCACACATGAAAAGATTGTGGAAACTTTGCACAAATGTTGCATTGTGGGACTATTTTTTGGAAGGAAATGAATGTAGCCCTTAAAGACACTAGAGCGATCATCCAAACCAATTTTGGTAAATGAGGCATGTTAAAACTTGTGTATGATTATCATAGTGCATATGCGGTAGCATTGGTTGAAGTCTTCAATTATGATGTTAAGGTTAGTGGAGCTAGAGAGGAGTTTAAAGTGCAAGTATCACTTAATGACATATAGTCAAGTGCTTTTGCTACAATGGAGAAAGGAGAGATAGCTAAAGACACTATTCTAAAAATGCTGGTGGTAGTTCCTGCTACTACTCGATGGGAATATCCCATAGAAATCTTGTCAGTTCATGATTATATTGCCAAGACTCAATATGAAGCATTGGTGGAAAAGAAGAAAGGAAGGGAAGAGAAAGGTTGTGGAGAAGTAGTCTCATTGAAAAAGTTGACTAGAGAACGTGTCGAAATGAATACAAGTCTTTCACCTGATCACGCTATGGAGAAAGCTTGTCCTTCAAAGTCTAAGGAAAGAAAATAGGGGTTGAGAAGAATAAGGGAAAGTTCTCTACTTACAAACTGTAGTCTAAATGGCAACAGATTTTAAGGGAGTCTTGGAGGAGAGTGCCAAGGTAGAGTTTACTTTGAGGGAGATACTTGTCATAGCAAAGAGGGATTTTCGTGATATAATCATTGATATCATAAAAAAGAAGCAACAAATTTTCAACGAGACTACTCTTCTCCATGCACTTGGTATAAAGATGTCAAGGGATGAAGAGAAAGCATTGATAGAGTGTTGTGAAGTCTACTTTTAGAAAGTTCAGTATGAGAATGATGTCAAAAAAGAAGATGTGAAGATCTCTAGTTATTACATCTAGTTGCATTGACCAAAGACGACTATTGAAATGCTTGTGAAGCTAGGCGATCTCAATGAACCAGTGTTGGCATTGACTGATTATGGATTAGAGATCAATGTAATGTCCAAAAATTTTTACAAGAGGAGGAAGTGACTTATTGATACCAAGCATGGTTGGATGTCTAGGGTGGCTAATTGGAGATGTAGTAGTTGAATAGTCTTGTCCCAATTTTGCTTGCTCATATTCACGTCTACATCCTTGGCCAATATCATGCAAAGTGTGTAGTTGGTTTGTTCTTTCTTGCAAAGTTTTCTCCACATACCAAGCATTCATGAAACTCCTTCATCAATTGAATTGACTCCTCTTTTGCATCAATTCTTCTAAGTAATCAGTTTGCTCCTTGATAAAACAACACATTCTCTATGATATTTAAGTTTCACATCTCTTCACCAATGCATTTCTCTCCCATGAAAGTATGCCTTGGGAAAATTATCCTTCCGAGATGAAATCCCATATATCTTTGTATTCCGTTGGTACCTCCGTCATGGTGTCCATCATCAACAAATTCCTATTTCAAAATGTATCATTGATTGATTGATTGAATTTCTCATCATATGGTTGAGACATCAAATAAGCATCTGAATTCTTCTTACTGGATCGATCCTCAATGATAAAATCGAACTCTGTCAATAACAATTCCCTTCTTGCTATCCTTCTCTCAGCTTTAGGTTTGTTGAAAATGTACTTCAAAGCCTTGTTATTTGTAACAATGTAAATTTTCTTGCCATTTGATAGTGTAGAAACTTCTTGAGTGACAAGATCATATCCAAAGCCTCCTTTTCTGTTACTAAATAAAATCTTTTTGTTGACATCATCTATCTACTATCATAAGCAATTGAATGATCATGATTATCATCATCTAGCTGATTTAGATTGCACTTTATAGCAATGTTATAAAAAGCTGATATGTGAAGTCACATTTTTGAAGCAAGGAGAGAGTGAGAAGGTGAGGTCATACGTGGAGAGAATGGAGAAACTAGAGTCACATTTTCGTGTGGTGTTGAGAAAGAATGGAGACTAGGTGGAACCAACCATGGTGGGGATTGTGGCGATGTTGATAAAGAACTTCATTTGAGATTTGAAGGAAGTTGAGATATGAAAAGTCTTGTTCTAAGGTTAAGGCTATTCGTATTGCTATTCAAATGGAGTAGAGTCTAGATGACAATGATTCTTGGTGGCTAAAGAAGTATCACTACCTGTTGTGATAAGAACGGCAATTCCTATTGTTCTTGCTTCGCCACTAGTAAATACTCCAGTGGTAGACTTGCATTGCAGCATGAGTTCAAATCTATCGCAGAAACATTTGTTGATCTCAAGATTAATGTAATACAACTATGGGAGAGGAAGAATCAGAATGTAGGGGGAATATCTAGAGGGTATGGAAATTATAATCCAAAAGGAAATCCACCCCAAGGAAACTTCACAGTTTCATGCTTTAGTTGTGGAGTATAAACTATACACTTACCAAAACTTTGAGGAACTTTAAACTGGACATTAACATAATATGTCCTGCATGCTTCCAACGTAGGCAATGACCGCCCATTTGTGATGGCTTTGGGGTACAACGTGATTAGTTAGCAAAACCCAGTGGATTTAGAAAGTAACCGAATACAGCAAGTCCGAGAAGATAATAGAAAGAAGCAGCATCAGTATAAGAGAAGCCATACGTGTTTCTGAATTGCAGTATATTCATACAAACATCGTTGTGTCTTCACCTCCTTAGAATGTATTGAGTTCCAAGAATCGGGTCTGCCATACTTATTGAGCTGCAACTGAATTCTGTAAACCATTGCATGTGACCAAAGCAAAGCGTTCAGCTTCGCATCTTCCTTTTAGGATCCTTAATCAATCTTCACAGTTCTGATCCGTCTCGAAGACAGGAAGACAACTTCATTCTTCAATTGCATCCTCATTGGAAGAGCTCAATGAATGGTCAATTCAGTGCATATGATACAACATCTGGTCTTGATGACATGTCCAGGAAAGCAAGTGGATAGGGTACGATAAACAGAGCCAAAGTCAGTGTTCAGTAAAGGCAGAAAACAATGCGTGGTATAATCACAATGACATGGCGTTGATCAATGCCCTTCAGATTTTATTTCATGCGAAACAATAAAGAGGTACACTAACCCGAACGGCTTTCTGCTTTTTACATATTATACGTTCATCGAGCCCATACAAATTTCAAGGTCCTGTTAATAACCGAGTATAGTTCTTAATGCCATAAATCGATTGCATCGGATACTCGTGGGTTTCATGCAAATTAACATAAAAAAAAGACAGAAAATATGACTCTGTGATGAGGTACTGTTAGTAACTGAAAGAAAAGAAAAGAAAAAAACTAAACTCTGAGTTAATAACTGACTATAGTTCTTAATGCCATAAATCGATTGCATCCGATACTCGTGGGTTTCATGCAAATTAACAGTAAAAAAAACTTGCGACCTGCCACTGGGTTTTTTAGGAAAAATAGTCGAAATTCTGTAGACGATGAAAAACGTTTATGTAACAGAGGTTTGGGGACAAGTTTAACAAGGTAAGTGACAATGCTTGTACCCCATGACCTGTACTTGCTGTGTAAGAGAATGATTCATAGCGTCCAAGAATCAAAAGAAATGACAGAACCAGAGTTTTCCATGATGGTGTGAATGACAGGTATGCAGGTATTCCGATTACATCACCAAACTCGAATTCAGATTACAATTGATGGACAAATGAAAGATGCTCACTGATAGATAACATTTGGAAAGCGATGTGACTATGACATGATGATGCCGGCAGGAGACTGAGAAGCAAAACAAAAATTAATAATGAAAATATCGATTTTATAAACCGAGTATAAAATTATTTCAATGAACAAATGCCGCTTCCACCGATGCAGGTAATTCTTGTAGGTTTGTCGAAGCTAGTATGGACAGAACGTTAATATATGACCAACTCCTTTGATCAGGGATGCGACATAATGAAGTTTATACAGGTCTCTGTACATAGTACAAGTTTCTATTGAGAAAAAATGTATTCTCTTTGCAAGGGTCCTCAAAGATCACTTCATGCACTTTCAGGGAGAGAATGTTCAATATGCATGGAGCTTCCATGGTATGAGGGAGGCATGCATAAATGAGACAAACTTCCAACCTTAAGTAAGTGACACAAGCTTGCTACCTGCCACTGGGTTTTGAGGAAGAATTGTCGAAATTCTGTACATGGTGGAAAATATGTATGTAACACAGGTTTGGGAACAAGTTTAACGAGCAAATTGACAATGCTCGAACCCCATGACCTGTACATTCCATTCCCATGAGAGTCATATTTACGGTCATTTTTCACTGTTAATTTGCATGGAACCCACGAGTACAAGATGTAATCGATTTACAGTAGTAAGCACTAAACTCGATTATTAACAGTACATTCAAATTTGTATCAGCTCTGTGAATGTATAATACTGAAAAGTCAGAAATCCGTACGGGTCAGTGTACCTCGTTTTGGTTTCTCATGAAATAAAATCTGAAGGGCATTGATCAACGACATGCAATTGTGATTTTACCACCCATTACTTTCTGCCTTTACTTAACACCCAGTTTGGCTCTGGTTGTCGTATCCTATCCTTTTGCTTTCCTAAACATGTCATCAAGATAAGATATCGTATCATATGCACTAAATTGACCATTCAAATTTCAAAGTCAAATTGACTTCAGACAAGTATCACATACTTGCGATTTCATCAAGCATTCTCTAAATTTTGATTATATATAACTGACGTGCTCATTTCCTCATCCAATTGCCTCTTCTACTACTCAGATGAATGCGTTTCCATGCCTTGATGCAAACATGATTAGAAATCAACATGAATGTTATTGCAGATGTAAACATGTCTACGGAGGGTCCACCTCACCAAAGTTGAGTCTTTGCATACTTAGCCTATACGGGGTGGAGCAGATATACCATACATATTACAACCTAAAAATGCTTCGCGTACATTTATTTCGTCCACAATCTAAATAAATTATAACGCGATGCTGAAAGACTTATTTCGGAGTGTCCTGCAGCATGAGATTTATATTTTTTTAATGCATATGAGGAGAAAAAAATCAAATGGGTCTTCAATCATTCCTGCAGATGTACTCAAGGAATAGATTCAGAGAAGCTTTTGACTGTGGACCATTATGAAACTACCATTTGACTTCATGAATCACATCAAGTGGACCATTGACAAGAGTTTGCAAAATTTAAGATAAACCTGGAGTTGACAGACAAAGTCCAATTAAATTCTAACAGTATCACACAAAAATAAAAACATTCCAAGGAATAATTCTTCGGATACTTCAATCCCGGAATAAAAAAGCTTCTATGGATTCTGCGTTGGCCGTTTGTCCTCAGTACTACAATGACATTGCAACCAAAATTAAAGTAGTGGACTGAGAGGCACAAAGTTGACGAATTGAGACTGACGTCTATATATATTAATGTCTTAACACTTTTCAGGTACATTATGAAATGAAAATCCGCACATGTTTAGCTTAAAGAAACATTTCATATTGAGGATGTGAAATAGATTCAAACACAAACCTTAGTTCATATAATTAATCAAATCCATTCATGTGATGGGAGACTACCTATAAGGATTACTTGGAAAGAATTTATGGTTGAATTCTCATAATGGATGAGACCTAATAACACAGGATCAATCAACACGACCAAAAACAACTTGTATGTCAAACTTGAAGCAAGTCTTAGAGTTCTCAGCGTAGAAGAGCTTGATCACCGTGTACTTCGAGCCGCATGAAGGACATCAGCGTGTGTGATGTAACAAGGTGGCCAAAGTTGCTTCCAAACAAGAAGCTGAAGTAAGGCCTAATCGTCAGTGAAGATCAGTTGCTGAATAAATTTGGCTTTTACCCGCGGGCTTCACGGGCACACAAGTTTAGAAATTGACCAATACGTCACGCGTTCAAATGCACTTGCTGTTCATCAACCATGAAGGAGGATCATTGTTGCTGTCATCGGTGGGATCAGCAACAATAGGATCCTGCAAAAGAGTCCCGCCACCCATCCGGACCACACATTGGATAAGTGACAACGTTCGATGATTTTTAACAGGAATGCATTAGGCTGGACTCTGGCCGAATTCTAGTACTGAAACCTGTGAAACTGGCCAAAGTTAGAGCAAAACGAGCGAGCAGTAATGCTTACCTTGTCCATGCTTGCATTTCGTACGGCCGTTTTAATGAGACGCCTGAGATGGAATGGTACACGGTCAACTTCAGCTCTTCCCATGAGGATGCAATTGAAGACTGAAGTTTTCCTCCTGTCTTCAAGACGGATCAGAACTGGGACGATTGAATGAGGATCCTGAAAGGAAGATGCAAAAGTGAACGCTTTACTTCGGTCACATGCAGCTGTGTATAATTTCAGTTTCAGCTTAATAAGTATGAGAGACCCAATTCTTGAAACTCAATACATTCTAAGGAGGTGAAGACACAACTATGTTTGTATGAATATACTGCAATTCAGAAACACGTTTGGCTTCTTTTATACTGATGCTGCTTCTTTCTATACTCTTCCTGGACTTGCTGTGCTCCATTGCTTTCTAAGTCCACACGGTTTCGCTAACTAATCTCGCTGTATTCCAGAGCCATCACAAATGGCCGGTCATTGCCTGCGTTCGAAGAATGCATGACATATCCTGTTAATGTCCAGTTGAAGGTTTCTCAAGGTACTGGTAAGTCTATTGTTTATGCTCAGCCATTGATTTCAACTGAAGTGCTCTCTCTGTCCCTCTGTCTGCCCCGCTCCCTTTCTTTCTTTGCGCGGACCCTCACCCTCCCAATTTCCAGATTTTGAACATGGTGGAAGGAGTTGACGTTTCTTCAGAAAATGACGCGGAATATCCCAACATTCACAATTCTCAGATTAAATTACCGATTGGCGCGAACAAAATAGACATTACGAGCTAACCGAACAGCAGTCATCAGAATTTTGATCGTGTTGACTCTTACATGACTGAAGGATCTGGCATGGTCAATTAACTGTGCAGGAGGTGGCTGTGGCGGCTCCAACCGTCATGGGAGACAGCATCCGTAAACTGATCCTCAGTCACTAATGAGCCATGAGCAGATACCACTGAAGTAAGGACACTTTCAATCCATACAAGGTTTTCATGAGTTTACAAACCATTCCTCTCTGTGGTGGTCTGACGCCTTCATGCACTGCCATGTAAATATCTTCTTTCAAGACACCATTTAAGAATGAAGTCTTCACATCCATCTGATGGAGGTACAGGTTTTATGGTTGCTGCTGATGATGCTCCCAACTTCACCGATATTTTTAGTGATGTCTAACGTTTTGTTCATACGCTCCAAGATTTCACCAATGGACAAATATTTTTGAATGGAGAATTTAGCATAATCACCTTCATATGCGTATTCTTTTGTAAAAATTCCTTAATATTTATCTGCCAACCGTTTGATGAAGTTAAATGATTTTGAAATGATTGAACTGGAGTTTTGAAAGTATGGTGATAATGTAAATGTAATATGATAAGCACATTAACCTTTAATCTTTTGATTGTAAAGCCACAGTTAAATATAAAAGAGGATGGGAAGACCCGATCAAGTTGTACATGGATAAAACCAAACGGGAACCCAAGAGCATCACAATGGAAAATATGAATTCTAAACTTTAGTGTTGAGAGTAAAGATGTTACTCTATATTGAGAGTATTGATGTGACTCCTAAAGCTTCACAATATTTTGAGCAACAATTCAGAATCATTATTTATGAATAATAATAAAATCTCATGAAATATATACGAAAATATATAAAAATCTCAATAAAGCAACAAAACCTATTTAATTTATATTCTCAATGTTTAAATTCTAAAAAATGTTATAATTTCTTTCAAATTTGGTTAAATTTACAACAAAATATTTAATTATTTATGAATTTTTATTAAATTTTATCAATTTAAAGTTATCATTCAAAATTTTATATTAGTTTTTATTAAATACTTTTCATGTTTTAACCATTAAGAAATTGTATATTTGAAAATGATTGGATTTTTTGTTACCAAAAATTCAATACTTTGCTTATTTATTATTTTTCACTCTCTTTACTGTTTGTTATTGGTAGGATGTAATCAACAAGTTTTCATCATTTTTAAATAATTTGTTATCCAATCTGCTGTTATTTGAATAAAACAAAGGTTCACAATAGATATTTAAAAGAAAAACATGATAAAATTCAGATATTTCAAGTGTGACTAACAAATCTGACATTTATCTTTTTTAATTTTATAAATACATTTTTAATACAAGTCAAATCTTTTGCAGACCATTTCTTGATGACAATTTTCTGATTTATATTAGAAGTCTGATGATAACTTGAAACCTGATCACCTATTATGATAATGAATCATTTGAATGAAGTATTGCCTTTTTTCATGTACTTTTCGATCTGGAAAATTATGTGTTTCTTATAATTTATGTTAGAAGATTCACAGAACAAAAGTTGGAAATAGAGTGACCAATTAACCAGGTAATGTGATCATGAAATGAGAGATCGCTAAAACTCAGTAAAATTTGACAAAGTTTTCACACAAAGACTATTTTTTCCTAACATTTTTCTTACATATCATTATTTATAGACCTCAAATGACAAAATTTTTGGAAAAACATCTAAAATTAAATATTTTTGGCAAATAACTATCGAACATGGCATTCCTCTAACATGGAAGAGAAATTGAGAATTGATTATGAGAGAAATCTGAAGGTTTAAATCCTTGTTTGCAAGAACAAAAAATTGATCTTCTTTAGGCATCATATCCGGAAAGTTAAATTTGTGATAAACATATATATATATTCATTTATTTATTTATTTTCTTACTTACTTATTTATTTTTGTATAAAAAATTACTGACTTCCTAACATCTGAAAAAAAAATTGAAAAATTTTCAGAAAAAAAGTGATACATGCATCACTAACTTGTGTCAAATGAAGCTCTCATTTTTTCACTACAATAAACTATGATTGGAAAGAACTACAGTACAGACATTGTAACCAAAGTAAGTCAAATGTGACCAAAGTACATAATTTTAACCACAATTCACATGGCAATGACAATCTCTCTATGAAAATAAACTCTTTCAATGATGAAAAATGTATAGCCCTAGTTATCACTCATGTTTGATTTCAGAACAACAAATAACGATCACCTCCATTAAGATCAAAAATCTAGAGTAGTTCCTGTTAATAATGATGGAGTTAATGGTGGAAACCCAACCCCTCCGTACTGCACAATGTTACTAATATTATTATTGATGTAAAATCATACATGCAATATAAACATCTACAATCATAGTTTGAAAATAAGAGTTTCTAACCTTTTTTATAGCTTTGAGACGTGAAAGTATAAATAGAGTATGAAGAAAATTGACTCAGGGTCATTTTGATGCAAGCTTGAGAGGCGAAAGAGTTTTTAGATAGTGATTGAGCTGACATGATATTTAGTTAAGAGGTAATCTAGGAGCTCATACAATTTTTTTCCAAGATATTTCTTAATGATTCAAAGTCATCTCCAGCTCCTTGTATAGTGAGATTGTCTTTGGCTCAGAGCTTAGTTTAATCGTTTCGGGCTCCTAGCATTATCGAGACAACTCCCTCCCCTTCAACATTTCAAAGTCAAACTTTCACTATTCCAAAAGAAGTTTAGAATCCATTTCATGAATCCGAGAGAGGAGTGCAAAATGCATTTTCGGGACCATTTTAGCTTTTTCCAAGTTATAAATTCGCCTTTCATGTTTCTCCTTTGAAGCCATTTAAATGAAGGATTTATATTTGGCTAACTTAAAGTTTAACTCTGTTTTAAGGGTGTTAACTCCTTTTCATATGAGTATGCTGAAAATGAAGAGAGCCAAGACAGATCAGATGATTTGATTACAGAAGTTAGAAATGATACATGTTTCATTTTCGCTAACTCTTCAAATAATTAGTTGTTAGTAGCATTCTCAACTTTTGTTCAAGGCAGCATCCATATTCAAATAGAGACAAAGGTTAGGAAAACAAAGCATGTATTTAGTGAAAGAAACAAGAAAAGAATGGAGCTCGTTACGATAAAGAAGGAATTGAAGAGCAAGAATGATGGGAATTGTTAACCAATCCAACGTCCACAAAAATAAAATAGAAATTCAATCCATCTGCGCATTTCAAATGACATGGCAAGGAGATTGTTTTCGGACCTCTCCCCTATTGGTTCAAGTGTCCTCTCCCGTTGGTCGAGAGCTGAAGTAAAAAAAATCTATGTTTTTTTTGCGTATTTTTTAAGCTAAAAAACGCCGAACATGGACACTTGACCATAGGGAGAGGGAGCTAAAGGCCACTTTTTGGGGAAGAGTTTGAAGGTGCGTGGGGATGACCGTGAAAAAAAAAATAGATAGAGGAGGTAAAACTAGTCTAAGTTCACCTTTGTAGGATTTTTGAGAGTAGTCAAATAGATTTGTGAATGAAGAGGGTCATGATAGTTCAGATATGAGTGGGAATACCTTCCATTCCACCTAAATTATAAGGTCATCTGTTTATTTCAAACATGAGATTTTGCATGGTGCATGTGAGGAAATAGAGTAACTAAAACAAATTATTTACAGGTAAAATGGAATTTCAACTTAATAATTTGAAGAACAACCTGTGAATAAATTGTTGGTGCATGTGGAAATTATTTACTTGAAGTGACGAGTCCAATCTAGCCAAATTCATCATTGGATTAGAGTCTTCATAGAGAGATGACTTTTATGTTAGTCCAATCCAAATTATGTACTGGTAAAAAAGGCTGTTTAACACGCACAATATAGAAGAAACAAGCTCTTAACCAGTAGACTTGATGTTGGAAACTGAGAAAATTTTATGGACGGAGTGTTAGTATATCTTGGAGTCAACTAGGGTTAGGGCACATCTATACTTGGTTCGGGAGGACCAAGTTACTTTGGCAGATGTGGTGATTACCAATTCTACATGTGACATAATTTCAGAGTGGGTTATCATCCATCTTCATGGATGGGTGGCGAGTGGAGCCGCATCAGCCAATATTTCCAAGTAAAGGGATATGCAAAGCGGTCACTTCTTTGTTACTCTAGCTTTGGAATTATATGAAGCTATGAATGGCTACTAGGCCTAGTATGGTAGGCTCTTGTGGACTCCCTCACGCAAGAGCCTACCATACTAGGCGGGAAGGAGTATCACTCTCTTTAGCTCATTGTATAGACTATTTTAGGCAATGTATTACCATTGCTCTACAGATAACACTAGTTGATGCAATCCATAGAAGAGCAATCATATTAGGTGATACTTATTCGGATGTTCGTGTGGTTTGTTGATTGTGCTATCTAGATAGTTCGGATATCTTAGGTGCAATAGGAATCCATTCATACTTGATCTTGTTTCAACTTATTAAGCATTTAACATAATTAATTTTTGCTTCATTGTTCTAGAATCCATATTCTAATTTTCAAGTATTGTGACTTGCTCTTTGACGGCGTGCACAGGTTTCACTTTTAAAACCGCATAAATATCATCGTCCAAATCCTTTAAATCTTAGTTACAAAGATTAATCATGTCAGTTTTTTCCAACTGATTGTATAATATAATTAAATATTTTTTGATTAAGTTTAGTGAAGAATTATCGAAATTGACGAAACATACTCAAATTTTGAATATACAAAGAGTGAAGGGTAGAAGCGGAAGTTCTCTTGAAACATATTAAAACAAGTGCATCTCAATGTATTAGACATATATTGAGTTAGAAAATGCTGAGGAAGAGAGTTGTAGCGTGTTCAACTTTAGCCGTGTAGATTGATGCTCTAGCACACCTAGTTGCGGTAGGCTATGCATCAATTTACATCAATATGGAAAACCAAATGATACAAATTTCTTGTCCAATATTCAAATCAGAACACAGATATGAGGTGAATACTTCCTGAACTTACTTGGTTCAACATTGAAGTTGAGTTACACTCCCTGAATGATATCAACAATGTATAGTTCAAGATGCTCATGAACACATGAACTGATCCATAGTCAAACTAGACTGGCTACAATTGTTCACAAACAATTAACAATATTAATGTTCAAAGGTAAACAATAAATTGTTCTTGAAAAGAGAAAACAATGTATCTGAAGTTTATATCTCTGAATTCTACTGAGCCGTCCCATCATCACAAACATTCGAGCTAAATTAAAGAACATCTCAATGTATCTGATATAAATCCAAATCTCTTAGCACTGAAATCAATTTATTTTCAACATCAGAGACTAAGTTGCATCACCATGAAATCCTAATCCACTCCGCTTCACGACTCAGTGGCGAGCATATTCTGGTCACATGTGCTTCGCCTGTGTTTGTTACTTGCCTTGTTCACTTGTAGAGGATTACTCAAATGGAGTAGGCGTGAACAACTTGACTTCTAGAAGCTTCCATCACCACTTGTGTTAACTATGTGGTTCAACACAATTCTCAAATCTCCCCAATACATTATACAATGTGGTTGCTTGGTTATGTTGGGAAGCGCCAAAGGGTTTAACAATATGATTCAATAATCATTATTCTTCTACTTTAAAGTATATTTTTGTGATAATATAGGAAGCTATATAGGAAAACAACAGAAGTGAGAAATGAACATCATCCTCTTACAATAATGGTAATGTTAACTCCTGTAAATTTTGATATCACATTGAGGTAAGTAGAATAGACAAATCAACATGGATGACAAGAGCTGATTCCAAGAAAACTATTCCATACTGACGTGGGAAGTGTATCACTTTTGGTCAGGACACATGAAGTGAGTGAAATGGTTCATTGGAACATTAACGAGAAATGATTTCAGAAATTAAGAATGAATTCGTTTGTTGTAAACAAACACATTGACTTTAACTATCAGGTGATGTTGTAGATGTCAATACTCTGTCCCACATTAAAAGTGAATCCCACCCAAAGATTTCTATCATGACTAGCTGATCCTGGTTCTTGCACAAGGTCTTCTTGTGACGTGCCCGCTAGCATTTGCCACACCTGGCCTTAATCGCGGTGACCATTTTAATGACTAATTCAGTGATTCAGAATGAAAACCGTCGACTCCTCAAGAGCAACATGTCGACTAGGACACTCCCACTCTATAATACTGGAATTTTTTTTGTCCATACAATTGCTGTACAACGGCACAAACGGCAATCATTAAAAGAACTCAAGACATGTACAGCAGTTGCATATGAGATACAACTGCAAGCTGGCAACTGAGGTAGAATTGCTTCTAAGCAGAAGTAATTCTACCTGAGTTGCGAAACCTAGTGAAATTCCATGCATTAGGAATTTAGCATACATTTGCAGTTTTTAAGAATTTGGCACGAGTGAAACATGTGCATGATTTCGGTTAAACTGCAGAATACGTGGTGAACAGGTCACCATCTGATTACCTCCCTTGTCCAGTAATCGACAACAATTTTCGTAAGGCAGAAAAATAAGGTCAAGAGCATTGAAAAATAAGGGGTGGGGTAGACAAAAATTAGAGATACCACCGTTCTTGCCTCCTGCGTTGTTGGGAAGGGACTCTCGCCGCCTGTTGTTTGTCGAGCGGTGCTGAATCGAAAGAGGACAATAAATAGAAAATACATGATACAGAGTCAGCTAGAGAGAGAGAGAGATTGAAGGGAATCAGAAGTGGTGAAACTCATATGGAGGCATCTTTAAACTCTTTCAAAGAATATTGGAACTCTGGCTGGTTTGTATAAACCTTGTAATGTCGAGCAGACCTATTACAGGAGGTGACTTCCCAATTTCGGTCACTCACCACCTGTTCTGCAATATAACCATGATTCAACTTAGGTGCTAGGACTAGAACTAGATCTCCAATCCTGTCATCAGGAACATCCGATGACTTGAACAATTGTAACAGTTACTCACACGCTGAAACTGTATCGGAAGTAAAGAAGATCTCCCTCATGAAAAATACGGGAAGCAGAAACGAATACAAGTACCTGTCCATACTAGAGTTTGAAAAGCCAGCGTTCACACATATACGAGTATGAGGATCTCTTTCATGAAATCAAACAGAAGAATCCCTCAATTGCTTCAGTGAGCTAGATCTCTAAGCTATAGACTGTCATATAGAAGGTAGTAGACCTTTGCAACTCTTGCAAATGAGAACGTCTGAACAATATCCACACTCAAGATACTAGTAAAGGACGTACGGACTCGGGTATACTTTCGGTACCTTGCTTTCTATCGTTAGCGTCTATTGAAACTACAAAGGAGTGCTTTCATTTGAATCTACTGTCCAGTAATCTAAGATAATCGGCAGTTGCAAAATCAGAGACCCTTATTTTTAAGCTGAGAATGAACGATGAAGATGCTTTTGTTTCCGAACCCTGGCGATCTCTGCAGTTTTGCACAATCTGTAATGCGTACATATAGTAAAGTGCTCAGTAGGACGAGTGACTCGGGCAGCTCCTGTAGATTGTTACATCCAAATATATCCAATGCAACTAAGGCTCTTAGCTGCCCAAAAGTATCAGGTAGGTGTTTCAGCTTTTCACAGTACCGAAGGCGTAATCGTTTCAGAGATATCAGCTGCCCAACAGTATCAGGAAGTGTCTCGAGAAGACTGATCTTGCAGATATCCAACTCGAGTAAAGACGTCAGTTGACCTAAAGACTCGGTAAGATAATCTAGGTTCCAGCAGCTGGATAGCGTCAAGTGTTTCAGTGAGCAAAGCTGCCCAAATGAGTAGGGTAGACTGCTCATTAAAGGAATTTTTGATATTCTGAGATACCCTAAATGCTTCAGCTGGCATGGTCTTGTATCATGCCACAGCAAGTTTAACATCTTACAGGAGCTGATATGCATTTCTTCTAATGACGTAAGCTTGTGAAAGCTTTCAGGTAGCTCTGTCAGCTGCAGACAATCATCCAGTGTCAAGAAAGTCAGCTTGGGCAGGTCTCCGAAACACGTCGGAAGACTCATCAAATCGTGGAGGCTGCGCAGCACCAAGTAACGAAGGGACCTTAACTGTCTGAACTCGTCACACAGCTTCACTAATTTGAAACATTTTTCTACCTTCAGTGTTTCAAGTTGCCCGAGTTTTTCGAAACCTTCAGGAAGTTTTTTCAGAGCATAACATCCTTGGAGTTTGAAATACTTCAGGGCCTTCATTTCCCCCATGCCTGGAGGCAAATCCTTTAAAGAAGGAAGATTTATCAGCTCCAAGCGTGAGAGCGAAGTAAGGTGGTTAGAAACACTTCCGGAGGGCCATAAACAGTTTTTCAGTACCAGGAATTTCAGTGATGAAAGTTGCAGTATAGAAGCTGGAAGCTTCAAGGAGGCATCGATAGACAAGTGCTCCAGACTGGGAAGAAGCCCGAACTTGCAAGGTAGCTGTGGCGTTGGATCTATGCATGTATCAGAGATGTGAATCCGTAGAAGCTTCAGACTACGTAATTTGTGGAAGTTGTCAGGTAGCTGTAAAGGGCTGCAGTTCTCCAGAATCAAGACAGCCAAGCGTTGGAGACTCTCCACGTCCTGTTCACGGAGGGGCCAATGATTTGTTGACTTGCGCAGCTGGAACATCCGAACCAATTTTCCCTCCTGAATGAAGACAGACAATCGATGACGTTTCTCCACGTCCTCTTCTTGGACAGGCAAACGAGTTGTTGATTTGCGCAACTGAGGCAGCCAATTCGCCGACCTGTTCAGTGATCTCGAGCAATTATGTATGTCTAGCATTATAAGACTAGTAGGAAATGCGAAAACATGATGCTCCGATTTCGTTGTGTGAATGTTCGACAGTCTCAAGAGCCGCAAGGCCTTCAGTTCACCGAAGCTCCATATCATGAGTCTCCGGTTACCTTTCTTCGGACTCTGAGTGCAAAGATTTGCTTCATTGTCTAGATCAATGGATAACACCTCAACTCTAGGCTCTTCCTCCTGCAAGAAAGACGTGACAAGCATCATATTAAAGATGGAAGTGTCACTTTCCTTCCTGTAACGGTTCAGTGGCGTCAAGCAACGTCTCTCACGTATTACAAATACGTTCATATGGTCCTCTTTGCTCATGCCCAGTCTTTACCATGGAGGAATATGATCCTAGGAGATTCAGTGTTGTTTCATTAACAGACTACGGGAATATCACCTTCAGCTTACTCTCGTTGACCAAGTCCACAACATCCGTTGTTTGCAGCTGCCAAAGGCACCTGCAATGTCCCAGAGTCGATGCCGAAGGTCTGGAGATCCATCTACCCATATCACGGAGCCGCTTGTGCATTTGGAGTGTTGGGAAGGGGTACTTATCTTCCTCGTCACCATAGACGACTTGTAGTAAAGACCTATCAGTAAGGTTCTTCACGGCGATTCCGATTATCATCCCATCATCAGGTCCCGAGCTCCAAGCCACCATGAATTCATTCAAATCGTACTTGGGGCCGAAAGCATCGAACGTTGCTGCGTCGAGAAACAGTTTTTTCTCCGTTGCCGCAAGATCGTCGAAACTGATTTTGAGTTTGGACAACAAGTTTTCGGCCGGGTTATGTCCTGCATCTGCAATCTGCAGCCTCTTGAGAGCACTGATCCAGATTGACATGTCCGCCTTGCCTCTTAGGTAACTTGCTATCACCTCCAGTAAAAGAGGTAGGCCATCGCAGTTTTCAACAATTCCGCGTACCAAGATTTCCGGTATGGGTCTTAGGGCCCAACCTTCCAAATAAGCTGCAAACAGACTCATCGACTCCTCAGCAGTGAGCGTAGGAACTTGATGTTGGATAAAATCGGGAGCCACCTTCCCAGCACTGCAGGTGATGATCAGACGACTACCTACTCCAAAACATGTTGAGCTGAGTAGTGCACATATTGGATCCACTGAATCCACATCAGCCAAGACCATCAGTACTCTCTTCCCATTGAGCAAAGGCCATGATGTTTCTCCCTGAGACAAGAAAACTTGTTGTCCAGTTCCCTTGAACAGGTTTCCTGCCACCAGACTCTGGAATTCAGAACCTGTAACCATCGTTGAAGCATTTTGAAATGGCACGAAGCAAGTGTAGTCAAATCGATGTTGAACTGCAAAGAGGACCTGCCTGGCAAGCGTAGACTTGCCTATGCCAGGCGTGCCTACCAATGCCAACCGTGTCGGCCTAGGATCTTGCAACTGGAGCTTCTCGACAACAGGTTTTATGCGGTCATCAAACACCAATCTTTTAGAAGGCAGTTCAAGAGAGGATTGCAACTGTGTTTCGTATTCTTCCTGTACTCAACGCACGGGCGGGGAAAATAGAAATTCGAACTTTAGACAGTGGAAACAATCTGCATGTTGATCTGCAATGAAACGATTGGAAGCACGATTTGTAGCATAGCTGCCTGGCCTTGTGTCTGACTCTCACAGTGGACACACTTGGCGACTGCCATGGAGGATTATGAGCTCAGAACCTAGTTGTTTCCTACCAGGGTAATGCAGGGGGGGAAGAGCGCTTGTGAGAGCAAACACGACTCCACGCCCAAAAGTGCTTTATCAGGCGGGTCCCAGGGGCTGTGTCGTTGTTATCAAACCAACTTTTGCAATCAAATCCACTTGCGGATGACATTCCATGCCTTAGTTCTCTAGAGTGTCTAACCGCTGACAGGTAAGCTATGGAGTTCAGTCATACACATACTTTGGATTGCATAGCCCTAGGAACTTTCATCATGAGTTCAGATTTTGAAATGAATCAGCACTGCTAGTAATGGATAAGTGGCAAACTAAAGTACTAACGGACATAAATTTCACAAGAATGCGCTGAAATTTCTACGTTAAAATGATCAAAACCAACCTGTTCCTGAAGAATGGTGTCCAAGAAACGGACAAGATGCAAGAAGCTTTCGGAGTTCTTGTCACGAGGTCTACATATAGTGAATTCATCCACTCCGAATATGGTATATGAGACATCCATATCCATCCGAGCAGATCTCTCTGCATCTTTAGATTCAAGATCTGAATAGGAATCGATTTCAAGATGTGATCTTGTTACCTGAAATTGTAAGAAAACACAATGTTTGGGTGATTAGTGAAGGAAGTAGGGTCTAGGAGGGAGACCTAACGATCACGCAAATAACGTTCACAACTGACCATGAGCAATGGAAATTCAGAGAGTTGAAACACAGATGGCTACATCGTTAGGAACTAGAATTTAGGCATAGCTCATGGATAGACATGACGTACATCGTCAAGAGTTGGCATCAACATCAGCAAGCTTGTCTCTTTAGCTGCATTTACAGCGTAAGTTTTCCAGCCGTACTGATGACGTAATTGCGCAAAATCTGCATTGATACCCAGTGGGAAGCCCCTTGTCTTCAAATCCTGCTGCAGAGGCCTTCCTGGAACTTGATAGAAGAAAACACCTTTAAGATTTGTCAGTAGGTTTGAGTACGCGTATTGATATCGATGTGGAGCGGTACACGGATCTTTGGTAAGCACAGCAGTTCTTGCAGATAGACACACCTGCTTCAGCAGTAAACCTCCGAGAGGATGGCCAACGAATACAAGAGGATAGCCCTGACCAACATCCTTCCTCATGAGGTATTCGAGAATAGAATCTGCTACCAGATATTGGGTACAATCATATGCCACTGAAAAAATTCGAGCTTGAGGAAAAAGAAGTGGCAGCCATGAATCCAACCAGCACTCACGGCCATTTCTTACACACCACGTTCGGATGTAATCATCTTCGTTTTTTGAAGTCGCTTCAATACCATGAAAGAACACAATGTGCAATCCAATTGCACCTTTCGGTTTGACAAGCTCATGAGCATGAAATTCCACGACCTTGTCATCCAAACGACTTACCAGACTCACTTCTGTAGGACAATTTCCATGTAAGCTGGAAGTCTCCATCCTATGGACTTTTTCCCTTTTCTAGCAGAACCAATCTACCGTCTTTTCCTCTGAGCAATTCAGACCTTACGGACAGATCAGTCAGATCTCCTTCACAATTTGACGAGTAGATGGCGACGTAAAGTTTGACGGATTCTTTTAGGCTCCTGACCTGTATACACAAAGGAAAACGTTCTATCACATCAGTGAAAAAAGTCTCGAAAGTTTACTGAAGTATGCTGTCAGTGAGTAATTTCAGTGGAGATTTTATGATTCAACTCTGTTGTATACGGGGCAGAGATATCTACCAGAGCTGGCTCACATATTTCAAAGTACTTGTTCGTGACGATTGCTCTGAAGGGACTTATTAATCGTCTTGCTAACAAGTCAACAGACACTGGGCAGGAAGTCATCGAACAAAAACAGGTTCGTATATTGTAGTCTTCCATGGTTAAAAGGTCTGTGTCTGAGCAGAGCCTGAAAAGTGGCATCTTACAATTTAACTCTTTGGAGATATGCATCTACCTGGTAGTAAATGCAAACATTTCCAGGATGGATACACTTCTGATTATATAAGATAGATTCATATTGCTCATCGCTAAGTTTGACAAATGGCCACGAAAAATTACTGGATAACCTCATGTAGACTATTTTCTACGTAAACGTAAGACTAGAAGCCGAGCACCATACCTGAGTGTTCGTACGTCAATACGTTTTCTTTCGATTCAATGAATGCGATAAAAATGAGATGAAACCTGGCTTTATAGAGAACGTTGATACAACTGGCGCATAAAAAGCCATGAATGTTGCTTTTTTGCTTGAATCAATGACTGAACAAAAAAATATCTTTTCAGACATGGTAACATCAAGCCTTCTTCATATTCACTCAACTGGATATCTACATCCTACCTTCTATAGCATGACCTAGACTTGACAAGAAGGGTATTCTGTTGCACCCCAAGTTGCTGCACAGGAAAAGCTAGCATGATTTCGATGGCATCCCTCTCTTGGACTGATCTTTTAAGGGTCAGCTATCAGCAGATTGGACCAAGATCAATCACATGGAATCATATGAAATGGCTGTAGGCGTGAGCGGAGGGCAAGCATAAGCTTAAATCTTGTACAAATCTCTCGTTCAGTAATCAGAACTTTACTCTGAACCAAAGTCGCTTTGTAAGTCGCTTTGTTCAACAAGAGAAACTGTATATAGCTTTACACTATAGCATGTGTGCTATAGTTGGGTCGAAAAGAAGGATCCATCATAATTCGATCCAACTACAGAATATGCTTCTGACACTGGGATTACGTGTCTAAAATATTCACTTTCTGTACATGGAGTATCTTAGCTCTGAGTTGTCCAGAGCTAAGATTCAGGAGATTGAACAAAAGAATGAAGTTCACCCTCTTATTCAAACTCCCAATGGAGTACAAGGCATGCATGAAGCTAAAAACACAAGACTGTCCAATTTGTGAGCTGTAGTATGCTGTAACAAAAGGTGTAGTCCGTACATTTTCCTGTCGCGCACTAGGAAATAGTCTGTGAACTAAAATAAAAACTTCGAGTCAGATCCATGGTCCGAGACATCAATGCTTGTCCTTAGACAAGCAAGCGCCAGTAAGTTCTGGAGGACTGATGCCAGTGGCAGTAAAATCACTCCTCATGAAACTCTCCAGTTTGTATTAACACACTTCCTTTGGAAAGTAGCCGACTTTGCTCTTACTGTCGAGCCTCAACAAATCAGTTCCTCCTATGGGGGCAAACTGATGATTCTAGAACAGGGCTCTTCTCTGCACAAAATAACAAGTATTATACTTCAACCTTTGAAATGGATACTCTAACTTAGAGATTTAAAGTGGCAAAAATTGATATTTTCTTCATAGGAACGATGCATATGCAGCCTAGCTTAAGTGTATTCTTAAAATGTACATTTTGGGTATGTACCATGGACCCATTTAGCAACTCTCAATTTGAAGAATAACTACAATTTTGGGCTTAGGCGCAAGAGAAAGATCTCATAAAATCATTGGCATCATATCTAGAAGAACTGATAAACTATTGTAAACAGTTACTCAAAATGCTAATGTCCATAGGCTACTTCCTTTGCCGGCTTTAGTATCTAAGCTGCCCTGTGTATTGAATTTCCAATCCCATCTGCACAATCCTGCCCAGTGTGGTAAATGGTGATGATCAAATAATTTGCCACCCAGTGAGGAGTGGGTTTGAAAGAATACCCCTGACTAATACTTAAAGCTTCTTCTTGGAGCTTTGGAATCAAAGATTCATACAGTGGGATAACCATTTTCTCTTCCTGTGTGAGATACACCTTTAGTCGAACTTGGACATACGAACTTGGTAAGAAAAGATCTTGGGTTTGTGCAATCCAGCAATGTATTCTCGATCTGAAGACCATCTGGCGTTGATTTTCCCATGAGTACAACAGACTATTCAAAAATAACAATGAATTTCACTAGAGATAAAATTATGAATGCAATAATTATGAGTAGTGCTTAGGAAATAAGAATATTATGATATGTCCTTTGAAGTATCAAATGAAATATATCTTATAGTGATTCGTTTGCCGTACTATTGCAGAGGATCAGTCAATAACTTATAAGACTTTGTTCTATTTACTTCTTTTTTACCTTCGGCTACAAATAATAATTAGAAATGGTCGTATCTAAGTGAGCTTATATTGTGAGTCTGAGAAAGTTCAAATGATTTCCAATAGTAGTGATTATTGAGTTTTTGAGTTTTTTATTATTGATTTAGATTGTTAAAGTTTAGTAAAATCTGAGCATAGGCTTTCCCTAAACCTAAAAAGCCAAAGAAGTAGATATGTGTCATAGAAGTAAAGGAGTTTTTAAAAGTATGTTATTACTTTTTTTCAGTTTCTATGTTTCTGAATTATAACTGAATAAATTAACTCTAGTATCTGGTATAAGCTTTTAATCATGACATATAATTATTCAAGGTTAGTAGAGGTTTCTAGATCCCTGGATTAAAACTAAAAAGTTAGAACTCCATTCTTTTGATTGGGCTTCAACTTTTAGGAGAAAGATTCATTTGTTTGGTTTTTCGTGTTAACTACAACACTAAAGGTGATGGAGATCAAACATGCATGTAGAATGATTTTAATTTCATTCGTGAATGGGACAAATGGTTCATCCGCATTGACCTCATAATCAATGCAGACGAATCATATATATTATATACGGCTCTGAGTTTTGTATACTTTTAAATTAAGAGCTTCTTCTCAGTGTGGATTGATATTTACTTTAACACTTATCTATAACAAGGATTATTTCCTTGTCAAATTATTTTTTAGTATTTTGAAACACAACATCAATAGTTTTGAAGTACATATTGTGTTTTACTAAAGTATAACAAGTGCTTATCTTCTAATTCAGATTTATGAACGAAAAATTATCTTTATTTCGTGCACTGCACATTTCCTTAGGACTTCTGGCTGTATTCAATAGTATATTAGTGTTTTTAACTGTGAAGAATATTTTTACTAATCCTCATATATCAATTAGAATAATGACAACAACTAAACTCCTATATCAGGTGTCCATATGCAAGCATGGAGTGCGGAAAAAGCTCCGGCGAGCTTTTTAGCACACACTATTGATAAATCTTTCAATATGATTTCCATTGAAAACGAAAATTAGAAATTCTAGCTCAGTTCTAGTTTTGTGATGTTTAATGATCGGAAAGAACCCGAAAATTTGTTTGGTCTGTGTATCCAAATTGTATGTTTATGATTCTGTAAACTAAGCAATCGTTGTAGACGTATGGTAGATCAATATATTCCAAACAGACTCTTATTGCCAAAACATACTTTTTTCTAACTCCCATAACATGCATTGTTATGGAACGTTGTTATCTGTATACCTTTCCAATCCAACATTGTAGTACGGTTCCCCTAAAAGAATCTGGTGTGAACCCGCTGGACTTTGAATTTGCTACTGAAGAAAAGACTCCAGTCTGAGCGTTTTCTTCTACACATTTCAACCAGTACAAGAACGTAGTCTGAAATAGGATCGAAATTATACTTGACCAGGGGCTTCATTTTGTACAATGTCCTTATGAAGGGCCTACACTGCAGTTTATTAGGTCACTAAATTAAATATTCTCAGGTCCACTAAAAAGTTGGTGTGTATTTTTTCGTTTCTAATCGTCGAGGGCTCACCATGATTATGAAACATTTACTAAACTATGCGATCAAGTGAAATGAGTGGATCAAGACTGGGTATGCTCGGTACCATTTGATCAATCTGAGAATTGATTGCATATAGTAATCCTCAAGCTAAATGTCCAGAGGTCGATGGTTGATTTCTCTGGGAGGGTCGACAAATCTTTCCACATCATTGATGTATACCAGCTTATATAATGATGAACGTTCATGTGTTGTGTTGTGCTAGCTGGAAGATCGGAACAAGCCTCCCTGGCAGGCAGAAACTGTTTGAGCGAAGAAAGATTCGTGATTTCATGCAGCCGACCTCCGCGGGAAAGTTAGTAGAAGGTCAGGAAAGTCTTGGTTCAAAAGTGCACTCGACAGCTGCAATCATTGCACTTTGCAGCACTCCGACTACATGTTGGAGGAAGCAGATGCCAATGGGCATCGACAGTGCATTACGTAGATAAGTAGGAAAAGCCCAACCCCAGGCCTTTCTTCGACTCCAGGTTTTCGAAAGGAGTTCTTCATTTGCTGTTGGAAATTAAGAGAGAAATGGTTGTGTCCTCTTCCTACCACTTTGTCATCTAGTTCTTCAGTTGCCCAATGATCTGAGCGCCGAGAAGAGGCTGTTGGCGCTCATCGACAGTTGGATAGAAGGGATTCTCGATCGGGATCGAACGCTCTTCAACTCGAGGGTCCTTTATGTTACCTCTTCACATTGCGTTCTCCAAATGTAATTCAATGTATTACGGTGATTACTTAAGTTCCAGGTAAGACAATCATAAAGAAGCCGTCTCTACTTGAACTCGAAAGATTTGAAAGCACTTGCAAGTTAGGTCCTCACTCTAACTACATGTGGCATGGCCATTGCATGAGTGTCTTAGGTTGTAAAAGCTTTATCTAATTTTACAAGTTTTCATCTTCTGAGCAAGATCTAGTTGATTAAATACTCGTTGTATGTCATGCCAAGTTACTTGCCACACGATTACATGTGTGCGATTCAAGCATCTTAAGTTCATTATTCTGTACATGAACAACTTCTGTACATGTACAGAAGTTGAAAATTAGATTTATGACATGCAAGTGAGTGTATCAGACAATTTCTCTGTCATCTGACCACCTCATGTTCTTTCAATGACAACCATGATAGTTTATAAAGTTGTTCATTGCAAGCATATTTGCTACCTCCAATGCAATCTAATAACAAATGATCAATCTGCTTAGTGATCTGCTTCAGCAAATCTTGAGAAATTCAGTTTTTGCAACGTAACTACTTGATCACAAGTTGCACTTGTGATTTCCTTGAACGGGTACACATGCTTTGTGACAGACTGTCTTAATCTTTCGTCATCTAGTACATTAGAGTTGTAAAACTTTCTGTGTTCTTATAGAAGTACTGTACTCTATTTTCTATTTTCAGTCAGTAAAGGTCCGCTAAATCCATGCATTGTCAAATTTGCTCAAGGATAAATGGCGGACGACGTTAAGAATGGTCTTGAGAAAGAAAAGAGTTTACTTCTATGAAATCATCTCAACTTAAACGCTTGGACATGTGGATATCTGCCTCGTATGCACAATCTGGGTGGAATATTACAGATAACCTTCAACTTTCTCTCTCAACTGACCTGTCGGATACTAAGATTCGTGATCACCTCAAAAACATAGGCGACAGAGTTGTGATGGCTTCAATCTGAGGATCTAAACAGGGGAGTAACACGTGATTTATCAGGTATGCGAGTGTGGAGCATAGCAGATTCTTTTAAGGTGAAAAGTCGGATTAATCTATGTCAATGGGATTCAAAACGTCCAGGACGCAGATTCCATGTCAGCATACGAGATTTCCTCCCTGCAGAAAGGTATTGCGCATGCTTTAAACCTCAACGAGCCTGCAAATAAATATTTAAACTCTGCGACTGGAAGTCGTATCATATGATCTCCTCACATACAAGATGCTGAACATTTGTATTTGATTCCTCAAGTTCCTTGATCACATTGTTAACAGAATGTAGTTATTTTCTGAGGAAGGTGAAACATGCAGAAAATGATTTTCAAATATCAGAGTCCTGATTACTTGTGATCTTGTGGATGGTTACCATGATCGACTGCAGCTATGCGATGAGATCTTTGAGATCCACAAACCCGCAAAAGGACTGAGCAGTATGGAGATTGTGTTTTTGCACGGATTGGAATGGGGAGACTGCACATGTAGAAGTGCATACTTTCGAACGTGGATGACAAGCACTAATTCGGAGTGCTGGTTGAAGACATGGCTAGTGGAATGCTTTCCTCGTGCTCGCATTCTCGCAGTTTCATATGACGCTGACATTTCCACCTCGCCCATTGGAGGACGTGAGGATTTGTATCTCATCGGAGAAAAGTTAGCGAACGCGCTTATAGCGATCGCCGGTGTTGGTCAAAAGTGTCCTGTTGTACTTGTTGGACACTCTGTGGGAGGTCTGGTACTGAAGGAGACTTGTCTGAAATCGGAAAAGTTTAGCGCTCAAATGAATGATAGAGATGGTAAATTTCCCTACAAAGAGTTCCTGACAAACCTTAGTGGTGCATTCTTTTATGCAACGCCAAATTTAGGCTCGGAGATCCTGAATGTTCTTGAAAACAAACACAAAGGTCCGCTGTTGGAATACCTGAAGGTACTCGACGCCAATTCTTCTCGAATCAATGGAGACTTCCAAAAATTATGCCGTCAATATGACTGTAGAACTTATGGTGTGACAGAAGCGAACTTAACGGACATCAGGCCTTATGACAAGGTAAGTCTAAACTTTGTTTGAGATTCAATCTTTCATTTTGTTAATCCATTTGCAGCATTGAGTTAGGTGGATCTTCGCCAGATGTTGCCTCTCTTGATGCTCCTGCTGAATATTCTTATTTACCTGTTTCTTTCCAACTCTCAGTCATAGGTAGGATCTGAGTAACAGCTCTGAGGGCAGATCCCACTATGTAAAACTCCCCACCTTTCAATCCAATCCAACTCGACTTCGGCAATATTGCTATCACTACCCCCACAAGTCAATCATCAAACACTCAGGTCTGATAGTGTCCGAGGAACTGATCACTGGCTAGATGTACTCTCTGAGTGCTTGCTGCCAGACACGGATCATATACGGTTTTGAGGCTCAAGTTTGAGCCTGGACTCTCGAGATTGGAAACCCTAACCAAAGGTTGTTGATGGCTGCTATGCCTGAACTAGAACCCTGCAGTAGTTGAAGAGTAGTATTTACACGTAGTAACTAACATGGAACAAATTGTACAATTTGCATTTCATGACTTGGTGCTAAGGACTGTAAGCTAATTCTGAGATCAATACACATCATTTCATGTACGAATTACCGAGTAGTTTACGTATCCTGATTGCTTTAGCTACAAGAAAGACATGCATTTGAATGTTTTCAAGAACATATAACAATTATTTCAGTGAAGCATGTTGGCTTCATCTATATCAGCATTAGTTCATAGAATGAACACTTGATTACAATTATTGACTACTGTGTGGGAGCATATGCATTGTGACAGGTGACATGTTTAGTTCACGTTGTAGACGAAGCATCTGCTCGACCCGGTATGGATGATTTCTTCATGATTTCGGGGGTCAACCATTTTACGATTTGTAAACCTGTTAGCAAGACCTCGAGCAGTTTTGTGCACCTCGAGAGATTTTTGGCGCGTCATGATGGCAAGGTTAGCGACAATATCAGATTCTCTGATCTTCAAATAAATATATCTAGTATGTGGTAATAACTATTTGCCGAAGATTTGAATAACTGTAAATCTGCTCTTGCCGATGAATTAAGTTGGGACATATGTCATGAAATTAAAAATCGAAAGAGAAAGAAACAATAATACTTCCGACAAGAATGTACTTGCTCATGCGAGGTTGTGGTGCTCGTTTTACACTGGTCTCAGCTCATCCTGCTGATTCAGATAAGAACACATTCAAAGAACACTATTATTGAATTTTATCAAGATGGATGTTCTTGACCTGGAGCAGTATCTTTTTCGCCATTTATTGCTCAGGAAGGACGTCTGGAGAATCACAAACGGGCGCTAGAGCTCCCTCCCATAGTCATCAATCTGGAAGACCGCTTGAAGACAGTTGTAGAGATGCTTCAATTGGACTACGATGAGTCCAAATGGTTGGCGTTGGTAGGCATGTACGGCGTAGGCAAGTCGAGTCTTGCGAAGCAAGTTCTCTTAGCCATTCAAGACCGCTTCGATTACACTTGCTTCGTGGATCTGGCAGCTGTTCGGCCTTATCATACATCGGATCGGAAAAGGCTCGAGTTCAAGATGTTGGTGGCTAAAACTCTCTTTCAAGGAAGCGGACTAAAATTTTGGCCGCAAGATGTAGAGGAGCCTCCTGAGAACACTTGGATGTGTTTAGAGAAGAAGAACGTGCTCCTGATATTGGATGATGTTACCTCTGAAGAAGAGATTAGTGAAATATTTGAACCAGATTATTTCGGGGCAGGAAGTCGTGTGATTGTCATCTCAAGCAACCAGAATGTGATGCCTGACATTACCACTCACTCGGTACCTTTTTTCTCTAGCGAAGAGTCGGAGGCGCTGTTCAAAGCTTATGTAGGGTCGGTGGGAGGAATATCAGAGGAATTGGTGTCTCGAGTCGTGGAGCAGTGTGACGGCTTACCACTAACGTTGAAGGAGGTGGGTAAGTTTCTACGTCGCAAGGAAGATCCGAAATTGTGGGAATGTGCTATTGCGAGGTTGCGGACAGCAGATGCTTTGGATGGGACTGCAAATGGTAACGAGGTCTGGCAGAAGCTCAAAGTGAGCATTGAAAATCTGGCCTTTCCAGAGAAGAAACTACTCTTGGATATAGCCACTTTCGACCACTTTGGTCCAACTCGAAGACAATACGATATCAATGTTTTAGAAAGTGCTTGGAACCCAGGAACTGGAGGTGGAAGTGCTATCACATGCGGATCCATTGATAACCTCGTCAATAAATCACTAATGCGGGTATGCACTGTGAAAGGCTATGATGATACGAGGCATGTGTATCCATTTACGGCAACCAGGAAAGTATACATTCACGAGCAGTTGCGAGATGTGGCCAAGTCGATCTCCAAGGAGCCTAAACCGGAAGCTTGCAGGAGTGTCTGGAAACTGGACGATTTGAAGATGCTGATCAACAGCAAGGTAAAACTCGCCTACAGCACTACTAATATTCGTTCCTGGCAAGTGATCATGAGAGAACGGGTGTTGCATCTTCATCTCGTACCTACATATGTAACAAAATTGACGGGTCGTCGTAATATGCTTGTCCTCTTGCACGTTGTGCAGGAAGAGAATCCTTGCACCGAGGTTTTGTCAGTCGACCAAGGTGCGAGCACATCAACTTCTGAATTCATGGACCAATCCAACCCTGTGCCTGTCAAGTGGAGCTTCATTAGGAGAATGAAATCCCTGCGCTTTTTGAGAATTTCAAATGTTGGCACAAGTGCATCAGGTAAAGATTTGGTATTTCCCCAGAATCTTGCAATGCTGCACTTGGAGAATTGCTCAGGGCCACAGCAGAATGCCAGTGGTTACCGACTGTTACGACAATTGAGAAAATTTGTAGGCCCCAAGACTCAGTACTGGCCCATACTAGAGAAAAACGTGGAATCTTTAAAACACATTTCTGTTTTACTCCTGGAAAACTGCAGCAGCATACATCTTCCTGGGAATTTTCATGAGTTGCGCAGTCTGAAGATACTTCACATTCACAGCAACGAAACGGTTGCAGTGAGGCCACTTCCAGAGCATTTTGGCCACCTTCCACAACTGAAGCACTTGTCTATCGACGCTCCGATGGAGATTCTCCCGGCATCTTTGCTGCAGCTTTCAACGCTGCAAAGCATGGCGTTAACGCGTTTGGAGTTTATGGCGTGGCCTTTACCTGAGGCGGTCAACCCGTCCAGCCATTTGATGTCTCTTAGAAGCTTGGAACTGAAAAACCTTCCAAAATTAGCAGAACTGCCAGACAGCTTTGGAGCAATGAGCTCCCTTAGGTATCTGAAGTTATTCAACTGTCCTGCTATGGTCAGCTTGCCAGACGGCTTCGATGGACTTCAGCAACTGAAGATACTGAAGATAGAAGAATGTGATGGGCTGGAAAGGCTGTGTGAATCTTTCCATTCTCTACGAAGTCTTCGATATCTAACCCTGCGCAAACTTTCGAAGTTCGCAGTGTTTCCATCCGCATTCGGAAACCTACAATCCCTCAGATATTTAAGGTTGGAGGACTGTGTGGCACTGGAGGGATTACCTTCTAGCTTCGGTGGGCTCCAATCGTTACGGGAAATGCACATCACCTCCTGCCAAAATCTGCAGTCCTTATGGCCGGATCGTCGAACAGGCTGTCGGCTGGAGAATCTATGGTTGATTAGGATATCCAAATGTCTAAGCTTGCAGAGCCTACCGCAGTCTTTCGGGGAGCTTAGCGCGCTGAAGCGCCTGACCATAGGCTGCTGTGATGATCACGAGAACAAGCCTGCTCGAATTCGATCGCTGGATCTAGTTGCTAGTCGAAGCGGACAGATCCGGAGTGGCGATCACGACAGGGTCGTACAATCCATCGGACCCATTTCAAGGCTGCAAAAGTTGCGCTTAAGCCATTGTGGAAGTCCGCGTGGCTCTCTCGATCATCTGACCGCACTGACGTCGATGGATATTGAAGGCTGCCACACATTCAAGAATCTTCTCCATTCACTAGGGCGCTTCACAGCACTGACACGCTTGGTCATTAGGGACTGCGAGAACTGCGTAGCTCTTTCCGAATCCATAGGCAATCTGTCTTCACTTTCTGTACTCAAGATAGAGAGATGTAAAAACTTCGCGACCCTGCCCAATTCCGTAGATCAGCTCTCATCCCTCACCGAGCTACACATCATTCGATGTCAGCGCTTTAAGCGGATCCCTACATCCATAGGTCGCCTCGCATCACTCTCCAAACTGACAATACAGAACTGTATGAACCTCTCAATCTTGCCGGACTCCGTAGGTCATTTGACAGCTTTGTTTAGCTTACAGTTGTGGGGCTGCGACTGGTTGGAAACTCTACCTGAAGGCTTGGGTCGCCTCAGAAGGCTACAGCACTTGAGTATACCGGATTGCAAGAATGTCAGTTCACTTCCCGACTGTCTGCGTCATTTCAAGGCACTTAGGCATTTAGAGGTGAAGTCTAAGACTAAAGATGGAATCAGCGGCCTTCCAGAGTCATTACAGCGACTCACATCGCTTTCTACATTGCGCATCGTCAACTGTGCAGCGTTTTGGGGCCTGCTAGAGGGTCTGGGGAACTTAACATCCCTAGAAGAGTTAAAACTAGAAGATTGTAGACATTTACAAAGACTGCCCGACAATTTTGGGCAGCTCGCAGGTCTGAAACGACTGCGGATCTGGAAGTGTGGGAACCTAAGGGAGCTACCGGGGGATTTCCGGCACCTCACAGCTCTAGTTACGCTTGATATATACTCCTGTGAGAATTTGAGAGCACTGCCCGCTTCACTAGATCAGCTGCAAGCGCTGCGACATCTGCGACTTAGAGCCTGTAGAAACCTCCAAATCTCGCCAACTTTGATAGGAGAGCTCGGCGCACTGACTCATCTGAGTCTTGACCGTCCAGACGAAACAGAGGTGGATCCTGACTTAATCATGGCCAGACCGAATCGCATCACATTTATCCCTGAGTATGTAGGTGAGTTCGAAGAGTCCTATAGCCAATCTTCAGAATCTTTAGGCCGGGCCGGATTTGAATCACTATGGTGTGGACAGTTGTGAAAGTTCAACTTGCGAAGTGCAGTTAGCCAAAGTCTTCACCTTAAGGCATTTGAACTTGTAAAAGTTGCAGATATATTAGTTTGGTCATTGGTTGCATACATATAACATTGCATAGGAAATACCTTGTACATACCTTGACTTGGCCTGATAAAAGTATATAGATGGTACAGAGGGCTTATCTCCATGTAAGTGTATGATAGCCATAAGGGATGAGTTAGCATACCTCACAAAGCTATTACAATTTGATTCTTTTGAAAAATGGCCCCTTAGCCGAATGCAAACCTTAGGATCACTTTAAACTTTTAATTAAGGTGTGATGTTGGGTATATATACACACAGCTCAACGGTTGAGATTTCATACTGTGGACACTTGTCATGTTATATAAGCCGTCAAATGTGGATTGCATACTTCCGAAGTGCCAAAACGGAAAATTATGTGCCAAGTAGGAAAGGATCTTCATTCATGTGGACCCATGGTGTCTGAACAAAAAATTTGTCATGAAATGATTAAGTTTTCATAACTCTACGTGCATATCCAAAATTATATTTAGGGAAACTTGAAAATCGGTGCGAACACAATTGTTATCATTTTCTAAATCTCCAATGTATGTTATATTTTTTATGATTTATATGCAGTTTCCAAAATTGGAATTTTTCCATGATTTTTCCGAGACAACAAATTCGAAATGGAAATGGTTTAATGGTTTCACACGAAAATGTTGGGGTGATGAAAGAATATGGTATGAATTTCAAAAAATTGCAATGGTGATTAACATTCTTGACTTCCATTTTTTCAGTTGATGGCATCATTGAAATGTTAATTATTTGATTCCTTTTCTTTAGGATTGTGCACTTGGTTTATAACTTTATACAATGCACACATGGATGCAGCTTTCTTTTTTCATGTTTAATTAAATTTTACATAAGTATGCACTTTTAAGTCATACAACACTTCGCTCTTTCTTCTCATGTTTTAGAGGAGTAAGACATTTCCTCTTGTTTAAGTTATACAAGGTTGGAGTATTCCATTTCACATATGAATAGTTGTTGATTGGAATACATTCACAAGTATGGTGGTTAAAAATTTTTTATTTAACAGCCACGTATTTTTTCTATCATATTATTTATATATTATTCTTTATTATGTTTTATATGCAACTAAATTCCAATTTTCATTGTTGACAACTTACTAAAGATTTCACGCTTGCTATAAGTCAACTCTAAAAAAACATGACCATCCCAATGACTTTGGATAACATTGTTGAATGTCAAAATTTTATTCGTTTATCTGATGCTACAGCGAGGAATTACCTTCATTTTAAGGACATCTAACCCAATGGGTATAGAAGAAGTTTCTTAATCCTACTGTGAATTGCAACTATCGCTCTCTACTTCACAAATTTATATTAAATTCGATTGTATCCAATGGTGAGATCAGTTAGATCTCACCATTGGACCCTTAACTTTTTTTTCAACTTTGAAAGCAGGCGCATTTGGACGTCTTTGCATCTGGACTTTCATCTAAACGTGGTAATGGACAGTCCAGCAAGGTAGCACCAGGAGGCAGAGTAGGGACCAGGGTTCCTTAAGGTCTGGAAACCAAACAGCAGGTTCTTCCTCGACTGCGGTTAACCTGAAGCCGCCAACTCCTTCACCTATTCAAGATTCGAATGATAAGTCAACTTCGAGGCCGAGTGTGATATTAAGGAAGAACTCGAACGCAGTACCCAGCAGATGATGTTCTTTCTGCCGGGTACGGAACATCATCATAGAATGGCGGAAGGAACGAAGTCAAGACAATATTTTTTACTCATAATTAAAGCTAGAGTATTGTGTTGGAAACCTTATCTTAATCCGAATCATCTAAGGAGTTTTGAAAATTCTATATCCGCTGTAGTGTTGACGTATATCCGTTCACGCTGCTACTATGAGAAGATGATGACATGTGTCATCTTCAGAGCTGTTCTCATGTTGACGATACTTTAGGTCAGGATAACCGACGGCGCACTGTAAGGTTGTTAAGAGTACACCGTTGGATCAACTTTGTAGGGTCAAGATGTTGAAAAGACTCCAAGAGATATTATCTTGGACCTTATCAGATATAAAGCGCAGTCATGATGGAAAGGGTATGGGAGAGAGCTAGACACATCACTTTGCTGACTAAGCAGCTTATCTGATCGAAGTGGAGTCGACGTAGGACATGGATAGAGATCCTCTAGATGTACCGATGTCAAATCCATTTGTGATCAACATCTGTTGTCTTCATCGTGATCACTTTCAGGCTTGGTTAGTGTATCATTTTGGAGATAACTTTCTACAACAAGTGATAAACTCTCTAGACCTGATTATTCTTCCAGTTGTTTACTACGGTGCAATTTGGGACGTAACAATATACGTTTTGATTTAGTTTGGGTGCTATGGATCTTAACTTACCAGTAGTGGTGGCTTTCAACACATGGGTTCCAATCCATCACCATTGCTTACCGAAAATAATCCATACGGAGTTGATTGTTATGAACTTTGACGAGGAGTATTATTCTCAAGTTATAAACTTCCTGGTTTTGTTTCTAGTTCCGTTCATACTTAGCCGGTTTTGAGTTGTCATTTTGAGGCCAAAGAAGAAGATGTGAAGATGTCTATCATTACATCTAATCGCATTGGGATCTCAATGAACCGGTGTTAACATTGATTGATCATGGATCACGGATGAACATAATGTCAAAAGAATTTTACAAGAAAGAGAAGTGGTCTATCCACACTAAGCATGTTGGATCATCACGGCACCTACGAACACTCGAGGGGATTTGTATGGAACATGCCACGATGTTCCAGTGAAGATTGGAGATGAAGTAGTTGAAAATAACTTCTTTGTGCAAGACTCTATTTCATATCCATTGATTCTTAGACAGCCTTACATTATAACACTCAGGATGGAGACAATAATGTTTGATGATGGATCAACATATGCACAAATTTGAAGCTAAGATGGGAAGCAATTTATGCAGTTTTTAACAATTCAGGCAAATCATGAGCAAAACAAAGCACGGTTGAGAAAAAAAGCTTTCCTAAAATCTGGAGATTTTGAGGATTTTGAGAGGTTTCGCTATAGAGAGAGGATATAGTGGCATAGAGAAGAAGATACTCTCACCTACACAAGAAAAAGGTACCTTTTGTATAAGATTGATGGAGTGTTTCCGATATGAATAATACATACAAGGAGGTTGTTGATTTGAAAAGATTTTTTATGTCTACTCCTAAACACTGCCTACACAGATCAACCTCTCCTAATCCTACGCAAACTACCTACGTCGCTCAATCGTGCCTCCAACTCCCGAGTGAATGCGTCAATTTCTACTTGCAACTCTTGAATGTCGGCTACAATCTCCTCCCGATGTAGACACATCGCTTTCCCGAATTCTCTTCCCAGCACTCGATACATCTCTTTGAGCTTCTCCTTTGAATCCCCTGGGTTTTCCATCACCTCCACTAGTCTCTCCAATCACCGCGACTCTTCTTCATCACATCTTGCGAAAAGGTGTTGCGCACACTTGTTCGTCAAGATCTCCAAGCGAGCCGGTGCCTCCACATCCACTCGATTCAGGCATCGCTTCAGACTCTGTACCATTTTCTGAAGCTGGAGATTCTCCCTTTCCACATACCGGATCTCTGCACCATGAACTTTGCAAATTTCTCTGTAGGCATTCTTAAATTTCTCGACCTCCTGCTCCAATTCGGTCTTCTGCTTGGTCAACCGCTCCACATTCTTGGTTAACTACTTCACCACCCGGGTCTGGTCCATCTTTGTTTTTGCTATTCGGTGCATCACCTGCACGAGATCCATGTATCCATCTACCTGCGGGTCCCATCTTGACAGATACCATGGGCCCATCTCGTTTAATTCCATCAAGACAGGAATCACCACCGCTTCCAACTTCTACAAGAGCTGCAAAACAGAGGCAAGGGGCTCAACTATCTCTTTTGAGGGCCCCACTTTTAGTCTCGACACTGCCAATGGCACTGGCTCTATGGTCTGATTGATTGTATTCTTCTTCAGAGGCACACGCTTGGGAAGACTATCCACCACCGGTCTCTTCCGCTTTTTCAAACCCTCAGCAACTACTTCCTCCATTGCCGAAGTCCTATGATGTGTGCTGGTCACCTCCAAAGGTCCATCCACTACCACAATAGTGACACCTACCCTCCTAGTGGATCCACTGCTGTCATCTTTGTCCTCCAGATAAGACAACCCAGACTCCACCATGTACAGTCGCCTCTCCTTAGGTGTGAGCCACTCCATCTTCGAATACAAATGTACCAAGAACGACCATAGATAAACTACACATTTGTAATCTTGCCGAAGTCAACTAACCATCGCTTGAATGTTTTGGGCAAAGATTTCTCCCTAGTTGACCTTGATCGTTCCTCTGATGAACCTCTCCAAGATTCGCACCTTATGCATACCGACGTAAGTAGTGCATTGAGGAGAGAAGAGCTGGTTCAAGGTGAGAGCCACCTTACGCCTGAACACATCTTTGATGAAATCGAGCTTGTAGCCGTTCGTACCCTTCCTCTCCCTAGAGTTGAACCACTTTGATTCATCAAATATGAAGGTTATATGCACCGCCAAACCTTCCTAATCATACAAGCATTTCAAGGCATTAGCCCACATCTTCGCGTCCCATTTCTCCGGCTGCGTTCGACATCCTATTGCATGAACAGCTCTTTCTCGGCGTACTTCCTTGCATAGTTTTGGACAGATGAAATCCCACCTCCATGATAAAAAAGCACCTCCAAGATTCTTTAATCGTAGTTATTTCACTGACGTCCAATCCGCCATTACAATAAGCGGCCGAATCCTCCCCATAGTCATCTTCCTAACTTGTGGCACTGCAATGTCTTTCCTTCCTATCATGGCGGTTGCCGTTTTCTTTGATATCTCAATGTCGGACTCCCTATCGGTTGCTCCCTAATGGTCGCGTTCCCATTCTTGAAAATTGAACTGGTTAAGATGTTGTGGCTTCTTCCTCTTCTTTGCGCGCGCTTTCGACTAGATCTTCTATTCATACTTGATCTTAATTCACCTTATTCGTGGGAAAACACTTCGTATTCCGCCAAATATGACTCTTTATTTCAAAAACCACAAAAAATTCCTACTATCTTCATATACTATGCCCCTACAACATCATAGGACTGTACAAGTGTAAACGTAGCATGTGCTTGCATTGTAGAGCTATTGGTGACATGATATAGTTGCACTTTGAGAATCAACTCCATCCGTGTGATGTATGGTGGTGATGCATTACTAGAACCTCCATGAGATGTTTGAATCTAACATCTCTCCCCATCAATCTTTTGCAAACAAAAATCAAGCAGTGCATCCTTACCCAACTTAAGGGATTATGCACAAGAATCCAACAACACATGTCGAGATCAATAAGTCTTTCATGAAGAACCTTCCAAACAGAAGACATCACTCTTGTTATCCAACATGTTGGCTTTTTGTGATACCTTGGTTTGCTTGAATGCAGGCCTCAATCATAACTCTATCATTCGAGCATCAACGGCTTGCCAAGTTCCACTAGTAGCTAACCTGATCAAAAGATCAACTCTACTAGTGTTGTGAATACCAAAAGTAACCAACACATATTCTAAGCTTTTGCAAAGTGTGGTTGCCAATCATAATACATGGGATGATGACACCCTAAAGAGCAAAAAATCTTTGGATGAGAAAACAAGAGAATGAACATGAGTCTTTGCCACCCCCAACATTGTGTTAGATGCTACTTCATACTATGTTGATGATAGGACCCTACTTGCTCCATCCAAGTACATCAACATAGGATTGCACTCTCTCTCTAGTTGGTCGTCTAAGAGCCATGGATGAGCAAAAATGAAGTCTTTTGATTCATTCCCAAGGGAATGAGGGATCCAAATAAGCTATAAGGGAGGTGAATGTAAGTTTAGACTTCTTTTATGACTGAGGATATCAAAGTCCAAAGAGTTCAATGGCAGGGTATTCAAAGAGTTTATTCCATCGATGACACAAATCCCATCAAATACTTATGCACACACAAAGAATGCACGTTCGAGCAAATTCATGAATTGGTGAGTTCACCGTTTACTCAGCGATGAGGATCTCTCATTTACAAACTGAAGTCAAGGTGAGTCAGTCAAGAAACTACTCCTAGGTGACACTACACAGCGTTGTCTCCTAGGCAAATAAATGGCTATCTCCACATGCATTGGAAACCAATCTAGACCAACTTCCTGAGGGCTCGTTCTATCTTGACTACAATTACGGTTCAATCAATTGAACACTTGCAAGAAAAGGAGATCCCATCTCTTTATTCCTACGACTATTTATACAGATTTTCTTAACTTCTACTTCTAACCATCACCTACATGGATCCCTCTCTCCTAAATCTACTCTCACCATCTAAGCTACTTGACCGCACCTCCAATTCTCACGTGAAGACACCGATTCCTAACTGTATTTCTTGTATATATGCTGCAATCTCCTATCGATGAAGAGTCATGGCCTCCTTGAAGTCTTGACCCAAAGCTTTATATATTTCTTTCCTTCGATCTTTGGAATCTCCAAGGTTGTCTATCGTCATCACCAACTACTCCAACCGCTACGACTCTCCTCTATCACAACGAGCAAAAAGATGTTGCACACACCGATTTTCAAGAGTCTCCAACCTTGCACTTGCTTCCACTTCCACCTGATTCAATTGCATCTTCAGATCCTGCACAATTTCCCAAAGCTATGAATTTTCCTTCTCCATGAATCAGATATTTGCACCCCAAATATGACAAATCTCTGCATACGGCTGCTTTGCTTCCTGGACCCTCTGTTCTAGATCAGCCTTTTGTTTGGACAACTTCTCCACGTTCTCTATCAATTGCCGAATAGTGTCAATCTGGTCTTACTTTCCAATGGCAAGACGATTCATCATATAGACCAAGTCCATGTATTCATCAGCTTGAGGGTCCACCCAGGCATGTATATTGATCCCATCTCATGGAGTTGACTCCATCAGCACAGGGATCACTACTGCCTTCAACTTCTAAGACAATTGCAACACCGAGACCAAGGGTTCAGCAATCTCCTTTATCATTTTCACCTTCAAATGAGAAGGCTTGGGAAGCGCCACCTCTTCCATTTTCTTCTTCCTGAGTTTTGCCTTCTTGATTGTCGAAATGCGACGAGAACTTTCTACTTTTGTTGTTTACTTTTTCTTCCTTGAGAACCCGATCACTTTGGTTTCTGAGTTTGAATTGGGTTTCTCCACCGTATCATTCTTGACATCTCCAACCCTTCTTTGCTCTGATGATGCACTCATTTTGACACTCCGCGTAGACCCGTTACAAGCATCATTGATGTCCATCTCAAGGTCCGAAAGTCTAGACTCCAAACAATATAGTTGTTGTTCCATGGGGGTCAACCATTCCATCTTTGCATACAGATGCACCATGAAAGAAGAAAGGTATATGTAGGAGCATAGTTCTTAGGATAAGTAGGATTTTTTTGGGTTTTCGTTAATAAAGAGTTATATTCGGGTTCAGATGAGGGTATTCGTCCGAATATATGTTAGTTAGATATGAATACCATTAGGGAGTTCACACGAGTGAATTGCAAGGGAATTTAAGTTGCGCATTTGGGCGGCAGATTGAAGAAGTCTCGAGCAAAAGGTCGATGTCAAGAACCCGCAAAACTAGCGCGACTTGAGCAAAAATGATAGTTCCAATGTTGAAGTGTCGAACCGTGGGAGTTCCAGCAGGGTAAAGTGGGGAGAATTTGACCGTTTATTCTGATGGCGGATTAGACTCCGGCAGAGTTGCTGAGGTTGAAGAACTTAGGCGGCGTGTTTCTGTCATGGCAATGGGACTATGTGTGTCCAGAGCTGTGCGATGAAGTTCGTTGGAGGAAAGCCTTGACATCAATCGGAAGCAGAGCCCAGCGAGAGAAGTGGGATGCTAGGCTATGGGTGAAGGCACTCAGGCGCAACTACGAGGAAGACAAAGGTGGCGTTGATTGGGAAGGATCGGCGATGCACACTGCCTTTACATTTGATGAGCGGAAGTGGTTTAATCCCCAGGAGAGGAAGGGGACAAATGGCTACAAGCTCGACCTTGAATCAGCTTTTCCCACCTCAGAGAATAAAGTATGTTAATAAGTACAAGGCGAGAATTATGGAGGGGTTCATCGGGGGGACGATTCGGGTGAACATGGGAGAAATCTTCGCAAAAAATATTCAAGCAATGGCGACCAAGCTCAGGGAAGACGATAAGAGCGTTGTATATCTCTCGTTTTTCTTGATGCATTTGTATGTGAAGATGGAGTGGTTGACTCATAGGGAGAGGCAATTGTATCGATTGGAGAGCGGACTCTCGGACCTGGATATAGACATTGACAATGTGAGCAGCGGGTCTACAAGGAGTTTAGGAACGAGTGCGCCTCCTGAGCCACGAGAAACCGGAGAAGTCAAGCCACCAACGCAGAGTTAGCCTGATTCTGATTCAGATCTAGAAGTGATCGGCACCTCTCGGAAGCGAAAGAGAGTGGTAGAAGACAATCCTCGGCCCGCCTTGACAGTGAAGAAGGGGGATGCAGAGAAGAAGAAGATGGAGGAAGAAGCTACTCCGAAAATGTCTCGTCCAAAGATGAAAGCGTTGAAGGAGATCGCTGAGTCTATGGCCTTGGTGTTGCACATTGGTCTTGGAGTTTGGGCCAATGAGAGCACTTGGACAAGTTCTTTGAGGTTTTGAAGAGTTTTGAAAGCCTTCTAGTGAGACATTCAAAGATTTGGGGACAAAGTTGGAGAGCTAATAAGAAGAGCTACGACGTGGACTCAAGAATGGATGCAATTGAGGGATTTAGTATTATGATATGACGATTCAAAAATAGAAAGGGAAGTTTAGAGCTTTGAGTGTATTTGGGATGTTTCTAAGAATACTACGAATGTTTTGAGAGATTTGATTCAATTGAAGTATATTTATAACTCACGCTTGTGCTTGAATTGAAATTTTGACTCAATTGAATGAGTTTTGAGTACGGAGTGATAGCTTGAAATTTTTATATACAATCTGAGTTGCAGGATTGCACTGACTGTCACAAAGTTAATACAATAATCATATCTTTTGCTATCAGAAAGTTTCATCAATAAAACCTTTCACACTTGAAGTTTATATGATAAGTGAGCTTTTTATGAAATTTGAGGGCAATTGGAGTCAAGGATTGGGATGTGTGATGGTTTAGTACAAAGTGATATAGTGTGTAACTTGACAATTATTTTGAGAGATCTAGAGGAGAGAAACATATGAAACTTTTTTGAGATAAGAAGAAGGTTATAGATTTTCTGTGACCATGTTTGTGAGAATGCTCACATGATGTTGATCCAATAAGATACACTCTTCTATCTTGAAGGCAATCATTGTAGTCAGTGGTTTATAGTGCCAAAAAAGAATGGATCACTACGATTCATTCAAGACATGCAACCGGGGAATCAAGTGACTTTCAAGAATATGGGGTTGGGACCAATTGTGGACGAGTTTGCAGAGGCCTTTGCAAGGGGAGCTATCTACTCCATGGGATATCTTTACTCTGGGTATGATCAGTTTCAACTATCTGAAGGAAGTAGGGATGTAACCATAATGAAAACACCCTTGGGTTTGGTAAGGATGTGCACGTTGCCACAAGGGGCCACAAATTCAGTAGCACACATGATGAATGGGATGAATAGAGTTCTTCGGAACTTTATTCCGGAGAAGACTATGCCTTTTCTAGATGATGTGTCAATCAAAGGATGTACAGAAGAGGAGAAGGATGGAACCATCGTTCAAGGGGGTTGTCGGAAATTTGTGAAGGATCACATTGAAGATTGAGAGAGGATATTATCTCGGTTTGGGGAGGTTCATTTTACGTTCTCAAGAGCAAAGTCTACATTCGGGATTTGGGAGGTTATCATTATTGATCATTTGTGTGGATGGTATGGTCAAAAACCAGATCCCAACAAGGTGGATACTATTCAAAGGATGGGTGAAATCTGCAACTCCTTGACAAAAGTGATGCACTTTTTAGCTGCTCTTGTGTTCTATCTGTAATGACATAGGGGGACATTACGGAAGTAAATTGCAGTGTAAAGTTCGTTCCCAAGGGAATGAGGTACTCAATTAACTGACCAACAAGAGGAAATACGTATTTAGCCGTCTTGAAATACTCTAGACTACAAAGTCCGAAGAGCATAAGGATTAGACTCTTCTGAAATCTAATCCAAATGTCACAATCCCACCGATTCACAAGACACAAGTATGCATTGGCAAATTCGTTTACTAATAGATGGGGATCTCCCCTCTGACAAGTCTCAGATGAGGCGAAGCACTTGTCGAAGTTCTCCTGATCACGCTACGCAGATACATCTCATGGCCGAATACCAAGGTAACTTCACAGGTATTCAAACCAATCTATGCCAATTCTTTGTTGCACTCAATAACTCCAACAATGTTGTTCTATCCTGTCTATAGTTTGCAGTTCAATCAAATTCAACACTTGCAAAATAAAGAGATCCTCGAGTAGTCTACCTACTCCTATTTATAGATAAATTCCTAACTGTCAAGCTAACCGTCTCCTACACGGATCGCTCTCTCCAAAATCTACTCTGTCCTTCTAAGCCATACGATCGTACTTCCGCTCCTCACGTAAATGCATCGATCCCCAACAACATCTCTTGTATATATGCTGCGATCTCATGTCAATGAAGAGCTAGGGCCTCCATGAAATCTCGTCATAGAGTTCGGTACATCTCCTTACGCCACTCCTTTGAGTCTCCCGGGTTGTCCATCACCATCACCAACTGCTCCAACCGTTGTCGTGTTGTGACGCGGCTACTATGAGAAGATGATGACATGTGTCATCTTCAAAGCTGTTGTCATGACGGCGATAGTTTAGGTTAGGATAACCAACGGCGCATCCGTAAAAAGGCAAGTAAGAGCCCACCGTTGGATCTACTTTGTAGGGTCAGGATGTTGAAAAGGCTCCAAGAGATATTATCTTGGACCTTATCAAATATAAAGCGCAGTTAGGATGGAAAGGGTATGGGAGAGTGCTAGACACATCACTTTGCTGACTAAGGAGCATATCTGATCGAAGTGGAGCCGACGCATGACATGGATAGAGGACAACATGATCCTCCAGATGTACCGATGCCTAATTCATTTGTGATCAACATCCGGTGTCTTCATCGTGATCATTTTTGGGCGTGATTAGTGTATCATTTTGGAGATAACTTTCTGCAACAAGTGATAAACTCTCCAGACCCGATTATTCTTCCAGTTGTTTCCTACGGCGCGATTTGGGACATAACAGTGTACGTTTTGATTTAGTTTGGGCGCTATGGATTTGAACTTACCAGTAGTGGTGGCTTTCAACACATGGGTTCCAATCCATCACTATTGCTTACCGAAAACAAACCATAGGGAATTGATTGTTAGGAACTTTGGCGAGGAGTATTATTCTCAAGTTATAAACTCCCCGGTTCCGTTTGTAGTTCCGTTCATACTTAGCCGGTTTCGAGTTGTCATTTTGACTCTTTATTAGTGACAACTCGTATTGTGTATAGGATGGCTAAGTAGTGTGTTTAGGATAGTTGTAAAGCTCTAAGTTAAAATGGAGCTAATTTGGCCACACTAGAGGTCAAAATAACACTCTTCATTCTCATTGGTCTTGGAGTTTGGGTCAATGAGGGCTCTTGGGCAACTTTTCGAGGTTTTTAGGGATTTTGGAGACCCTCTAGGGGGGATTCAAAAATCTGAGGATTGGGTTGGAGAGCTGACGGGATGAGCTACGATGTGGGCTCAAGAATGGATGGATTTGAAGGATTTGTCACTCTGAAGTGATGATTCAAAGTTAGAGTGAGAAATTTAGACCTTTGAGTGTATTTGGGGAGTTTCTGAGAACCTTACGAGGGTTTTGGGAGATCTGAGTCAACAAAGATATAGTTTTCAACTCAGGCTTGTGTTTTGATCGAAGTTTTGACTCGATTGGACGAGTTTTGAGTACAGAGTGATAGCTTGAAGTTTGTGTATACAGTCAGAATTGCATGACTGCACTGACTGTCACGAAGTTAGTACAGAGATCATATCTTTTGATATCAGAAATTTCTGTCAATAAAACTTTGCACAGTTCAAGTTCTGATGATGAGTGACCTTCTCATAAAATCTGGGAGCAATTGAAGTCAAGGATTGGGATGTGTGATGGGTTTTGTACATAGGGGTTTTCATATTACCTTGTGTTACAGTGGGTAAATCACCAATTGTTTTGAGAGATCTAGAAAATAAAAATATCTGAAACTTTTCTAAGTGATAGTAAGGGTCGTGGAGCAATTTTCTGTAAAGTTTGAGCGAAAGTTATTGGTCGAATCATCAGATATCATAATCTTCTTCTGCTGAAGTTTTACCGGCTATAATGTGGAGTGCTGAGGAGAAGAAGAAGAGATTGTCAGCTCACACGAGGTTCTAGAGGATTCTTCTACAGCCAGGCGCTCGGGCGTTCTCAGAGCAAAGAAATATCCATGCGACACCGTTGCACCTCCAAACTGTCACAACATGCAAACAGATGCTTTGCACACCTGTTGGCAAGGGTCTCCAACCTGCTTGGTGCCTCCACATCTACCTGATTCAACCGCCGCTTCAGATCTTGCACCACTTCATGAAGTTGGGCATTTTCCTTCTCCATGAATTTCACTTCAGCACCCCGAATACGGCAGATCTACGCATACCCTTTTTGGGATTGCTATATCTTCTTCTCTAGTTTGCCTTTTAGTTTGGACAACTTGTCCACATTCTCAGTCAGTTGACGAATAGTGTCAGTCTGGTCATCCTTCTCTAACACAAGCCTGTTGATAATCTGAATTAGGTCCATATATCCGTTGGCTTTAGGATCCTAGCCTAGCATATACATGGGTCCCATCTCGTTCAACTCTAACAACATAGGTACAACTACAGCTTCCTGCTTCTAAGACAATTGGAGTACCAAAGTCATAGGCTCCGCAATTTCCTTCGACGCTTTTGGCCCTGGTTTCACCGCCATCATCTTCGGTTGAGACGTCTTGGGTAGAACCACCTCTACTATGCATTTCCCCACATCTAATTTCTTCTTCGGGGGACTGGGCTGAAAACAGTCTTCTTCTGCTTGTCTTTTCTTTGGCCTTACAAACTCTAGCGCTACTGCGATTGATTCTGAATCCTCCAACAGAGCTTGTCCTTCTGGTGCAAGCGTAGCCATGCCTCCACTACTTTGCATAGACCCACACCTGTCATTGTCACTTCTTGCTGCAATGTCCGATAAACTGGACTCCAAGCGATATAGACGCCTTTCCTTCCAAGTTAACCACTCCAGCCGGCCATATAAATTCACCAAAAAAGAAGAGATGTACACTACACCCTTCTCATCCTCCTTAACCTTGGCAGCCATCGCTTGAACATTCCGTGCGAAGATCTCTCCCCAGTTAACCCGAATGGATCCACCTACGAATCGTTCCACGATTCTCACCTTGTGCATACTTACATACGTGGTCCGCTGGGGTGAGAACAACTGATTCAAGGTGAATGCAACTTTCCTCCGAAATCCGTCTTTGATGAGATCAAGTTTGTAGCCGTTTGTCCCCTTCCGCTCTCTGGGATTAAACCACTTATGCTCATCAAAGTTAAATCATGTATGCATCACAGACCCTTCCCAGTCCATGCCATTCTTCTCTTCGTCATAGTTGCGTCCAAGTGCCTTGGCCCACAATCTGGCATTCCAGTGTTCTAGCTGTGTGCGTTTCCCGATCAAAGTAATTGGCTTCCCACATCAAAGCTCCTCACACAACTCGGGATACACATAATCCCAACGCGATGACAGGAAAGCTCCGCCCAGTTCCCTCAACCTTAGTAACTCTGCCGGCGTCCAATCCGCCATTGGAATGAGAGGGTGAATCCTCCCCATCGCTGGTTTACGCATCAAAGGCACTCTCATCCTTCGTTGCCTATACATCGAATTCTTGCTCAATTCCTCGCTCTCACTGAGTCTGCAAGATCTTGGCACATACCTATATGAGCTCTTGATCTTTACGACAAACTGTTTGCCGCCTTAACAATCCTAACGCCCGCTGTACTGCGCATCTCTCCCGTTGTGACTTCAACTCATACTTGTACACTCTTAATACAACATATTCGTCAGAATACACTCCACATTCCTCCAAATATAACACTTTATTCATAAAACAAAAAAAAATCCTATCAACTCGTCTAAGTACGCCCCTACACTATCACATATGGATTCCTTACTATGCTCATATAACAAATATGTTATATGGATTGTAAAGAAAAAATCAGAAGTTTGTATGGGATAATAGACATGTAGAGGCCATGAAGAAGTTGAAGAGATGTATGTCATCACCTCCGGTTTTACGAAGGATAAAATATCATGGAAACAAGCCACTGATATTGATGGTGGATACCAGTCCTATTGCCATAGGATGTGATGTGAGACAACATGACGAAGATGAAGGAAGTAGATATGTTGTGAAGTCTGGAGCCAAGATCTTGAGTCTAAGATAACAAAGTTATCCTCATGTGAAGAAGGAATTGTGGGATGTTGTTACGGCCATGAAGTCAGAAAGGAACGACTTGATTGGAGCACATGTGATTGTTGAGACGGATTGTTTACCGTTGTTGGGAATGATCATCAATTTCAATACACTAGATATTGCAATGTTGAGGTGGAAAGCATACATCAAGACGCTTAATCCAGAATTCAAGCATGTGACAGGAAAAGATAACAAGGTGGCAGATATGTTGTCAAGAGCTAGATATGAGGGAGAAGAAGAAATGATTGATGAAATTGATGATGTAGGAATGACATTTTATTTTGTGGCTCATCAGCAAGGAGTAACACAAAGTTTGGAGATGTTTATGGAGGATTTGTATGAGGGTGAATGGTTAGATATTGGAAAATATCTCTGTACACTTGCATGACAAAGCGGTTGGAGTGATCATGAGTTCAAACATGTTAGAAGGAAGGCCTACAACTACATATTACAAGATGGATACCTATGGAAGAGATCGAAGCGAAAGGGTGACATGCCATAACGTGTGATTTGTGGAAAGGAGGCTCAACAGGAGTTGATGCGGGAGTTTCATGAAAGCTTATGGGCAGGCCACAGGGGTATATATGCCACTTTCATGAAATTGAAAGAGAGATATTGGTGGGAAAGCATCTCCAAGGATGTGGTAGGATTTGTAGAGACTTGTGAGACATGTTAGATGTATTCTGTAATCCAACACCATGATGGTTTGTATCCTATTTATCCACTTGCTATCCATTAGAAGTGGGTTGTGGATTTGGTGGTCATGCCGATGGGAGTAGGGCAGATGATGTATCTGGTGTTAGCAGGGAAGGATCTATCCAATCAAGTGGAGGGGAGAGCAATACGATCAAAAGCAACAAAAGGGGTTTGCAGATTTCTTTTGGAGGACGTTGAGTGTCATTATAGATGTGTTGGGAAGATAACCACTGATCGAGGAGAGTTGAATGATCAAGAGGCACGTGATTTCTTTGAGAGATGTGGAGTCAAGTTGTCTCTCACCACTTCTTATAATCCAGAAGGGAATGCGAAGAGTGAGCGGGGTTATCCACCTATTATCAAAGCAATTGTGAAGTCATGTAGGGGGAAGGCTGGACAATGGCCTCGTTTGTTACCTTTTGCATTGTGGGCTGATCGTACAACCCATAGCTCTGTGACTGGCTACATGCCATAAGAGTGAATTGTAATAGCATGGGTATGCATTACTAAGTCCGAATTCGTATAAACATATTCATTCCCAAGGGAATAAGGGATCAAACCAAACTAGCAAAGAAGAGAAACATGCATTTAGTCATCTTTAATACTCTGGAGTGCAGAGTCCAAAGAGTTACACACACCAGAGGCAATTGACTTGGATCAATTCCTCCACAATCCCATCACAACATCAATTTCATAGACAACAACTCGGTAATTTTAATGAATGTCTTTACTTCGGGATAGGGATCTCTTTCATTACAAATTTGCGTCACGGTGAAACACTCTACAAAGTACTCATGGGATTACATACAAGCTCAACTCGTGAAGAATATCTGGATAACTTTGCGGATACACGAATTAGTCAACACTGCACCAGCCTGCACTGTGACCTCCGGGCTGACTCTCACTCAGGTTTACCTCCGATGGCTTTTTGGAAGCTCATCATGAATCTAGAAGGACTTAGTCCCACCCTTTTCCCATGATCCTATTGTTCACTCTTACACAAACTCTCAAAGTCCAAGCTCTATTATGCACATTATCACCAAGAGTAAGATATCACTCAAAAGGAAAGGGATACTTTGGTAATCAAAGTCTTCATTGAATCAAGGTTCCACTCCGAACATGACATCTCCAAGAACCAAGCTCCCTAAAACTAAGATCACCACACTATCTCCTCCCAAAACTAACTTCCATTGAAAAACTACCCCGAGAGGTGCTTCTCAACCTCTCTATTTATACTACTTAGAATCTTACCCTAGTAACTACAAGTAATCACCATGTAACTTCCTCTTACCAAGTTTAAACGAGGTAGAGATCACAAACCCCAATGAAAAGGGTACATGGCAACATGCAATTGGTCCACTTGGATCTTCTAGAAGCCCAACTACTCCCTAATTGACTTCTAGTGTACCAAGTCAATCTAAGCCCCTAGATTTAAGGGTCTTCACCAAGTCCAACCAATGAAAACTAGTCCAAGTCAAGGGAAGTCAAGATACCCATGTGATGGAATCTATTCCTTGACTCATACTAAACAACAAAATAGTAGTTCTCATCTACCACACCAAAAGTTACTCTATATTTTCCTCCAACTTAACCATAACTAGCTAAACATAGTCATGACTAAGATAAACTTAGGCACAATTTAGATATACTTTCATTTTATCCTATATGTACAACCCTGGGTCTTACATTTACCCCCGACCAAGATTTCACTCCGTCCTCGGAGTGAAAGAATCTGATCGTCGATGAAACGGCTTCAACTTGTCGTGATTCACCCGGTCAAAATGTCGTCCTCCCAACTCCTTCAAATCGTAAGTAAAAAGTTTCCCCACACCTTGTGAACTATGAAAGGACCAAAGTACTTTGGAAGAAATTTCTTTCTTGCTCTCTTATATCTAATGGAATCGTAAAGCATTACCCAATCACCTTCTTTGAAAATCTTCATCTTCTTCGTCCCAAATCGATTATCATGATACTTCTTCTGCAAATTGTTGAGCCCCGCTCCCACAAGTACCATGGCCACAACTCGAGCCTCCTCCAGCTCCAACAGTTGTTGACATCTTGATTTGATAGCTTCTACTCCATTCTTCCTCTTTAACTTCCGTTGGATAGTTAAGAAGGTCGCCAAATCAAATTGAATTGGAAGCTTTGACTCGACACCATATACCATACGGAAAGGTGAGTACCACTGTTGATGTCTTCCAAGTCGTCCGATACTCCCACAAGATAGCATGCAGCCTTTTGTCCCAATTTTGCTTGCTCCCGTCCATGTGTTCATCCTTGGCCAACATCATGCAAAGCGTATAGTTGGTTATTTCCGCCAACCCATTAGCATTTGGTTTGTAGGAAGTAGTCACCCGTGCCTTGATGGAGAAATGACCTAGCATGGCTTGTATAATGCTTCCAACAAACTCACCACCTCTATCGATACAATTTCTAGAGGGCATCCGAATCTAGTTATTATCCTCTCATATAGAAATCTACCCACTTCTTCCTCACTAGTAGATTTTAGAGGTCTAGCTTCTACCCACTTGGTTAGATAATCTGTAGCTACCACAATGAACTTGTTACCCCGAGGAGTAAGATTCAAGGGTCCTACAAAATCTATTCCCCACTTTTCAAAAGGACCTAAAATAGGAACTGATGTCAAAAACTAAACCCTAAACTGATTTCATGGACTTTTTAGCAAAAGCTTGACACACATCACAACTCTTGCAAAATTCCACACAATCTTTGAAAATGCCCTTCCAATGATAGCCCGCATCTAGGATCTTAAATGCGCTTACCTTTCTGCAAAAGTGTCCTCCACATACCGAGCCTTCATGAAACTCCTTCATAAGTTGAATTGACTCCTCCCTTCCAACAACCCTTCTGAGTAGTCCATCTGCTCCTTGATGAAACAACACGTCCTCTATGATGGTATAAGGTTCACATCGCTTCACCAATGCATTCCTCTCCCGTGAATGCATGCCTTGGGGAAACTCTCCCTCCGAGATGAAATCCCATATCCCCTTGTATTCAAATTACCTTTGTTATGGTGTCCATCATCAGCAAATCCTCATCTGGAAATGTATCATCCACTGGTTGATCTCCTTCCTCATCGTATGCTTTCGAGACATCAAATCAAGCATTGGCATGTTTCTTACCGGGTCGATCCTCAATGATGTAATCAAACTCCGCCAGTAACAACTTCCATCTGGCTATCCTACCCTCAGCATTAGGCTTGTTGAAAATGTACTTCAAAGCCTTGTGGTCAGTAACGATAGTAAACTTCCCTCCCAATAGATAGTGTCGAAACTTCTTGAGTGAGAAGATCACAGCTAAAGCCTCCCTTTTCGGGGCCACCGAATAATTTCTCTCGGCCGCACACCATCTGTCTACTAGCATAAGCAATTGGATGATCATGGCTATCTTCATCTAACTGGCTTAGAGTGCATCCTATAGCAATGTTTGATGCATCCGTGTAGAGAATGAAAGGTTTACCCCAATTTGGTTTGGCTAAAATAGGAGCCGTTACCAACGCCTTCTTAAGAAGTTCGAACGCCACATTTGCCTCTCCATCCTTGAGGATTAAATCGTAATCCGTCCCCTTCTTCATGTAAACCGTCAAGGCATAAGCTTTGTTGGAGAAGGAAAAGATGAACCGTCGATAGTATCCCACCATTCCAAGGAACTGCCTCAACTTGGTCAACGTCACCGGAAAAGGTAAGTCGAGGGATGCGTTTCACCTTTTCTCGGATCCACCGCTATACCATCTTTGGAGATGATGTGCCCTAACAACAAACCTTCCTCACATCCAAAAATGCATTTTTCTGGATTGAGCGAGGCCTTGGCTTTCTCCAACCGTTGTAGAATTTTGATCAAATGATCAAAATGATCCTCCTTCTTCCCGTATACACAAAAAATCATCTATGAAATCTCGCATAAAAATTCCCAATAAAAGGTTCAAACACCTTGTTCATGAACCTCTGAAAAGTTCTTTGGAGCATTACATAGACCAAAGGGCATTACCCTAAAGGCAAAAGTTCCCCATGGCGTGGTAAAAGTGGTTTTGAGCTGATCTTCGGGAGCAATTTGAATTTGGTTATAACCACTATAACCATCTCCAAAACTATACCACTCATGACCTGCCACCTCCTCTAGAATCTCATCTATGAAAGGTAAAGGATAGTAATCCTTCTTTGTGACAAACATTCAACTTCTTGTAATCTACGCATACACGTAGCTTACCATTCTTCTTCTTGACTATCACAATAGGAGAAACCCATTCAGAATTCTCTACCTCATAGATGAAACCCGCATCCTTTAGCTTGTCGATCTCCTCCTTGACCACCACAGCCGTTGGTGGATTTATCCGACGTTGTTTCGACGTCGCATCGGACGAGCCTTCTCCTCTAACTCAATGCGATGAGTTTCTAAGGTTACTTCCTTCAAATCCTTGTAGCTAAAGGCAAAGACATGGATATATTTTCGAAATATATCCAAGAACCTTGACTTCTCCTCCATAGTAACCTTGGGACCAAACTTGAGAGTGGAGAGCCGTCGAGTTATCTCATCTTTACTCATCTTCATCTTGTCGGGATCTTTCACCACCCCGGCCTAGGAAGTAAATCCATTGCAGCAAGAACTTGAACTTGAACATCATCGTCCGAGGTATCTTCAGATGATGTCTCCTCATCGGCCGACATGTTGGTGTCAACCTCTGAAAAACTACCACTTTCTTCACTCTCGGACTCGAGTAATCACTGTAGGTCTATCCGAGTCCGAGACCGCTCCCTCCGCCACTTGTGAGAGGGACCTTCACTCGATGGTTTTTCGCCCTATACGAAGGTAACCCTTATGCCACCGATCAGTTGTCCTCACAGCCCTCAACCAAGGTCTTCCTAACAACAAGTCGTAGCTAGCCTCCTCAAGCACTTGAAAGGACAACAAGGTTTGAACTCCCATCACACTTACCACCACCTTGTCCACCACTCCAATGGGTCGCACCTTTTGCTTGTTGGCCATCCCAACAATGATGTTGGAAGGTCTTGAAAGCTTCATCCCCAACTTCTTCAACAAACGCTTCGACATGGCATTCACCGCAGATCCACCATCCACTAGTACATCCGAAACATCACGTCCATTAATGCGTACTTCAATCTTTGAAGCCTGAGTGCATACCTCCGAGGCAGCGGCATCCACCACTCCTACTCCAACATTCGCCATGGAAGCTTTCCCCTTGGATCGTCGCTTCTTGGTCCTTTTGGAGCTTAGGCCTCCCCTCAACTCCTTTCTTATCGTAGGATTTAGAGCAATCAATTGGCCAACAGTTATATTGGCTTTTGATTCCCCACATCCTCCACCACGTCAGTATTTGAGCTGGGTAGATGAAATGGAGAAATCATCCATTCCCAACTTCTTTCTCGGTGCTCTCGGTTGACTCACACCACTGGATCGAGTGCTCCGGCTTGGTTGATCTTCCATTGAGATGGACTCCTCTGCAAATCTTGCTCTCTTCTTCTCGTGTGCAAGAATATCAACTCGAACTTATAGAGCTCTCTCCCTTCTCAAACGTGCACTGATGAGGAAACACATCAATAGACGCTACTCCCTTATCCTTCGATTGACTTGGAGCAGAGTAGAATTGTTGTGTCTAACTCCATCATGTTGTCGAGGATTAGGACAATTTCGTTTGGAAATGAGGGGCCTCCACAACTAAAGCATGAAACCGTGAAGTTCCCTTGTGGTGGATTTCCTTTTGGAGGATAATTCCCATACCCTCTAGATCCTCCCCTACATTCTGATTCCTCCTCTCCCATAGTTGTACTACGTTAATCTTGAGATCAGCGAGTGTTTCTGTGATAGATTTCAACTCATGGTGCAAGTCTACCACTGGAGAATTTACTATTGGCGCAGGAGTTGCCATTCTAACCACAACAGGTGGTGATGCTTCTCTAGCCACCAAGCTAGAATCATCGTCTTCTAGGCTCTCCTCCATTCGATAGCAATGCGAATAGCCTCAACCTTAGAAGAGGGCTTTTCATATCTCACCTTGCTTCGAATCTGAGGCTTCAAACCTCCAATGAAGTTCTTTGTCAACATCGCCACAATCCCCACCATGGTTGGCTCGACCTCGTCTCCACTCTTTCTCAACACCACACGAAAACGTGACTCCAGCTTCTCCGTTCTCTCTACGTATGATCTCACCTTCTCACTCTCTCCTTGCTTCAAAAAAGGTGACTTCACACATCAGCTTCGTAACTTTCATCCGAAGAAAGTTTTCAACAAGATTCTCCGTCAAACTCTCCCAAGTGTCTTCCTCCACATGCTCCTTCTTGTACTCATTGTACCACTTCAATGCAGAATCCTCCAAGAAGTCGGGCAAAGGATAGCCCATTCGGGTTTCCTTCTCTCATTGTTTCCTATGCATGCCCTCTTGAAGTCTCTCACAAAAGATTCTACATCTTCTTTCTCTCTCCCATAGAACACCGGAGCTTCCCCATTTCCAACTCCTTTTGTCGTTGTTGTTGGAAATTTATACGGGACTCCCTAATACAACACAAACAAAACTAGCTCCATTCTAGAGTAATTCATCAATGGCAAAATGAACGGAATTGGTTGGTCCAAGATTGCCATGGCTCTCTCCTCTCCTAAACACACTATGAGCCTTACCCTCATCGACATCTTCTCGATCATTCTGAAAATGATCTCCATCTTCAGTTAGAACTTGAGCCACATGGAGATTTCAACTTTTCGGTATCTGCACTCAATTTATCTTCAAAGCCCTCCACTAGTGACTCCAACAGCTTTCACGCCACTACACTCGTGTCCTAAGGGAAGTCCGGTCACTCCACAATTTTCACAATAGTTTCCACTCTTGGATTCATGGGGAGATGATGGTCCCAGATGAAGGTTTAGCTCTCCCACGTTTCGTCTCTCTCTCAACCTCCGATCTTTGGTCCTCAAAGGACAACTCACAAGCTTATGTCCCTCCTCTCCATAATAGAAGCAACTCTCACGTTTCGCCTCTCGGGGGAACTTTTTAGTGTCCTCTCTTCAAACTCCACTCTGAACTCCCTCGTGTTCGAATCCGCTGAAACAATCACGTCCAGCCCTTGAGGTATCTTAGATAACCGGATCTTCCAAAGAGGTTGATCTCCCATTTTCCAATGAGTGTCAAGTCATCCTCACTATGCAAAACACTCATGCACTCACTCTCGGAATGACCATAAACAAGGAAAAAGTAAATCTGAAAAGTAAAGCAGTTTTGCTCACTTTTATACCCCCCTATACTTCAGGTATCATAACTTTCTCTATAAAAATGATCTCTCAACGAAATTTGGACCCACATGTAGCTTAGCTCCTGATTAACAATTGTGCAAAGTTTCAAATTCTGATTCAATTCTTGCACGAATTGATAAGCTCTGTACACTTTTTCCCGAGAGCTATCTTTCAAAACCCGTCAAGACCCTAGCAAATTCTAAACATCATAACTTTTGATCTAGACATGATATGACTGTTATTTCAAATGCAAAACGAATCCCATCTACTAATCTAAAATCAATAAAATTATCGGAAAAACTTTGGAAAATAAAGTTTTCCTCCCAAATACGTACTATAGCACTCTCGCCTCATCCCAAACAACACTTAAGTAAACAAAATGTACAAAATAACTTCCAGGCTATCATATAACACTACCGGATACACAAATGGTACATTACTATGCATCATGATCTCGGTTCGCTCTTCCCCCACAGTCCTCTCCATATGAGTTCTCATCGTTGCGCTCTCACGGGCAATAAACTGGATTCGAAACATCTCTTCTCCTTCTAGATTGAGGTCCCGGCAACGGAACCAAAAATGTGACCTCCGGGCTGACTCTCACTCAGGTTTACCTCCGATGGCTTTTTGGAAGCTCATCATGAATCTAGAAGGACTTAGTCCCACCCTTTTCCCATGATCCTATTGCTCACTCTTACACAAACTCTCAAAGTCCAAGCTCTATTATGCACATTATCACCAAGAGTAAGATATCACTCAAAAGGAAAGGGATACTTTGGTAATCAAAGTCTTCATTGAATCAAGGTTCCACTCCAACATGACATCTCCAAGAACCAAGCTCCCTAAAACTAAGATCACCACACTATCTCCTCCCAAAACTAACTTCCATTGAAAAACTACCTGAGAGGTGCTTCTCAACCTCTCTATTTATACTACTTAGAATCTTACCCTAGTAACTACAAGTAATCACCATGTAACTTCCTCTTACCAAGTTTAAACGAGGTAGAGATCACAAACCCCAATGAAAAGGGTACATGGCAACATGCAATTGGTCCACTTGGATCTTCTAGAAGCCCAACTACTCCCTAATTGACTTCTAGTGTACCAAGTCAATCTCGCCCCTAGATTTAAGGGTCTTCACCAAGTCCAACCAATGAAAACTAGTCCAAGTCAAGGGAAGTCAAGATACCCATGTGATGGAATCTATTCCTTGACTCATACTAAACAACACAATAGTAGTTCTCATCTACCACACCAAAAGTTACTCTATATTTTCCACCAACTTAACCATAACTAGCTAAACATAGTCATGACTAAGATAAACTTAGGCACAATTTAGATATACTTTCATTTTATCCTATATGTACAACCCTGGGTCTTACAGCACACACTAGCTCCTCGAATGCTCGTTCTACCCTGACTACAATTTGCAGTCCAACAGAATGGACACTTGAAAAGATGAAAAAGATCCCCCCACTTTATTTCCTACGACTATTTATAATGAATTTCCTAACTGCTACTTCACGGATTGCTCTCTCCTGATCGTACTCTGCTCATCTAAGCCGCTCGATCGGACCTCCGTTGTCTTCGTGAATGCATTGATTCGTAATTGCATCTCTTGGATATCCGATGCGATCTCTTGTCGATAAAAAGGCATGGCTTCCCAAAAATCTCAACCCAAAGCTTTATACATCTCCTTCCTCCGATCCTTTGAGTCGCTAGGATTCTCCATCGCTGCCAGCAACTGCTCTAACCGTTGTGTCTCAACTCGATCACACCGTTTGAACAGATGCTTTGCACATTTGTTAGCAAGGGTCTCCAGCTTTGCACGTGCCTCCACATCCACTTGAATTAACCACCCCTTCAGGACATGCACGTCTCCCGAAGATGGACATTCTTCTTCCCTACAAAGTGGATCTCCGCACCCCGAATACGACAGATCTCTTCGTAGACCTTCTTTGCCTCCTAGACCTTCTGCTCCAATTTGGTCTTCTCCTTGGACAACTTGTCCACACTCTCTGTTAACTCTTGAACAGTGACAGATTGATCCTCCTTTCCCAAGGCAAGCCGATTCATCATCTAGACCAAGTCCATATACCTGTCGGCTTGAGGGTCTCACCCTGGCATATACATCGGCCCCATCTTGTTCAACTCCAACAACACTGGGACCACCACTGCCTCCAGCTTCTGGGACAGCTGCAACACCAAGGCCATAGGCTTAGCGATCTCCTTCGACGCTTTCACCTTTAGACGAGATGGCTTCGGAGGAGCTACTTCCTCCATCTTCTTCTTCCCTACATCCCCCTTCCTCACTGTCAAGGTGACCAAAGGACTTTCTTCTACTACTCTCTTCCTCTTCCAAAAGGTGCCGATCACTTCCAAATCCGAATCCGAATCAGGCTTACTCTGCGTTACTCGCCTGACTTCTCCGGTTCTTCTTGGCTCAGGAGGCGCACTCGTTCCTAAACTCCTTGTAGACCCGATGCTTGCATCATCAATATCTACATCTAGGTCCGAAAGTCCGCTATCCAATCGATACAACTGCCTCTCCCTAAGAATCAACCACTCTATCTTCGCATACAGATGCACCAAGAAAGACGAGAGATATACTACAATCTTATCATCTTCCCTAAGCTTGGTCGCCATTGTTTGAACGTTCTTCGCAAAGATTTCCCCCCAGTTCATCCAAATAGTCCCACCGATGAACCCTTCCACTATTCTCACCTTTTGCATACTGACATACGTTGTTCTTTGAGATGAGAAAAGCTGATTCAAGGTGAGAGCCACCTTCCTCCTGAAGACATCCTTGATAAGGTCGAGCTTGTAGCCATTCAATCCCTTTCTCTCCCGAGGATTGAACCACTTCCGCTCATCGAATGTAAAGGCACTGTGCATCACCGATCCTTCCCGATCAATGTCACCTTTATCTTCCTCATAGTTACACCCGAGTGCCTTCGCTCACAACCTAGCATCCCACTTCTATGGCTGGGCTTTGCTACTGGTTGCTGTCAAGGCTTTCCCCTATCGGACTTCATCGCATAGCTCCGGGCACACATAGTCCCATTGCCATGACAGAAATGCGTCGCCTAAGTTCTTCAACCTCAGCAATTCCGCTGGAGTCCAATCCGCCATCAGAATAAGTGATCGAATTCTCCCCATGGTTGCACTTTGTCCTCCTGAAACTTCACGGTTCGACGCTTCGACATTGCAACTATCTTTTCCTGCTCAGGCCGTTCAAGTTCTGTAGGTTCTTGGCATCGACCTTCCTCTCAACACTTCTTCAATCCGCCGCCCAAATGCGCAACTTAAATTCCCTCGCAATTCATTCGTGTGAACTCCCTAATGGTATTCCTATCTAACCAACATATATTTGGACGAATACCCTCATCAGAACCCGAATATAACTCTTTATTAACAAAAACCAAAAAAAAATCCTACTTATCATAAGATTTATCCTCCCACATTAATGCAAGGCCAAAAGCCAATTATGCCAATAGAGGAAAACATTCCCACATGGAGTGTGTTGCCATGGGAGAATAATTTAAGTAGAGAAGATCCTTTGGCGATACGCATTCGACAGCTGGAGAGGAGAACGGAATATGTACTATTGGCAATGGAGAGACTTGGAGAGGCACGTCTTAGAAATAAGGACAATTTGACAAACGTCATAGGCTGAGACCAGAGGTGATTAAAGAAGGTGATTGGGCATTGGTGTGTAGGAGCGTAGTTCTTAGGATAAGTAGGATTTTTTTTGGTTTTTGTGAATAAAGAGTTATATGCGGGTTCTCTTGAAGGTATTCGTCCGAATATATATTTGTTAGATAGTAATACCATTAAGGAGTTCATACGAGTGAATTGCAAGGGAATTTAAGGGCGAGTTTGGGCGGCGGATTGAAGAATTGTTGAGAGAAAGTCGATGGCAAGAACTTGCCGAGCGGCCGGAGCAAGAGAAGCTAGCTGCAATGTTGAAACGTCGAACCGGAGGAGTTCCAGCAGGAAGAAGTGCGACGATGGGGAGAATTCAACCGCTTATTCTGATGGCGGATTGGATTCTAGCGGAGTTGCTGAGGTTGAAGAATCTTGGTGGAGCATTTGTGTCATGACGATGGGACAACGTGTGCCCGGAGCTGTGCGATGAAGTCCGGAGAGGGAAACTGTTGACGGTAATTGGAAGCATAGCATAGCCGGAGAAGTGGGATGCGAAGTTATGGATGAAGGCTCTAGGGTGCAACCACAAAGAGGACAAAGGCGGCATCGATTGGAAGGGATCGGCGATGCACACGGCATTTATCTTCGACGAACAGAAGTGGTTCAACCCTAGGGAGAGGAAGGGGACGAATGGCTACAAGCTCGATTTGTTTAAGGATGTATTCAGGAGGAAGGTTGCACTCATCTTGAATCAGCTTTTCTCACCGTAGAGAACAACCTATGTGAGCATGCACAAGGTGAGGATCGTAGAAGGGTTCATCGGAGGAACTATCCGGGTGAACTGGGGAGAGATCTTTGCGAGGAATGTACAGGCCATGGCGACGAAGCTAAGAGAAGACGATAAGAGTGTAGTCTATCTCTTGTCTTTCTTAGTACATCTGTATGCAAAGCTGGAGTGGCTGACGCCTAGGGAGAGGCAGCTGTACTGGTTGGAGAGTGGGTTGTCGGACTTGGATGCGGACATCGACAATGCTAGTAGTGGGTTGACGAGGAGTCTAGGAACGAGTGCTCCACCTGAGCCGAAGAGAACAGGAGAAGTGAGACCGGCGGTGCAGAGCAAGCCTGATTCGGACTCAGACCTTGAAGTGATTGGAACTTCGAGGAAGAGGAAGAGAGTACTAGAAGATAGTCCACCAGCTACTCTAGCAGTTCGAAGAGATGTAGGGAAGAAGAAGGTAGAAGAAGTAGGACCGGCAAAGACTTCTCGTCCGAAGATGATGGCGGTGAAGCCAGGGCCGAAAGCCTCGAAGGAGATTGCAGAACCGATGGCATCGGTACTACAGCTGTCGCTGAAGTTGGAAGCTGTGGTGATCCCGGTATTGCTGGAGTTGAACGAGATGGGGCCGATGTATATGCCAGGATGGGACCCTCAAGCATATGGGTATATGGAGTTGATTCAGATGATGAACCGTCTGGCATTGGGGGAGAGGACCAATCCATCACAGTGAGAGAGCTAACGGAGAATGTGGACAAGTTGTCTAAGGAGAAGACTGAGATGGAGAAGAAGGTTCAGGAGGCGAAGAAGGCATACGAAGAGATCTGTCGTATTCGGGGTGCGGAGATTCATTTTGTGGAGAAGGAGAATGCTCGTCTTTGGGAGACGGTGCAAGACCTGAAGCGAAGATTGATTCAGGTGGATGTGGAAGCACCTACGAAGTTGGAGAACCTCGCTAATAGATGTGTGCAACATCTGTTCACACGGTGTGATCGTGTTGAGACGCAGCGGTTAGAGCAGTTGGTGGCAGCAATGGAGAATCCTGGTGACTCAAAGGATCGATGAAAGGCAAGGCATTGGGTCGAGATTTCGGGGAAGCCATGGCTCTTCATGGACAGGAGATCCAACAGATGTACAGGAAATGCAATTAGGAATCGATGCATTTATGCAAGCAATGGAGGTTCGATCGAGTGGCTTAGATCAGAGTAGAAGACTTAGGAGAGAGCGATCAGTGTAGGAGACATACTTGAGTATGTACATAATGACGTGTGGGAACCCTCTCCTAAAGCCTCACATTATGGGAAGTGGTACTATGTATCATTTATTGATAATTACTCAAGATTTGTGTGAGTCTATATTCTCAAACCGAAGTCTGAAGTCTTTGCAACTTTCAAAAGTTATAGAGCCCAAGTTGAGACTTAGACTCGTCACAAGGTGAGATATCTACGTTCGGATAATGGCAGGGATTATATTTTTGAGCAGTTTAGGAGTTAATGTAAAGAAGAGGGAATCACTTGTCATTTCACCATGGTTTATACTCAGCAACAAAATGATATTTCCAAGAGGCTCAAACAAACAGTATTGGAGAAGGTGCGTAGTATGTTGATCCAATCTGGTTTACCATATGAATTATGGGCTAAAGTTGTTAATACTGTAGTGTATTTGGTAAATCTGTCTCCGTGCAATCAATTTTTAGACACCATTTGAATTGAGGCACAAACAAAGGGCTGATTATAGTGGTTTGAGAATTTTTGGTTGTACGGCTTATCCTATCATACCTAAGAAAAATAGGACCAAGTTGGATTCTACATCAAAGAAGTGTCATTTTCATGGATATGCAAGTGGTGTGAAAGGTTATACCCATAGGATCCTGTAGCTTGTAAGTTGATTGTCAGTAGGGATATTTATTTTGATAAGCCCATATCATTGAAAGAGGGGGAGATATCTTAGGCTCCCATATTGACAAGGTCAAATCTCCACTCACTTATGTTATTGAGGGGGAGATTGATCATTATGGGTTTAATAATGCACCACAAAAAGAAGCTATAGAACAGATGTAGCAAATTCTTGAACAACAGGAATTGGAGGAGCAAGTTGTCGTTGGTGAGGCTCAAGATAGAGCACAAAACGATGAAGATCAACCATGTCCATCTACTAGGAGATCATCAAATCAGATTAGTAGAGCTCCCATAAGGTATGGAACATGAGCTGATCCATCTATTCTTGAGGATCATGATATTGAAACTTAGAATGATGATGACAATGCGTTGATCTTGGAAGAAGAAGAACCTTGTTTATATAGAGAAGCTCCAACCTCTATCAATAAGCTTGAGTGGGATATTGCTATGAAGTGTGAGATGCAATCGCTTGTTGAGAATCGATGGGAGCTAGTGGAGCTTCCACATGGTCAACATTTACTTGATAGCAAGTGGACCTACAAGTTGAAAGATTATCCAGCGGATGAAGAACAGAAGATCTTCAAAGCCAGCTTGATGACTAAGGGCTTCACACAAGAGAAAGGTGTGGACTACAACAAAATTTTCTCACTTGTTGCAAAGTATGGTATAATTAGACTATTATGTGCACTTGTTGCGATATTTGGTTTAGTTATGGATCATATGGTTGTTGTCACATCATTTCTGTATGGATCATTGGAGGAAGAAATTTACATGAGATAATCGACAAGCTATGAGAAGAAAGGTCATGAGAAGTTGGTTTGTAGATTGCTCAAATCTCTATATGGATTGAAGCAAGCTCGTAGGCAATGGAATGCAAGGTTTGATGAGTTCATGAAAGCACAAGGATTTTCAGGAGTGTGTTTGATCTATGTGTATACATAAAGAAAGTGAATAATGAGATATTTAGCCTCATTATTCTAGTATTCTTTATGGATGACATGCTCATTTTGGCAAAGAAACAATCCGACATTGATATAGGCAAGAGTCAACTGAAATCTACATTCAAGATGAAAGATTTGGGTAAGCCCAAGAGGATATTGGGTAAGGATGTTCATAGGGATTTGAAGAAGGGAAAGCTATGGTTGAGTCATGGCAAGTACATTCAGCGTGTGCTTGACATATTTAACATGACAGACTTTAAAGGAGAGTGGACTCTTTTTGTGGCATATTTTAAACTCTCAGCAGCTCAATGTTCAATAGATGCATCTGAGAGAGGAAAGATATCATCTATTCCTTATGACAAGGCAATAGGTAGCCTCATGTATTTGATGGTGTGCACTAGATCTGATATTTCTCTAGCTATAGGCAAGATGAACAGTTACATTTCAAATCCATGGAAGATGCATTGGGAAGTTGTGAAGTGGATTCTCAAGTACCTCAAGAGTACTGAGGATTATGGTCTTTTGTTTGATGGTTTGATGGTTTATTGGACAATGCCAAATCCTTGTTGGTTTATATTGATGCTGACTGTGGACAAGATTTGGACAATAGGAAGTCTACAACTAGGTATGTGTTTACACTTGGAGGTGGATGTGTTGGTTGGAGATCTACCTTGCAGAAGTGCATAGCTCTGTCAACTACGGAAGCCAAATATGTAACAGTAACGGAAGCAGTAAAGGAGGCTATTTGGTTGAATAGACTTATCATTGAGATGAAATTAAAACAAGATGTTGTAAATCTCAATTGTGATAGTCAGAGTGCCTTACATCTTGAAGCAAATCAAGTGATGGATAGTAGAGTGAAGCACATGGACATCAAATATTACTTTATCAGAGATGCAATTTCTTATAAGAAGATTGAGCTAGTCAAGACTTACGGTAAGGTCAATCCTACTGATGCATTGATCAAAGTTATTCCTTTAGAGAGTTTCATGAGCCATTATGCTATTATACAGATTTTGCATAAGCAGCATTAGTAGAATTATTCAAGCAATTATTTGATTCTTGTATATGCTTAACTCCTTCCTAGTTAGGCTATAAACTTAGTTCTAATTAATACTTGTTTACACGAGGGCCTATGCTTTAAGTTTCCTTCTAGGACTTACCGCGGAGTACGTATATAGATAACAAGAGTTAGAGACCCCAAGACATGAGTTAAGGGAGAGATTTTTATGAGTTAGCTCACGTCTTGAGTAACTCCGATTAATTTGACTATAGTTAGATAGACTAGGGGTGATACTACTATATAAGAGGGTTGGTAGAAGTTCTATTTGATACAATTTGAGTTATTCAGTAAAGTTACTCTATATGTTTCGTGGACAAAGTCTCACGTATTCTCATGTCTCGACTCTTGATTACATGTATTTCTCTTTGAATTCTTGTTTTGGACCAAGAAATATATGTTTACTTTTTCTTGAGAAATATCTTTGAAAATCCATTACGATCCTAGCAAATTTTCAGCATTATAATTTTTGATATAAATGTGATCTGATTATGATTTTCATTACAAAAAGTTTCCAACCTAAAATTTTTAAATGAATAAAATTCTTGGATAAACTTTACAAAATAATTTTTTTAGACAAAAAATTCATTATACCCCATTCAACTCATCTCAAACAACACTTAATTAAATAAAATGTAAAAAATGACTTTCCAGCTAGTTTATAATACTTATGGGTATAAAATTCGTACAATATTTTGAAGTATGATCTTGACTCAATATTCCTTCCAAATGAGTTCCCATCATTGCTTTCTCACCAACAAGAAACTATATTTAAAATATTTTTGCTTCTTCTAGATTGAGATCTCGGCAACGAAATAAAAAATATGACTTTCAGGCTGACTCTCACTAAGATTTACCACCGATGTCTTTTTGAAACCTCATCATGAATATTGAACTACATGTTCCAACCCAATGACCATAGACCTAATGCACTTTATTACACAAATTGTCAAATTCAATATTCCATAATCTCATGATTATTCTCACAAATAGTCAAATATCACTCAAAAGTAAAAGATACTTTATTGATGGTCAAATACTTTATAGAAACAAGTATCCAACCATAAAGAAGGCTTCACTTTTTGACAATTCCACCATATGCGCTGTCCCATCCCATGCTGCCTTAGTGACCTTGAAGAAATGCATCGTGGATACCCCCAAATATGTACTAAAACACGTTGACCACGCATTCTCGCTTGTACTATATTCTAAGTAAATATTCTAAAGAAATTTCTTCCTTGCAAATGCGGGGACCGAGTGGTACGAAGAATTGAACGAGAAGAAGGAAAAACTTGGTCGAAGAAAGGATAGAAATGTAACAGTATAAAAGATGGAGGAGAATATCAGATATCCATTGATCAGTTTCGCACATTCATAAGTTCTCTTCGGCCTTAACTTTGCCTCGGCGATTTCCTAGATTTGATATTCACCTCAAAGCTGACGAGTATGAAATTCAAGTACCAGTCAGATATGGACGTGGATAACGATGATAAGAAGGATAATGATGAGGTGGAATTCTTCTTTCTGCTTGCCTGGTTTCGTATTTACAGTTTACGAACTCTAGTACGGTGGTGGTGGTTGTTAATATCACAGAGAGTAAGAAAGCAGGTCTATCCTTTCCCATCGTATTCAGTGCATTGTATTGTTGGACGTTAGGCAACGCAACTGATCGATTTCTATGGGAAATGTGCAGATTCCTCTAGTCGTTGACCCAACCCCAGATAGCCCTCCTCCATGGTTGTCTACAGAAAACTGAAGGTTTTGTCACTTGGAAGTTTGTCTCATTTATGCATGCCTCCTTCATGCCATGAAAGCTCCATGCATATTCAACGTTCTCTCCCTGAAAGTGCATGAAGTGATCTTTGAGGACCCTTGCAAAGAGAAAACATTTTTTCTCAATAGAAACCAGTATTATGTTCAGAGACCTGTATAAACTTCATTATGTCCCCTCCCTGATCAAAGGAGTTGGTCATATATTAACGTTCTGTCCTTACTAGCTTCGACAAACCTAGAAGAATTACCTGCATCTGCAGAAGCAAGCTTTGTTCATTGAAATAATTTTATACTCGGTTTGTAAAATCGATATTTTCATTATAAATTTTTGTTTTGTTCCTCAGGCTCCTGCCGGCATCATCATGTCATAGTCACATCGCTTTCCAAATGTAATCTATCAGTGAGCATCTTTCATTTGTCCACCAATTGAAATCTGAATTCGAGTTTGGTGATGTAATCGGAATACCTGCATACCTTTCATTCACAGCATCATGGAAAACTCTGGTTCTGTCATTTATTTTGATTCTTGGACGTTATGAATCATTCTCTTACACACAAACTTTCGACCTGGCACTGGGTTTTGAGGAAAAATAGTCGAAATTCTGTAGATGGTGAAAAACGTGTATGTAACAGAGGTTTGGGGACAAGTTTAACAAGGTAAGTGACAATGCTTGTACCCCATGACCTGTACTTGCCATTCTCATCACAGAGTCATATTTTCTGTCTTTTTTTTACTGTTAATTTGCATGAAACCCACGAGTATCCGATGCAATCGATTTATGGCATTAAGAACTATACTCAGTTATTAACAATACCTTGAAATTTGTATCAGCTCGATGAACGTATAATATGTAAAAAGCAGAAAGCCGTTCGAGTTAGTGTACCTCTTTATTGTTTCGCATGAAATAAAATCTGAAGGGCATTGATCAACGCCATGTCATTGTGATTATACCACGCATTGTTTTCTGCCTTTAGTGAACACTGACTTTGGCTCTGTTTATCGTACCCTATCCACTTGCTTTCCTGGACATGTCATCAAGAGCAGATGTTGTATCATATGCAGTAAATTGACCATTCATTGAGCTCTTCCAATGAGGATGCAATTGAAGAATGAAGTTGTCTTCCTGTCTTCGAGACGGATCAGAACTGTGAAGATTGATTAAGGATCCTAAAAGGAAGATGCGAAGCTGAACGCTTTGCTTTGGTCACATGCAAAGGTTTACAGAATTCAGTTGCAGCTCAATAAGTATGGCAGACTCTTGGAACTCAATAAGTTCTAAGGAGGTCAAGACACAACGATGTTTGTATAAATATACTGCAATTCAGAAACACGTATGGCTTCTCTTATACTGATGCTGCTTCTTTCTATACTCCTCTCGGACTTGCTGTATTCCGTTAATTTCTAAATCCACTGGGTTTTGCTAACTAATCACGTTGTACCCAAAGCCATCACTAATGGGCGGTCATTGCCTACGTTGGAAGCATGCAGGACATATTCTGTTAATGTCCAGTTTGAAGTTCCTCAAAGTATTGGTAAGTGTATAGTTTATGCTCAGCCATTGATTTCAACTAAAATGCTCTCTGTCCCTCGGTCTGCCATCTCCCTCTCTTTCTCTGCACGGACCCTCACCCTCCCAATTTCCAGATTTTGAACATGGTGAAAGGGTTACATCTCTACTGAAAATGACGCTGAATATCCCAACATTCACAATTTTCAGATAAAATGTATAGATTGGCGCGAGCAAACTAGACTTTATTCGCTAGCCGGATATCGGTCGTCTGAATTTGTTGGTGTTGACTTTTACATGACTGAAGGATCTACCATGGTCAATTAAATAATTCACTTGGAGGCTCCAACCGTCATATACTCCAACATTCGTCATCGTCCTGCCTTATCAGCAGTAGGAGATTACTGCTTGGACTCTGCTGAACACTCGCGTTGAACACATAAGTCAAAACCTCACATGTCAAGACTTACATTGTGGACCGTGTGGGAACGACTTGGGAAGTGGTATTTGTGGCAACATGTTTGAGCGGGCGACTGGAAGTCAAGGTTAATCCACTGGATTGAAATATTGTGATTGGAGCTCCTAAGACTGATAACTGATGCATATCAACACAAGCATTGAAAAGCATTACTTGTGAATTCCGCTATAACAAGATGAGACTCAGAATCAAATTAGCCTCATGTGATTGTCTGTACGCAGTTTAGTTGTATTATCTGTAAAATAAGCATCTGCAGAAATTACATGGAATTTGTCAATGAAAAGGTCCAGAATTTTCCTTAGCTATGCGCTTATGAGAAACGATATGGAAATGCCAACAGATTGCCTTCATGAAAAGTGCATGTTGAAGAAGTACTAGATGGAAAAATGATCAAAAAGTATCGACTACTCCAAAACTCAGATGTTAAGTGACTTGATATCGACTTTTTTTCCTGCTAAGCAAGTTGAATGCATGATGGCGAACTCACAATCCAAACTAAAAATATGAAATTACTGATTGATGGTCTTACTTGGTTGACTAGGAGCCCTCCGGGATGCGGAAATCCACGTCTTTTTTTTCAAAAATTTCCGAAGCACCTAGGGTCTCCACTGGTATCTGACACTGGTTACCAGATATGATCACCATCTGTTGCTTTGCATATCGTGTAGCAAGCCTTGGAGAATTGCAGCGTACAATCTCCTTTGCAAATGTTGACCATTCTTTCTTGGGAAGAACATTCTTTCTTCTGGTTGGCTCAACCGACGGGTAGATAGGGTGAGGGAGATAAACAAATCCTGGATGAAAGATAAGGAGGAGCAGTATCAGCATATGAGATGGCAAGAATGGTAATCAATGGTAATCAGGTAGAAACTTTTCTCCCTGCCTTTTGCGATCTACAACAAAACTCTCAATTACAACGCCTCTGTAAATCTTACAATCTCCTCATACAAAAAAATCCCCTTCCACTAGATCACTGGTTTGTGTGACTGGACTGAAGCATTTAGAGATGACCATTTTCTCATAGGATTTCTGCAGGATTCAAATACTATCGTTGATCCATTCCCAGATCCCCCTACACCATGGCTGCCAACAGACGATGAAGTTCTGGCTTGAAACTGCCTTTCATGACTGCCTCCTGACCGGTACTTGACGGCCAGCTGTACCTGCTGAAACTTCCTCGGAGTGGTCAACATGATATCTTGGTTGCCTTTACTCCCTAAACACTAAAAATCCCTGACAATTTAAGACACGTCTCTAGTACACTGAGAGGTATATTGTCTAGAGAAAATCTTTCTCGGAGGGTTTATGACAGCAATATGTAGGACAACTCTCTTTCAGTACGTAGGATATATAAGTGACAGATACAAGTTAATCTCTAGCAAAATGCAATAGGCGCCAAAGATTACGGTAAAGTTTAAAGGATGACGTAGGATAGAAGTCGGCTTACGGATACATTATTACTCATCGGTAAGAGATGTAAAAAGTTTTGAAGAAAAACTGAGAGAGTCAAGCTCAAGTTAAGGCTGGGTGATCAAAGTCTCTTTGGACACCGCGCTATTGCATCAAGCATATCTTGAAAGATGCACTGATTTTACAGGTTGAAAAACATACTAACAACCTAAATGATAAAAAATACCATGAACAAAAAAATGATCTACATCTTTTGCATTCTCGAGATGGGATAGGTTGAATGTGCAGAATAGTGAGACTCATCACACATATAATTTAAGTCTAACTCACCTTGAAAGAGCCTTTTAGTTTTTTTTCCCTACTGTATTGCAATCTCATCAAGAATTATATGCAACGCACTTGCAAATTGTTTCTGTCATTTTTTCTTTACTTTAGCTTATGTTTACTGCTGATAAGTGTGTAACAAGTATTTATTATATCTTAACATATCTTTCTATTGAGCTATCTTAAAACTTTTGAATGTACATTATTATCAAAGAGGATATATAACTCTCCATATCATATATTTGTACAGATCCTTATATCATATCCATAGCCATGTGCTACATGTCTATCCTTGTACCCTCTCATACTCCCATTTGAGGTTGCCATGATGTTGTACATCACACTCACTAAAACCACACATAGCAAAAGGTTAAATCAACTTCAATGTCTTGTAGGACCATAGTTAGCTAGTTTAGGCTATATTCTTTTGTTTTTTAAATAAAGCAAGTGACATTCGGAGGAAAGATGGCTCGAAAAATATGCATAAGTCCTTTAATCCAAATATGATGGTATGAATGGGTTGTTAGGAAAGATGGCAAAAGCGGTAATTAGTATTAGGGCCGAGAGGAGAGAGAAAGGAAGTAGCAATATTGTCGACTCATAACGAGCCGCTGTGCATTTGGTGAAGGAAATCTGAGTGTAGTCTTTCCTGCTAAATGATAGTCTTTCCTCAACCGTGGAAAGAACTCTAGAAAGGGTTAAATGTTAGGACCTCTAAACCTTTTCCAATTAAATTAGCTCCAATTGTATCATCAGTGTCAAGTATAGAGGATAAACTTGAACCACCAAACACTGTACTTGAAGTAATAGAAATATAGTTTAGTGAAAAATATTATCCCCATAACTCGATCTCCACATGGTGTTCACACCAAAACTCATGATAATCATCCATTGGGAGACCCTTCAAATGTTAGAATAATTCCTTGCAAGTCATAAATGTACTAAATAACATAGAGTTGTGCAATTGTGTTAAATCACACCATAGTCAAACTCATGTATGAAGTCATCTAACTATACTAAAATATTGTATTGGACCCTTGGTGGCCTCATAGATATCGTCCATCTGCCACAAAAATAGTGTGGAGACACACTCCAAGATATTACCAAGCTCATCTTTTTCAATCTCTAACATAAAATTAGAGTCTTATGTGAACCTCTAAGGTCGAGGTTGGAACCTCAACCTTACAATAACATATCACCAAATGGAGTAAAAAACTGCAACATAAGGTACATAAGACACTACAAGGTGCTAACACAAAAAAAATTTGAAACCTGCCATAACCACACTCACTAATCTAGTCTACAAGTGAGCAAATTTTATCTCACTGAGGAGAAATATGGATAGTCTGGCTGACCCACAAATTTAACCTCACTACAGGCAGCAAACATGAACACTAACATTCCAAAAAACAAAGCACCAACACAATCAAATGTGGTGCATAAACAAGAAGTCAAGTTAAAGATATATCAATCACAAGAAACAGAAATAATAATATTTCACTCAAAACATGCATCAAATGGGTAAAATAAATCCAACCCAAGACAGAGTATAAGAAACTTAGATTGGGAGTTTTTTTGCTATTCAAATTGATATTTTGATGCAAGTTATCATCTTAATCTGTCACTTTGCCAATGAATGGTGTTTGAAACTTATGCGAGATTCAAAATTTATTTTTTTAAATTTCGAATTCCTAAACATCAAAATTTGAAATTCTGACACTCCGAGCCTTTTGCTTGATATCTTTACATGATATATAATTGCGCAAGATATTTATAATTTTCATAAATTCATTACGACATTGTATGATAATCCTATAGCATGCCACTACTATTTTCAATTCAAAATCTTCCAATCATCAAATCTAAAACCAGCAGCACATTTTTCAAAATTTTGTTGGGCTAATTTTGTGTCTTAGTCTCTAGTAACCTATGAGCATCTACCCACTTCATGAGTTTTTAGCAGCGCTTCAGCCCTCCTAAATTTTTGATTCGGATTTAAGCACCAAAAAGAATAACACAAAAATTTGAAATTGATCAGACCCACTTTGAATCTACTATATTTTTATATTACTATCATAGTCTTCACTCCATCAAAGCCCAGCGCACTTAACATAAAAAATATCAAAGCTCTCATTGATCAAAACTCACCAAAACATCTTTGGAGCTTCAAGAATTCACAGTTCTCATCACATAATCTAATTAGAATTTTAGAATTAATCTTTTATACTCTCAAAATATCTGCAATGATATTTTACTCACAACCATAACATAAAAGAGAGATTAAAGTCCAGCTAAACCCACTCTGTGATTTAAAGACTTCAAGTTTTTGCACAAGATATTCTTCACCATAGCCATAATCTCAAAGTTTCTTTTTCAAAACTCCACCCAAACGAGTCAAAATCTAACCTTACCTGCACATGAAGGGGGCATTGTGGGCCAAAACAATTCCACTGCAACAGCGCTAATTACACTAAATTGGCTCTTACTGTTGTATTTGCTCCTATGCGTATCTATCTAATCAAGGATGCCGTTACATAAGTCTCAACAACAGAGTAGTCAAAGTGAAATTTCACAAAGTGTAATATCATACTAATTTAACTTATTTTAGACTTTCATGAACATTATTCATATAAAGGGCCATTGTAATTCTAAAATTACTTAGCTCACACTCAACTTAATGTATGTAGTGTCTTACCATTATTTAAGAAAAATGGGGCTACCATTGACAATTATATTTTCTCCTTATACGATATAATTTTGATGACAACAAATAATTTCCAGAAGTAAAACTTCGATACTGAGTTATGACCATAAATCAATCTACAATAATAATCACAATGTAAATGACTAGTAAAAGCTTCACACGAATCTACACAATCTATACCTATCATCACAACATGCACTCCTAAGTTTGCAAGTACATCTATTTGAAAATGAAACTCATAAAAAATATATAAATAGACTCAGAGAGAGAGTTGTCCTATATATTGCTGTCATAAACCTTCCGAGAAAGATTTACTCTAGACAATATACCTCTCAATCTACTAGAGACTAGAGAATTGTCAGGGATTTATAGTGTTCCGGCAACCAAGATTCCATATTGACCACTCCGAGGAAGTTTCAGCGGGTACAGCTGGCCGTCAAGTACCGGTCAGGAGGCAGTCATGAAAGACAGTTTCAAGCCAGAACTTCATCGTCTGTTGGCAGCCATGGTGTAGGGGATCTGGGACTGGATCAACGATAGTATTTGAATCCTGCAGAAATCCTATGAGAAAATGGTCATCTCTAAATGCTTCAGTCTAGTCACACAAACCAGTGATCTAGTGGAATCGGACATTTTTTGTATGAGGAGATTGTAATATTTACATACGCGTTGTAATTGAGATTTTTGTTATAGATCCCAAAAGGCAGAGAGAAGAGTTTCTACCTGATCACCATTGCTGTTCACGGTCATGTCTGACTGCACTTGGCTAGTGTCACTTTCAGCTTAAAAGTGAATGTACAAACATGGAACTTTGGCAGATTGCAGAATCGATAAAAATCTTTCAGTAAGCTCCTCGAGGCAAATGAAGAGAACTGATAGATGCAAGATATTGATGGATGACAAATGGCTATCTGATTCATTCTTGCCATCTAATATGCTGATACTACTCCTCCTCATCTTTCATCCAGGCTTTGTTTGTCTCCCTCATCTCTATCTACCCATCGGTTGAGCCAACCACAAGAAAGAATGTTCTTCCCAACAATGAATGGTCAACATTTACAAAGGAGATTGTGCACTGGAATTCTCCAAGGCTTGCTACGCGATATGGAAAGCCACAGATGGTGATCATATATGGTAATCAGTGTCAGGTACCAGTGGAGACCCTCGTTGCTTCGGCTATTCTCTGAAAATAACTGACGTGGATTTTTGCATCTTAGAAGGCTCCAAGTCAAGCAACTAAGAGCATCAATCAGTCATGTCATATTTTTAGTTTGGACTGTGGAGTTATAAGTCGCCATCATGTATTCAACTTGCTTAGCAGGAAAAAAAATTCAATATCAAGACACTAAACATCTGAGTTTTGGAGTACTCGACACTTTTTGATCATTTTTCCATCTAGTGCGTCAACACTTTCCACGAAGACAATCTGTTGGCATTTCCATATCGTTTCTCATAAACGAATAGCTAACAAAAATTCCGGACCTTTTCATTAACAAATTCCACGTTATTTTCTGCAGATTCTTATTTTATAGATGATACAACTCAACAGCGTATCACATGACGCTAATCTGATTCTGAGTCTGATCTTGTTCTAGCGGAATTCACAGGTAATGCTTTTCAGTGCTTGTGTCGATGCATCAGTTATCAGTCTTAGGAGCTCCAATCATAATATTACAATCCAGTGGCTTAACCTTGACTTCCAGTCGACCGCTCAAACATGTTGCCACAAATACCGCTTCCCAAGTCGCTCCCACACGGTCCACAAGGTAAGTCTTGACATGTGAGGTTTTGACTAATGTGTTTTACGCAAGTGTTCCACAGAGTCGAAGCAATACGCTCCTACTGCTGATAAGGAAGGAAGATGACGGATGTTGTTTCCTATGACGGTTGGAGCTGCCACAGCCACCTCCTGCACAGTTACTTGACCATGCCAGATCCTTCAGTCGTTTAAGAGTCAACTCGATCAAAATTCTGACGACCGCTGTTCGGTTAGCGCATAAAGTCTATTTTGTTCGCGCCAATCTGTAAATTTCATCTGAGAATTGTGAATGTTGGGATATTCAGCGTCATTTTCTGAAGAGATGTCAACTCCTTTCACCATGTTCAAAATCTGGAAATTGGGAGGGAGAGGGGCAGATAGAGGGACAGGGAGAGCACTTCAGTTGAAATCAATGGCTGAGCATAAACAATAGACTTACCAATACCTTGAGAAACCTTGAACTGGACATTAACAGGATATGTCATGCATGCTTCCAACGCAGGCAATGACCGGCCATTTGTGATGGCTCTGGGATACAGCGAGATTAGTTAGCGAAACCGTGTGGACTTAGAAAGCAACGGAGCACTGCAAGTCCGGGAAGAGTATAGAAAGAAGCAGCATCAGTATAAAAGAAGCCAGACGTGTTTCTGAATCGCAGTATATTCATACAAACATAGTTGTGTCTTCACCTCCTTAGAATGTATTGAGTTTCAAGAATTGGGTCTCTCATACTTATTAAGCTGAAACTGAAATTGTACACAGCTGCATGTGACCAAAGTAAAGCGTTCACTTTTGCATCTTCCTTTCAGGATCCTCATTCAATCGTCCCAGTTCTGATCCGTCTTGAAGACAGGAGGAAAACTTCATTCTTCAATTGCATCCTCATGGGAATAGCTGAAGTTGACGGTGTACCATTCCATCTCAGGCGTCTCATTAAAACGGCCGTACGAAATGCAAGCATGGACAAGGTAAGCATTACTGCTCGCTCGTTTTGCTCTAACTTTGGCCAGTTGTTGCTCGTTGCTTCACAGGTTTCAGTTCTTGAATTCGGCCAGAGTCCAGCCTAATGCATTCCGGTTAAAAATCATCGAACGTTGTCACTTATCCAATGTGTGGTCCGGATGGGTGGCGGGACTCTTTTGCAGGATCCTATTGTTGCTGATCCCACCGATGACAGCAACAATGATCCTCCTTCATGGTTGATGAACAGCAAGTGCATTTGAACGCGTGACGTATTGGTCAATTTCTAGACTTGTGTGCCCGTGAAGCCCGAGGGTAAAAGCGAAATTTATTCAGCAACTGATCTTCACTGACGATTAGGCCTTTCTTCAGCTTCTTGTTTGGGTGCAACTTTGGCCACCTTGTTACATCACACACGCTGATGTCCTTCATGCGGCTCGAAGTACACGGTGATCAAGCTCTTCTACGCTGAGAACTCTAAGACTTGCTTTAAGTTTGACATACAAGTTGTTTTTGTTGTGTTCATTGATCCTGTGTTATTACGTCTCATCCATTATGAGAATTCAACAATAAATTCTTCCCAAGTAATCCTTATAGGTCGTCTCCCATCACATCAATGGATTTGATTAATTATACGAACTAAGTATGTGTTTAAATCTATTTCACATCCTCAATATGAAACCAGATATGTTTCTTCAAGCTAAATATGTGCGGATTTTCATTTCACAGTGTACTCAAAAAATGTTAAGACATCAATATATATGGAGGTTAGTTTCAATTCGTCAACTTTATGCTTCTCAGTCCACTACTTTAATTTTGGTTGCATTATCATTGTAGTATTATAGGACATAAGGCCAACGCAGAATCCATAGAAGCCTATTTATTCCGGGATTGAAGTATCCGAAGAATGTATTCCTCAGAATGTTTTTATTTTTGGGTGATACTTTTAGAATTTAATTGGACTTTGTCTGTCAACTCCAGGTTAATCTTAAATGTTGCAAACTCTTGTCAATGGTCCAGTTGATGTGTTTCATGAAATCAACTCGTAGACTCATAATGTTCCACAATCTTTATAGAAAAACTTCTCTGAATCTATTCCTTGAGTACATCTGCATGAATGATTGAAGACCCATTTGATTTTTTTCTCCTCATATACATTAATAAAATATAAATCTCTAGGTGCTGCATACCCCGAAAGAAGGCTTTCAGCATCGCGTTATAATTTATTTAGATTGTGGACGAAATAAATGCAGGCCGAGCACTTTTAGGATGTAATATGTATGGTATATCTGCTGTACCCCGTATAGGCTAAATATGCAAAGACTGAACTTTGTTGAGGTGGACCCTCCGTAGATATGTTTACATCTGCAATAACATTCATGTTGATTTCTAATCATTTTGCATCAAGGCATGGAAACGCATCCATCTAAGTTGTAGAAGAGACAATTGGATGAGGAAATGAGCACGTCAGTTATATATAGTCAAATTCTAGAGAATGATTGATGAAATCGCAAGTATGTGATACTTGTATGAAGTCAACTAGACTTTGAAATGTGAATGGTCAATTTAGTGCATATGATACAATATCTGGTCTTGATGACATGTTTAGGGAAGCAAGTGGATAGGATACGACAAACAGAGCCAAACTGGGTGTTAAGTAAAGGCAGAAAATAATAGGTGGTAAAATCACAATTGCATTGCGTTGATCAATGCCCTTCAGATTTTATTTCATGAGCACAATCGTTCTGGTAACTTGCGGCTAGGTTCTTGTTACACAATATAGCCATCTAATCTAGAACATGATATGCACTTCGTGGGGCTAAGATCAGGAAACTGGATACTACAATGCCCCATCGTTAGTCGTCTATCTACAATCCATACCACATTACGGTCAAACCAGCTTGCCAGTTAATCATATTGAATACATTTTCACCACCTATTGGGCAATGCATTGAAAGGAAATGTTAAACATGGCATATGTCATCCTCTCAAACAAGAATATGAAATCAACATACTGGCTCCTCCACCAACTGATCCATATAACATATATCTGAAGTCTGCCCTCACAACCGCCATGCTTGAATATATACCATCAATATTTGGAATATGACATATCACACAATTACGTACATGATCCTTCCAAATCAATCACAATCCTTTAATACAAAAACTCCAGAAGGTAGAATCTCACATACTCAAAGAATTGTGCAACCAACCATAATGTCCAATGTAGTCGGTGCATTCTTCTTTGTGATCTCTAGGCTAACTCTCACTCAGGTTTATCTCCGATGGCTTTTTGGAAGATGTAGGGGCATAGTATATGAAGATTGTAGAAATTTTTTGTGGTTTTTGAAATAAAGAGTCATATTCGGTGGAATACAAAGTTTCTTCCTATGAATAAGGTGAATTAGGCCCAAATGAAGACAGGAGAGCTAATCGCACATACGCGGGAAGAAGCGGTAGAAGCCACAATGCCTTAACCAGTTCAATTTCAAGAAATGGGAATCTATCGTTGTTCCTGATGCATTTGTACTCAAACATAGAGTGGCTAACACCTAAGAAGAGATGACTGTACAGGGTGGAGTATGGGTTATCCGATTTGGAGGACGAAGACGACAGTAATGGGTCCACAAGGAGTGCAAGTGCCACTATTTCAATAGTGGACAGATCTCCGAAGGTGACCATCATACATCATAGGGCCTCTGCATCGGAAGAGCTAGTTGTTGAGGTTCAAAGGAATCGAAAGCGACCAGTGGTGAACAGTCCTCCCGAGCGTGTGCCAAGAAGAAGAAGGTGATCGATCAGATGGAAGATGTGATGTAGCCGGCGGTATCGAGACCGAAGTTGAAAGCATCAAAGGAGATACCTAAACCTCTTGCCTCTGTTTTGCAGCTGTCTCAGAAGTTGAAAGCGGTGGTGATTCATGTTTTGATAGAGTTGAATGAGATGGGCCCAGGCTACATGCCATGATGGGACCCGAAAGCAGACGGATACATGGATGTGGTGCAGATGATGCACTGAATAGCAAGTCAAAAGATGGATCAAGCCCATGTGGTACATCAGTTAACCGAGAATGTGGAGTGGTTGATCAAGCAGAAGACCGAATTGGAACGAGAAGCTAAGAAATCTAAAAGCACTTAATCGAGGCGTAGAGATCTGGTATGTGGAAAGGGAGAATCTTCAGCTTTAAAAAACGGTGTGAAGTCTGAAGTGACGCATGAATCGAATGGATGTGGAAGCACAAACTCGATTGGAGATCTTGGCAAACAAGTGTGAGCAACAGTTCTTTGCAAGATGTGATGAAGAAGACTCACGGAAATTGGAGAAGCTAGTGGAGGTGATGGAGAATCAAGGGGATTCGAAGGAGAAGCGCAAAAAAATGTATCGAGCGCTAGGAAGAGAATTCAGGGAAGCGATGTGTTTGCATCGGGAGGAGATTGCAGCCGATATCCAAGAGTTCCAAGTAGAAATCAATGCGTTTACTTGGGAATTGGAGGTGCGATCGAGCGGTGTAGCTAGCTTGCATAGGATTAGGAGAAGTCCATCTGGGTAGGTAGCATTTAGAAGTAGACACTAGAAATCTGTATAAAAAGGTGTAGGAATAAAGAGAAGGGGATCTTCTTACTTGCAAGTGTTCATGTAATAGCACGGGTATGTATTATTAAGTCCGAATGCATATAGATAGATTCGTCCCTAAGGGAACAAGGGATCAAATCGCACCAGCAAGGAAGAGAAACATGCATTTAGCCATCTTTACAACTATGGACTACAGAGTGTGAATACATACATAAATAGGAAGCAATCAACTCTGATCAATTCTTCCTGATTGCCATCACAAAATTAATTCCATAGACAACGCTGAAATGATTTCAATGAATTTCTTTACTTCGAGATGGAGATCTCTTTCTTTATAAGTTTGAGTCGCGGTGAAACACTCGACAAAGTGCTCCTGATGACAACATGCAGGCTCAGCTCATGGAAAAATATCCGTGTAACTTCACAGATGCACGAACTAGTCAAGGTTATTCCATCATGAACACACTAGCTCCTGGAGCACTCGTTCTACCCTGACTACAATTTGCAGTCCAACAAAGTGGACACGTGCAAAGACAAAAAAGATCCCATCTCTTTATTCCTACGACTATTTATAATGAATTTCCTAATTGCTACTCCTAACTGCTACCTACATGGATCGTTCTCTCATAAGTATGCTTTGCTTATCTAAGCCGCTTGATCGCACCTCCGCTGCTTGCGTGAATGTGATGATTCCTAACTGCATTTCTTGTATATCTGCCGTAATCTCCTATCGAGGAAGAGCCATGGCTTCCGATGAAGAGCCATGGCAAATCTCGACCCAAGGCTTGGTACATCTCTTCCCTCCGATCCTTTGAGTCGCGGGGATTCTCCATTGCAGTCACCAACTGCTCAAATCGTTGCATCTCTACTCTATCACACCATGTGAATAGATGTTGCACACACTGGTTGGCAAGGGTCTCCAGCTTCGCATGTGCCTCCACGTCGACCTGAGTTAACTGTCTCTCCAGGTCTTGCACCGTCTCCCGAAGATGGGCGTTCTCCTTCTCCACGAAGTGGATCTCTGCACCCTTACTACGGCAGATCTCTTCGTAGTCCTTCTTCGCCTCTGGGACCTTCTTTTCCACACTCTCCGTTAATTCCTGAACAGTAATACATTGATCCTCCTTCCCCAAGGCAAGTCGATTCATCATCTAGACCAAGTCCATATACCCGTCGGCTTGAGGGTCCCGCTCTAACATATACATCGGTCCCATCTCATTCAGCTCTAACAACACCATGACCACCACTACTTCCAGCTTCTATGATAGCTGCAATACCGAGGCCATAGGTTTAGCAATGTCCTTCAACGCTTTCACCTTCGGATGAGACGGCTTCGGAGGGGCTACTTCCTCCATTTTCTTCTTTCCTATATCCCCCTTCTTCACTATCAAGGTGCAAGGAGGATTGTCTTCTACCACTCTCTTCCTCTTCCTCGAAGTGCTGATGACTTCCACATCTGAGTCTAAATCAGGCTTTCTTTGCGTTGCTGGCATGACTTCTCCAGTTTGTCATGGTTCAGGAGGCGCACTGATTTCCAAGCTCCTCGTAGACCCGCTGCTTGCATTGTCAATGTCTACATCAAGGTCTTAGAGTCCGCTCTCCAATTGGTACAACAAACTCTCCCTAGGAGTCAACCCCTCCATCTTCGCATACAAGTGCACAAAGAAAGACGAGAGATATACTACGCTCTTATCGTCTTCCTTCAGCTTAGTCACCATCGCTTGTTCATTCTTCGCGAAGATCTCTCCCCTGTTCACCCAAATGGTCCCACCAATGAACCCCTCCACAATTCTCACCTTATGCATGCTTACATACGTTGTGCGCTGAGGTGAGAAAATCTGATTCAAGGTAGGAGCCACCTTCCTCCTAAAGACATCCTTGATTAGGTCGAGCTTGTATCCATTCATTCCCTTCCTCTCTTGGGGACTAAACCACTTGCGTTCATCAAACGTGAAGGCAGTGTGCATCGGTTATCCTTCCCAATCAATGCCACCTTTGTCTTCCTCATACGACCATTACAATGCCTTCGCCCACAGCCTAGCATCCCACTTCTCAAGATGTGCTCTACTGCCAATTGCTATCAAGGCTTTCCCCCGTTGGACTTCATCGCATAGCTCTAGGCACACATAATCCCATCGCCATGACAAAAATGTGCCGCCTAGGTTTTTGAACCTCAGCAACTCCGCTAGAGTCCAATTTGCCATCAGAATGAGCGGTCAAATTCTCCCCATGGTTGCACTTCGTCCTGCACATACTCTCACGGTTCGACGCTTCGACATTGCAACTTCTCTCTGGTCAGACCACACTTGTCTCGTAGGTTCTTTGCATCAACCCTCCGCTCGATACTTCTTCAATCTGCCAACCGATTGCGTAACCTAAATTCCCTCAAAATTTATTTGTGTGAACTCCCTAATGGTATTCATATCTAATTAACATATATTTGGATGAATACCCTCATTAGAACCCAAATATAACTCTTTATTAACGAAAACTAAAAAAATTCCTACTTATACTAAGAACTATGCTCCTACATTTCGTCTGATTGAACCATAATTATAGTCAGGGTAGAACGAGAATTCGCGAGGCATGTGTGTGCCATGTGCAACTACCTAGAGTGGCGTTGTAATAGCACGGGTATGCATTACCAAGTCCAAATTTGTCTAGATTGATTTGTTCCCAAGGGAATGAGGGATCAAACCACACTAACAAAGAAAAGAAACGTGCATTTAGTCATCTATCTAACTATGGACTGCAAAGTCCGAAGAGTACGCACAAAGAAGGCAATCTCACTCTCTCCTTGCTTCAAAAATGTGACTTCACATATCAGCTTTTTGTAACATTGCTATAAGGTGCAATCTAAATCAGCTAGATGATGATAATCATGATCATTCAATTGCTTATGATAGTAGATAGATGATGCAAATGAAGAGATTTTATTTAGAAATAGAAAAGGAGGCTTTGGATGTGATCTTGTCACTCAAGAAGTTTCTACACTATCAAATGGCAAGAAAATTTACATTGTCACAAATAACAAGGCTTTGAAGTACATTTTCAACAAGCTTAAACCTGAGAGAAGGATAGCAAGAAGGAAATTGTTATTGACGGAGTTTGATTTTATCATTGAGGATCAATCTGGTAAGAAGAATTCCAATCCTGATTCGATGTCTCAACCATATGATGAGAAATTCAATCAATCAATGAATGATATATTTCGAAATAAGAATTTGTTGATGATGGACACCATGACGAAGGTACCAACGGAATATAAAGATATATGGGATTTCATCTCGGAAGGATAATTTTCCCAAGGCATACTTTCATGGGAGAGAAATGCATTGGTGAAGAGATGTGAAACTTAAACATCATAGAGAATGTGTTGTTTTATCAGGGAGCAAACGGATTACTTAGAAGAATTGATGCCAGAGAGGAGTCAATTCAATTGATGAAGGAGTTTCACGAATGCTTGGTATGTGGAGAAAACTTTGCAAGAAAGAACAAACCAACTACACACTTTGCATGATATTGGCCAAGGATGTAGACATGAATATGAGCAAGCAAAATTGGGACAAGACTATTCAACTACTACATCCCCAATTAGCCACCCTAGACATCCAACCATGCTTGGTATCAATAAGTCACTTCCTCCTCTTGTAAAAATTTCTTGACATTACATTGATCTCTAATCCATAATCAGTCAATGCCAACACTGGTTCATTAAGATCGCCTAGCTTCACAAGCATTTCAATAGTCAGTCTTTGGTCAATGCGACTAGATGTAATAACTAGAGATCTTCACATCTTCTTCTTTGACCTCATTCTCATACTGAACTTTCTAAAAGTAGACTTCACAACACTCTATCAATGCCTTCTCTTCATCCCTTGACATCTTTATACCAAGTGCATGGAGTAGAGTAGTCTCGTTGAAAATTTGTTGCTTCTTTTTTATGATATCAATGATTATATCACGAAACTCCCTCTTTGCTATGACAAGTATCTCCCTCAAAGTAAACTCTACCTTGGCACTCTACTCCAAGACTCCCTTCAAATCTATTGCCACTTCAATATCCGACTACAGTTTGTAAGTAGGAAACTTTTCCTTATTCTTTTTAACCCCTTTACTCTTTCCTTAGACTTTGAAGGACTAGCTTTCTCCATAGCGTGATCAGGTGAAAGACTTGTATTAATTTCGACACGTTCTCTAGTCAACTTTTTCAATGAGACTACTTCTCCACAACCTTTCTTTTCCCTTCCTTTCTTCTTTTCCACCAATGCTTCATATTGAGTCTTGGCAATATAATCATGAACTGACAAGATTTCTATGGGATATTCCCATCGAGTAGTAGTAGGAATTACCACCAGCATTTTTAGAATAGTGTCTTTAGCTATCTCTCCTTTCTCCATTGTAGCAAAAGCACTTGATTATATGCCACTAAGTGATGCTTGCCCTTTAAACTCCTCTCTAGCTCCCCTAACCTTAACACCATAATTGAAGACTTCAACCAATGCTATTGCATATGCACTATGATAATCATACACAAATTTTAGCATGCCTCATTTACCAAAATTGGTTTGGATGATCGCTCCAGTGCCTTTAAGGGCTACATTTCTTTCCTTCCAAAAAATAGTCCCACAACATTTGTGCAAAGTCTCCACAATCTTTTCATGTGTGATTAACGCTGTCATACCATATGCACTGTTGTACATATACTTGTTTGGTGAAAGGCTTCTTTTCCCCTCCCATATCTTACTCATCTAGCATTGCAAACTTGAACTTGAGATCCTTCATCCCACACTTGATCTCCTCAATAGATGATTCTTCCTCCATGTAGTTCACAACCTTCATATAAGACCCAGGGTTGTACATATAGGATAAAATGTACGTATTCTAAATTATGCCTAAGTTTATCTTAGTCATGACTATGATTAGCTAGTTATGGTTAAATTGGAGAAAAATATCAAGTAACTTTTGGTGTGGTAGATGAGAACAAAATATTTTGTTGTTTAGTAAGAATCAATAATAGATTTTATCCCATGGGTATCTTGACTTTCCTTGAGTTGGACTAGTTTTGATTGGTTGGACTTGGTGAAGACCCTTAAATCTAGCGACGAGATTGACTTGGTACACTAAAGTCAATTGGAATGTAATTGGATTCTAGAAGATCCAAGTGGACCAATTGCACTTTAAATTACAGTTATATTATATGTACATCAAAAGTTATGATGTTTAGAATTTGCAAGGGTCTTGACGGATTTTGAATGATAGCTCTCGGGAAAAAGTGTACAAAGCTTATCATTTTGTGCAAGAATGAAATTAGGACTTGAAACTTTGCACGAGTATTAATAAGAAGCTAAGCTACATGTGGTTTAAATTTTATTGAGAGATCAATTTTAGAGAAAAAGTTATGATATCTTAAGTATAAGGGGGTATAAAAGTGAGAAAAATCACTTTACTTTTTAGATTTAATCTCTCCTTGTTTATGGTCATTCAGAGAGAGTTATTGCATGAGTGTTTTGCATAGTGAGGATAAATTAAACTCATTGGAAAATGGGAGATCAACCTCTTTGGAAGATCCGATTGTCTAAGATACCTCAAGGGCTGGACGTGATTGTTTTAGCGGATTCGAACATGAAAAAATTCAAAGTGGAGTTTGAGAAGAGTACGCTCAAAATTTTCCCATGAGTAAAATATGATAATTATTTCTATTGTGAAGAGGAGGGACATAAACTTGTGAGTTGTCCTTTGAGAATCAAACATAGGAGGTTGAGAGAGAGAAGAAACGTGGGAGAGCTAAATTTTCATATCGGACCATCGTCTTCCCATGAATCCAAGAGTGGAACCTATTGTAAAAATTATGGACTGACAAGACTTCCCTTAGGATATGAGTGTAGTGGTGTGAAAGCTCTGTTGGAGCCACTAGTGGAAGACTTTGAGGATAAATTGAGTGTACATACCAAAAATTTGAAATCTTTTGGTGGTTTGAGTTCCAACTAAAGATGGAGATCATTTTTAGAATGATCGAGAAGATTTTGATGAGAATAAGACTCATCGTGTGTTTAGGAGAAAAGAGAGCCATGGCAATCTTGGACCAACCAATTCCATTCATTTTGCCATTGATGAATTACTCTAGAATGGAGCTAGTTTTGTTTGTGTTGTATTAGGGAGTCCCATATAAATTTCTAACAACAACCACAAAAGAAGTTGGTTTTTTGGAAGCTCATCATGAATCTAGAAGGACTTAGTCCCACCCTTTGCCCATGATCCTATTGCTCACTCTTACACAAACTCTCAAAGTCCAAGCTCTATTATGCACATTATCACCAAGAGTAAGATATCACTCAAAAGGAAAGGGATACTTTGGTAATCAAAGTCTTCATTGAATCAAGGTTCCACTCCGAACATGACATCTCCAAGAACCAAGCTCCCTAAAACTAAGATCACCACACTATCTCCTCCCAAAACTAACTTCCATTGAAAAACTACTTGAGAGGTGCTTCTCAACCTCTCTATTTATACTACTTAGAATCTTACCCTAGTAACTACAAGTAATCACCATGTAACTTCCTCTTACCAAGTTTAAACGAGGTAGAGATCACAAACCCCAATGAAAAGGGTACATGGCAACATGCAATTGGTCCACTTGGATCTTCTAGAAGCCCAACTACTCCCTAATTGACTTCTAGTGTACCAAGTCAATCTAAGCCCCTAGATTTAAGGGTCTTCACCAAGTCCAACCAATGAAAACTAGTCCAAGTCAAGGGAAGTCAAGATACCCATGTGATGGAATCTATTCCTTGACTCATACTAAACAACAAAATAGTAGTTCTCATCTACCACACCAAAAGTTACTCTATATTTTCCTCCAACTTAACCATAACTAGCTAAACATAGTCATGACTAAGATAAACTTAGGCACAATTTAGATATACTTTCATTTTATCCTATATGTACAACCCCAGGTCTTACATTTACCCCCGACCAAGATTTCACTCCGTCCTCGGAGTGAAAGAATCTGATCGTCGATGAAACGGCTTCAACTTGTCGTGATTCACCCCGGTCAAAATGTCGCCCTCCCAACTCCTTCAAATCGTAAGTAAAGTTTCCCCACACCTTGTGAACTATGAAAGGACCAAAGTACTTTGGAAGAAATTTCTTTCTTGCTCTCTTATATCTAATGGAATCGTAAAGCATTACCCAATCACCTTCTTTGAAAATCTTCATCTTCTTCGTCCCCAAATCGATTATCATGATACTTCTTCTGCAATTGTTGAGCCCGCTCCACACGCACCATGGCCCACACTCGAGCCTCCTCCGGCTCCAACAGGTTGTTGACATCTTGATTTGATAGCTTCTACTCCATTCTTCCTCTTTAACTTCCGTTGGATAGTTAAGAAGGTCGTCAAATCAAATTGAATTGGAAGCTTTGACTCGACACCATATACCATACGGAAAGGTGAGTACCCCTGTTGATGTCTTCCAAGTCGTCCGATACTCCCACAAGATAGCATGCAGCCTTTTGTCCCAATTTTTGCTTGCTCCCGTCCATGTTCCGCATCCTTGGCCAACATCATGCAAAGCGTATAGTTGGTTCGCTTCTGCCAACCCATTAGCATTTGGTTTGTAGGAAGTAGTCACCCGTGCCTTGATGGAGAAATGACCTAGCATGGCTTGTATAATGCTTCCAACAAACTCACCACCTCTATCGATACAATTTCTAGAGGGCATCCGAATCTAGTTATTATCCTCTCATATAGAAATCTACCCACTTCTTCCTCACTAGTAGATTTTAGAGGTCTAGCTTCTACCCACTTGGTTAGATAATCTGTAGCTACCACAATGAACTTGTTACCCCGAGGAGTAAGATTCAAGGGTCCTACAAAATCTATTCCCCACTTTTCAAAAGGACCTAAAATAGGAACTGATGTCAAAGGAGGGGTTTTCATGGACTTTTTAGCAAAAGCTTGACACACATCACAACTCTTGCAAAATTCCACACAATCTTTGAAAATGCCCTTCCAATGATAGCCCGCATCTAGGATCTTAAATGCGCTTACCTTTCCCCGCAAAGTGTCCTCCACATACCGAGCCTTCATGAAACTCCTTCATAAGTTGAATTGACTCCTCCCTTCCAACAACCCTTACGAGTAATCCATCTGCTCCTTGATGAAACAACACGCCCTCTATGATGGTATAAGGTTCACATCGCTTCACCAATGCATTCCTCTCCCGTGAATGCATGCCTTGGGGAAACTCTCCCTCGAGATGAAATCCCATATCCCCTTGTATTCAAATTCGGTACCTTTGTTATGGTGTCCATCATCAGCAAATCCTCATCTGAAATGTATCATCCACTTTGTTGATCTTCTTCCTCATCGTATGCTCGAGACATCAAATCAAGATTGGCATGTTTCTTACCGGCCGATCCTCAATGATGTAATCAAACTCCGCCAAGAACAACTTCCATCCGGCTATCCTACCCTCGGATTAGGCTTGTTGAAAATGTACTTCAAAGCCTTGTGGTCGAGAACGATAGTAAACTTCCCTCCCAATAGATAGTGTCGAAACTTCTTGAGTGAGAAGATCACAGCCTAAAAGCCTCCCTTTTCAGTCACCGAATAATTTCTCTCAGCCTGCACCATCTGTCTACTAGCATAAGCAATTGGATGATCATGGCTATCTTCATCTAATTGGCTTAGAGTGCATCCTATAGCAATGTTTGATGCATCCGTGTAGAGAATGAAAGGTTTACCCCAATTTGGTTTGGCTAAAATAGGAGCCGTTAACGCCTTCTTAAGAAGTTCGAACGCCACAAATGCCTCTCCATCCTTGAGGATTAAATCGTAATCCGTCCCTTCTTCATGTAAACCGTCAAGGCATAAGCTTTGTTGGAGAAGGAAAAAGATGAACCGTCGATAGTATCCCACCATTCCAAGGAACTGCCTCAACTTGGTCAACGTCACCGAAAAGGTAAAGTCGAGGATGCGTTTCACCTTTTACCTCGGATCCACCGCTATACCATCTTTGGAGATGATGTGCCCTAACAACAAACCTTCCTCACATCCAAAAATGCATTTTTCTGGATTGAGCGAGGCCTTGGCTTTCTCCAACCGTTGTAGAATTTTGATCAAATGATCAAAATGATCCTCCTTCTTCCCGTAAACACAAAAAAATCATCTATGAAATCTCGCACAAATTTCCCAATAAAAGGTTCAAACACCTTGTTCATGAACCTCTGAAAAGTTGCTGGAGCATTACATAGACCAAAGGGCATTACCCTAAAGGCAAAAAGTTCCCCCATGGCGTGGTAAAAGTGGTTTTGAGCTGATCTTCAGGAGCAATTTGAATTTGGTTATAACCACTATAACCATCTCCAAAACTATACCACTCATGACCTGCCACCTCCTCTAGAATCTCATCTATGAAAGGTAAAGGATAGTAATCCTTCTTTGTGACAGCATTCAACTTCTTGTAATCTACGCATACACGTAGCTTACCATTCTTCTTCTTGACTATCACAATAGGAGAAACCCATTCAGAATTCTCTACCTCATAGATGAAACCCGCACGCATCCTTTAGCTTGTCGATCTCCTCCTTGACCACCACAGCCGTTGGTGGATTTATCCGACGTTGCTTCTGACGTACTGGACGAGCCTTCTCCTCTAACTCAATGCGATGAGTTTCTAAGGTTACTTCCTTCAAATCCTTGTAGCTAAAGGCAAAGACATGGATATATTTTCGAAATATATCCAAGAACCTTGACTTCTCCTCCATAGTAACCTTGGGACCAAACTTGAGAGTGGAGAGCCGTCGAGTTATCTCATCTTCACTCATCTTCATCTTGTCGGGATCTTTCACCACCCCCGGCCTAGGAAGTAAATCCATTGCAGCAAGAACTTGAACTTGAACATCATCGTCCGAGGTATCTTCAGATGATGTCTCCTCATCGGTCGACATGTTGGTGTCAACCTCTGAAAAACTACCACTTTCTTCACTCTCAGACTCTGAGTAATCACTCGTAGGTCTATCCGAGTCTGAGACCGCTCCTCCGCCACTTGTGAGAGGGACCTTCACTCGATGGTTTTTCGGCCCTATACGAAGGTAACCCTTATGCCACCGATCAGTTGTCCTCACAGCCCTCAACCAAGGTCTTCCTAACAACAAGTCGTAGCTAGCCTCCTCAAGCACTTGAAAGGACAACAAGGTTTGAACTCCCATCACACTTACCACCACCTTGTCCACCACTCCAATGGGTCGCACCTTTTGCTTGTTGGCCATCCCAACAATGATGTTGGAAGGTCTTGAAAAGCTTCATCCCCAACTTCTTCAACAAACGTTCTGACATGGCATTCACCGCAGATCCACCATCCACTAGTACATCCGAAACATCACGTCCATTAATGCGTACTTCAATCTTCGAAGCCTGAGTGCATACCTCCGAGGCAGCGGCATCCACCACTCCTACTCCAACATTCGCCATGGAAGCTTTCCCCTTGGATCGTCGCTTCTTGGTCCTTTTGGAGCTTAGGCCTCCCCTCAACTCCTTTCTTATCGTAGGATTTAGAGCAATCAATTGGCCAACAGTTATATTGGCTTTTGATTCCCCACATCCTCCACCACGTCGTATTTGAGCTGGGTAGATGAAATGGAGAAATCATCCATTCCCAACTTCTTTCTCGGTGCTCTCGGTTGACTCACACCACTTGGATCGAGTGCTCCGGCTTGGTTGATCTTCCATTGAGATGGACTCCTCTCGCAAATCTTGCTCTCTTCTTCTCGTGTGCAAGAATATCAACTCGGAACTTATAGAGCTCTCTCCCTTCTCAAACGTGCACTGATGAGGAAACACATCAATAGACGCTACTCCCTTATCCTTCGATTGACTTGGAGCAGGAGTAGAATTGTTGTGTCTAACTCCATCATGTTGTCGAGGATTAGGACAATTTCGTTGGAAATGAGGGCCTCCACAACTAAAGCATGAAATTGTGAAGTTCCCTTGTGGTGGATTTCCTTTTGGAGGATAATTCCCATACCCTCTAGATCCTCCCCCTACATTCTGATTCCTCCTCTCCCATAGTTGTACTACGTTAATCTTGAGATCAGCGAGTGTTTCTGTGATAGATTTCAACTCATGGTGCAAGTCTACCACTGGAGAATTTACTATTGGCGCAGCAACAACAGTAGGAGTTGCCATTCTAACCACAACAGGTGGTGATGCTTCTCTAGCCACCAAGCTAGAATCATCGTCTTCTAGGCTCTCCTCCATTCGAATAGCAATGCGAATAGCCTCAACCTTAGAAGAGGGCTTTTCATATCTCACCTTGCTTCGAATCTGAGGCTTCAAACCTCTAATGAAGTTCTTTGTCAACATCGCCACAATCCCCACCATGGTTGGCTCGACCTCGTCTCCACTCTTTCTCAACACCACACGAAAAGCGTGACTCCGGCTTCTCCGTTCTCTCTACGTATGATCTCACCTTCTCACTCTCTCCTTGCTTCAAAAAGGTGACTTCACACATCAGCTTCTCGTAACTTTCATCCGGAAGAAAGTTTTCAACAAGATTCTCCGTCAAACTCTCCCAAGTGTCTTCCTCCACATGCTCCTTCTTGTACTCATTGTACCACTTCAATGCAGAATCCTCCAAGAAGTCGGGCAAAAGGATAGCCCATTCGGGTTTCCTTCTCTCATTGTTTCCTATGCATGCCCTCTTGAAGTCTCTCACAAAAGATTCTACATCTTCTTTCTCTCTCCCATAGAACACCGGAAGCTTCCCCATTTCCAACTCCTTTTGTCGTTGTTGTTGGAAATTTATAGGGGACTCCCTAATACAACACAAACAAAACTAGCTCCATTCTAGAGTAATTCATCAATGGCAAAATGAACGGAATTGGTTGGTCCAAGATTGCCATGGCTCTCTCCTCTCCTAAACACACTATGAGCCTTACCCTCATTGACATCTTCTCGATCATTCTGAAAATGATCTCCATCTTCAGTTAGAACTTGAGCCACATGGAGATTTCAACTTTTCGGTATCTGCACTCAATTTATCTTCAAAGCCCTCCACTAGTGACTCCAACAGAGCTTTCACGCCACTACACTCGTGTCCTAAGGGAAGTCCGGTCACTCCACAATTTTCACAATAGTTTCCACTCTTGGATTCATGGGGAGATGATGGTCCTGCATGAAGGTTTAGCTCTCCCACGTTTCGTCTCTCTCTCAACCTCCGATCTTTGGTCCTCAAAGGACAACTCACAAGCTTATGTCCCTCCTCTCCACAATAGAAGCAACTCTCATGTTTCGCTCTCGGGGAACTTTTTAGTGTCCTCTCTTCAAACTCCACTCTGAACTCCCTCGTGTTCGAATCCGCTGAAACAATCACGTCCAGCCCTTGAGGTATCTTAGATAACCGGATCTTCCAAAGAGGTTGATCTCCCATTTTCCAATGAGTGTCAAGTCATCCTCACTATGCAAAACACTCATGCACTCACTCTCTCGGAATGACCATAAACAAGGAAAAAGTAAATCTGAAAAGTAAAGCAATTTTGCTCACTTTTATACCCCCCTATACTTCAGGTATCATAACTTTCTCTATAAAAATGATCTCTCAACGAAATTTGGACCCACATGTAGCTTAGCTCTTGATATACAATCGTGCAAAGTTTCAAATCCTGATTCAATTCTTGCACGAATTGATAAGCTCTGTACACTTTTTCCCGAGAGCTATCTTTCAAAACCCGTCAAGACCCTAGCAAATTCTAAACATCATAACTTTTGATCTAGACATGATATGACTGTTATTTCAAGTGCAAAACGTATCCCATCTACTAATCTAAAATCAATAAAATTATCGGAAAAACTTTGGAAAATAAAGTTTTCCTCCCAAATACATACTATAGCACTCTCGCCTCATCCCAAACAACACTTAAGTAAACAAAATGTACAAAATAACTTCCAGGCTATCATATAACACTACCGGATACACAAATGGTACATTACTATGCATCATGATCTCGGTTCGCTCTTCCCCACAGTCCTCTCCATATGAGTTCTCATCGTTGCGCTCTCACGGGCAATAAACTGGATTCGGAACATCTCTTCTCCTTCTAGACTGAGGTCCCGGCAACGGAACCAAAAATGTGACCTCCGGGCTGACTCTCACTCAGGTTTACCTCCGATGGCTTTTTGGAAGCTCATCATGAATCTAGAAGGACTTAGTCCCACCCTTTGCCCATGATCCTATTGCTCACTCTTACACAAACTCTCAAAGTCCAAGCTCTATTATGCACATTATCACCAAGAGTAAGATATCACTCAAAAGGAAAGGGATACTTTGGTAATCAAAGTCTTCATTGAATCAAGGTTCCACTCCGAACATGACATCTCCAAGAACCAAGCTCCCTAAAACTAAGATCACCACACTATCTCCTCCCAAAACTAACTTCCATTGAAAAACTACTTGAGAGGTGCTTCTCAACCTCTCTATTTATACTACTTAGAATCTTACCCTAGTAACTACAAGTAATCACCATGTAACTTCCTCTTACCAAGTTTAAACGAGGTAGAGATCACAAACCCCAATGAAAAGGGTACATGGCAACATGCAATTGGTCCACTTGGATCTTCTAGAAGCCCAACTACTCCCTAATTGACTTCTAGTGTACCAAGTCAATCTCGCCCCTAGATTTAAGGGTCTTCACCAAGTCCAACCAATGAAAACTAGTCCAAGTCAAGGGAAGTCAAGATACCCATGTGATGGAATCTATTCCTTGACTCATACTAAACAACAAAATAGTAGTTCTCATCTACCACACCAAAAGTTACTCTATATTTTCCTCCAACTTAACCATAACTAGCTAAACATAGTCATGACTAAGATAAACTTAGGCACAATTTAGATATACTTTCATTTTATCCTATATGTACAACCCTGGGTCTTACAGCACCTACTCGCCAAATCTTCTAATCTAGCCGGCCTCTCAACATCGACTTCATGCAATTGCTGCTTCGCCCTCTTCAATTCTTTGGTGCGACTTCTCATTCTCCCTCTCAACAAATTTTACCTCCGCGCTCCGAATTCTACAAATTTCTCCGTAGGCTTGCTTTGCTGCGGCTGTTTCCTTCTGCACTTCCGCCTTCTGTTTCTCCAGACGCTCCACAGACTCCGTCAGCTGCTTAATAGTCTCCGCCTGATCCTTCTTCCCTCGAGCAGTACGGTTCAGCAACTGAATCAGCTCCATGTAACCGTCTTCCTGCGGATTCCACCCCTGAATATAACTGCCTCCCATCTCATTCAGCTCCATCAGAACAAGCACTACCACATTCTCCAGCTTCTGCGTTAACTGTAGCACCGAAGAAAGTGGCTCTTCTACTGCTACCTTAGTTGCTTTCACCTTAGGCCGCGATGCCTTGATGCTTGGACTTCCCAGCTACGCAAATCTCCTTCAGTTTTCTCCTTTTACTCTTGGGCTCATAATTATCTCTACACTGGGGCTTCTCTTCTCTGTGGTTCCTCCTGAGTCCTCCCTTCCGAATATGGCTTCTTCCTCCTCTCTCAATGCCTTCGCTCTGGCCTCCGAAGTTACCTCCTTCTGACTCGGCCTTATTGGCGACTGCACACCATCGTCTTGGTGGGGTCCCACACTTCTCGTCGACCCACTACTGCCATTACTCGCTGCTGCTGGCCCACCAAGATTGCTGACCATATTCACTTGATAGCGTCTCCGCTCCTGTGGCGTCAACCACCCCATACGCGAATACATGTGTACCGAAAGCGAAGAGATATAAATTACTCCCTTCTCTCCCGTTCGCGGCCTCTGACCCATCGCTTGCACATTCCGAGCGAAGATCTCTCCCCAATTGACCTTGATTGCACCACCAACAAATCCTTCCACTATCCTCACCTTATGCATACTTACATAAGTAGTTCGTTGGGGTGAGAATAGCTGATTCAAGGTATACATTATTTTTCTTCGGAAGTCGTCCCGAATAAGATCAATCTTGAAGCCGTTTGTACCCTTCCTTTCCCTGGGATCAAACCACTTTCGCTCATCGAAGGTGAACGCAGTATGCACCGCCGAACCTTCCCAGTCGACTCCATCCTTCTCTTTTGAATAATCTCTTCCCAGGGCTTCAGCCCAGAGCAACGCATCCCACGAGTCTGGATGTCCTCTCCAGCCTATCGGATTTGGCGTTTTCTTGGCTCGAACTTCTTCACACAGCTCTGGGCACACATAGTCCCATCGCCATGCTAAGAACTCTCCTCCTAGAGTCTTCAATCGTACTAATTCTTCGGTCGACCATTCTGGCTTCGGCACCAAGGGTCGATATACTCCCGTCGGCATCTTCTTCACAGGCAATTGAATCGCCTCACGAGCTCCCGATCGAGTGACCGATTTCCTCTTCATTTTGGCTTCTTGACTCGACGCTCGTTCTTGCTCCTCCGCAGCTCGTTACGCCCGTCGATGTTGTTACTAACTGCCCTAATCTGTTCGACGCTTCCGACCTCCTTAACAACTTATTCGTCTTGGCCCTCTTCACGCTTATTTCTCCTATTCGTATTCGGCGGTACCTACTTCCTCCGAATATCGTTTATTTATGTTCCAAAAACAAAAAAAACAGCCTGAAACCTCTAAACATGTCCTTACAAGGACGTGCTGGACATAGAGAGGTGGCAGCTAGATTTTGGAGATTCTGAGCAGGGGATTGGGCTACATTGCAGGAGGAGTCTGCTTGGGCCACATAGGTTATGAGTTGGGTTCAGTCACATGATACTTCTGATTCGGCATGATTGCGATGGTGTAGGATCTTGGGCAAGCCATGGAGTATAGCAGGGCTGCACGGGCCCTTCATCCTTTGTCCATGGCTAGGCCTACTAAGGAGACGATTTCCTCTTTACGCCTTCTACATCCACCCATGGGCGAGGAGATATCATTAGAGGTCTTGGAGTATCAGCTAGAGGAGCCATTATGTCTTGAGAGATCATTATTTGCTCATTCTCTATGCATAGCCCCACGTTTATCCTCTAGGGGTTTGTCAGGGATGGTATATGAGCATCTTCGAGATTGCTTTCAGGCAGATGATCCCTCTAGTGGTTTCACTGAGTTGTTCATGGTGGCTACACCAGTTGCGAGAGGGGAGATTCCGTTGTCAGTTAGTCATGCTCTAGGTGCTAGTCGGCTTCTCGCGATGGAGAAGGACACTGGGGGCATCAGACCGAGTGCTATTGGAGAGGTCTTATTGCGATTAGTCAGCCGTACCGTTGTCTTGCAGCATCGCTCACACTTCTAGGAGCATCTTTGTCCACATCAGTTTGGAGTCGTCACACCATGAGGCTGTGAGGCAGTATCGTTGGGCATTAGAGAACTTCTAGATATCCATCCGGATTGGGTTGTCTTGCAAGTGGACTTTGAGAATGCTTTTAACAGCGACTCACGTGCATCCATTTTTAGAGAGCTTAGAGAGGATGGTGGACCCCTATCAAGCCTCATTCCTTTCGGACGATCTTTTTATGGTTCACATTCTTCTTTATTTTATTAGCATGGCTTTTCCGAGGAGGGAGTCACCATTCTACAGTCTGCCGTTGGCACTCGATAGGGAGATCCTTTGGGAGGACCCTTATTTGCCATGACTCATCATAGAGCTCTTCTATATACTTCTTTGGCCATGCCCGGTTATGTGTTCCCCTCCTTAGCGGATGATACACTTATTGTGGGCCCTGTAGACAGCATTAGGTAAGCCTTTGATTACTTGACTACTGAGCTTCATCTTGTAGGCTTGAGAATCAAGGTGTCAAAGTGCAGGGTTTGGTCTCCTTTGGGCATTCTGCCTCATCTTCAGCTTCCAGAGGGATGTATGATATCAACAGATGGCTTACGTATTCTAGGAGTGTCAGTAGGGTCTAAGGATTTTGTTTCACGCTATCTTGACGTTGCATTGACCGAGGATGTTTTGCATGTAGACGACCTTCCTCTACTAGGGGATCCGTTGGTGACGTTTGGTATACTATCATCTAGTATTGCTCGTCGATCCACCTATCTTCTTCGCACGGTTCCTCTTTCACCTACATTCATATCATGTTTGACTGCCTTTGATAGGAGGATCATATGCGTCTTTGGTGACATCATCGGACCAGGGACATTCGAGTGTGTGATTGGAGATTTGGCAAGGAGACAGACATCTTTGCCAATTTTGTGTGGAGGGGTAGGCCTATTATCTATGGAGGAGACGGCACCTGCGGCATTCTAGGCGAGTTGGACGCTCGTTGCACCTTTGTTATCTTCTCGATTTGTGATAGCAGGTAGACCTATTTTGGAGATATATACGAGGGGCGTTGATACGGGATCATTTCCCTTATAGGTATTATTACAACATATGAAAGACGCTTTACCAAGGGAGGTACGACATGAGATTGCATCTTTTTCCTCTTTGGTTACTGATTGGACTAGGGGTCTACAGTCTATCTTGATGGACCGACAGTTTCAAGAGGCTCTACATTCACTCTTAGTGGATCCGGCCATTCCTCGTACTACTAGAGCTCGTCTACGCTCTTGCTCGAGCAAGGGTGCATGCTTGTGAATCTTGGCTCGACCATGTATCAGGGCTTTCCGACTCGCACCAGCTACTTTCTCCACAGCGATGAGGTTCCGTCTTGGCTTGGTCCATCCATCTAGATCTTCATTACTCACATGTGAGTGTGGTATCACTTTAGATGCAGCAGTTATTCATATGACTCATTGTCCATTCGGAGGGCAGATGATAGCTACCCATGATGCCATTAGGGATGTGGTGTTTGCTATGGCACGAGAGGGTGGATACCTCACATGGAGAGAGCGTTGGTATGCCTTGTAGTCGACTAGGGTTAGGGCAGACCTGTACTTGGTTTGGTAGGACTAGGTCACTGTGGCTGATGTGGTGGTTACCGATCCTACTAGAGACACAATTTCAGAGGGGGTGATCACCCATCCTCCAGGATGGGCGGCGAGTGGATCGGCAGGAGCCAAGGTCTCCAAGTATAGAGGTATGCAGAGAGATCACCTCTTTGTTCCTCTAGCTTTGGAGTTATATGGAGCTATGGACACCGACTTTGACATGTTCATGAGGGAGTGCGCGAGAGCCTACCATACGAGGTGACATGGGGTATCACTCTCTTTAGCTTAATGTATAGCCTATTTTAGGCAACGTGTTTCCATTGTTCTACAGAGAGCACTAGCTGGTGCAATCCATAGGAGAGCAATCACGTTAGGTGATGCTTCTTCGGATGCTCCTGTTGTTTGTAGACCTTTTGACTTGGATGGTTCAGATATCTTAGGTGTTGTAGGACATATTTCCCTCTGTGATATTATTGGGGCCTAGCCCCATGTTACCGGTTTGGTTCCATCCTTGTACGATTTGATGGGGTCTTCCCATCCCTTTTGTTATTATACTTTGTCTGTTTATTCTACATATTTCTGAGATGATATTAAAAAAGTGGTCTCTCTTTACTTCCCTAGTGTTATAATGGTATCAGAGTGAACTTGCTTTTTCCTTGAGTGTGGATTACCCCTCTTAAAATAGCAAGACGATGATGATAACTTTAAGTTCTTGAGAGTTGTATAGAGACTAGGAGAGGTACTTGATATGCATGTAGAGTAAGGGGAAAAGGGAAAATTGTGGGCTGCAGGTATGGATGTGCTTGAGAGAAATCCTGTACCAAACTTTTTCATTTCCCAACCTATTCAACATCCATATTCGATTCATGGAGAAGAATATTTTCAGAGTGTATCTTGTGGCGAATTGGGTGCAGATTTTATGGCTCGAGTGATGGCATCACCAGTACCAATGATACTTCCGATTGTTAGTTATGGAGAAACGTGGGATTATACCATTAACATTCTATACTGAATGTTGGATGGATTTTGATTGTGAACCACCCGCACTGGTTCTGTGATCTCCGGGCTGACTCTCACTCAGGTTTACCTCCGATGGCTTTTTAGAAGCTCATCATGAATCTAGAAGGACTTAGTCCCACCCTATGACCATGAGCCTAATGCACACTCTTACACAAACTCTCAAAGTCCAAGCTTCATTATGCACATTCTCACCAAGAGTAAGATATCACTCAAAAGGAAGGGATACTTTGGTAATCAAAATCTTCATTGAATCAAGGCTCCACTCCGAACATGACGTCTCCAAGAACCAAACTCCCCAAAACTAAGATCACCACTCTATCTTCTCCCAAAACTAACTTCCATTGAAAACTACTTGAGAGGTGCTTCTCAACCTCTCTATTTATATTACTTAGAATCTTACCCTAGTAATAATAAGTAATCACCATGTAATTTTTTCTTATCAAGTTTAAACAAGGTAGAAATCACAAATCCCAAGGAAAAGGGTACATGGCAACATGCAATTGGTCCACTTGGATCTTCTAGAAGCCCAACTACTCATTGACTTCTAGTGTACCAAGTCAATCTCGCCCCTAGATTTAAGGGTCTTCACCAACTCCTTCAAATCGTAAGTAAAGTTTCCCCACACCTTGTGAACTATGAAAGGATCAAAGTACTTTGAAAGAAATTTCTTTCTTGCTCTCTTATATCTAATGGAGTGGTAAAGCATTACCCAATCACCTCCTTTGAAAGTCTTCATCTTCTTCGTCCCAAGTCGATTATCATGATACTTCTTCTGCAATTGTTGAGCCCGCTCCACACATACCATTGCCACAGCTCGAGCCTCCTCCAACTCCAATAGTTGTAGACGTCTTGATTTGATAGCTTCTACTCCATTCGTCCTCTTTAACTTCCGTTGGATAGTTAAGAGGTCTTCAAATCAAATTGAATTGGAAGCTTTGACTCGACACCATATACCATATGGAAATGTGAACACCCTGTTGATGTCTTCCAAGTCGTCCGATACTCCCACAAGATAGCATGCAGTCTCTTGTCCCAATTTTGCTTGCTCCCGTCTATGTCTGCATCCTTGGCCAACATCATGCAAAGTGTATAGTTGGTTCGCTCTGCCAACCCGTTAGCATTTGGTTTGTAGGAAGTAGTAACCCGTGCCTTGATGGAGAAATGACCTAGCATGGCTTGTATAATGCTTCCAACAAACTCACCACCTCTATCATATACAATTTCTAGAGGTCATCCGAATCTAGTTATTATACTCTCGTGCAAAAATCTATCCATTTTTTCCTCACTAGTGCTTGCCCGTGGTGGTGATCTAGAAGTAGAGTCGATTTGAGGTTGATCTTACCGATTTCAAATTTCCGTATTTTCTGTTTTAGTGTAAATCCGAATCGGGAATTTTCAAGGGCAGGAGCGCTGCTGGAAATTGACAAAGTGGGTAGATGCTTAAAATTGTCTTGGAGCATTAATTTGAGATTGGCCGAAAAATATTTCGGACAGAAGTGCTCAAAGTCCAAGATTTGGTGTTTCAAAGTTTTCGGGTGGAAAATAGGAATAGCAAGCTATCAGATTATCATATAGTGTCCATTTGATCTGAAATTTGGTGGGGTTATAGAAGATGTAAAGTTTGTTGCGCGGAGGTAGAGATGTGAGGCCCAAGGCTGGTAGTGTCAGAATTGCGAAATTTTGAGGTTTAGGGGTTTGAAATTGAAGTTGAAGATTTTCAGAGTCATGCAGAAGTTTCAAACGGTGATCGTTTACAAGAAAAAAAATTGCGTTAGGTAGCAAATTGAAAAAGGCTAGTTCAACACAATACTTTATCCAACCAATTTACCAGTCTCAGTTTATCGATCTGGATAGCAGAAGGACTTCAAAATTGAGTTTTTGTGTTTTAAATGCCCTTCTTAGGCTATGTCAGTCCGGATTGGGTTGGTTTGACCCCTTTGATGGATATTTTTGAGATAGAGTATTGTGCTTTATGTTTCATGTGATTGATATACCTCCATCTCTGCATCCTGTTTGTCCACCACATTTGTTTGTGTTGGTGCTTTGTTGTTTGGAGTGTTGGAGCTCCTGTGTGCTGTCGATAGTGAAGTTGGATTTGTGGACGAGTTAGACTATCCATGTTTCTCCCTAGTGAGATAGGACTTGTGGACCTATAGACTAGGTGAGTGTCTGTGTTGATGGCAGGTTTTAGGTTGCCCGTGTGTTAGCACCTTGTGATACCTCGGGTACTTTCTGTTGCAGTTTCTGGTTCCAGTTGTTGTTTCTGGTTACAGTTGGGGACCTATTTTTGTACGGTTGCGGAGGTGATACATTAGTGTCACGGTGGAGTTCTCTAGAGGTTTTGGGGGAGAAATTGCTCAGGTTAGCATTGGGTGCACCCGTAGTGGAGTGCGGTACCAACTTTGGCCTTTGAAGTTCACAGAAGACTCTGATTTGGTTTCAGAGAGTGACGGAGCTAAGCTTGGTGGTATCTTGGAGTGTGTATCCACACCGTTGTTGTGGGACATGGACTATATCTATGGGGCCACCAAGGGACCTAGACAATATTCGGGTACAGTTGGCACTATTGAGTTGGATGACTTCATCCAGGAATTTGACTCATGGTGTGATTTACAGTGGATGCGCAACTCTACATGTTCACTCCGTTTATGGCTTGGAAGGGATTATTCCATCATTTGGAGGGTCCGCCAATGGATGATTATCACGAGTTCCGGCGTGAATACCCTGAGGAGATAGAGATCTGGAGACAATACTGGTCTCGACTTTGTTTTGTGGGATACCACAAAACCAAAATACTGTCCCATACTTCAATAAATCGTGTAACCAAGCCGTGTATCCTTTCTGCCAGAATTGAATCAGGATTTAAAACTTTGCACGATTGTTTATCAGGAGCTAAGCTACATGTGGGTCCAAATTTCGTCGAGAGATCATTTTTATAGAGAAAGTTATGGTATCTGAAGTATAGGGGGGTATAAAAGTGAGCAAAACCGCTTTACTTTTAAGATTTGCTTTTTCCTTGTTTATGGTCATTTCGTGAGAGTTAATGCATGGGTGTTTTGCATAGTGAGGATGACTTGACACTCATTGGAAAATGGGAGATCAACCTCTTTGGAAGATCCGGTTGTGTAAGATACCTCAAGGGCTGGATGTGATTGTTTCAGCGGATTTGAACACGAGGGAGTTTAGAGTGGAGTTTGAAGAGAGGACACTAAAAAGTTCCCCGGGAGCAAAACGTGAGAATTGCTTCTATTGTGGAGAGGAGGGACATAAGCTTGTGAGTTGTCCTTTGAGGACCAAAGATCGGAGGTTGAGAGAGAGATGAAACGTGGGAGAGCTTAACCTTCATCTGGGACCATCATCCCCCCCATGAATCCAAGAGTGGAACCTATTGTGAAAATTGTGGAGTGACCGGACTTCCCTTAGACACGAGTGTAGTGGCGTGAAAGCTCTATTGGAGTCACTAGTGGAGGGCTTTGAAGATAAATTGAGTGCAAATACCGAAAAGTTGAAATCTTCAGGTGGCTCAAGTTCTAACTGAAGATGGAGATCATTTTCAGAATGATCGAGAAGATGTCGTTGAGGGTAAGGCTCATAGTGTGTTTAGGAGAGGAGAGAGCCATGGCAATATTGGACCAACCAATTCCGTTCATTTTGCCATTGATTAATTACTCTAGAATGGAGCTAGTTTTGTTTGTGTTGTATTAGGGAGTCCCGTATAAATTTCCAACAACAACGACAAAAGGAGTTGGAAATGGAGAAGCTTCCGGTGTTCTATGGGAGAGAGAAAGAAGATGTAGAATCTTTTGTGAGAGACTTCAAGAGGGCATGTATAGGAAACAATGAGAGAAGGAAACCGAATGGGCTATCCTTTGCCCGACTTCTTGGAGGATTCTGCATTGAAGTGGTACAATGAGTACAAGAAGGAGCATGTGGAGGAAGACACTTGGGAGAGTTTGACGGAGAATCTTGTTGAAAACATTCTTCCGGATGGAAGTTACGAGAAGCTGATGTGTGAAGTCACCTTTTTGAAGCAAGGAGAGAGTGAGAAGGTGAGATCATACGTGGAGAGAATGGAGAAACTGGAGTCACGTTTTCGTGTGGTGTTGAGAAAGAGTGGAGACGAGGTCGAGCCAACCATGGTGGGGATTGTGGCGATGTTGACAAAGAACTTCATTGGAGGTTTGAAGCCTCTGATTCGAAGCAAGGTGAGATATGAAAAGACCTCTTCTAAGGTTGAGGCTATTCGCATTACTATTCGAATGGAGGAGAGCCTAGAAGACGATGATTCTAGCTTGGTGACTAGAGAAGCATCACCACCTGTTGTGGTTAGAGCGGCAACTCCTACTATTGTTGCAGCGCGAGTAGCAAATTCTCTAGTGGTAGACTTGCACCATGAGTTGAAATCTATCACAGAAACACTCGCTGATCTCAAGATTAACGTAGTACAACTATGGGAGAGGAGGAATCAGAATGTAGGGGGAGGATCTAGAGGGTATGGGAATTATCCTCCAAAAGGAAATCCACCACAAGGGAACTTCACAGTTTCATGCTTTAGTTGTGGAGGCCCTCATTTCCAACGAAATTGTCCTAATCCTTGACAACATGATGGAGTTAGACACAACAATTCTACTCCTGCTCCAAGTCAATCGAAGGATAAGGGAGTAAGCGTCTATTGATGTGTTTCCTCATCGGTGCACGTTTGAGAAGGGAGAGAGCTCTATAAGTTCCAGTTGATATTCTTGCACACGAGAAGAAGAGAGCAAGATTTGCGAGGAGTCCATCTCAATGGAAGATCAATCAAGCCAGAGCACTCGATCCAATGGTGTGAGTCAACCGAGAGCACCGAGGAAGAAGTTGGGAATGGATGATTTCTCCATTTCATCTACCCAGCTCAAATACAACGTGGTGGAGGATGTGGGGAATCAAAAAGCCAATATAACTGTTGGCCAATTGATTGCTCTAAATCCTACGATAAGAAAGGAGTTGAGGGGAGGCCTAAGCTCCAAAAGGACCAAAGAAGGCGATCCAAGGGGAAAGCTTCCATGGCGAATGTTGGAGTAGGAGTGGTGGATGCCACCGCCTCGGAGGTATGCACTCGGGCTTCAAGATTGAAGTACGCATAAATGGACGTGATGTTTCGGATGTACTAGTGGATGGTGGATCTGCGGTGAATGCCATGTCAAAACGTTTGTTGAAGAAGTTGGGATGAAGCTTTCAAGACCTTCCAACATCATTGTTGGGATGGCCAACAAGCAAAAGGTGCGACCCATTGGAGTGGTGGATAAGGTGGTGATAAGCGTGATGGGAGTTCAAACCTTGTTGTCCTTCCAAGTGCTTGAGGAGGCTAGCTACAACTTGTTGTTAGGAAGACCTTGGTTGAGGGCTGTGATGACAACTGATCGGTGGCATAAGGGTTATCTTCGTATAGAGCCAAAAAACCATCGAGTGAAGGTCCCTCTCACAAGTGGCGGAGGAGCAGTCTCAAACTCGGATAGACCTACGAGACCTAGTCTCTCACAAAAGATTCTACATCTTCTTTCTCTCTCCCATAGAACACCAGAAGCTTCCCCATTTCCAACTCCTTTTGTCGTTGTTGTTGGAAATTTATACAGGATTCCCTAATACAACACAAACAAAACTAGCTCCATTCTAGAGTAATTCATCAATGGCAAAATGAACGGAATTGGTTGGTCCAAGATTGCCATGGCTCTCTCCTCTCCTAAACACACTATGAGCCTTACCCTCATCGACATCTTCTCGATCATTCTGAAAATGATCTCCATCTTCAGTTAGAACTTGAGCCACATGGAGATTTCAACTTTTCGGTATCTGCACTCAATTTATCTTCAAAGCCCTCCACTAGTGACTCCAACAGAGCTTTCACGCCACTACACTCGTGTCCTAGGGGAAGTCCGGTCACTCCACAATTTTCACAATAGTTTCCACTCTTGGATTCATGGGGAGATGATGGTCCCAGGATGAAGGTTTAGCTCTCCCACGTTTCGTCTCTCTCTCAACCTCCGATCTTTGGTCCTCAAAGGACAACTCACAAGCTTATGTCCCTCCTCTCCACAATAGAAGCAACTCTCACGTTTCGCTCTCGGGGAACTTTTTAGTGTCCTCTCTTCAAACTCCACTCTGAACTCCCTCGTGTTCGAATCCGCTGAAACAATCACGTCCAGCCCTTGAGGTATCTTAGATAACCGGATCTTCCAAAGAGGTTGATCTCCCATTTTCCAATGAGTGTCAAGTCATCCTCACTATGCAAAACACTCATGCACTCACTCTCTCGGAATGACCATAAACAAGGAAAAAGCAAATCTGAAAAGTAAAGCAGTTTTGCTCACTTTTATACCCCCCTATACTTCAGGTATCATAACTTTCTCTATAAAAATGATCTCTCAACGAAATTTGGACCCACATGTAGCTTAGCTCCTGATAAACAATCGTGCAAAGTTTTAGATCATGATTAAATTCTTGCACGAATTGATAAGCGCTGTACACTTTTTCCCGAGAGCTATCTTTCAAAACCCGTCAAGACCCTAGCAAATTCTAAACATCATAACTTTTGATCTAGACATGATATGACTGTTATTTCAAGTGCAAAACGTATCCCATCTACTAATCTAAAATCAATAAAATTATCGGAAAAACTTTGGAAAATAAAGTTTTCCTCCCAAATACGTACTATAGCACTCTCGCCTCATGCCAAACAACACTTAAGTAAACAAAATGTACAAAATAACTTCCAGGCTATCATATAACACTACCGGATACACAAATGGTACATTACTATGCATCATGATCTCGGTTCGCTCTTCCCCCACAGTCCTCTCCATATGAGTTCTCATCGTTTAAGCTCTCACGGACAATAAACTGGATTCAAAACATCTCTTCTCCTTCTAGACTGAGGTCCCGCAACGGAACCAAAAATGTGACCTCGGGCTGACTCTCACTCAGGTTTACCTCCGATGGCTTTTTGGAAGCTCATCATGAATCTAGAAGGACTTAGTCCCACCCTATGACCATGACCCTATTGCTCACTCTTACACAAACTCTCAAAGTCCAAGCTCTATTATGCACATTATCACCAAGAGTAAGATATCACCAAGAGTAAGATATCACTCAAAAGGAAAGGGATACTTTGGTCATCAAAGTCTTCATTGAATCAAGGCTCCACTCCGAACATGACGTCTCCAAGAACCAAGCTCCCCAAAACTAAGATCACCACACTATCTTCTCCCAAAACTAACTTCCATTGAAAAACTACTTGAGAGGTGCTTCTCAACCTCTCTTTTTATACTACTTAGAATCTTACCCTAGTAACTACAAGTAATCACCATGTAACTTCCTCTTACCAAGTTTAAACGAGGTAGAGATCACAAACCCCAATGAAAAGGGTACATGGCAACATGCAATTGGTCCACTTGGATCTTCTAGAAGTCCAACTACTCCCTAATTGACTTCTAGTGTACCAAGTCAATCTCGCCCCTAGATTTAAGGGTCTTCACCAAGTCCAACCAATGAAAACTAGTCCAAGTCAAGGGAAGTCAAGATACCCATGTGATGGAATCTATTCCTTGACTCATACTAAACAACAAAATAGAAGTTCTCATCTACCACACCAAAAGTTACTCTATATTTTCCTCCAACTTAACCAGAACTAGCTAAACATAGTCATGACTAAGATAAACTTAGGCACAATTTAGATATACTTTCATTTTATCCTATATGTACAACCCTGGGTCTTACAGAACCACCTATACGCTTTGCATGATGTTGGCCAAGGATGCAGACATGGACGGGAGCAAGCAAAATTGGGACAAGAGGCTACATGCTATCTTGTGGGAGTATTGGACGACTTGGAAGACATCATCAGGGTACTCACCTCTCCGTATGGTATATGGTGTCGAGTCAAAGCTTCCAATTCAATTTGATTTGACGACCTTCTTAACTATGCAACGGAAGTTAAAGAGGACGAATGGAGTAGAAGCTATCAAATCAAGACGTCAACAACTGTTGGAGTTGGAGGAGGCTCGAGCTGTGGTCATGGTATGTGTGGAGTGGGCTCAACAATTGCAGAAGAAGTATCATGATAATCGACTTGGGACGAAGAAGATGAAGATTTTCAAAGAAGGTGATTGGTTAATGCTTTACGACTCCATTCGATATTAGAGAGCAAGAAAGAAATTTCTTCCAAAGTACTTTGGTCCTTTCATAGTTCACAAGGTGTGGGTAAACTTTACTTACGATTTGAAGGAGTTGGGAGGATGACATTTTGACCGGGTGAATCACGACAAGTTGAAGCCGTTTCATCAACGATCAGATTCTTTCACTCCAAGGACGGAGTGAAATCTTGGTCCAGGGGTAAATGTAAGACCCATGGTTGTACATATAGGATAAAATGTAAGTATATCTAAATTGTGCCTAAGTTTATCTTAGTCATGATTATGTTTAGCTAGTTATGGTTAAGTTGGAGGAAAATATAGAGTAACTTTTGGTGTGGTAGATGAGAACTCCTATTTTGTTGTTTAGTAGTAATCAAAGAATAGATTCTATCACATGGGTATCTTGACTTCCCTTGACTTGGACTAGTTTTCATTGGTTGGACTTGGTGAAGACCCTTAAATCTAGGGGCGAGATTGACTTGGTACACTAGAAGTCAATTAGGGAGAAGTTGGGCTTCTAGAAGATCCAAGTGGACCAATTGCATGTTGCCATGTACTCTTTTCATTGGGGTTTGTGATCTCTACCTCGTTTAAACTTGGTAAAAGGAAGTTACATGGTGATTACTTGTAGTTACTAGGGTAAGATTCTAAGTAGTATAAATAAAGAGGTTGAGAAGCACCTCTCAAGTAGTTTTTCAATGGAAGTTAGTTTTGGGAGAAGATAGTGTGGTGATCTTAGTTTTGGGGAGCTTGGTTCTTGGAGATGTCATGTTTGGAGTGGAGCCTTGATTCAATGAAGACTTTGATTACCAAAGTATCCCTTTCCTTTTGAGTGATATCTTACTCTTGGTGATAATGTGCATAATGGAGCTTGGACTTTGAGAGTTTGTGTAAGAGTGAGCAATAGGGTCATGGTCATAGGATGGGACTAAGTCCTTCTAGATTCATGATGAGCTTCCAAAAAGCCATCGGAGGTAAACCTGAGTGAGAGTCAGCTCGGAGGTCACAGACTAGCCCCTACTCAAGTGTTAGCCCATGAGGCTAGTCATGAGATGAACATGGCATCTCGACTATAGCAGTTGGAGCAGAAGATAGCAAGTATGGCTATAGCCCAACAAAGATCAGATTCTGGAGCTGGTGCCTCTGCATCATATGATGGAGATGTTATGGAGTACATGTGCCCAGCGGCACAACCATGTGCAGTTGCTGTGACTCGTAGTGCAACACATACTACTGAGTCTAGAGGAGCGTCTGTGGAGTTGGATCCACAAAGAGGGGAGGCTAGCTGACAGGTTAGACTTCCTCAATCTTTCACATTGTCTAAGGTATTGAACACCTCATCCATGGCTCCTAGACGACCTATTGGAGAGATGAGGGTGCAAGCCAATGTGGATGTACTTGGAGATGGAGCAAGTAGGGACCACCCATCAATATCGTTTGAGGTAGCATCCAACGCAATGTTGGGGGCAGCAAAGACTCTTGTTCATTCTCCTGTTTTCTCAGCCAAGGATTTATTGGCGTTGGGGGTGTCATCATCCCATGTTCTACGATTGGCAGCCACCGTTTGCAAACGCAAAGAGGATGTGTTGGTCGCTTCTAGTAGTGTTGATCTTGGGATCAAGACAGCTACTAGTGGAACTTGGCAAGCTGATGCCGTTCGAATGTTGGAGTTATCAGCAAGGCCATCATACGAGCGTACGAGGGTGTCATCAAGTACGGTGATGTTGGATAACCGAAGTGGAGTCTTCTGTTTGGTCGGACCTTCAAGAAAGGTTTATCGACCTCAACGCGTGTTGGTGGATTCTGGTGCACAACCCCTTATGTTGGGTAAGGATGCACTGCTTGGTCTTGGTTTGCGAAAGACCGATGTGGAGAGATGTCCATTCCAGATTCAGACATCTCTTGGAGATTTTAGTGATGCCCCGGCACCATACATCACCCAGGTGGAGTTGACTGTGCAAGTGCAACCGGATCATATCATAGATAGCTCTACAATGCGAGCACGTGTTGTGGTTACAGTTGCAGAGCCCCATGATGTATTGGTGGGTGCGGCAATGTTATATCCGATGGGGTTTTGCATTGATTATAGGGAGGAAACAGCCTCTTATTGGCCAGGTTGGCAATCTGGCGAGGGCCGAGTGAGTCAATTACCTGTATGATTCATTACCGGTTCTAGGCCTTTACCAAGTGGAGGTTTGGCGTATGTTGCAACCTTTAGTACTTGTGTTACGTGGCCTGGTGATTTGTTGGAGAGTAACATGTATGCTCATGATAGTCATTGTCAAGAGGATATGGCTATCATGCCAAGTCTTAGTGGAGTAGTGTCATCCACATTGGATGAAACACTAGGTACTTCATGTATGCAACTACAACAAATGGTTGATCAACTCATACATCAGGCTTGGAGTGAGCCTTTTAGAGTGTGGCTATGGTGGATAGTAGCTAGTGTGGGAACCTGGAGTCTTTGAAGCACAAAGTGGATTTGGCTTTGAATGTCTCTTTTATGCTATGGTTATGAGCGGAGTGTCCTTGTGGACGTTTTGAGGATGTTTAGGGCCGTTACATGATATGGATTACAAATAGGCGACTAACGATGGTGCATTGTATCACCCGGCCTCCTGATCTTAGTCCCACAAAGGGCATATCATGTTATGGACTAGATGGCTACCTGGTGTTAGAGTGAACTAACCGCCAGTTAGGGGGACGATTGTGGTACACTTGTGTTGGTGTATGATGATATATGTGTTGTGATGTTTGATGTGATAGCGATGTATCTTGTGATGTGATATGTATGTGCACGACAGCTATCATGACTTATGTAGTGGCATCTCTAGTTAGATAGGTGCACATATGCAGGAGCAGATACAGTAGTTAGAGCCGGTTGTGCAGTTAGTGCCGTTCGCACTGGAACTGCCGTTAGGTGTTGAGAAATCGACTCTTCAGGAATCACTCCAAGAAGAGGAGAGCACACCAAAGGGACAAGAGAGAGAGTGTACAGGAATGAGATGAGGAAAGCTTTGCCTTCCCCTGTATATATAGGGTGAGTACAGGAAAACCCTAATTTTGGGTTAGCCCTAATCTTGGATAAACCCTAAACAAATCTGTACCATCGGTACATAACAATCCTAGATCAACGGCCTATAGTCATCAGGCACTAATCGACCTATATCAACTAGATGAGCTTGGGATATTAACATTAGGGGTCCTACGGCTCAAGGGATAGAGTTCGAATTAGGGCTCCTTGGAGGGCAGTTTTCAAAGTGAGCCTTTGAGAGTGTGGCTATGGTGGATAGTAGCTAGTGCGGGAACCTGGAGTCTTTGAAGCAGAAAGTGGATTTGGCTTGACTGTAATCTCTCTTTTATGCTATGTTTATGAGTTTAATCCATATCCTTGTGGACGTTTTGTGGTACACTTGTGTTGGTGTATGACGATCTATGTGTTGTGATGTTTGATGTGACAGCGATGTATGTTATGATTCGATATGTATGTGCACGACAGGGTTGTGGGAGTGGTTGACTTCCCATGCAAGTTGTATTCTAGGGCTTTTTGAAACTAGGTTCCCATGTCCACATTTATTCCATAGACTCATGCACTCCATGACGAGGCAAGATGTGCTTTTTGCTTACCGCTCGATTGGTTGGCACGTGACCCCATGGATGAGTTAGCGTGGTTTTTGTTTCTATTACTTCCGCGATGGTGCTTAGGTTATACTAGAGGGGGGGTGTGTTGGACATAGGAAGGTGGGAGCTAGATTTTGGAGATTCCGAGCATGAGATTGGGCTACATTGCAAGAGGAGTCTCTTTGGGCCACATAGGTTAGGAGTTGGGTTCAGCCTCATAATAAACTTCTCCAAGAACCGAGCTGTCCAAAACAACGTTACTCCAAAACTAAGATCACAAAACTAACTTCTCCCAAAACTATATTGAGAGGTGATTCTCAACCTCTCTATTTAAGATTCTTAGAATCTTATCCTAATAACTATAAGTAATCACCATGTAACTTTATCTTACCAAGTTTATTGGAGGTAGAGATCACAAACCCCAATGAAAAGGGTACATGCCAACATGCAATTGGTCCACTTCTATCTTTTAGAAGCCCAAATATCCTCCAATTGATTTTAGTGTACCAAGTCAATCTCGCCTCTACATTTAAGGGTCTTCACCAAGTCCAACCAATGAAAATTAGTCCAAGTCAAGGAAAGTCAAAATACCCATGTGATGGAATATGTTTCATGATTCCTACTAAACAACAAAATAGTTGTTCTCATCTACCTTATCAAGAGCTACTCTCTATTTTCCTCCAACTTAACCATAAGTAGCTTAACATAGTCATGACTAAGATAGACTTAGTCACAATTTAGATCTGCTCATATTTCATCCTATATGTACAACCATGGATCTTACAGTTCCTCCTTTGCATACATTCATATCACGTTTGACAACCTTTGATATGAGGATCATGGGCGTCTTTGGTGACATCATCGGATCAAGGACCTTCGAGTATGTGACATGAGATTTGACACGGAGACAGACTTCTTTGCCGATTTTGTGTGGAGGAGTAGGCTTATTATCGATAAAGGAGACCACACATATAGCATTCTTGGCTAGTTGGGCACTCTCTGCACCTTTGTTATTTTCTCGATTTGTGATTGCAGATAGGCCTATCCTTAAGATATATACAAGGTACGTGGATACGGGATCATTTTTCTTACATGTATTATTGCGACATACGAGAGATGCTTTAACCCTGGAGGTACGACATGAGCTCTCGCCTTTTTCCTCTTTTGTCATCGATTGGACTAGAGGTGTACAGTCTACCTTGGACTGACAGTTTCATCATGCTCTACATTCACTCTTAGTGGATTCGGCCATTTCTTGTACTACTAGAGCACATCTACACTCTTGTTATGACAAGGGTACATGCTCGTGGATCTTGGCTCGACCATGGAGCAGGGTTTTTTGACTCGCACCATCTATTTTTTCTACAGCGATGAGGTTCTGTCTTGGCATGGTTCATCCATCTACATCTTCATTACTCACATGTGAGTGTGGTATCACTTTATATGCAGCATGTGTTCATATGACTTGTTGCCCATTCGGAGAGCACAAGATAGTTACTCATGATGCCATTAGGGATGTGATGTTTGCTATGATGCAAGAGGTATATCTCACATGTAGGGAGCGTTGGTATGCCTTGCAGTCGACCAGGGTTAGGACAGACCTGTATTTGGTTTGGGAGGACCAAGTTATTGTGCTGGATGTGATAGATGTGGTGGTTACCGATCCTACTCGTGACACAGTTTCAAAGGGGGTGATCACCCATCCTCCAGGATGGACGGCGAGCGGAGCGGCAGTAGCCAAGGTTTCCAAGTATAGGGGTATGCAGAGAGGTCATATCTTTGTTCCTTTAGCTTTGGAGTTATATGGAGCTATGGACACTAACTTCTATATGTTCGTGAGGAAGTGCGCAAGAGCTTACCATACTAAGCCGCAAAGGTATCACTTTCTTTAGCTTGTTGTATTGCCTATTTTAGGCATCATGTTTCTATTGCTCTACAGAGAGCACTAGTTGGTGCAATCCATAGGAAAGCAATCACGTTAGGTGATGCTTCTTTGGATGCTCATGTTATTTGTAGACCGTTTGACCTTGATAGTTCGGATATCTTAGGTGATGTTAGACATATTTCCCAGTGTGATGCTATTGGGGCCTAGTCCCGTGTTACCGGTTTGGTTATATCCTTGTACGATTTGATAGAGGCTTCCCATCCCTATTGTTATTTTACTGTGTCTTTAGTTGCTACTGCTATTTTCTTGATCTATCCTCTCGGTCAAGGAAATTTCTCAGACGGTATGTCTTTAGGTATCTTTGGCACTTTTAATTTCATGATTGTATTCCAAGTTAAACATAACATCTTTATGCACCCTTTCCATATGTTGGGTGTAGCTGGTGTATTCGGCGGTTCTCTATTCATCGATATGCATGGTTCTTTGGTAACTTCAAGTTTAATCTGTGAAATTACTAAGAATGAGGTTAATGCAGATTACAAGTTTGGTCAAGAAGAAGAGCTCACATTTACTTTGGAATTAACTCGAATAATCCATAAACCGGTTCGAGTCCGCTTATCTCCAGTTGATGACTTTTGTATTACCTCTTTTAACTGCAATATTTATGTTAATGCATTTTTTAATGATTCGTAAACAAGATATTTCAGGTCCGTTATAATTTACGTAAATTTATTATAAAATAAATAACTTTAAATATTAATTTAATTGCCGTATTTTATGGAATTTTTTTTCTATTTGAAAGTTCTTTTTAGAGAAATGCTAAAAAAAAAAATTTAGATATTTTTTAAAGGAAAATGGATTATGGGAGTGTGTGATTTTATTTAATAATAATTTTGGTTATACAAAAATTATTTAATATCTGTTACATAAAATTTAATAAGATTATGTATTTTTATCCCAATTATTTTTTTAAGTAAAAACCTGGGTTATAATATTTTTCATTCTAAATTTTTTTTTCAATGATCATTTTTGAATAGTAATGACTTCGTTAAATCCAATAAATTATTTGAAATATTTCAAAATATATAAGAAAGATACTATTAAAAATACATTCATTTCTGTTGTGTGTTTTTTATTATTGGGGTAAAAAAACTTTAAAATTTTATTATTAAGGCAGGTTATAGTAGCAAACGCTTTTGGTATATTTTTTTTATACATAAGAAAACGAAGAAATTTTTTATACCAATCTAAGAAAATAAAATAAAACTTTTTTATTATAAAAATTGTAGATTATAGTAAGCAAACTGCAATAAAAAAATATTTACTGAAAATTGATGTTTTGATATAAAAAAATATACACACAAAAAATTTTGAATAATTAAAATGATTATACACAGCAATAACTAGAGTTAAACGTGGTTATGTAGCACGAAAACGGCATAAAAATATTCTTACGCTTACATCTGAATTTCAAGGAATTCATTTGAATCTTTTTAGAAATGCTAATCAACAAGAATTGAGAGCATTAACATCATCTCATCGTGATAGAGGTAAACAAAAAAATTCTTTAAATATTTTAATTGATATTTGATAATTGTATGTTTATTTAAAATTAAATAAAATTTTAATTTTATAATTTTATAATTTTATAACTTATAAAAAATATTTAAATATTTATAAAAATATATTTAATAATTTTTTTTAAAATTAATACATTTATTTATTATTCATAGATTGAATACATTACATTGAGATGATCCAATGTTTTATTTAATTTTTATATTTTGAAATATATATATAATTTAAAATATATTCAATTTTTTATAGATAAATAAATAAAATTTTAAAATTCATATACAAAAATTTATAATGGAAGTAACTAGAGCAATGAGATATTTTCACAAAACTGATATTTTCAATCAATAATCTAATTAATTTTAATTTTTCTTCTTAGTTGAAGAAATCATTCTAGTTTGAAGAGCTCATCTCTTGTAGATGATTCAAAAAAAATAAAATTATATATAGCCAACTCATTATGTGTCATGCTAGCATAAATGAATTTAAGCCTTTCATGAATTCATAATATAAACATTATCATATGGAACAATACTAAATATTATTTCCACCTAAATTCTTCCATGCATGAATCCTAAAACATATGTCAATGCCTTGCCGAATGATCTTGTCTCGAGGATTGCAAACTGTTAGGGGATGCATCTCACGGATTTGTTGGATTTTGGAACATCAACTCTCCTTGCCGGGGCATACCTGTAAATCCTGCTCTTTAGTTTTTTGAACTAGTGTCTTGGAACCATTTGGTGACAAAACCATCTAGAGTTTTGGGAGTTGTCTGGGGGTTAAGTTATCTGGCTTGCTTCTCATGATGTTCCATGCAAAGATTAGATTATATTCCATCGCAATAAGCAAAAAGGTTATAACCGATGGTATGATAACTTTTATAAAGTCAAAAAGGTGATAGACTATCAGCTCAGATTATCTTGCCTACACACCTTATCACACAAGATTAAAGCCAAGGGCGTGGGTAAAGTCATAGAGAAATATACCCAGAGTTGCGATGAAAACTGCGAAGGGCCCTATGGTATATTTCCCTACATCTGCTGAACTAAGGGTCCCCCAAGAGAAGAAGATGTTGTTTGGATTGACGTATAATGCGTCTTGTTCAATATTTTAGTTATATGGAAAGAATCTGTCATTTTTACGCACTAAATTATTTATTATTCACTTAAATTTGAAAAATATATCAAATTTTTTAAGCATGAGTTTATATTCAAAAAATTAATTTTTAAATGCTATGATCAATGAAAATAAATTGTTGAAAAAATTTTCAATTCTTTGATAATAACAAAATAAATAATATTTTATAAATTTATAAATTCCAAAAATTAAGTTTTGGTCATGCAGGCAAAATATCAACAACTTTATGACCATATGAAATATCATCAATTATTATTTCATATCCATCTTTTTCTTTACGATAAATTTTACTTTTTTTTCCTGTAATTGAAGCATTATAAACTATATTATTACTTTTACTTCCATCAGGATAACTTTGTCCTCTCCCTCTATTACCACCAACACAAATTGGATATTTTAAAAACTAAGCTTCTTTGTTAGTAACTAGATCTGAAGAGAGAATTGGAAAAACCATTTCAGTTTATTTTTTTCTTGGAACTTGACCTATTACTCAAATTTATTTTTTATCATTACTATAGGGTTGAAAAAAAGGATTACCAATTTTTTCTTTCATTTAAGGAGGAATTCAATCAGAAGGAGCTAATTCAAAACCTTTTAACACTTTATTAACAACAACTTCAGTATTCATTATTGCTTTTATTGCAACTCCTCCTGTAGATATTGACGGTATTTTGTTGATCCAAAACGGCAAATAGTGAATCATACATGCACGAGAAAGATCGACACAAGAAAATACGTGGTTTACTTCAGTGAGGCTACGTCCAGTAAACACATAGTCAATTTACTGAATAACCCTAATTGTGTCTTAGAGAGCTTCGAAGCTAAGAGAAGACGATAAGAGTGTAGTCTATCTCTCGTTTTTCTTAGAACATCTGTACGCGAAGCTGGAGTGGCTGACGCCTAGAGAGAGGCAGCTGTACCGGTTGGAGAGTGGACTGTCGGATTTGGATGCAGACCTCGACAGTGCTAGTAGTGGGTCAACGAGGAGTCTAGGGACAAGTGCTCGTCTTGAGCCAAAGAGAACGGGAGAAGTGAGACCGGCGGTGCAAAGTAAACCTGATTCGGACTCAGACCTTGAAGTAATCGGAACTTTGAGGAAGAGAAAGAGAAAGAGAGTAGTGGAGGACAGTCCACTAGCTACTCTAGCAGTTCGAAGAGATGTAGGGAAGAAGAAGGTAGAAGAAGTAGGACCGGAAAAGACTTCTCGACCGAAGATGATGGCAGTGAAGCCATGGCCGAAAGTCTTGAAAGAGATTGCAGAACCCATGGCATCAGTGCTACAGCTGTCGCAGAAGTTGAAAGCTGTGGTGGTCTCGGTATTGCTGGAGTTGAACGAGATGGGGCCGATGTATATGCCAGGGTGGGATCCTCAAGCAGATGGATATATGGAGTTGATTCAGATGATGAACCGTATGGTGTTGGGGAAGGAGGACCAATCCATCACAGTGAGAGAGCTGACGGAGAATGTGGACAAGCTGTCCAAGGTGAAGACTAAGATGGAGAAGGAAGTTCAGGAGGCGAAGAAGTCCTATGAGGAGATCTCTTATATTCGGGGTACGGAGATCCATTTTGTGGAGAAGGAAAATGCTCATCTTTGGGAGACGGTGCAAGACCTAAAGCGGAGATTGATTCAGGTGGATGTGGAGGCACCTGCGAAGTTGGAGAACCTCGCTAGATGTGCGCAAAATCTATTCACACGGTGTGATTGTGTTGAGATGCAGTGATTAGAGCAGTTGGTGACGACGATGGAGAATCCCGGTGACTCGAAGGATCAGAGAAAAGAAATATACAAGAAGTTGGGTCGAGATTTCACGGAAACCATAGCTCTTCATCGACAAGAGATCGTAGCCGATGTACAAAAAATGCAGTTAGGAATCGACGCATTCACGCAAGTAGCAGAGGTGTGATCGAGCGGCTTAGATGAGAGTAGAAGACTAAGGAGAGAACGATCCGTGTAGGAGACGGTTTACTTAGCAGTTAGGAGTAGCAGTTAGAACATTCATTATAAATAGTCGTAGGAAATAAAGCGGTGGATCTTTCATCTTTATAAATGTCCAATCTGTTGGATTGCAAATTATTGTCAGGGTAGAACGAGCACTCGAGGACCTAGTGTCTGCACGCTGACAATGTGACGACTGAAGCGTGTATCCGTGAAGTTATCCGGATATTCGTTCACGAGCTGAGCCTCTCTGTAGCATCTGAAGTACTCTAGAGGGTGTTTTTGCCGAGACGCAAACTTGTAATGAGAGAGATCTCCATCCTGAAGTAAAGCAAACTGCTGAAATCTATTTGTTGAGTCTGTGAAGTTGGTGATGTGATGGGATTTTGAAGGAATTGAGATTGAATCAGTTGCCTGGTTCCAATTGACAACTTGTTGTACGGTTATAGAGGTGATACATTGGTATCATAGTGAGGTTCTTTGGAGGTTCGGGCAGAGAGACAGCTATGGTTAGCAATTGGTGCACCCATTGCAGAGTGCGGTTCTAACCTTGGGCCTTTGAGGTTCACAAAAGACTCTGATTTGGTGTTAAAGAGTGATGGAGCTGAGCTTGATGATATCTTGGAATGTCTACTCACACTGTTGTTGTGGGACATGCATGATATTTATGGGGGCTAGCAAGAGTTCCATACAATATTTAGGTATAGTTGGTACCATTCATTTACATGATTTCATACAAAAGTTTGACTCATGATGTGATTTACAATGGATGCACAACTCTACGTTGTGAAATTGATTTATGACTTGGAAGGGATTATTCTAGCATTTGGAGGTGCCGCCAATGAATGATTCTCATGAATTTCAGCATAAACACAATGAAGCGTTAGATGAATCACTAGATACTTCATGTAAGCTGCAACAACAAATGGAAAATTAGCTCATACATCAAACTTGGAGTGATTCTTTTGCTCTAGTGATGGACAAGACAAATGAAGTTATTTCCACTTCCATGTTGTCACCTTTAGAAACAAAGCCTATTACTTGGCAACATCCATAAAAGGGTATATGTCTATTGGATGTGTTTGGAGGGATAAGCATAGGTTTTGCTCTTGTTTTGCAGTCAAGCATATGAGTACATAGATACTTGTATGTGGAGCAAGATGAGATTGCGAGATGTGTTTCATTACATATTATAGCACAATTGATGTGACAATAGCCATATTTTCTACCATTCTTGATGGTTCAAGGAATTCACCAAGCCTTGCTCTCATGTATTTTGTTGTTGGGGGCACAAGATCATGCACGTCATGACACCATACATTTAATTTTTGCTGGATGACAATGTTAGCGATACAGAGGGATTAGTAATGGTCGCGACATGTTTTGGAAGATGTTACGTGTGTAACGATCTCTCCTATCACATCAGACCTATTAATCGAGCTACATTATGTAAAATATATCTTTATTGAGTGATCCACATGCACGAGTGATGATGAGTGCATATCAAGTGCGGTGATGGATTAAACCAAGGGTATTGCTAGATGTAGTAAGAGTACGATCTCATGCACATCATCCACTTCTATGGTGGAAAACCATTCTTCCAAAGGAGGTTTTATAACGAGCATATGACGGAGTGCATAGGCCCTCACATCTCACAATGGATAGTATTTTGGATTTGGATAAACACTCCCTTGGAGTGGATATGAATCCACGTATGTGTACAACTATGAAATCATATTTTTGTAGAATAAGAGCCCATCATGCAACCTTTCATGTAAGCTTGTATGATTCCATCAACCATTTGAGTGGTTGATGATAAGTGATGAGAGTGAAAGAGTTTCCAAACAAATAACATATGAAATGTGGCACTGCCAAACATTATCCTTCATAAGATCTATACTTTGATCCCATTGCATTGTTGGAATAACTTACATAAGGTATTACAAAATCCTTCCTCTCATCATCATGTTAGATTAGCACTGCTCCCAAACCCAACATACTCCAATCAGTATGTACTTGAAAGAGATGACCTCTTACTAGTCTCCTCAAAATAGGAGCAAATGTCAACCTTTCCTTGGGCTCAAAAAATCTCTTTCTTGTTCATCTTTCCAATGCCACCCTTGATCTAGCTTTGCTAGCTTTGTCAACGCTTTGGCAATAGTGCTAATCATTGCACATGTAGATGATAAAAGTTTGCAAGTTAAAGGAAAGCTCGCACCTACTCACATATGAGGGTTGTGGAATACGTAAGATTGCCTCTACCTTGGTTTGATGAACTCCCAATCCTCATGGGTATATGGTATGATCCAAGTACTCTACCTGCATTTGAAAGAACTTACACTCTCCAGGATGCAACTTCAGGCCATGAGTGATCAATCGCTCAAATACCTCATGCAAATGTCTCTCATGCTCGAACACTATATACTTGAATATCATCAATGAAAGCTTGGGCACAATCGAGTCTGGCTAGGATCCTATCCATCACTCTTTGGAACTCATCAATTGCATTCTTCAATTCAAATGGTAAGAACTTCCACTCACACAACACATCCTTGCCATGCCAATCAATTGCCCAAAAGTCTATAACGGTTTTAGATGGTTAAAATATATATATGTAACACAGGTTTGGGAGAGTTTAAGGAGTTAATTGACAATGCTCATACCTCATGATGTGCACATTCCATTCTCATTGGAGTCATATTAACGGCCATTTTTCGGTGTTAATGTGCATGGAACCCACGAGTACAAGATGTAATCGATTTACAGTATTAAGCTCTACACTCCTTTATTAACAGTACCTTGAAATTTGTATCAACTCCGTGAATGTATAATATTGAAAAGGCAGAAATCCGTTCCGGTCAGTGTACCTCGTTTTGGTTTCTCATGAAATAAAATCTGAAGGTCATTGATCAACGACATGCAATTGTGATTTTACCACCCATTATTTTCTGCCTTTACTTAACACCCAGTTAGACTCTGTTTGTTGTATGCTATCCACTTGCTTTGCTGAACATGTCATGAAGAGAAGATATTGTATCATATGCACTAAATTGACCATTCACATTTCCAAGTCTACTTGACTTCATACAAGTGTCACATACTTGCGATCTCATGAAGCATTCTCTGAAATTTGATTATATGTAACTGACGTGATCATTTCCACATCCAGTTGCCTCTTCTACTACTCATATGGATGTGTCTCTATGTCTTGATGCAAACATGATAAGAAATCAACATGAATGTTTTGTAGATGGTAACATATCTACGGAGGGTTCATCTCACCAAAGTTGAGTCTTTGCATGTTTAGCTAAACATGCAAAGACATGCACATTTTAAGCTCTCAGTAGCTCAATGTCCAATTGATGCAACTGAGAGAGGTAAGATGTCGTCAATTCCCTATGACAAGACAGTGGATAGCCTCATGTATTTGATGGTGTGCACTAGACTTGATATTGCTCTAGCTATGGGCAAAGTGAGCAGGTACATGTCAAATCCAAAGAAGGTACATTGGGAAGTTGTAAAGTGGATTCTCAGGTACCTCAAGAGTATTAAGGATTATGGTCTTTTGTTTGATGGTTTATCAGACAATGCCAAATCCTTGTTGGTTTATGTTGAAGCTGACTATGGACAAGATCTGGACAAGAGGAAGTCTACAACTAGGTACGTGTTTACACTTGGAGGTGGATGCGTTAGTTGGAGATCTACCTTGCAGAAGTGCATAGCTCAGTCAACTACGGAAGCCGAATATGTAGCAGCAGCGGAAGAAGCAAAGGAGGCTATTTGGTTGAATAGACTTATCACTGAGATGGGATTGAAACATGATGTTATAAATCTCTATTGTGATAGTCAGAGTGTCTTACATGTTGCAGCAAATCAAGTGATGGATAGCAGGGTGAAGCACATCAACATCAGATATCACTTTATCAGAGATGCAGTTTCTGATAGGAAGATTGAGCTAGTCAAGATTGACGGTAAACTTAATCCAGCTGATTCTTTGACCAAAAATATTCCTTTAGAGAGTTTCAGGAGGCATTGTGCTACTATCCAAGTTTTGCACAAGGAGCACTAGTAGAGTTACGCTAGCAATTGTTTGATTCTTGTACATACTTTACTCCTTCCTAGTTAGGCTACGGCTTAGTTCTAGTTAATCCTTGTTTACAGGAGGGCCTATGCTTTAGGTTTCCTTCTAGGACTTCCCGCGGAGTATGTATATGGTGACGAGAGTTAGAGACCCCAAGACATGAGTCAAGGGGGAGATGGTTAGGAGTTAACTCAGGTCTTGAGTAACTCTGGCTAGTTTGACTATGTTTAGTTAGACTAGGGCTAGGACTGATACTACTATATAAGAGGGCTGACAGAAGCTCTCTCTAACACAAATTAGGGTTATTAAGTAAAGTGACTCTGTGTTTTCCGTGGACGTAGCCTCAGAGAGGTGAACCACGTATTTTCTGTCTAGTCTCTTGATTGCATGTGTGTCCCTTCGTGAATTGCTGTTTCGGAATTACATCTTCTACAGCCAGGCGCTCAGGCGATAAACCTTTTCTAAGGGTCCAACCAAACAGAAGACACCATTCCTATTATCCAATATCATCAAACTTGGTAGCACCCTGGTACGCTCGTATGCTTGCCTCGCTGGTAACTCCATCATTCGAGCGGCAGCAGATTGCCCAGTTCCACTCTTAGCTATCCTCATCGTAGGATCAACACCACTAGTGCTCACACTATTTAAAGCAACAAGCATATCCTCTTTGCTCTCGAAAAGTGTGGTTGCCAATCGTAGTACATGGGATGATGACACTCCAAACGCTAATAAATCATTGGTAGAGAAAACATGAGAATGAACAAGAGTCTTTGCCACCCCCAACATTACGCTAGATGCTACCTTTGACGACGTTCATGGCTGGTCCCTACTTGCTCCATTTTTAAGTACATCCATATTGGCTTGCACCTTCAATTATATCCATGGCTACAAAAACACGGGAATGGATAATAAAATGATTCATTTTATTATCCATTCCCGTGTTATAAAATTATCATTTTATAACAAAGATTGCTTCAATACAATCGCAATATCTTTTGTCGCGTTGCATATAAATTGATCTAGATCTCTCATATTAACATTAGTGGTGAGAAGACTGAATCAGAACCATAGGTTCATAAACAATCTTTTGAAAATGCTCAGATAAAAACATGTCCACATTCTGATCTTTTTGAAGACCAACGTCAGTCCTCGTAAGTTTTTAAAATTCTGTCCGTTTTGCAACAATATCAGATTCGAAAGAACGGCGGAGATTTTGAGAGTTTAGGGTCCGCTTGTAGCTGTGTAGTTATTGCTACATCAGCACCTATCACGAAGATCAGTATTCACCAATGTCAGCCTTATGAAAGTGCTGCAAGGCGTATGTAGAGCCCAACAGATATTGGGGATGCAGTAAGTTTTCATCCCATTACAGCTAACTATATTCTTGACTTAAACAGAGGATCAGTCCGCAATGGGTACAAGTTCTGCTGCATCAAGTGAATCATTGTCACATTGATGGTCACAACTCAAGGCTGTTGTGCGGAAAGCTCAAATACAACATCCTGATAAACTTCAAAGGACTTGGTCAAAACTTCAAGGTCGATGTGAAATCCAATGTACGAAGAAGCGACGCTAGTCCAGGATTCGTGCTGCTGAAGGCCGCATAAGTTCTGACGGTTTCCGGGCTCTTGTTGATCTGAAAATGGACGAGGCCTCAAGGAAACACGAAGATGTCGCCCTTCTCAAGCCTTTGGGTGAATAAATTGGGTACAGGTTCAGTCGTGTCAGTGAGGCCAACCTCCAGACAATCTTCGAGGACAAACAATGTCTCTGTACCACGAGGGTGTGTGCGAGGAACGTTGACGGAGCCAGGTGGGAATGTGAAGAAGGCATTGAAGATCCCCAATACTGAGAGTGCTGGAAACATACCCACATTAGCAGGAGTGACTGTGGCGAACTGAGTCTGGTTGATACAATGTTGCGCTATTTGGTGAAGGTGAAGAATTCCCCATCGGGGGGAGTACCAGGAGGTGGAGGAGCAAAATCTCGGATCTCTTCTGGATCTGCTGCATGGACTGGTGAGCTAGAAAAGTCTACAAGAAACACAAGACTAGAAATGATGACAGAGATATTCGAAGTCATATCGTTGCTCTTGTGGATAGATGAGATGCCGAGAAGACCAGCTGTAGTACTGTGAGCAATTAAGCACTCTACAAATGTAAATTGCAAAAAGCTAGAAATTTAAAACATATGCTTCAGGAGTCGTGTAAATTGCTTTAGATGAGCTATGACTGAACTGTGTAACTAAGTACTATTATAAAGGCTGTCGAAAGTCGAACGTATGAAGAATGTTTGCTCTCCTCTCTTTTTGTACTTATACCACTGGGTACCTGGAGCGTCTACAAAAAGAATTATATTATAATCTAGTCAAGTGGAGACGGGTTCATGCATGGGATTAAAGACCGGGTCCTGTGATGGGAAATGAATCTCACAAGAAAAATTATTGTGCTTTCGTTTTACTATTTGAAGTTTTTCATGATAAATAAAGTGTGAATATTTCTTGAAGAAACTATGATGAAATTGGTAGTGTCCTATAAGTTACTAGATTTAGGGGTTTTTAAATTTAGATGACAAAATTTAATGATCCATCCACTTGACTCAATGGTGAAGTAAATGAATCAGGAGCTTCATGACTTTGGAATATAGATTGGAAACATTAACCTCCCAAAAGTAATTCCCCACAGCAAGTCCAGGAAGAGTATAGAAAGAAGCAGCATCAGTATAAAAGAAGCCAGACATGTTTCTGAATTGCAGTATATTCATACAAACATAGTTCACCTCCTTTGAATGTATTGAGTTTCAAGAATTGGGTCTCTCATACTTATTAAGCTGAAACTGAAATTGAGCTGCATATGACCAAAGTAAAGCGGTCACTTCTGCATCTTCCTTTCAGGATCCTCATTCATTCGTCCCAGTTCTGATCCGTCTTGAAGACAGGAAGAAAACTCCATTCTTCAATTGCATCCTCATGGGAAGAGCTGAAGTTGACCGTGTACCATTCCATCTCAGGCGTCTCGTTAAAACCGCCGTACGAAATGCAAGCATGGACAAGGTAAGCATTACTGCTCGCTCGTTTTGCTCTTACTTTGGCCAGTTTCACAGGTTTCAGTACTAGAATTCGGCCAGAGTCCAGCCTAATGCATTCCTGTTAAAAATCATCAAACGTTCTCACTTATCCAATGTGTGGTACGGATGGGTGGCGGGACTCTTTTGCAGGATCCTATTGTTGCTGATCCCACCGATGACAGCAACAATGATCCTCCTTCATGGTTATGAACAGCAAGTGCATTTGAACGCGTGACGTATTGGTCAATTTATAACTTGTGTGCCCGTGAAGCCCGAGGGTAAAAGCCAAATTTATTCAGCAACTGATCTCCACTGACGATTAGGCCTTACTTCAGCTTCTTGTCTGGATGCAACTTTGGCCACCTTCTTACATCACACACGCTGATGCCCTTCATGCGGCTCGAAGCAGACGGTGATCAAGCTCTTCTACGCTGAGAACTCTAAGACTTATTTTAAGTTTGACATACAAGTTGTTTTTGGTCGTGTTGATTGATCCTGTGTTATTAGGTCTCATCCATTATGAGAATTCAACAATAAATTCTTTCCAAGTAATCCTTATAGGTAGTCTCCCATCACATGAATGGATTGGATTAATTATATGAACTAAGGTTTGTGTTTAAGTCTATTTCACATCCTCAATATGAACCAGATATGTTTCTTTAAGCTAAATATGTGCGGATTTTCATTTCATAGTGTACTTGAAAAGTGTTAAGACATCAATATATATGGACGTCAGTCTCAATTCGTCAACTTTATGCCTCTCAGTCCACTACTTTAATTTTGGTTGCAATATCATTGTAGTACTATAGGACAAACGGCCAACGCAGAATCCATAGAGGCTTATTTATTCCGGGACTGAGTATGCGAAGAATTATTCCTCGAAATGTTTTTATTTTTGGGTGATACTTTTAGAATTTAATTGGACTTTGTCTGTCAACTCCGAGTTTATCTTAAATTTTGCAAACTCTTGTCAATGGTCCAGTTCATGTGATTCATGAAGTTAAATCGTAGGCTCATAATGGTCCACAATCTTTATAGAAAAGCTTCTCTGAATCTATTCCTTGAGTACATCTGCATGAATGATTGAAGACCCATTTGATTTTTTTCTCCTCATCTGCATTAAAAAAATATAAATCTCATGCTGCAGGACACTCTGAAATAAGTCTATCAGCATCGCGTTATAGTTTATTTAGATTGTGGACGAAATAAATATACGCGGAGCATTTTTAGGTTGTAATATGTATGGTATATCTGCTCTACCCCGTATAGGCTAAATATGCAAAGACTCAACTTTGGTGAGGTGGAACCTCCGTAGACATGTTTACATCTGCAATAACATTCATGTTGATTTCTAATCATGTTTGCATCAAGGCATGGAAACGCATTCATCTGAGTAGTAGAAGAGGCAATTGGATGAGGAAATGAGCACGTCCGTTATATATATAATCAAATTTTAGAGAATGCTTCATGACATCGCAAGTATGTGATACTTCAGACAAGTATCACATACTTGTCTGAAGTATCACATACTGAATGGTCATTTTAGTGCATATGATACAATATCTGATCTTGATGACATGTTTAGGAAAGCAAGTGGATAGGATACGACAAACAGAGCCAAACTGGGTGTTGAGTAAAGGCAGAAAGTAATGGGTGGTAAAATCACAATTGCATGTCGTTGATCAGTGCCCTTCAGATTTTCTTCCATGAGAAACCAAAACGAGGTGCACTGACCCGTACGGATTTCTGCCTTTTCAGTATTATACATTCACAGAGTTGATACAAATTTGAAGGTACTGTTAACAATCGAGTTTAGTGCTTACTAATGTAAATTGATTACATCTTGTACTCGTGGGTTTCATGCAAATTAACAGAGAAAAATGACCGTAAATATGACTCTCATGGGAATGGAATGTACAGGTCATGGGGTACAAGCATTGTCAATTTGCTCGTTAAACTTGTTCCCAAACCTGTGTTACATACATATTTTCCACCATGTACAGAATTTCGAAGATTCTGTACATTTGTACACTTTAATAAAGTGGACCATCTTGAAAACTATTACAGGTTAGATATCACAAAATCCTGCACCTTCAAAATGGCAATGCAGCACTTGATACTACAAGAATCAGTGACGGCAGAAAAAAAGCTTCGGTATGTCTAAAACAATTGTAACAAAAGAATTGTATTGTGGAGTGATGTAGAAACCATCCATTATATAGATGTGTAGAGAATGGAGAACATCTTCAGACCAAGTAGTATATAATGAAATCTACATTCCATTTTCTGCAATATATTTTTTAACATAAAACGATGAGAAATTAAGTCAATGAAAGAAAAAATTATTTAAGTGTTCCAAAAAATTCAATGAAACTGAAAATAAATTTCATAATGAATTTTCTTAAACTTATATGTAACTCAACATTTTAGTAATTTTGATAATAACATAGCATAAACTTGACCTATACTAGCAACAAGATTTAAAATTTAAGATGTCAGTCGGACTCAAATGAACTCTATTCAAACTGCTCTTTTGAAAGAGCAGTTTGAATAGAGTTCATACGTGTCCGACTCACATCTCAATGAGTGCAGAATAATTCTGTTCTGTAGAGTAGATTTCTGTGCAATGATAGCTCTTAACACACAGCGACATGTTGGACCTAATATTTTCAAACTTCTCTTTTCACAAGTCTCGTATTTGAATAAAAGATGTGCTCCATCTAAGTTCTTTAATCGTAACAACTCCTCAGCTGTCGAATCTGGCTTCGGCACCAATGGTCGATATACTTCTGTTGGCATCTTTCTTACCGGGGGTAATTGAATAGCATCCCGAGCTCCTGAATGAATGATCGATCTCTTCTTCATATTGTCTCATTGCTACGTCAGTTCGTTCTTGTTTTCCCGCTGCTCGTCTCACTTGTTGATGTTGTTACTAACTACCCTAATCCGATTGATACTTCAAACATTCCTTAACAACTTATTCATCTTGGCCATTTTAGTACTTATTTTACATATTCGTATTTGGCAGACCAGATTTCATCCGAATATCATGGTTTTTTATTCCAAAAACAAAAAAATAATCTCAAAATCTCTTAGTAGCGTCCTACAAAGAGCCCATGCAAGATTTTATATACGGTTGTAATGATTCCATCAACCATTTTAATGCTTGATGATCAATGATGAGAGTGGAGTAGTTGTCAAAGAAATAACATATGAAATATGCCACCGTCCGAACAGCTATCAAACATTATCTTTGATAAGAAATATACTTTGACTTTGGTGCATTGCCAATTATGCAACTTGATTATCGTTCGAGTTCGGATTTTGTAGGACCTCTACCATTGACTGAAAGACATCATCAATATGTTTTGGTCCTGGTGAGCATTTTTCCAAGTGGATTGAGTTGTTGGTATTGCTTGATAACTCAAGTGAGGGAATTGCTTATGCGTTCTTAGATTTGATGTTTAGCCGATTTGGTGCACCATTGAAAGTGTTGACTGATCAGAGTACTGAATTGATTGATCATTTTAACACCTCAAGAGATCATCTTGAGGCTAATGGTTTAGTAGAGTGAGTTGTTCAGAAGGTGAAGAGAGGAATAAGAAAGTTTGTCTTTAAAAAAGGTCATATAGGAGACTAAAATATTTTCATACCGAGGTTAAGATCCTGATTTACATGCAACTATTTGTAAAGAGTCCACTTAAGTCTTGGAACTGGGTAACCCTAATGTTTGGATTAAGGTGTGTTGTCAAAGGGGATTAAGGTGTGTTGTCAAAGGGCAAAATTCTTCCGTAATATCATGCTAATAAAATTTGAGAACATGACTATTTTTTAGCATAGAGATAGGCTTTACATTAGAGGAGGTGGATATTGACCTCCAATTCGAAGTTTTCATGTTAGTAATTATGTGGTATGGATTGCATATAGATGATTATCGATGGAGCATTGTAGCATCCGACCTCCTGATCTTAGTCCCATGAAAGGCATATTATGTTATAGATTAGATGGCTATCAGGTGTAAGAAGGGCCTAACCGCCTGTTAGTGGGGCGATTATGATATACTTATGTTAGTATATGAGGATCTATATAGTGTGATGTTTGATGATGACTATCGATGGAGCATTGTAGCATCCGACCTCCTGATCTTAGTCCCATGAAAGGCATATTATGTTATAGATTAGATGGCTATCAGGTGTAAGAAGAACCTAATCGCCAGTTAGTGGGGCGATTATGATATACTTATGTTAGTTTATGAGGATCTATATAGTTTGATGTGACAATGATATATGTTGTGATGCAATATGTATGTGCACGACATATTCACCTTGCTTCTAATCACCTTATTTCATCAACATTGACACAATCTTTATTATGGTTGCTCCACAATGTCTCTACTCATTCTTAACAGCACACGAAAATGGGACTTCTACTTTTTTGTTCTCTCCACAAATGACTTTATCTTCTCTCTCCTTTTGTTTCAAAAATGTGACTTCACACATTAGTTTCTTATAACTTTCATCCAAAATAAAGTTTTCAATAAGATTCTCTATCAAACTCTTTGAAGTGTATTCCTCCATTTTTAAATTATTGTACTTCTTGTATCATTTGAATGTGAAATCCTCCAAGAAGTTGGGTAAAAGTTTAGCTTGTTCAGGCTTCCTTATCTCATTATTTCAAATACATGTTCTCTTGAAGTGGTGCTTCTACATCTTTATTCTTTCTTCCATAATACAGAAGAAGTTTTTCCATTTCCAATATTTTTTTTTTGTTCTTGGTAATTTATATTGGACTTCCTAATACGACACAAATTAAACAATCTCCATTCTAGAGTAATTTATCAATAGTAAAATGAATAGAATTGGTTGGTTTAGTATTGCCATAACACTCTCTTCTCCTAGACACACGATGAATGTTACACTCATGGACAACTTTTCAATCATTCTAAAAATGATCTCAATCTTTAGTTAGAACTTGTACAGTTAAAGATTTCAATTTTTTGGTATCAACACTCATTTTATTCTCAAATACCTCCATTAGTAACTCAAGCAAAGCTTTCACACCACTACATTTATGTACTATGAAAAATCATGTCACTTCACAATTGTGACAATATGTTTCATTCTTCCATTCATGGCAAGAAGATTAAATTAGATGAAGACTTAGTTCTTGCAAGTTTCTTATATCTCTCTCAACCTCCGATCTTTGATACTGAAAGAATAACTCACAATTTTTATATCATTATTGTCCACAATACAAAAAACTCTTTCGTTTCAGATTGGAAAATTTTTTAATGTATTTTCTTCAAACTTTACTCTTCAGTCTATTGTGTTCTCATTCACCGAAACAATCATATCCAACCCTTGAGAATAATATCTTAAATAATCGGATCCTCCAAAGAGCTTGATATCTCATTTTTCAGTAAGTTCTATATACTTACTATGCAAAACACTCATGCAACAATTTACTCTAAATGACTATCAACAAATAAAAGTCAAATCTAAAAGTAAAGCAACTTTTCATTTTTATATCTCATTACACTTAAGATATCACCACATACTCTCTGCAAATGATATGCTAATAAAATTTAAAACCACATCTAGGATAGCTCGTGATTAACACACGTGCAAAGTTTCAAATCCTGATTTCACTCATATGCAAAATATCTTTGAAATTTTGTTAGCATCTTAGCAAATTCTAGCCATTATAATTTTTGACTATGATTTCAAATGCAAAAGATTTACTAACTTCTATTCTAAAATAATAAAAATTCCGGGAAAGACTTTGAAATAAAAATTTTATATAGAAAATACATTATACCCCATTCAACTCATCTCAAAGAACACTTGATTAAATAATATGTATAAAATGACTTCTAAGTTCACAAGCATGTTCTACACAATGAAAACAGGAAAAAACGATGTCCATACTTTTTATAGAGGTGGAAGAATGAGTCTGAGAGCCCAACAGTATTTCGAATATGCACAGTTTTTTCAGTGGTACCTGCGAACATGAGAATAAAGTTGTCGTACAGTCCGAAGTAAAGGCCTTCTGCGAATGTGACCTGTATTGCAGAGGTACTATCCCCAGCGTTGGAACTATTCAACCCGAGAGTTTCGCAGATCTACACAGGCAAAACAGACATGATGCTTATTGCCAAGAGATTCAAGGTACCAACTTGGGAGAGGGTATGGACGACAGAACCTGCAGGTATAATACACGGTATCCGAACGGTACCAGCAGTATCGGCTCCATAGCGATGGACACCTGGCGATTCTCTGAGTATGCGGGAACGAGGTTGATCGCGCTAAAGGGAATGGCATTCGGTTGCGGCTGGTGGAACACACAAGGTCGCAACACTGGCATGTCGGGCCTTCTGGTTCTGAGCAGAGTGGTGGCATTTCGGTTCCTGCTCAGCTCTGGCCTCACATCGGGTTTCTGCTGGCCCATAGTCGGAAGCCCATCGAATGCTGGTTATTTCGTCATGGGAGATGAAGCGATGCCTGGAAGGACAGTCCTAATCTAGATCCGAGAAAATCTGTGGCTTTTGTTGTGCATTGGATTCAATGCCCATCCGAGAATGATCTGCTGCTGTGAAATGACGATGGATGCCTTATACATCACGCGGTGGTTGAATCTTACATGCAGTCCCAGGCGAGGCTATCAATCTGTGAACTTTCCAGCAGGCGGTTTATTTACCTGGATGCGGTGGACATTATTTATGCCCAATGGTCGAGGGCTGAATGTTGCGCCAGGGACTTTCGACATCAATCCAGACACGACAGTGGGGCTGATGATGGACAGTGGCACAATGTTAATGGAGTTCAGCTCAGAAGCTTACTTCATTTTTTGAAATGCTTACAGGGCGGCTGCAATGTACCCACTTCTATACATAGAATATGCAGAGGACGATTGGAATTTGATATCTGCTATGACATTACAAACATGGAGATCTAGACTATGGAGCTGCCCAATATGGGCTTCATTTTGCGCAGCGGCCTGCACTTCGAGTTCGGACGAATTGCTAGTTATTTCACCTACTTACTACACTACATCGCGAAGGCCTCTCCTGCGCTTACCTATGCTTCCTGAAGATGATCCTGAGCTCAGGTGGTCCATTCTTGGTTCCTACCGAATGATGCAGATAAATTTTAGTTATGACGTACCAAACAATCGTTTCGTTTGGAAGAACCTTGCTAGGTATTTCTGCTCCGATAAAACCGAAGATTGCTTGCATTTTTGTGTCTGCATTTCGCACCAATCTTAAAACTTGTTTCAATCTGCACGTGATTTACATTCGGATTCATGTTTAAATCCACACGAGCGAGGGATAAAGTCATCACAGAAGACTTGGAAGTTGGTTGTGTGACATTTTACACTACACGCTGCTCCTTCACGCCACTATTAAGACCCTTAAAGCGGTGTATCAAGCTCTAATTTGATATGTCTTTACTAGGCGTGAACGTAAGTTCGTGAACGTCTAAGACTCGCGTCATTTCGAGAAGATTGCAACAGATGATATTATAGTCTACTGATCGAAAAGATATTTACTGAAAACCAGTTTCACAAACAAAAGGCGTCTTAAATGGTTGTTAGCGGCTGTTCTATGTTATTAAAAAAGTGTAGCCGGTCACGGCTATTCTATTTGAGAATTAGCATGTCAGATTACTATGTCTATATATTGTCATATACAGAAGGTGCACTATTTCCTTACATTAAAAAGAGTATGTACATATAAACAGTTAAGCACGTCCCCATCAAGCTCGTTGCTAGTGTATATTGCCATGTACAGAAGGTGCACTATTTTCTCACATCAAAAAGAGTATGTACATATAAACAGACAAGGACGTCTCCATCAAGCTAGTTGCTAGATTTTGTTGGGTACGAGGCCTCCATTGCAATTCCACACAGACCCTCCGGTGCATCAATGTTGCGCTGCATTCGGATGTATCCCTTCTCACCCCAGCTTTCTCCCCATGAATTCTTAACAATCCAAAAGTCCGTTCCTCCTGCAGTTCCGTATCCCACAGCTGTGACTCCGTGGTCCAGTTCTGTGCCACAGGTGCCGTCGTAAATTCCCTGCAGTTCAGAAGTATGTCGAGTTAAAGATACTGCTATATTTCAGGACAATATTAAAGGGAAGGGAAGTTTGTAAATATTGTGAGATTCGACATCTTACACTCGTATACAGCTGAAAATCTCCATCGCCAGCATCGATAGCAACACTGACAGGCTGATTTGCCACTGCTTTCTGTAAATCTTTCTCACTGTTGGCTGGGACATCTTCGTAAGAGGTGATGGTTGCGGCAACTTTCTTTTCCTGCAGATATGGAAACATGATTTTAGCCAACAGATAGTTGCAATGTCTGCAATTTCACATTGCAATTCAATCAACAGATCATTTAATACCATCGTATGCATGTTCCAGCCATTCTTCTCGCATCTTGTTCAAAGCCTTTCCTTGAAAAAAGCTCTTTACCTTGTGAGAGTTGCAGGAGTCGTCTTCAGCAGTATAAGGATAGTCTCTTTCTGAATCTACTCCACCGTTTTGAGCTATAAACTCGTATCCATAATCCATGTAACCCCCCTCGCATCCTTGAGTGTTGGCAGTGACATCACAACTCACCAACTCCTGCTCTGATAAAGAGACGAGCTTGCCGGTTTTGATCTGATTTATACCTTCAACACCTCCAATGGTAGAAAAGGCCCAGCAGCTCCCTGCAAGCATCCAGAAGTTGTATAAGAGTATCTTACAAATGACAGGTCTCAGCATTCAGAGCAGTCGATGCACTACAAAGAAGGACGAGAATCATACATAATTTCGATCTTACCACATTCACCCTGATCTTTAATGGCTGTCACAGCTCCTTTCTTCCTCCAATCTACAGCTTTGGGCACGGCTTCCACATCTGCGTACGAAAAGGTGGGTGCCTGACTGGATCTGTCATTTCTGCGAAATCTGGTCTTCAGGTAGTTTGCTTTGAACTCCTCTTGAGAAAGATCTGCGAACTTGGTCAAGCCCAGTTTATAAGAAGAAGGTTTGCTGTTATGTTCCTCAATACGCCGTAGATTAGCTTTGAAGATATTGAATCGAGCACTCTTTTCAGCTTCGTCAGCGTAGATTTTGGATTGTTGATGCATCCAGCTCTCAAACAAGTTTCTGTTGAATTCTTCCACAGGGAACTCCGAAGCTTTGATATCGGCGGCCTCGGTAAGTTGACGAGTGGCTGTTGCCGTGTAGCAGAGTGTGAGAACAATCATCATCATAATTGATGATGGAATTCTGATGCTTGTCGCCATCGTTTTTGAAAGATTTGAAGAAAATCGTTCCGACTTACAAAGTCTCAAGCCCTCTGCACATTTGCCACAGAAGCTTGTCGGTCAGTTGTGCTTTGAGCTTGCTATCAGATGATTTCCAAGGCAATTTAGCTGGCAGAACGAAGAGGAATTTTTCCATCCAATAAAATCAACATTTTGAAATATCAGATGTTTCAAAGACATCAAATCCACCAGAACTCCTCAGTATGTATTAAACATGAGATGTACAAGATTTCAGTAAGCACCCGGATCAGTGCAGTACGTAGAGGACGAGATGAACTTCAGGAGATGAAACTAAATTTGAAACTTGTGAGCTGTTGATTCTAATAGTGATGGTCTGCTTTTTATACGATTCATGTCGTAGACCTCTGTGAGCAACAACGTGCATGAAACGCGCAAAAGAGCAGGGAGATTCCAGTTGACAATACTTGTTCAGGGTAGATCTGCTGTGCTTGTCAGCTACAGGGGTTTAAGGCCTTTTCCATGAATGATTCTTCACCTGTCAAAAACTGGGAATGTGTCTTAGTAACCTCCTACGATGCATGCATGTGCTCGCATTGAGTTTGAAGGTATCTTTCCTCCCAAAGAGCTGAAAATGAACATGACGGTTGTATACCTGGGATTCTCATGTTATATTTGAAATGTCATCTAATTTGTAATGGATGCAGACCTTCACTTCGTCTTATGTGCAATATATCTGTAATGTGGACCCACAAGTTTAGATTCAAGAGAAACCTGAAACGTCACATGTCAGGTGCTGTATCTGTGAACGTTTCTTGCCCGTCACAAACTCGCCAAACTTCGGCAGTTTATACATAGCGAGGAACCACGTTCCTTGCCCGTCACTGACTCTCCAAACAGTCCATGTATCGGACCTGGCGCCTCGTTATTGCTCATAGTGTGCTATCAGTACTAACGTTCTATTTATCTATGAAACACTTTGTCAGACACGCATTATGGAGAGATTGGTTACCAAATGTCGGACTTGTTTGGATCAGTGGATCTTTTTTCTGATAGGATAGGAGTGAAAAGCCGCCTGAATCTGGGTGTGAGTTTGGTAGGGCATGAGTTTGGTAGGGCATGTAATATCCTTGGGTTTTTGCAAGCCTAGCACTACTTCGTACCGTAACTGAGATCAGATTGGTTAAGTTTATAGTGATATCTATGACTCTTGGCATTTAGACATGGGCATTATGCAGCTATTTGACATGTGGACATAACGAGGATTTCAAAATTAGTCAACCAGATAGACCCTTAAGGGACGCAACTAGAGACAAGCTCGGAGACAGGACAAACCTATGATCCTAGAATCTATCTACAAGACATAACATCTATGATGGAACTTCCTTGTCATCGATTTATGAGTACCTGGAATGCTGGAAGCCTGGAACGACAGCTGATCCAACGTCAAGTCTAACATTCAATGACAGCAACCTCGTTTTGCAGCCGCCACAGTAAGGTAGTTTGTGAGAATCAGAATCTCCCTCAATATGGCAGTCAACGGGGCTCAAAATCTGACAGACCACTAATATTCGACTGATACTGGTCATCTGGCCCCAAATCAATCGTAAAACTAATGATAATTTATAAATAAGTGCGAACTGAAACATATAATGAGACACCGTACCTAACGGCACTGAAATTCATTGCCAACACATATTGTGCGTTGTTGAGAATCGACAGAAAGATCTGTCAATTGATCTTGAGTTCTGAAATACGAGGGTATGTCTAACGTACCAAAACTGCAAATTTAAGCATTCGCAGGTACTCTAAAGCACTCAAGACTCATCACTCTCTTGTATAAGATACACTTGCAGACTTGGCAAACTTCCATGTGCAATCTCAATTTAATGTTGTATCTGTTTCCACTCTTGAACCGATTTCAGAAATCTCATCCTCACCCATAGTGATTTCAGTTACAAAATAGTCAAAATGCCAAACCTCGAGCATGTGAAATACGTTATTCTGCATTTCTTCCTTCAATCCGTGCCACAAAAACCTTCCTGATGCTTGCATGGTAATACTTGTATGCATGTTTATTACCACGCTGCCAATATGGAACATAAGTCCAAATTGCACAAGGTTGTTTCTTTGAAGATGCGGTCGGATGGAGTGATACAATATCCAGTGCACGCCTCTGATGCTAGGTTGACGTGATGTACATGGATCCACCAAAGTTGGATGCGGATCTTAGACTAACTTAGTAGTCTAAAAGTTTGTACAATTCTTTTATCTTAATTATATCTCCGAGAAAGGCGTGTTGGCGTCCTGCGGATCGAGTTGAGCTCATCCTATCCATCACCTCATGATCAACGGGTGCCGCTAATGTCACCATCTTATGGAAACTCCTTCAACATAGGCGATGGCGTTGTGTACATTAGATTTCCAGCAACAATAATTAATTAATATTGACCAGAAATTTCAACTACAAGAAAAATTGCCAAGAAAGTGATCCAAGTTAGTTCTCAAACTTCTACTGTCTGGATGACAAGACTCTCATTATTTTTCCATTAACGAAGTCCAATAGAAGTGGTAAGTTGGTACTTTATTTCGAGGTCAAATATAAAATTTCCAATATTTCAATTAAAGTTAACCGTATCTTTCTATTGGAAGCTATCAATGATTCATATATATGTGATTTCAGTGTTCAATGACACGATTCGAACACACAAATTATTGTAATGATCTGATTTTACAATTGTTTCTGTGAATAATATTTTATTCATAACTGATAAAATGATATATATCTCAAAATTTCAAGCATTGAAAATAAACTTTTTTAATATAGTTTGTGTTTTTTGAACATTATTGTACAAGATCTGATATTAGGAATTAAAGTTAAGACTCATCATATTGAAAATTAAGTCCATAATTCAATTTTTTTTCAAAAACATGTAGAAGGTATGACATTATTAAAATTTCATTACTTCAATCATTGTTAAAGATACTTGATTCAATGAATTTTACTTCTCAATTGATGATGTTGTATATGGTAGATTTAGCATATATCATCCATGTTCATTTTTATTTTCATTTCTAAGTGTTTTCTATGTGTCAAGTTTGTGCAAGAATATTAAAATCAAGCTTGGCAGCATTGATTGAAACTGAAACAATAGTCATATGAAAAATAATTGGGTCAATTTGAATTAATGCAAAAAGGGTAACTAATATTACGATTTTGAGGTGAAAAAAGTTTGGACCTTTTCTGAAAATTATATTTTTCATATACATTGACTAGTTCAAGGTAAGTGATGAGATCAATCAGAATTATACAAAAATCCATCTGACAACCAAGTTATGACTGAAGTCATAGAATTAGAGACATAAATTAGGTTGATGTCAAAATGTCACTAGATATTTTGTTTATTATCATTTGTTGATGAAAGATTTAAAATTCCAAGAAACTTAGAAGTTTAGTTTCATTATTTGTTAAATTTTTATAAAAAGTTAAAAAATATGAAGTATGTTAAAGTCAAATTTGATATCCAATAATATTTTAGAATATATTTATTCAAAGTTTAAGAATTCTTGAAAAATAAGAATTATAAAAATAAAACTATGAATTTTTAGTAATTATGATCATTTGAAGTTATGATTTTTTTATTTTATATTTGCTTCTAAATGCATGATACTGAGTGAATTAATAATATTGAATAAAGAAAAGATATGAACTATTCAACAAAAATCAAAAACTCATTATTTTCAATAATTTTTGAAATTATGTTTCATTCAGGTATTTATCATTCCATAAATGAGTATTTGGTTAATTTTAAAAACTGAATGATTGTATTGAATATAAATATTAAACACTTCAATACACACATTAAAGAAATTAAATAATAATGCATACAACAAAAATCAGTATTGTTAATCTTAGATCTTTATATTTTAATTAAAACATATTTATAATCTTGTTTCATGATCTTGATGCATAGAGCAATTTTTGCAACTTATCTATCTAATAAAATAGTCTTTAATAGTAAGTAATGCTTGCATCATGCATAAAGATTTGATCTATTCAATATTTAAAAACATCATACAATAAGGTAACATTACATTATCGTAGTAAATAGTGTAATTGTATGAAAAAAATTAATTTTTCGCAAAATTTATTTTATACACATCAAATTTTTTTGATGTGTATAAAATATATTTTTCAATTATAACTATAATAAATAATATTATTTATTTATATATAAATAAAATATGATATATAAAAAAAAATTATATAAGAAAATAAAATAAAAATCAAGAATTTTGATTGATTATTTGAAATTTTTTTAGCTTGATAATTTTAAATAAATATATAATAAAATTATTAAAAAAAATTGTATGTTAAAAAAACTTTTCGTATAATAAGATGAAAAATTTGTTGAGTTAATTTAATTTTAAATATTAGACAGAAATACACTGTAATTTTGTTAAAATTTTATGATTTTTATTATTATTTGAAAAAAAATTCAAATTTTTTTTATATGATTTCATATCCAATGTGACTTCACATTGACATAATATGGATCTTCTTTTCCATGTATAATGATCAAAATTTTAATTTCAGAATAAATTTTTGATTTATTTGATTAATTAAAAATTTGATTTTTTTTTTATCACTTTTACTTCATAGTCATTGTCAACAGTAGGTTTGTCATAACCTCTTTTTGATATTAAATATATTTGAAGTTAAGTATTTTAATATTATTTTTACTAGGTTATTTATTTTTATAGAAAGACCTAAAACAGTTTCATCATGAATCCCATTCACATATCATGTTTCAAATTCAATAACTTTTTTAGTTTCTTGAAATTATTTTTTGAGTCTCTCATCATGACATGAGTTTAACAAATATGATATACACTTAGTTAGTAGTCAAGAAATAAATATTGTGATCTGTTTATTTCTAATTAAAATATGTCACAATAATTTTTGAATTATATGTCTAATTTTAATTTTTTTATTTACAAAATTTATGTTTGATATTAATTTCAAATTTATCAACAAAATTATTTTACTTTGAAAATTGATATTAATATCAGAAAATAATTTCTTTACAGAATCAAATAAACTAGGTGTGAAACCTTGTAAAAATATGTTCTTTCTAACATTTTCAGCATTTTCAACAATTCCAATTTGAAGATAATACCTATAATAGTCAAGCCACAACAAAACAACATTGGAACTATATAATAAATATAGTTTTTGAGAATATTCTGGATTAAAAGTTAATATTTTTTACTTCATAAAATTTATTATTTTAGTATTTCATGTTATCTACTAGCTTCATGACTATAAATGAGTTTCCCCATCTCATTGATCAAGTCTCTAACTATGGAGACTCATGAACATTGAGTTGTAAGGAATGTTCTCTCATACCCATAGATGTAATCTATTGATAAATCACTTATATAATTATAATTTTATAAAATTATTTTTTGAATAATTTAATTTTATAAAAAAATTAAATCAGAAAATAAATTTGTAAAATTTTTTATTTATTTAAATTTAAAAATAAAAATAAAAAATAAAAATAAAATATGTTAATGATTTATAAATAAAAAATTATGTTTAATTTTAAGTAAAATAAATTGAAATTTTAAAAAGTTTAAGTCATGATAATTTATAATAAATAAAATATCTGCAAAATATAATTATTTTTATTTTTCATATGAAAAATAAAAATTAAATGATACATATATTATATTAAGTAAATGATTGTTTTTTATTGTGTAATTAAAATTTCAATATAAATTTTTGAAAAAAAGTATCTTTTTTAAGATTAATATATCATATATGAAATAATCAAAAGATTTGAATTTTTTTAAAATGAAAAAAATTATTTAAATATTTCTTAATGTTGAAATACATATAAAAATCATTGTAAAAATATTATCTCATTATAATGAAAAAAATTGTAACAAATCATTTTACATTAAACTAAATTATTTTATAGAAAAAATCATTTTCATAATTTTTAATTTAAAATTTTGTTAAAAAATTATAAAAAATAATTCTTTTTGAAATACTTGATTTTTTTATTTTAAAAATATATTTATAATTCTATTTTTTATTTTTAAAAAAATTGAGATTTAAAAAATACAATAGAGTATAAATTTCATATAATCACACTTTACTAAAATTAAAACCAACTGTAACATTGAATATGATTCAAGTAATAGTTAATTTTCACATATGAACATATGTATTCTATAAAGTATGTTTAAAAAATAATATAAATTTTATTTTAAAATTTCTTTATGATTTTTAACTTTAAAAAATTAATATATAAAATAATGGACTTGTTAAAAGTTCAAAAATCAGTATTATGAAAAATATGCATATTTCTATATTTTATAAAAAAATAATAATTAAATCGTATTTATTAAAAATAAGAAATATATTTTATCTTATTTTAAAAATAATTTTTAAAAAAATGAAATAATTTTTTTATTTTGTGATTGTAGAAAAAATTTGATATAATAATTCTTATGATAAATAATTATTCACAATTCATGAAATATTGTCTTCGATATCTTTTTTTCCACTTTTCTAATGGAAAGAGCAGTGGTTTGCGTGGCTTTGTTGTTTTAGCCAAAACTAATCTTTTTTAGCTATTACTTTGTATATTACTATGTTTTCATACGCAAGAATACCCTCGTTAGCTGGATTTTGTAGCAAACACTGGCTGATACGGTAGGAAACGGGTTGTAGATTTCTGCACATGAATACAATAATCCCCCCATTCAAAAATCCAATGCATAGCCAAAGTAATAAAATGCTTCGGCGTTGATCTAATCTTATGGGACCACAAAAATGAGGTCAAGCACCGGAGATTACTAGCGATTCCGGCTTCATGCAGGCTAGTTGCAACCTGCAATCCGAACTGAAGTCGGGCCTTCAAATGGAGGAATGGTTCCGAATGCCCCCAGTTATTGAATTTTATAGCGGATTTCACGAACTGCAAAAAGTACTCCAATTAATCTTGGAAGCCATATGGGAAGAACTATTTCTAGACACCTCTCATGGAGCCCTCCCAGAAAGCCCTTCGGTATCTACGACCCATGTATTCCTTTGGGGTCTAAGATAATGGTCATAATCTGGTCCTTAGTGCCATCGATACCTACCAAAAAATCGTCTACATAACGAACTTGTTATGTAATAAATTTAAATATATTAAAAATGAAAAAAGAAAAATAAAATAATATAATTAATATTATTTTATGTCAATAGTTTTTCTTTAAATTCAACTTTATATTTCATTATAATACAATGAAACCAAAAAAAAATTATGAAAATAATTTTCTGAAGTTTTTTGAAATGATTAATTATTTATAATTCAATTAAAAATATAATGGATTATCTTAATTTTTTATTCAAAATTTTATGAAACATCAATTTAATTGTTAACGTAGATGTAAAATATTTATATATGGATATGAAAAAATTAATGAATTTTTGAATAAAATAAAATATTAAATCATATGAAAAATTCAAACTATTTAATATTTTTTCAAATTCATTTAAAAAAATTACTATAATTATTTACAAAATACTCGTTTGTTTATCTAAAATGTTTATTTTTTATAGAAATTAAATAATTTTTGTATTTTTTTTATGAGATTGATTGTATATATTTATGAAATTTGACAAAGTAATATAAAATACATATTTTTAACTACTTCCAGAAATGATATTTGATGTAGCTAAAAATATTATTTCTTTAATTATTTAAGTAAAAGTTATTATATAAATTTAAATTTTATTTAAGAAAACATGTTTTATTTTTCTATTTGATAAAATTAATTTTTGAATTTTCTTTTTTGTTTTTCATTTTTTTGAATTATGAGGTTACTATTAAATTATTTGAATTATGTAAATAATAAAATATTGATCATATTTTTAATTATATTAAAAAAGTATAAATTTTTTTTGGATTTAAATTATTTTGATTTATTTATTTTATAGAAGAATCAACACATACATTTTAATAATTGTAAGCAAAAATTATAAATTTAATTTTTAAAATGAATATTTTATTAATGATAATTTTAAAATATCAAAAAAAAAATTGAAATTTTTTATCAATTTAAATCAATAAAAGTTAAATAAAATTTAGAACTTTTATTTCTTTAAACTGAATAAATTTATAATTTCATTTTGTTTTAGGAAAAAATTTAATAAGTTTAATTTTTATTTCAATATTTTATATTTAAAAAAATATCCTTGAAATTTTAATTTTATTTACATAATAATATTTAGTTTAACTTGAATCATGAACTGAGATTTTAATTTTTTTTAACTTTAAGCATATTATATGATTTTATCATTGGTTGAATTATTGAAATAAAATCATAATCTTTGAAATGCTATTATTATAATGATTTGATAGATTTTTTTGTGTGAGATTGAATAATTTTTTTTATTATAATAAAATATAATGAAAAATTATTTTGTAACAAAATTCTGATTTTTATCTGATTCTGTATGAAACATTTAAAAAATGTTATGTCCATTTAAATTTTTGTTTGGTCAATATGATTTGATAATTTTGATATATTTATTTGAAAAAAAATTACATTTTTTATCATTTCAAAGAATAAAAATATTTTATTGAATGCTTTTTTTTAAAAAAAAAATTGATTTGATTTTGATTATTTTTTAGTATTTTAATAGTAAAACTAACCTTATTACCTTTGATTATGACCAATCAACAAAAATTAGTCCATTAGAGAACTTGGAATATCATTTTTTGGTCCATTTTGTTTTTTTGTAATAAAAATATTTCAAACACAATAAATATAAAACTCTGTGAATATTTTTTTGCTTGAATAGTTAAGTTTTTATAAAGATGTGAGAAAATGAACTAAATCAGATGAATTTATCACATAAAAATAAAATTTGTTTAAGAAATTTTTTTATCTTCATTATATCATTATTACCTTACATTAACAAATATATCTTGCACTTATATTTCCATAAATATTATTTAATATTACTTTGAATTAATTAAAAAATAATAATTCTGTGATATTTACTGTCAAGTGTAAGAGCTTCTTAATTTCCATGGAAAAATAAATCAAGACCTGAAACTATAGAGTAACACAATTTATTTGTGATTTTTTGATAAAAAATCCATGTAATAAACGTCAAGTTTAGTTTTTAAAACATGAAAAATTGAAAATGGCTTTTGCTCAAGAATGTAACAAATATTTGTGATTGTGTAAACAAATGGATTAAAATTGGATTGTGAAACGCAATAAAAGTATCACAAATTCACAATAGTACAATTATATATCACAATGTTTCACCACAATGTTGTGCAATGTGAAACGCACCAATATATATTAAATTCTCCAAAAAATAAAATGATAAATGATCTTCCAAAAAATTAGCTCAAAAGCGTATATAAACTGAATATCTCATTCTGCTAACCAAATATTTCAATTCCACACCATCAATAACAAAATATAAAGGAATGTGTGGAGAGCTATCAAAAGATTGAAAATTTCTGAATACTATTGGCTAATACGTGTCTGCCTTATAGAGTATCACATTAGAAGTACTCATATAAAAAGTACACCTTAAAATGTACTTACTTTAGAGTCAACTTAGTGTTAGTAGTGTCTTATCATTATTAAAAGATGGACTACAGTTGAGAATTATGTTTCCTCCTTTATGAGAATTAACCACGCCTTTAAGTGGTCGTGATGTAGACAACGGATATTTATTACAAACGGATTGGGCATCAGTACATCTAGAGGATCATGTCGTCTTCTATCCATGTCCCACGTCGGCTCCACTTCGATCGGATAAGCTCCTTAGTCAGCAATGTTCTAGACCTCACCCCTTCCCTTGCCACTCCGACCACGCTTTATATCCGATAAGGTACAAGATAATATCTCTTAGATCCTTATCTATATCCTTGCCCTGGGATGTCAATCCAACCGTGGGCTCTTAACAGCCTTACAATGATCCGTCGGTCATACTGACCTAAAATATTACCGTCAACTCAATGTTAGGAGTGAACTCAGGTCTTGAGTTGATTGAATTTCTTACCGAACCTCAACATTGTAACACTATCTTAATCTAGTCTACAAAATTTTTTTATCAATTTTCAAAATCAAATAAGGTTAAAATTGATTTAAAATTTTTTTTCTTATAGTATATAACTTGATTCTGTATTTTATAATATTTAATTATTTCAAAATAATTAAATTTTTTTATCATAAAATTTATTTGAAAAATGAAATAGAATATCCCAATTTTCAAATTCTGTAGTAGAATTTTTATTGATTTTGAGTTTTTAAAGGTTCTTACTTGAAATATGTCACAATTATGTTGTAAGAAACTATCTTATTTGATAGATATGCACATTCATAAGAAATACATCAATTAAAAATGTATTCATTGGAGATTCGTTATGCGTTCAATCACTTGAGTGATATATGAATGTCATAATGGAATTTTTAGAATTTTCAAAAATATAAAAATGGAGATAGCAGTGTGTTTACCCATAGGGTTGTACAATATCAACCTTGGTTATTGAGGTTTAGTAAAGATCTTCATTTGTATTCAAAGAGGTGATAGAGCTGAATTTGATGATATCTTGAAGTACATCTTCCATATCATTGTTGTAAGATATGGACAATACTATGAAACATCAAGAGTTTCATACAATATTAGAATACAATGTGTAGCATTGAGCTCAATGATTTCATCCAAAATGAATTAAACTTTTGGATTTGTAATATATGAGTAACTCTACATTGTTTAGTCTACATATGGTTTGGATGGCCTTGTTTCATTATTTGTAAAGATCACACCTAGATGATTATTATGGGAAACATATTTATCATATTGAGTTTTGAAGACAATACTGGTTTGTAAACTCAAATGCTATTACTTATGCTACAATGTTTAAATGTTTGGGGGAAATTTCATCTTCTCTCAATGTCACATATCATACCATTGGAGTTGTTTTAGTTGGTTTGAATTTATAGTTCACATGAATAACAAATGGGACAAGATCACACATAATCTTGTCCTTACTGTATACTATACTATTTCTAGTTGAAGTTTTATGGTTTTCATTCATAATTTAATATTTATTACTCTTATATATGCTAATTATAAAATCTACACTAATAAAGGGCAGAGAATCATACCAAGGATGTTTTCATTACTCTAGATATATGGATTAAGACACATACATTAATCGTGGTTAACGTTAATGTTGTATAAATTTATTTGTATATCACATTAAAATATAATAATAGAAGAAATATTTAAGTGAGGATTTAAAATGTGAAATAAAAATTTTAACATATGCTTTTGCTAATGTCAAATGGGCTAGTTGACTATATACAGAATAATTTTTATTAATGGTTACTTTAGCTTGTGCAAATTTTTATATCAAAATATTGCAATTATGATCCCCTAGATGTAGTTTACAATTCTCAATCCTCAAATCAATCACTGTCCAAATTTTGCTGCAAATATTTTAAGCGAACTATGTTGAAATAAAATGAGGTGACAAAAGGGTTTACGAGACAACATGTTATGGAAGATGCAATAATAGTCAAAAATCCCAATCTTGACCCTGTTTAAAAAATTCAAAAAATATCTATCCTGTGTAGTGAAAGAATTTTGTAGACTAGATTAAGACAGTGTTACAATGTTGAGGTTCGGTAAGAAATTCAATCAACTCAAGACCTGAGTTCACTCCTAACATTGAGTTGACGGTAATATTTTAGGTCAGTATGACCGACGGATCATTGTAAGGCTGTTAAGAGCCCACGGTTGGATTGACATCCCAGGGCAAGGATATAGATAAGGATCTAAGAGATATTATCTTGGACCTTATCGGATATAAAGCGTGGTCGGAGTGGCAAGGGAAGGGGTGAGGTCTAAAACATTGCTGACTAAGGAGCTTATCCGATCGAAGTGGAGCCGACGTGGGACATGGATAGAAGACGACATGATCCTCTAGATGTACTGATGCCCAATCCGTTGTAATAAATATCCGTTGTCTACATCACGACCACTTAAAGGCGTGGTTAGTATACCACTTTGGAGATAAATTTATGCAAGTGGTGATAAACTCCATGGACCCTTTTATTCTGCCAATTGTTTCCTACGGCGCGACTTGGGACTTAACAGTATACATTTTGATTTGATATAGGCGTTATGGATATGAACTTGCTTGTAGTGGTGGCTTTCAACACATGGGTTTCTATCCATCACTATTATCTACCAAAGGCAAGTCATATGGAGTTGATTGTAAGGAATTTTGACGAGGAGTATTATTCTCAAGTTATAAACTCCACAGTCCCTTTTATTGTTCCGTTCATACTTAGCCGGTTTCGAATTGTTATTTTGACTCTTTATTAGTGACAACTCATATTATCTATGTGATGGCTAAGTAGTATGTTTAGGATAGTTGTAAAGCTCTAAGTTAGTATGTGGCTAATTTGGCCCCACTAGAGGTCAAAATAGGACTCTTCATTCTCATTGGTCTTGGAATTTGGACCAATGAGAACACTTGGTCGCGTTCTTCGGGGTTTTGAGGAGTTTGGAAGCCTTTGAAGGGAGTTTTTTAAGATTAAAGGATATCGTTGGGGAGCTGACGGGAAGAGCTACGATTTGGGATCAAGAATGAAGGTGATTTGAGCAAATTGTCACTTATTTGTGATGATTTGAACTTGGAGAGTGAAATTCAGATTGATTAAAGAGTTTGGGTCAATTCTGAGTGTTTCATGAGGGTTTTGACAAATCAGGTTCATTGACATATAGCTTATGACTCGAGTTTGTGATCTGATTGAAATTTCAATTCAATTGGATGAGTTTTGAGTACGGAGCAATAGTTTGATATTTGTGTATACAGTTTGAGTTACAGGATTACACTGACTGTCACAAAGTTAATTCGATAATCATTTCTTATGCTATCAGCAAGCTTGAATAATAAAACTTTATACAGTTGAAGCTTAGATGATTAGTGACTCTCTTGTGAAATTTGAGAGAGATTTAGTTGAAGAATTGGGATTTGTAATGATTTTAGTACACATGGGTCTGCATATAACCTTGTGGTATAGGGTATAGTCCGATATTTGACACGAGAGATCTAGGGAAGAAAAGTATGTGAAAATTTTCCAAGAGTACCAAAAGGTTGCAAAGCACTTATTTATGAAGTTGATTGAGAGTTAACGGTCCAATCGTTGATTATCATGATCTTCTTCAGCTGGGGTTTACCGGGTGCAACGGGTTTGAACATGGAGTGATGAGGAGGTGAAAGAGAGTAATTGCCAATTCGCACGAGGGCAAGGAGAGTTCTTCTAAAGCCAGACCCTCAGGCATTCTCAGAGTAAAGTAGTGTCCATGCGACAATGCATACGATCAAGAATCAACACAAGAAATAAGTGGTTCATCTCATCCAATATGATTCTGTGTGTCTATGTTCACAGCACATAGAGCTTCTACCACCCCTTTTATATAGTAGTACCAGCTCTAGTCTAGCTAATTATAGTCAAACTAACTAGAATTACTCAAGATCTGAGTTAACTCCTAACAATGTCCCCCTTGATTCATGGTCTCTAACTCTTGTTATTCATATACATACTCATTGGGGAGTTCTAGAAGGAAACCTGAAGCATTAAACTGAATCTCCTGAAAACAAGGATTAACTAGAACTAAGTCATAGTCTAAGTAGGAAGGAGTAAAATATATACAAGAATCAAACAATTGCTAGAGTAACTCTACTAGTACTCCTTACGCAAAACTTGCATAGTAGCACAATGTCTTCTAAAACTCTCAAAAGTAATAACTTTGGTCGTCCTCCTCATCTTCTTCCTTGTTTTCTTTTGCCATTGACTAAAGAAAATTCACGTGCTTTGCCACGACAATCTCTCTTCAAGTGGCCAACTTTGCCATACTTCCAACAAAGCAAAGTCTTTTGGTCTTGGGATCTCTTGCTAGATCTAGATCTAGTCTTAGATCTCTTCTCTCCATCATTTGTCTACTTCTGAGGTATTTCACGATTCACGTTCAACGTAGTTACTGAAGAAGTTGATGGTTGTGAAGGTAAACACAATTTGACACAAGAGCATCCAAAGAAGCATCACCTTATGTGATTGCTCCCTTATGGATTGCACCAGCTAGTGCTTTCTGTAGAGCAATGGAAACATGTTGCCTAAAATAGGCTATATAGTAAGCTAAAGAAAATGATACCTTTGCCGTCTTGTATAATAGGCTCTGGCGCACTCCCTCACAAATATGTCAAAGTCGGTGTCCATAGCTCCATATAACTCCAAAGCTAGAGGAACAAAGATGTGACCTCTCTGCATACCCATATACTTGGAGACCTTGTGTCCATCTTGGAGGATGGATGATCATCCCCTCTGAAACTATGTCATGAGTAGGATTGATAATCAGCACATCCGCCATAGTAACCAGGTCCTCCTGAACCAAGTACAAGTCTGCCATAAACCTAGTCGACTGCAAGGCATACCAACGGTCCCTCCATGTGAGTAATCCACCCTCTCGCACCATAGCAAACACCACATTCCTAATGACATCATGGATAGTTATCATCTGCCCTCCGAATGGACAACGAGTCATATGAACACATGCTACATCTAAAGTGATACTACACTCACATGTGAGTAATGAAGATGTAGATGGATGAACTTAGCCAAGACGGGACCTCATCGCTATAGAAAAAGTATTTTGTGCGAGTAAGAAAGCCCTGATGCATGTTTAAACCAAGATCCACGAGCTTGCACTGTTGCTAGAGCAAGAGCGTAGACGAGCCCTAGTAGTACGAGAAATGGCCGGATCCATTAAGAGTGAATGTAAAGCCTGATGAAACTATCGATCCATCAATATAGATTGTAGACCTCTAGTCCAATTAGAGGCCAAAGAGGAAAAAGACGGAAGCTCATGTCGCACCTCTAGGGGTAAAACATCTCTCATATGTCGCAATAATACATGTAAGAGAAATGATCTTATATCCATGTCCCTTGCATATATCTCAAGGATATGCCTATCTGCAATCACAAATCGAGAAGATAACAAAGGTGCCTAGAGTGCATAACTAGCCAAGAATGCTATAGGTGCAATCCACTCCATCAATAATAAGCCTACCCCTCCACACAAAATCGGCAAAGTTGTCTGTTTTTCGTGCCAAATCTCATGTCACACACTCGAAGGTCCTTGGTCCGATGATGTCACCAAAGACATCCATGATCATTCTATCAAAGGCTGTCAAATATGATATGAATGTAGGTGAAGAAGGAATTGTGTGAAGAAGGTAGGTGGATTGATGAGCAATACTAGATGAGAGTATATCAAACGTCATCTTTGGATCTCCTAGTAGAGGAAGGTCATCTACATGCAAAACATCCTTGGCAAGTGCCAAAATCCTCGGACCCTACTGACACTCCTAGAATGCGTAAGCCGTATGTAGATGTCATACATCCCTCTAGAAGCTGGAGATAAGGAGGAATGCCCAAAGGAGACCAAGTCCTACACTTTAACACCTTGACTTTCAAACCTACTAGATGAAGCTCGGTAGTCAAGTAATCAAAGGCATGCCTAATGTGTTCTACATTGCCCACAATGTGTATATCATCCACTAAGGAGGGGAACACACAACTTGGCACGACCAAAGCAGTACACAAAAGAGCTCTATTATGAGCCATGACAAATAAGGATTCTCCTAAAGGATCTTCATGTCGAGTGCCAACGACTGACTATAGAATAATCACCCCTTCCTTAAAAAAGTAATGCTAATAAAAGAGAGAAGAATATGAACCGTAGAAAGACTGTACAAAAGGAATGAGGCTCAATAAAGGTCTAAACTCTCTAAGAATGGATGCATATGAGACATTGTTAAAAGCGTTCTCAACGTTTCATCCCAATCCGGATGGATATCTAGAAGTATTTTAATGTCCAACGATACTGCTTCACAACCTCTTGGTGTGGCAATTCTAAATTGGTGTGGACAAAGATGTTGTTGGAAGTATGAACGATGTTGTAGAATAACGGTACGATTGACTAAATACAATAAGACCTCCCCAATAATAATCGGTCTGATGCCCCTAGTGTCCTTATCCATCGCGAGAAGCCGACTAGCACCTAATACCTTACTAACTGACAACAAAATCTCCCCTCTCGCAACTGATGCAACCACTTGGAACAACTCCGTGAAACCACTAGAGGGATCATCCGCCTGAAAACAATCTCGAAGATGCTCATATACCATCCCTAACAAGCCCCTTGAGGACAAACGTGCGGCTGTGCATAGAGAAATGGGCAAATAGTGATCTATCAAGACATAATTGTTCCTCTGGCTAATACTTCAAGACCTCTAATGGTATCCACTCGCCCATGGGTGGATGTAAAAGGCGTAAAGAGGAAATCGTCTCCTCTGTAGGACTTGCCATAGACAAAGGATGAAGGGCCCGCGCGGCCGTGCTATACTCCCTAGCTTGCCTCAAGATCTTCCATAATTGTAATCGCACCAAATCAGAATTATCATGAGGTCAAACCCGACTCCTAACCTATGTGGTCCGAACAGACTTCTCGTGCAATGTAGCTAAATTTCCTACTCGGAATCTCCAAAATCTAGTTGTCACCTCCCTATGTCTAGCACGCCCCCCTCTAGTATAACGTAGGCACCATCGCAGAAGTAATAGAAACAAAAATCACACTAACTCGTCCATGGGATCACGTATCAACCGATCGAGCGGTAACCGAAAAGCACTTCTAGCCTTGAGATGGAGTGCATGAGGTAGCCTATGGAATAAAAGTGGACAGGGGAACCTAGTCTCAAAAAACTATAGAATAGAATCAGCATAGGAAGCCAACCATTCTCACGATCTGATCTATACACCCGAAATAATCAACGAAAGAATTGATGTAATCTATGTGTTCACGAAGTGACAAATGCCGATGTTGATGTGATCGTCCTCTTTACATGCACATCTCTAATGGTCCAATCATAATCTTTGTGCATCTTTCCCACATGGATCTTTACTCCTTGCGAGGTAAAGAGACGATGACACACATGACATGATGTATCACACATCGCTTTTGGCAACCCCATGAGAGGAAGTGAAGTTATAGTTAGCACAAAGAAAACAATAAGGACAACGAGCACTCCATCATATATTTCATCCCACCTGCAAAATCACAACCCCTTACATCCCACATCACATGGGAAAATGCTAAATATGAAAATCCTAAAATCTAAAAACACTCATAACTTTTTATTGTGATCTCCATAATTTTCCAACTAGGTCTCAATAGAACCAATGCAGGAAAAGGAAGAGATTGGAATAAAAGAATCCCGATCCATATGTCCAATTTGAAAAATATCGCTCAAATCACTAAATCACGTTTTCCTCTCTTTGAACTTGCGAGCTCGCGAAATGGTGTATCAAAACACAACAGGGATCCGCTCTTCTCCACAAACCAAACCTCCAATGAAAACCTTAGCGACTACCCTCTCTAGCAACAAAACCACTTCTGAATCCTTGCTTCCTCCCGAATCCTTGCGCTCCAACATACAATCTTGCCACCGCTAGACTACTTAGCCTAACTCAATCTCTACAGCCCTTCTATTCATCTCCTTGAAGCTCCTCCATCCATCCAACAATGCAATTGAAAGAGAGAATCAGGGCACCGATATCCAAATTGAGTCAAGGTTGCCCTCCTATGCGTCCGTCCGTTGTCGAACTTCAAAATATTGCAATGCGCTCTCATGGACGTCATGACGCTACCAAGGACGTGGTTGCGGATATGCCAATACGGATTCTGCTTTAATTCACTGCCAAAAATGAACACTTATTTCTCCAAAACGCTCAATCTATCATATCTCAATGTGCAGCAAGAATCTATGAAATGTTCAAATTTGCCTTAACAAAGCTTCTAGGTCTTGATCCTAGCTTCCGTAGCAAACAAATTTGTTCCAAAGACTATCAATTGCTCTAATACCAACTGTTGGTCCGAGACGTCAAACAGTGAGTCACACATGCACCAAAGTAGTCGACACAAGAGACACGTGGTGCACGTGCTTGAGGCTACATCCACGGGAACAGACAAAGAGCTTTACTAATTTTAAGCTTTCTCTCTCTCTCTCATTCTCTCACATTGCTTTGTAAGAATGAGCTGTTGTGTGAGCTTCCACAAACTCTCTTATATAGTAGCGACAACTAATCCTAATCAGCATCTAACTAAAGTAGTAGCCTAACTAGAGTTAACCAAGACCTAAGAATAAATCCAACAAACACTAGCTTGTGCAATCCACATGAAAGCAATCACGTTAGGTGATACTTCTTTGGTTGCTCTTGTTGTTTGTAGACCGTTTGACCTAGATAGTTTGGATATCTTAGATGTAGTATGACATATTTTCCATTGTGATGCTATTGGGGCCTAGCCCCAATAGCATCCTCTTTTAGATAATGTGTTTCCATTATTCTACAGAGAACACGAGCTGGTGCAATCCATAGAAGAGTAATCACTTTAGGTGATGTTTCTTCACGTGCTTCTGTTATTTATAGATCATTTGATCTAAATAATTCGGAAATCTTAGATGCAGTATGACATATTTTCCAATGTGATGCTATTGGGACCTAGCCTCATGTTACCGGTGTCGTGTTGTGACGCGGCTACTATGAGAAGATGATGACATGTGTCATCTTTAGAGCTGTTGTCATGATGAAGATACTTTAGGTTAAGGTAACAGATGGCATTGTAAGGCTGTAAAGAGCTAGGGAGATCTACAAACATCACCTTGCTGACTAAGGAGCTTATCTTATTGAAGTAGAGTCGACGTAGGACGTGGATAGGGGACAACATGATCCTCAAGATGTACCATTTTCGAGTCCATTTGTGATAAACATCCGGTGTCTTCATCGTGATCGCTTTTGGATATATTTAGCTGGATTTAAGTTGTCATTTTAACTCTTATTAGTGACAACTCATATTGTGTATAGGATGTCTAAGTAGAGTGTTTAGGATAGTTGTAAAGCTCTAAGTTTCAATGGAGCTAATTTGGCCACACTAGAGGTCAAAATAGCATTCTCTATTCCCATTGGTTTAGGAGTTTTGACCAATGAGGGCAATATGGCAACTTTTTGAGTTTTTTAGGGATTTTGGAGACCTTCAAGGGGGAGATTCGTGAATCTTAGGATAGCGTTGGAAATCTGACGGGACGAGCTACAACGTGGGCTCAAGAATGGATGGATTTGAAGGATTTGTCACTCTGAAATGGTGATTCAAAGTTAGAGAGAGAAATTTAGACCTTTAAGTGTATTTGGAGTGTTTGTGAGAATCTTACAAGGGTTTTGGGAGATCTGAGCCAACAGAGATACAGTTTACGACTCGGGCTAGTGTTTTGATGGAAGTTTTGACTCGATTGGCTAAGTTTTGAGTACGGAGTGCTAGGTTGAAGTTTTTGTAAGCAGTCAGAGTTGCAGGATTGCACTGACTATCACAAACTTAGTACATCAATCATATCTTTTGATACCAGAAAGTTCTGTTAATAAAACTTTGCAGAGTTGAAATTTGGATAATGATTAACCTTCTCATGAATTTTGAGAGCAATTGGAGTGGTGGATTGGGATTTGTGATGGATTTTGTACATAGGGATCTGCATATCGCCTTGTGATACAGTGGGTAAATCAACAATTGTGTTGAGAGATCTAGAGGAGGAAAACATCTGAAACTTTTTTAGTAATTGAAAGGGTCGTGGAGTAATTTTTTGTAAAGTTTAAATGAGAGTTATCAGTCCAATCATCAGATATCATATTTTTCTCCCGCTGAAGTTTTACCGGTTATAAGAAACTCAAATGTGGAGTGCTGAGGAGGGGAAGAAGAGATTGTCAACTCACACAAGGTTCTAGAGGGTTCTTCTATAGCCAGGCGCTCGGGCGTTCTCAGAGCAAAGAATTGTCCTCTGCGACACCGATTTGATTTCATTCTTGTAAGTCTTGATGGGATCTTCCCATCCTTTTTGTTATTTTACTTCGTATGATATATTGCTCTATTGTGGATTATATAGCATTGGTTGGTGTGGATTCCACCAACTAATGTATCATTTAACATGATTACTCTACTATGGATTGCATCAGCTAGTAGTACCGCTTGTCATCTAGTATGGTAGGCTCTCGTGCACTCCCTCACAAATATGTTAAAATCGTTGTCCATAGCTCCATATAACTCCAAAGCTAGAGGAACAAAGATGTGATCTCTCTTCATAACCCTATGCTTGGAGACCTTTGCTACTGCCACTCCACTCACCGCCCATTCTAGAGGATGGGTGATCACCCCCTCTGAAACTATGTCACAAGTAGGATGAGTAACCACCACATCCGTCACAGTAACCAGGTCCTCCTGAACCAAGTACAAGTCTGTCCTTACCCTAGTCGACTGCAAGGCATACCAACGCTCCCTCCATATGAGGTATCCACCCTCTCGCGCCATAGCAAACACTACATCCCTAATGGCATCATGGGTAGCTATCCTCTGCCCTCCGAATGGACAATGAGTCATATGAACACCTGCTACATCTAAAGTGATACTACACTCATATGTGAACAATGAAGATGTAGATGGATGGACCAAACCAATATGGAACCTCATCATTGTAGAAAAAATAGTTGGTGCGAGTCAGAAAGTCCTGATGCATGGTCGAGCCAAGCTCCACGAGCCTGCATTGTTGCCAGAGCAAGAGCGTAGACGAACCCTAGTAGTACGAGGAATGGCTGGATCCACTAAGAGTGAATGTAGAGCTCGATAAAACTGTGGGTCCATCAAGGTAGAAAATGACTTATTACTTAGAAAGTGACGTGAGATGACCATCCGAAGTAGTGTAGGAGCGTAGTTCTTAGAATAAGTAGGATTTTTTTTGATTTCTATGAATAAAGAGTTATATTCGGGTTCTCTTGAAGGTATTCGTCCGAATATATGTTTGTTAAATAGGAATATCTCGCCGCAGAGAACAACCTATGTGAGTATGCACAAGGTGAGGATCGTAGAAGGGTTCATCGGAGGAACTATCTGAGTCAACTGGGGAGAGATCTTTGCGAGGAATGTACATGCCATGGCGACGAAGCTAAGAGAAGACGATAAGAGTGTAGTCTATCTCTCGACTTTCTTAGTACATCTGTATGCAAAGTACGAGTGGTTGACGCCTAGGGAGAGGCAGCTGTACCGGTTGGAGAGTGGGTTGTCGGACTTGGATGCGGACATCAATAGTGCTAGTAGTGGATCGACGAGGAGTCTAGGAACAAGTGCTCCGCTTGAGCTAAAGAGAACCGAGAAGTGAGACCGGCGGTGCAGAGCAAGCCTGATTCGGACTCAGACCTTGAAGTGATTGGAACTTCGAGGAAGAGAAAGAGAGTAGTGGAAGACATTCCACCAGCTACTCTAGCAGTTCAAAGAGATGTAGGGAAGAAGAAGGTAGAAGAAGTAGGACCGGCAAAGACTTCTCGTCCGAAGATGATGGCGGTGAAGCCAGGGCCGAAAGCCTCGAAGGAGATTGCAGAACCTATGGCATCGGTACTATAGCTATCGCAGAAGTTGGAAGCTGTGATGGTCCCGGTATTGCTGGAGTTGAACGAGATGGGGCCGATGTATATGCCAGGGTGGGATCCTCAAGCATATGGGTATACGGAGTTGATTCAGATGATGAACCATCTGGCGTTGGGGAAGGAGGATCAATCCATCACACTGAGAGAGCTAACGGAGAATGTGGACAAGTTGTCCGAGGTGAAGACTGAGATGGAGAATAAGGTTTAGGAGGCGAAGAAGGCCTACGAAAAGATCTGTCGTATTCGGGGTGCGGAGATTCATTATAACCTCGCTAACAGATGTGCGCAACATCTGTTCACACGGTGTGATCGTGTTGAGACGCAGCGGTTAGAGCAGTTGGTGGTAGCAATGGAGAATCCCGGTGACTCAAAGGACCGACGAAAAGAGATGTACAAGGCATTGGGTCGAGATTTCAGGGAAGCCATGGCTCTTCATTGACAGGAGATCGCGGCAGATGTATAGGAAATGCAATTAGGAATTGACGCATTCACGCAAGCAGCGGAGGTGCGATCGAGCGACTTATATCAGAGTAGAAGACTTAGGAGAGAGCGATCCGTGTAGGAGACGGTTAGCTTGGCAGTTAGGAGTAGCAGTTAGAACATTCATTATAAATAGTCGTAGGAAATAAAGTGATGGATCTTTCATCTTTGCAAGTGTCCAAGCTATTGGATTGCAAATTGTAGTCAGGGTAGAACGAGCACTCGAGGAGCTGGTGTCTGCAGGCTGACATTGTGACGACTGAAGCGTGTATCCGTGAAGTTACCCGGATATTCGTCCACGAGCTGAGCCTGTCTGTAGCATCAGAAGTACTCTAGAGGGTATTTTTGCCGAGACGCACACTTGTAATGAGAGAGATCCCCATCCCGAAATAAAGTAAACTGCTGAAATCTATTTGTTGTGTCTGTGGAATTGGTGATGTGATGGGTTTGTGAAGGAATTGAGATTGAATCGGTAGCCTTCTTTGTGAATGCTCTTCGGACTTTGCAGTCTAGAGTTAGAATGATGTCTAAATGCTTATTTCACTTCTTCGCTAGTGTGGTTTGATCACTCATTCCCTTGGGAATGAATCAATCTATACCAATTCGGACTGAATAGTGCTTACCCGTGCTATTACAAGTAGAAATTGACAATCAATACATTTATTTATCCAAACTTAGGATGTGACGTGGATTGAAAATGAGGCTGGAAGGTTTATGGGACTCATTTTTATCCGGCAATTGTTGTAAGTGAATCCGCTTCAAGCCGGCTGTTTCTAGCTTGTACTGACGAGAACCGATATCTGCCTTTCTCTAGAGGATTTCACATCCGTAACTCCCCTCCCGGTCCTTCCAGTGTTTTGCCGAAACTGTTGGTTGGAATGCTGGGGGTAGCCGGTTCTGGGCAAGTTTAACGTCTGACTGTTGAACTCAAGGGAGTGCTCAAATTTTTCAACGGGAACCTTCGCTCATAACCTTTAGCTACTTTGTCAAGATTTCATGGCCGATCTATGGGTTCGGAGATCAAATCTGCAGAAATCGAAGGCAGAATTTTCTTAAACATAATTCTATGGCATGTTAGTATCCGAAAGCGGCGAATAAATGTTCGCTGATTTGTGCTGTTCCTATCACTATATTTACTTCATATTTATTTCTGCTACCAAATTTGAATGCACTGAGCCTAGGGAGAAAATGACAAAGAGATGGAAAGAGGAAGTGTTCTATTATGGAACTGCAGGATTCGGGAATGGACCAGTCAAATGAGAAGTGCCCATACACCAGTAGACTGGAACAAATCAATAGAGTGTCAAAGGAGCCCGATGTCCAAGGACATTAATCACCTTCGAACTAAAGATCCAGAGTCTAAAATGCAATTTTACATCGTGCCCTCTCAGCTTTAATATTCAAGCAAGAAAAAATCAATTATACTAAACAAATCAGTACACTGGCATTGGCTCTGGACGGGTAAACGAGTAGCGCCCTCATGGTGTGTCCCCGTGGGATCCCCGTAACCCATGAGAATTTATTTTTTATTAATCATTTTTTAAAGAAGAACAGATGTCAGGTCATTTACAATCCTAACCTAAGATAGTCACGAGTATTACATTATTTATTCTTTCTGAAATCTAGTCTAAAAAATCTTCCCTACTTTACAATGGGCTCTGTACTGATCATCTGATGTGCAAATAGAATCTAATCGGCCCAACCATATGTAAAATTTTACATGCAAAAAGCGTTCCCTGCTTTTTCCAGCTCTCACCACCTCTCATACTCTACAAATAAAAATATGACGTAAACTTATGTTTACAACCCGAAGCTATCTGTAGCTGATCTACGTACATAAAATCTTCCTAGTAACTGCTTTCAATCTACACATCCTAATTGACATAAAAATGTCATGTAAACTTGTGTTTACGATCCGAATAAATAATTTGGAATGATGTATATGTAAGGTGACACTGTACACTCATTCATTTCTATTCTGTTCTTCATGTCATCTATCTACCCACAGAATGCTCATTTCCTCTAGCATAGTCAGAATACCCACTACTTCTAAAGTACCTATTCTATTCTATGCTACACTAGGAGATAAAGAAAAAACTACTTTCATGCTATGTCGTCCAAAAACATGATAAAAATGAGCACAAACCTGCAGCAACCTAAAGCTCTCTCTACTTCATCTATCTCACTAAGGAGTGGTCACCGAATCATTGGAAGAAGAGAAAACGCAGAGCTTTGATACTTGGAAAAATCCGGAGACGTCCAACCCCTTGACGGCCGATTCTGAGGTCTAGCATGCAAGTCGCAGCACAATATATTCGTAATTCTCCTTCAGTACAAGGTTTCCCGGGGGTTGTTTATGCCCTGCATCCATCGTTGATAAGCATTCCATCATGCTCAATCGTGTTCGGAGCTTGAAGTTGCTTCGCTACTAAACGAACCCCTGCAAAATGACATTCTAGTACCGAAACGCACATAAAACTCTCAAGTATATCGTGCAGTAACGTTGTTGTGCGGTGCGGCCAATAACGTTGTTGGGATGTGTGACGTTGTGGCAATCCCTAACCCACCTGAATTGCTTGGGATGTGTAACGTTCTCGCAAGTCCTAACCCATTTCAAATGCGAAATTGAAATACGTTACTATCCTCACCTGAATTGAAACTAAAATCTTATTTCATTCAAGTTTCAGTCCATATATATTTATCTATACAATTATGTACTTTAAGATTCTAAGACAAGTACAAATTAATGTTCTCATTATGAACTTCATTTCTATTGGTTGTGTAAAAGTAACATATGGTGTTACATATTTCAAGCTTGATATCTAAATATTATATTTTACATTTTCGATATATATTAACTATTATTAATTAAAAAAAATTTATTTTTATCACCAATAAAATGCTTTATTTCAAATATAATATTTATGTTATTTTTCAGATAATAAAACTTATTTGAATGATAGAAATAATTGATAAATATACACATATAATAATAAATAATTATTACAGATATTTTTATATCCATATGACTCTCATGGGCATAACATCACATATCCGTGAACTAATGAATGTTGTTGTGTTCATAATGTTACTACTTATGTAGTGACACCACTAGTTAGGTAGGTGTGTGTAAGCAAGAGCAGATATAATAATTAATCTAATTATGCATTGGATCTACCAAATATGACATTAGGAGATTGGGGTTCAAGAACTAGAATTAAAATTAGGGCTTCTTTGAGGGCAGTGTTTGAAGTTGAGACTTGAAGATTGTGGCCGTTGTGAAACATTAGCTAGTGCATGACTATAGATTCTTTGAAATTAAAACAGGGTTTGACTCAACCATAATATCTTTTTTATATTATGGTTATAATCAAAATATCATTGTGTATATTTTGAAAATAAAAAAGATCAATTCTGAAATTTCAATTTGATTTTGTGGTGAGAATTTTGAGTTCTTCAAATGTTGAAGGTGTTTATGCAAAATTTAATTGATGGTATCTTTGATCTAGTTGTTATTGAGTGTGTAGAGTGCTGATCAAGTGAAAACCATGATGCCAAACCAAAAGTAAAAGTAATTTGAATTTTGTATGATCAAATTTAAAAATCTATTTTTCGAATTAATTGCTTGATTTTTGAATCAAGAATATGGAGAGCATAAGCTTTAAAGTTTGACTGAATTACTGAATTTAATCAAGTATGTGAATGCTTATAGTAATATTGTTATTTAAGATCAAAAGTATTTAAAAATATTTGAAAAAAATGGATTAAAGTTCAAAAATTATTGATTCAATTTTTTTTAATCGAAAATAATAAAGACATGTTATAGGATTATCATATAGTGTCCATTTGATCTAAAATTTGATAGGATCATAGGTCTTATACATGCAAATTTATTTTGTCTAGTGGTCCAAAATTAAAATAAAAAATCTTAGAAATCCATAGAAGTTACAAAAAATAACAATTTGTAATGACAAAAAATTTTGCAAGATGTTAAAACTTAAAAAAAAATGTCAGGAAAATTTATTCACAATTGGATTATCAGCATCAAATTATCTATTTGGAGAAAAGAAAGACTTCAAAATTGAATTTTAATTTTTTAAATTACGCTTTTAAGACTATATGAGTCTCGGTTTGAACCCTTGAATAGATAATTTTGAAGTAAAAAATTGTTATTTACATTTTTTATGATTGATATGCCTCCATGTCGGCTTCATGTTTGTTCATCATTTTTTATTTTATTTTATTGTTTCGAGTGTAAGTACTACTATGTGTTGTCAGCAGTGATGTTAGACTTGTGCATTAGTTATACCATCTTTGTTTCTCTCCAATGAGATAGTATTTGTAGATGTATAAACTGGATGAATGCATGTGGTTATGCTAGATTTTAGGTTGACCTTGTGTTAGAATCTTAAGTTAAGATTTTTTATTCTGGTTGAGGATATATTGTTGATTAAGTTACGAAGGTGATACATTGATATCACAATAGAACTCTTTAAAGGTTTTGAAAGAAAGATTGCTAGAGTTAGTAGTGGGTCGATCCATAGCGGAGAGCAATACCAACCTTGGCCATTGACCAAAGACTCTGATTTGATGTTGAAGATTGAAGTATTTGAGCTTCATGATATCTTAGAGTGTGTAGTCATACCATTTTTATGGAATATGAATAGATCCACCAAGGGTCTCTAACAATATTTTGGTACTATGGATATAATGAAGCTTGATGACTTCATCCATGAGTTTGACTCATGTTGCAATTTATAGCCTATGCATAATCCTACGTTATTTAGTTTATTTATGACATGAAAAGAACTATCTTAGTAATTAGAGAATCTTCCAATGAAAAATTATCATAAGTTCATACATGAATATCCTCAATAGATTAAAATTTGGAAACAGTTTTAATCTCTAAAATATATATATGTATTACTTATGGTATAATGTTTGATAAGATAAGTTCATCTTTTTTACCTATCACATATGACACAATTGGAGTTTGTCAAGTTTTGAAAAATATAAATTTTTCAATCTTTAATTTTATTTTGTAGTTTGTTGTTTAGTTGAGGAGGAAATACGAGAAGATGAGGATTGATAAGTTAAAAGGCTTGTAGGAGTTTGAATGAAAGACTAAGAAAAGTCTTCAAGAGGCGGATACTGAGATGTATCAATTGATTAGTATTACCATGGAGTGATAGAAGCATAAGCTATACAATATTGGTATGAGATTTTGAACAGTGAGTTGAAACATAAAATAAAACTTGTCACTTTACTACATGAGACATTACACACGTTAGCCATTGTATTTTTGTCTTGGTGAATGTATTGAGTTCAACATGCAAAAATAAAGATGGATGATTATAGGGTTTAACAAGGAGTCACGATCTTCATTAATTTTTTTAGTTAACTAGTTTACAACACAAATCCGTAATGATTATGGAAAACATGTGACTTCCATACATAGTGATGAAGGTATGGATTTTCATTATCATCATTTTCATGTAACAAAATGACCAACTAAAGATAATGTGACGGATCTCCCATTTCTCATATGGGTGGAAAAAATGATATTAAATAAAATATTTTGCATCATTGAAGAAAATGATGTGAAGTATTATTTTTTTATTTATACGTATCATAAAATTTATGAAAAATACTTATTTCAACAAGCACAGTGGAACCCGCATGTAAACATTGACCAAAAAATTCAGATTTGATATATTTATCATTTTTTAAGATTTTTTTGTAAAATCTAAAATATTAATGATGAATTTAAAATAAAAAAAATAAAATTTCAATAAGATTGGAATTCATTTGAAGACGTGCTAATCCACCATGAGTAAATAAAAATTCATTATGATACAATTAATGCACGATATCCCGTACTTGATCCAGTATTATTCAACTTTTTGAAAACCATTGTCATGAAAAAATTAAAAAATATTTTATCTTTCTATCTTATGTCAAATGCATAGTCTCTCAAACGGAAAAAATTAGTTATCTTTTTTGGAAATTTATGCAAGATAACATAAATATAAAATATTTCGAGAATAGTTACAAGACCATGAAAATTGTTAGCTCATCCAATCAAGAGCATGTGCACCCATTATGAATAGAGAAGAGAATACATGACACAAAAAAATTAAAAAATTAAAAATTTTGTTTCATAAATCTTAGAAATTCACATTATGACATATAAAAAATATATTTTCTTGATAAATGGAGTAAATATTGTGTTGGTGTACCATCCTTTATAACTATTTTTCATAGATGATTAGAAGCTAAAAAATATCACCTTATACATTTGACAATAAAATATCATGAATACATGTATTATTTCTTCCCAAAATCTTGTTGGGAGATGAGGATGTTGAAGAAAGTTTTGTCTCTAGATTTAAAACGTCAAATTCTTATGAAAAAAAGTGAAAAAATTATAAAAAATTATGATAGTCTTGTTTAGAAATGGCTATTTTAATTACATCTTTCTTCTAAGAGTGACAAACATCACTTCATGAGAAGAGGAATGATATTTGTATCACTAATTTATGTTCACTTGTTGACACATTACTTTAGGTTTTACAACTCCTTTTGAGTAGTTTAGAACACAAACTTCACCAGAAAAAAAGTTATGAATATCATTGAAATAAACTTTGTTTAAAACTTAAAGTTGATTTCTAGAGAAAGGAGAAAATGATGAGTAGGTTGAAAAATATGTCATGCATTGTGAAAACGGTTATGAAATCATTAAAAATTGTCAAACCATTGGATGATTTATGGAAAATCTTTTACATTTGAGATTACACTTTTAAAAATAACGGAAAATGAAGGCATGCAAATCCTTAAGTACTATTGGAGGAGTCCAAATTTCAAAACATTATTTTTTAATTGATGTATGTAGGGTTGTAGACAATCTTAATATTTCAAGGAGCAATGAAAAAATATTTATTTGTTAAGCTATTTGCAAGATGAAATGGTTGAAGAAAGAATTGATAATCACATGACGATAAATGCTACAAAAACTATTGGATTGATCAAAATGAGGGAGTCCAATAGTTTGTTTAAATAAAGGTACTACTTTTTCATTTCAATCGACTCCTTTATTTCTTCATTGCATGAAAGCATGGTGTGAAAGCATCAATCATGCATTAAGATAGGGTGGAAATTTTGCACAAATATTACAAAGTGGAATTATTTTTTGGACAAAAGTGAAGATTTTAGAGTTATTATCAAAACCAATTTTGATAAAAAAAGTTATGAAAATATGGATGGATGACCATCATATTACACATGAGGTGGTAGCTTTTGAGACCTTGAGTTATGTGCTAAGGTTGGAAGAAATAAATAAGAGTTTGAAGGACAAATAATACCTATTTGCCCTTGGTCAAATGCCCTCATTATAATGAGAGAAAGAGGTTAACTAGAGAAACAATTCTAAAAACACATACTTCAATATGTGCTGCTATTGGATGCAAAAATCGAGTATATAAAATGTCAATCCATGCATATATTGCCAAGACTCAACATGAGACATCGATGAAAGAGACAAAAAATAAGAAAAGAGATTGCATAGATATAAATAAGAACTTAAATATTTGAAGCTTTTTGAGGAGGAAGAGTGTGGATCATGAATTTATAAAGAGTTCGGATTGGCAGATCCATTGAAGGAGATGATGGATATTGGATTTGGTGATAAAGATACAATGATGGAGTTTCAGTCTAGGTTACCTCTGTTATTGAGATGTTTGTTAATGAGAAAAATCTATGGGAAAAGTGCTAAAAAATCATGCCGAGCAACTAACTTCCATTGAAAAACTACTTGAGAGGTGCTTCTCAACCTCTCTATTTATACTACTTAGAATCTTACCCTAGTAACTACAAGTAATCACCATGTAACTTCCTCTTACCAAGTTTAAACGAGGTAGAGATCACAAACCCCAATGAAAAGGGTACATGGCAACATGCAATTGGTCCACTTGGATCTTCTAGAAGCCCAACTACTCCCTAATTGACTTCTAGTGTACCAAGTCAATCTCGCCCCTAGATTTAAGGGTCTTCACCAAGTCCAACCAATGAAAACTAGTCCAAGTCAAGGGAAGTCAAGATACCCATGTGATGGAATCTATTCCTTGACTCATACTAAACAACAAAATAGTAGTTCTCATCTACCACACCAAAAGTTACTCTATATTTTCCTCCAACTTAACCATAACTAGCTAAACATAGTCATGACTAAGATAAACTTAGGCACAATTTAGATATACTTTCATTTTATCCTATATGTACAACCCTGGGTCTTACAGTACAGGGAGATGCAATATTACGATTTGTATCATTACTTGCGGTCCTTAGAAATGCCGGAGGGCTGACACTGAAACGGAGGACAAGATTCGTCCATAAAGGCGGCCAGATGAACTTGAGAAGTGGATATTGTTGAGAATACTACTCCTCATCAAAATTCCTAACAATCAACTCCCTATGGCTTACCTTTGGTAAAAAAAGTGATGGATTGGAACCCATGTGTTGAAAGCCACCACTATCAAATCAAAACGTAAACTGTTAAGTCCCAAATCATGCGGTAGGAAACAACTGGAAGAATAATCGGGTCTTGAGAGTTTATCACTTGTTGCATAAAGTTATCTCCAAAGCAATATACTAACCATGCCCTAAAGTGATCACAATGTAGATAACAGATATTGATCACAAATGGATTGGGCATGACTACATCTAGAGGATCATGTTGTCCTCTATCCATGTCCCACGTCGGCTCCACTTTGACCGGATAAGCTCCTTAGTCGGCAAAATGATGTTCTAGACCTCACCCATTCCCTTGCCACTCCAACCACGCTTTATATCTGATAAGGTCCAAGATAATATCTCTTGGAGCCTTATCCACATCATGACCCTAGGAAGTCAATCCAACTGTGGGCTCTTAACAACCTTACAATGAGCCGTCGGTCATCTTGATCTAAAATATCGTAGTCATAACAACAACTTTGAAGATGACACATGTCATCATCTTCTCAAATTAGCAGTGTCACAACACGCCAACAGTCATGTTGGATAACATGAGTGGTGTCTTTTGTTTGATCGGACCTTCAAGAAAGATTTATCAACCTCAATGGATGTTGTTGGATTCTGGTGCACAACCCCTTATGTTGGATAAAGATGCACTACTTGGTCTTAATTTGTGAAAGACTGATGTGGAGAGATGTCCATTTCAAATTCAGACATCTCTTAGAGGTTCTACTGATGCCCCAACATCATACATCATCCGGATGGAGTTGACTGTGCAAGTGCAACCAGATCATGTCACATATAGCTCTACAACGTGAGCACGTGCAGTAGTTACACTTGCAAAGTCCTATGATGTATTGGTGTATATCCGATGGGATTTAGCATTGATTATTTGGAGGAGACAACCTCTTATCGGTAAGCATGGCAATTTGGTGAGGGCCAAGTGAATCGATTATCTGCACGATTTATTACTGGTTCTAACTCTTTATCAACTGGAGGTTTGGCGTATGTTGCAGTCTTCAATACTTATGTTACTTGGCCTGATGATTTGTTGGAAAGCTGATGGGACGGGCTACAACGTGGGCTCAAGAATGGATGGATTTGAAGGATTTGTCACTCTGAAACGGTGATTCAAAGTTAAAGAGAGAAATTTTGACCTTTGAGTGTATTTGGAGTGTTTGTGAGAATCTTACGAGGGTTTTGGGAGATCTGAGTCGATTGAGATACAGTTCACGACTCGGGCTTGTGTTTTGATTGAGGTTTTGACTCGATTGGACGAGTTTTGAGTACGGAGTGATAGGTTGAAGTTTGTGCAAGTAGTTAGAGTTGCAGGATTGCACTGACTATCACAAACTTAGTACATCGATCATATCTTTTGATATCACAAATTTCTGTCAATAAAACTTTTCAGAGTTGAAGTTTGGATGATGTGACCTTCTCATGAAATTTGAAAGCAATTGGAGTTAAGGATTGGGATGTGTGATGGGTTTTGTACACAGGGGTCTGTATATCGCCTTGTGATATAGTGGGTAAATCAATAATTGTTTTGAGAGATCTAGACAACAAAAACATCTGAAACTTTTTTGACAGATTGAAAGGGTCTTGAAGCAATTTTCTGTAAAGTTTAAGCGAAAGTTATGGGTTGGATCATCGGATATCATGAGCTTTCTCCGTTGAAGTTTTACCGGTTGTAATGTGGAGGGCTGAGGAGAAGAAGAAAAGATTGACAACTCACACAAGGTTCTAGAGGGTTCTTATATAGCGAGGCGCTTGGGCGTTCTGAAAGCGAAGAATTGTCCTCTGAGACAACGTGCCTCGCAATGACTGTATCGTGGCATTATGACAATACCATTGTATATAAATCTGGATCTTGTGGGATTCATATATGATGCTCCTGAAATGCTAGACCTCGAACCTTCTTTTCCATCTTTGCATGAAGTGCTTTCATGATCTTCTCATCCTCCTTTGTTGCAGCCATCATTTGAGACCATCAATCAAGTTGGATTTTCACCTCTGTGATGTTATTGATACATTGCATTCGCGTGAGAGCATATGCAAGTTGTTTCTTGCCCTCCACATACACTATCTTCATATTGAACTGTTGACGTCATTCTGCCCATCGAATTTATCGTTTGGAGAGATCTTTATGAGTTTCCAAATACACCAATGGTTTGTGGTCGGTTTCTACCACACACTCCTTTTTTCCCAAGTAGTGCTTCCAATGTTTGATGGCCTAAACAATGGTTAACTCCTCTCATTCAGTTGCTCCGCTGATAGTTTTGCTCCGCTGCCACCTACTTTTGGAAGAAAAAGCCAACCATGCTCCCATTCCTGTTGAAAAATTCCACCCACTGTTGTACCTGATACATTAGTAGCCAACTTGATTGACCGATTAGGATCATACCACTTGAGAATAAATGCATGCAAGAGAGCATCTTTCAATGCTTGAAAGGCTAACTCTTGTGCAATTCCCTATCTCCATTTTTGACCCTTTCCTAGCGTAGATGTTAAGGTTTGGGCAAGGGGTGCAAAAACTTTAACAAATCTGCAATAAAATCCGGTAAGACCTAAAAAACTCTTTAGTTGAGTTTGATCCTCTGGAGCTGTCCATTTCTGTATGGCTTTTATCGTCTCATTCATCACTTGGATTCCCTCCGTTGTGACTCGATGGCCTAAATAATCTACTTCTGATTTGCCAAATTCACATTTTGAAGCTTTTGTATATAACTCGTTATCTCGCAAAATCTAAAGTACCTCTGTAAATGTCGCCTATGATTTTCTAAGATTGTATTATATACCAAAATATCATCCACAAAGACAATAACAGATTTGTCTAAATAAGGACAAAAAATATTATTCATTTGAACATCAACTGACTATTCCAACATTTGGAAGTTCTATCAATGGACAATTATCATGAGTTCCACCATGAACATCCTAAGGAGATTGAATTTTGGAGACAATATTGATATTTAAACTACATATGGTATAATGTTTGGTGGGACGAGTTCATCTTCTCTACTTCTTATAGATGATACAATTGGACTTGCTCGAGTTGTGAAGAGTTCAAAAGTTCCAACATTTAATCATATTTTAGAATTTGTTGCTCGGTTGAGGAGAAACTACCAATCGATGAGAATTGACAAGCTAAGAGGCTTGTAAGAGTTCAACCAAAAAACTGGGTCTAGTCTTTGAGAGGTGTATACTCAAATGTATCAATTGATACCCATGGGATGATAGAGTCACTTGCTATCCAATATTGGTGTGGAATATTGGATAGGAACTTGAGACAAAGAATGAGACATGCCACCTTACTAATGAAGACATCACCTCCGTTGACTAAGGGTATTGAGCTCAACATGTAGGTCAAGAGAGTGATGATTGCTAGGTTCAACAAGAAGTCACCATTTTCATCAACTCTTTCACACAACCAACTTAAAACACAAAGCTGAGATGGGTATGATAGACATGTGGGATAGTCTCGACCATCCGGATTGAGTGGTGAAGATCCTTGATCGAGACCATTACCATCATTTTCATCTGATTTTTTTTTAATATGTTGCCTCTTGAGAGTTATGTGATATCCCTCTTGGTTCAAAGAGTAGATATATTATCCTCGGACACTGAAAATGAGGATGCTTTGCCAATAAGTTGAGACATCCATGATGACATGGTGGTGTTGAAGTATCTTCGTACATGTAATTTGGTGGGCATTTTTAGTGTCAAGGAGTGGGATCAAGTTCTACAAAGAGCTCGGTAATTAAATAGAAAGTTAGACATCTTTCTCATATATGGGGAGATGACAACATTCAGATTGTGCCTCTTCCATATGAGATAGCAAAGTTGGTTAAACATGCTCATGAGGAGTTAGGTCATTTTGGAGTAAAGCATTAGTAAAACTTACTTCAAAGTAGCTATTGGTGCAATTTTTTTTGGCCAGATGTATTTAATACATATATGTGATTGTGTTTGGGCATCATTTAATGCACCCACACCATAGTTACATTCCCTATCCAATTATGGGACTTGGTTATCCTTAGAGCTTGGATTTTATAAAACCTTTATCATTGACTATGTGACATCATCAATATGTGTTGATCATGGTTGAGCATTTTTCCAAGTGGATTGAGTTGGTGCCATTGCTTGACAAGTCAAGGAATGGAAAAATTTATGTGTTCTTAGCTTTAATGTTTAGCTGATTTGATGCATCAACGGAGATTTTGACTGATCAAGATATTGATTTTTTGGGTGAGTTTAAGGCTTTGTGTGATAATGCATTGATCAATAATCATATCATCTTAAGAGATCATCTTGAGGCTAATTTTTTAGCAGATATTTTTTTCAAATGCCGAAGAGAGGATTAAGAAATTTTGGCTTGAAAAAAGGTACTTAGGGGATTCAGATATCTTGCTAATGTGGTTGGCCATGGAAAATCAATATAGCCAATAAACATTTCTATTGTCCTTATTATCATAATTTTTGTTATATGATAGAGATCCAAACTTACCTAAAGATATTTATCAAGAGTCACCTAAAGTCTTAGACTTGGATAATTATGATCTTTGGGTTAGGGTATGCTCTAGGAGGTCATAACTATTTTCTAGACTAGTGACAATGGCATTTGAGAACTTGACTGTTGCTCAACATAAAGATAATTTGCATTATGCTACCATATGAGAAGATGGATATTGATATTCAATTCACACGATTTCATGTTGGTGATTAAGCTTGCTTGCAGTAGAATGCACGACCACATTGAATGTTACTACTCGATGCAGAATTTTACAAGGAAGTGAGGTTTTTTCTTCTAGAGTTTTATTGTTAAAGGGTTGTGATGATGTGATAGGGAATGATCATGTGCGTAATTGTGCACCATGCCATCATTAAAATATTGATGGTACTATGGATCCAAACCTTGCAATTGTGAGGACAAACTTGAGATGCATTAACATGATATGCCATTTATGGAACTAAGATCAGAAGTCTGGGTGCTATAGTGCTCCATCGTTAGTAGTCAATCTGTAATCTATATCATGTAAAAATCAAATCAACTTGTCTACTAACCGCATCTAGGATATCTTGACCGTCCACTAGGTCCATATTCAGAGGAGATCTCAAACAGTAGATATGCCATCCACTGAAACAAGAATCACAAATCAACATATTGGCCGTTCCATGGCTACCTGGTGTTAGAGGGATCTAACCGTCTATTGGGGGCTATTGTGGTACACTTGTGTTGGTGTATGACAATCTATGTATTATGATGTTTAATGTGACAGTAATATTTGGCGATTAAATTTACAGATTGGCGCGAACAAAATGGACTTCATGCTTTAACCGAACAGGGGTCGTCAGAATTTTCATCGTGTTGACTCTTACATGACTGCAGGATCTGGCATGGTCAATTAACTGTGCAGGAGGTGGCTGTGGCGGCTCCAACCGTCATAGGAAACAGCATCCGTCATCTTCCTTCCTTATTAGCATTAGGAGCGTTTTGCTTGGACTCTGTGGAACACTTGCGTTAAACACATAAGTCAAAACTTCACATGTCAAGACTTACCTTGTGGACCGTGTGGGAGCGACTTGGGAAGTGGTATTTGTGGCAACATGTTTGAGCGGGCGACTGGAAGTCAATGTTAAGCCACTGGATTGTAATATTGTGATTGGAGCTCCCGAGACTGATGCATATCAACAAAAGCACTGAAAAGCATTACCTCTGAATTCCGCTATAACAAGACCAGACTCAGAATCAAATTAGCATCATGTGATTGTCTATACGCAGGTTAGTTTTATTATCTGTAACATAAGCATCTGCAGAAAATTACCTGGAATTTGTTAGGGAAAAGGTCCAGAATTTTCTTTAGCTATTCGCTTATGAGAAACGATATGAAAATGCCAACAGATTGTCTTCGTGAAAAGTGTTGAAGTACTAGATGGAAAAAATGATCAAAAAGTGTCAACTTCTCCAAAACTCAGATGTTTAGTGTCTTGATATTGAAATTTTTTTCCTGCTAAGAAAGTTTAATACATGATGGCGACTTATAACTTCACAGTCCAAACTAAAAATATGACATTAATTATTGATGCTCTTAGTTGCTTGACTTGGAGCCTTCTTAGATGCAAAAATCCACGTCAGTTATTTTCAGAGAATAGCCAAAGCACCAAGGATCTCCACTAGTATCTGACACTGGTTACCAGATATGATCACCATCTGTTGCTCTGCATATCGCGTAGCAAGCCTTGAAAAATTGCAATGCACAATCTTCTTTGTAAATGTTGAGCATTCATTCTTGGGGAGAACATTGTTTCTTGTGGTTGGCTCAACCGACGGGTAGATAGAGATGAGGGAGACAAACAAAGCCTGGATGAAAGGTAAGGAGGAGCAGTATCAGCATATGAGATGGCAAGAATGAATCAGATATCCATTTGTCATCCATCAACATCTTGCATCTATCTGTTCTCTTCATTTGCCTCGAGGAGCTTACTGAAAGGTTTTTTTTCGATTCTGCAATCTGCCAAAGTTCCATGTTTGTAAATTCACTTTTAAGCTGAAAGTGACACTAGCCAAGTGCAGTCAGACATGACCGTGAACAACAATGGTGATCAGGTAGAAACTCTTCTCTGTGCCTTTTGGGATCTACAACAAAAACCTCAATTACAACGAGTCTGTAAATCTTACAATCTCCTCATACGAAGAATCTCCCCTTCCACTAGATCACTGGTTTGTGTGACTGGACTGAAGCATTTAGAGATGACCATATTCTCTTAGGATTTCTTCAGGATTCAAATATTATCGTTGATCCAGTCCCAGACCCCCCTACACCATGGCAGCCGACAGACGATGAAGTTCTGGCTTGAAACTGTCTTTCATGACTGCCTCCTGACCGGTACTTGACAGCCAGCTGTACCTGTCGAAACGTCCTCGGAGTGGTCAACATGGAATCTTGGTTGCCTTCACTCCCGTAACACTAAAAATCCCTGACAATTTAGGGCACGTCTCTAGTACATTGAGAGGTATATTGTCTAGAGTAAATCTTTGTCGGAAGGTTTATGACAGCAATATGTAGGAGAAGTCTCTCTCAGTCTTTTTATAAATTTTTTATGAGTTTCATTTTCAAATAGATGTACTTGCAAACTTATGAGTGCATTTTGTGATGATAGGTATAGATTGTGTAAATTATTGGTAGATTATGATTGTGTAGATTCGTGTTAAGCTGTTACTAGTCATTTATATTGTGATTATTATTGTAGATTGATTTATAGTCATTATGTTAACTTTGTATTGAAGTTTTACTTTTGGAAACTATTTTTTGTCATCAAAATTATGTCGTATGAGGATAATATATAACTGTCAATCGTAGCCCCATTTTTCTGAAATAATGATAAGACACTAAGTTGACTTTGAGATAAGTAATTTTAAAATTACTAAACCCTTTATATGAGTTATGTTCATGAAAGTAAAAAAATAGTTAAAATTAGTATGATATTACACTTTGTGAAATTTCATTTTGACCACTATGTTGTCTGACTTATGTAGCAGCATCCCTAGTCATATAGTTGCAGTTAGGAGCACATACATCAATAACAGCCAATTTAGTGCTGTTATTGCTGTTGCACTAAAATATTTATAGCCCACAGTACCCTTGAGAGACCTAGGGCAGCGCGTGTAGAGTTAGACTAATGGCTCATTTGGGTGCAGACTTTGAAAGTGTGGCTATGATGAAGAATAGCTTGTGCGGAACCTGGAGTTTTGTAAGCACAATTTGGATTTAGTTGGACTTTAAACACTCTTTTATGCTACGGTTATGCATAGAATGTCCCTGCAGAAGTTTTGAGAGAAGAAAAGATTACTTCATGTCTGTTTGAAGCCATGGTGTAGGAGGATCTGGGACTGGATCAACGATAATATTTGAATCCAGTAGAAATCCTATGAGAAAATGGTCATCTCTAAATGCTTCAGTCCAGTCACACAAACCAGTGATCTAGTGGAAGGGGACATTTTTTTTATGAGGAGATTGTGAGATTTACAGACGCGTTGAAATTGAGATTTTTGATATAGATCCCAAAAGGCAGGGAGAAGAGTTTCTACCTGATCACCATTGCTGTTCACGGTCATGTCTGACTGCACTTGGCTAGTGTCACTTTCAGCTTAAAAGTCAATTTACAAACATGGAACTTTGGCAGATTGCAGAATGGATAAAAATCTTTCAGTAAGCTCCTCGAGGCAAATGAAGAGAACAGATAGATGCAAGATATTGATGGATGACAAATGGATATCTGATTCATTCTTGCCATCTTGTATGCTGATACTACTCCTCATCTTTCATCCAGGCTTTGTTTGTCTGCCTCATCTCTATCTACCCGTCGGTGGAGCCAACCACAAGAAAGAATGTTCTTCCCAACAATGAATGTTCAACATTTACAAAGGATATTGTGCACTTCAATTCTCCAAGGCTTGCGACGCGATATGCAAAGCCACAGATGGTGATCATATATGGTAATCAGTGTCAGGCACCAGTGGAGACCCTTGGTGCTTTGGCTATTCTCTGAAAATAACTGAAGCGGATTTTTGCATCTTAGAAGGCTCCAAGTCAACCAACTAAGAGCATCAATCAGTAATGTCATATTTTTAGTTTGGACTGTGAAGTTATAAGTTCTCCATCATGTATTCATCTTGCATAGCAGGAAAAAAAACTCAATATCAAGTCACTAAACATCTGAGTTTTGGAGTAGTCGACACTTTTTGATCCTGGCTTGAAACTGTCTTTCATGACTGCCTCCTGACCAGTACTTGACGGCCAGCTGTACCCGCTGAAACTTCCTCGGAGTGGTCAACATGGAATCTTGGTTGCCTTTACTCCCGGAACACTATAAATCCCTGACAATTCTCTAGTCTCTAGTAGATTGAGAGGTATATAGTCTAGAGTAAATCTTTCTCGGAAGGTTTATGACAGCAATATGTAGGACAACTCTCTCTCAGTCTATTTATAAATTTTTCAGGAGTTTAATTTTAAAAAGATGTACTTGCAAACTTAGGAATGCATGTTGTGATGATAGATATAGATTGTGTAAATTATTGGTAAATTATGAATGTGTAGACTCGTGTTAAGCTGTTACTAGTCATTTACATTGTGATTATTATTGTAGATTGATTTATGGTCATTATGCTAACTTTGTATTGAAGTTTTACTTCTGGAAATTATTTTTTGTCATCAAAATTATGTCATATAAGGAGAATATATAATTGTCAATGGTAGCCCCATTTTCCTTAAATAATGGTAAGACACTACAAACATTAAGTTGACTGTGACCTAAGTAACTTTAGAATTATAATGGCTCTTTATATGAATAATGTTTATGAAAGTCTAAAATTAGCTAAAATTAGTATGATGTTACACTTTGTGAAATTTCACTTTGACTATTTTGCTTTCGCGACTTATGTAGCGGCATCCTTGGTTAGGTAGATACGCATAGGAGCTGATACAATAGTAAGAGTCAATTTAGTGCAATTAGAGCTGTTGCACAGGAATTACTATTGCCCACAATGACCTTGAGAGACCTAGGGCTATGTGGGTAGGGTTAGAATTATGGCTCATAAGAGTGTAGTTTTATAATAGAGACTTTGAGAGTGTGGCTATGGTGAAGAATATCTTGTGTGGAAACTTGGAGTGTTTAAATCATAGAGTTGGTTAAATTAAGCTTTAATCTCTCTTTTATGCTATGGTTATGAGTACAATGTCATTGCGGAAATATTAAGAATAGAAAAGATTAATCTAAAGATCTTTTGGTGAGTTTTGATTGATGGTACCTTTGATATTTTTTATGTTAAGTATCCAAGACTTTGATGGAGTGAAGACTATGATGGCAATATAAAAATAGAGTAGATTCAAAGTGTGTGTGATCAATTCCAAATTTTTGTATTTTTTTTGAAGTGCTTAAATCCGAATCAAAAATTTAGGAGGGCTGAAGCATTGCTGAAAACTCATAAAGTGGGTCGATGCTCATAGCTCTCTAGGGGCTTGGACACCAAATTAGTCAAACAAAATTTTGACAAAAGTGCTAGAAGTCCAAGATTTCATGATTCAAAGATTTTGGGTTGAAAATAGTAATGGCATGCTATAGGATTATCATACAGTGTCGGTTTGATCTGAAATTTGGTGTATATTATAAAATATATAAATATCTTACCGTCAGGTAGAGATATCAAGCACAAGGCTTGAAGTGTCAAAATTTCAAAATTTTGATGTTTAGGAATTTGAAATTAGAAAAAAATATTTTTGAATCTCGCATAAGTTTCAAGTGCCATTCATTGGCAAAGTGGCAGATTGCAATGATGACTTGAATCAAAATATCAATTTTGACTCGCTCCTTTTGCTCTAATTTTGGCCAGTTTCACAGGTTTCAATACTAGAATTCGGCTAGAGTCCAGCCTAATGCATTCCTGTTCAAAATCATCGAACATTGTCACTTATCCGATTGTGTGCTAGACATCTTTTAGAAATTGGTTAGTCTAGACATCTTCACTCTTGCCCTCTTCTTGCTAGCTGAATTGGCTCATTGTCAAACGAGGGCAGTTCCAGCCCAGTTCGTCTTCGGAGACTCGCTAGTAGACCAAGGAAATAACAACAACCTTGCTTCTCTTGCGAAGGCCAATTTTAGGCCAAATGGAATCGATTTGCCACTGTCAAATTTCCAACCTACCGGATGATTCTCAAATGGCCGCATCATATCTGATCTCATGAGTAAAACATGCAACCCCAATGGAGATAGAGACGTCACCATCAATGATGGAGAGTGAAGAAACGGTGAGAGTCCGTACTCTTGAAGTCCAAGCGGTACAACGAGCGAGAGAGCTAAATCTTTAGACATCCAGGATTCTGAAGATGACAAAAGCTTGTAAGATAGAATCTTATCGAGGAAGTCGGACCATGGGAGTTTTGGAAGATTGGATTGAGAGAATGGAGTACCATCTTACTTTATTCAATATCAACGATCACATTGCAGGTCTTTTTGTTCGTACTTTGTTGTTGGAGAAAGCTCTACTTCGTTTCAGGATTGGATGATGGAGCTCAATGAATCAGGCCAACAAGTTATTTGGAATGCAATGAAACGAGGTCTTTTTAAGAATTTTCGGCCAGTTGATCCCAAAATCACGGCACGGATGAGGTTGTGGAAACCTGAACAAAAGGCAAGTGTGGGGGAGAACATTGAGGAATTTTGAGATCTTCGAATTCAGATACGAGATATGAGTGGAGCTGAAGGACTTGATTTATTCAAGAGAGGGTTGAAGAAAAAGATTCAACATGAGGTGATTCGGGACAATCCAAGTAACTTGAACGAGGCTATTGCTTGTGCACAACGAACGACCAACGTCTACCACAATGGTGGAGAGGTATCAGTTCTGACAAATCAATACTATGGACCAATGCATATGGAGTTGGGCAACATAAGGAGGAGGGAAGATTTTATTCCAAGAGGAGTGAATGCACAAGGAGGAGATCATCGCAACTCGAATCCTCATCGAGAAGCAAATTCAAGAGGAGGAGACGAAGTGGAGGGGAGACAAAAAATGACACAATGCTATAATTGTGGAAAATTTGATCATATTGCCATGAATTGCCGAACCCGAGTTCTAGTAAGAGGAGCTAGATTTTCTTATCGACGTGCTCTCAACAATCTTGACGGTGGAGACGAAGGGACCGATGGCAACCTGGGAAATGACGAGCACCAGTAACCTTGCCTCGCGGCCTTGTTGGTTCGATGGAAAGGAGGAAAGTCAAGGGAAGGAAGCAAAAACATGAGGGAAATGGTTTGAGAAAGAAGGAAACATGTTTGATTGTGACGAATGGCAAGATAGATGGAGTAAAAGTAAGAGTATTGATTGATCCAGGAGCTAAAGAATTTTTTTTATCTCGATCTATTGCTATAAAGTTGGGATTAGCTTTAGGGAAAGATGAGACTGAAAAGGTAGAATTGCCAAACAGGCGAACAGAGAGCATGGAGAGCATTCCTAGGGAAGTGGAGTTGAAGATTGGGCAATACAATGAATTGTTGGAGTGGAGAGTAATTCAATTAGCTCGCTATGATGATATTTTGGATATGCTTTGGATAGAAAAATATAATCATGAGGTAGATTGGCAAAGGAAATTAGTAAAAACTATAAGTTGGAGGATCTTTGGAGATAGACTTAGATCAGAATAAAAAAAACTTACCTCTATATGTGATAGGAAGAACCGTTATCAGTAATAAAGATGTATATTTTTTGGGCCTAATAAGATATGTAAGCACTCCAAAACAGTAATATTCTATTACATGAGGAGTTAACTTGCATCTTGAACGAGTTTCAAGATGTTTTTCCAGATGATCTACCTTCAGGTTTACCACCAAGAAAGAGAGTGGATCACAAAATAGAGATCCCAGCTGGAAGTTCTTCTCCTTGTAAAAGTCCATATCGACTTGCACCAAATGAGCTGGAGGAATGCAAAGCACAATTGAAAGAGTTGTTGGAGAAAGGGTTTATCCAACCTAGTGTGTCACCATATAGAGCTCTAGTGTTATTTGTGAAGAAGAAGGACGGCTCCATGCGGATCTGCATTGACTATTGTGCTCTAAATCAACAAACGGTGAAAAACAAATATCCATTACCGCGAACTTGTTTGATCAACTTCATGGAGTAAGTATTTCACCAAACTTGATCTTAGAAGCAGATACAATCAGATCAGAGTGATTGATGAACATATACAAAAGACGGCTTTTAGAGCTAGATATGGATATTTTGAGTATCTAGTTATGCCATTTGGTTTAACCAATGCCCTTGCCACATTCATGGGACTGATGAATGATATTTTTTGTAAATATCTAGATAAATCAATGATTGTATTTTTAGATGATATCTTGATATATAGCAAGTGCTTACAAGATCATCAGAAACATCTACGAGAAGAACTCCAAGTGTTGAGAGAACATAAGTTGCACGCTAAGATGTCAAAATGTGAGTTTGGCAAAAGTTAAGTACATTACTTAGGCCATAGAGTTAGTGCAGAAGGCATCCAAGTCATGAGTGACAAAGTGAAAGCCATTCAAAATTGGAGTGCTCCAGAGAATCAGACTCAAGTACGTAGTTTCTTGGATTTAACCGGCTTTTATAGAAGGTTTGTGGAAGCATTTGCTCATATTGTTCAAGCTTAAACAAATCTCTTAGGACAAGGGCAGAAATGGCAATGGGGTTAAGCACAAGAGATTGCATTTTAGGCTATGAAGGATGCGCTTTTACATGCACCAATCCTTAAATAGTATGAACCAACTAGACCAACGAAACTTGCTACGGATGCATCATGTGTGGCAGTTGGAGGAGTGTTACAACAAGAATGGAAAGATGGATGGCACCCAATTGCCTTCTTCTCATGGAAGCTTTTCCTAGCGGACCAAAATTATCATACCACGGAGAGAGAGGAGTTAGCCATTGTATTGGCTACTAAATATTGGAAGTACTATCTTGGAGATAAGAAGTTTGTGGTTGAGACAAACCACAAGCCTTTGGTTTATTTAGAAACTCAAAAGTATCTCTCACAGCGGCAGATTCACTATTCAGCCCAACATTTCAATATGAAGATCGTGTATGTGGAGAGGAAGAAGCAGCTTGCCGATGCATTGACACAAATGCCGTGCATTAATCACATCACAGAGATAAAGATTCATTCTAAATGGTGGAAGAACATGAATCAAGCTACCAAGGAGGATGAGGAGATTGCACAAGCCCTTCAGCAAGGTAGAGCACATTTAGAACGGAGATTGGCGTTCTATAAGAGAAAGATTTGGATAGCCTCAGATGTTGCTCTCCGTACAACAGTGTTAGAAGAGGCACATGATTCAGCTATTGTTGGCCATGTAGGAGAAGAGAAGATCATTGAAGGCGTCAAGAGGGTATACTTTTGGCCAAGACTAAGAGAGGACACCGCTAGCTATGTTCGAAGTTGTGTGGCATGTGAACAAAACAAGGCTAGCAATAAAAAACCAACAGGTCTACTACAACATCTACCAACACCAACAAGAAGATGGGAGAACGTCGGCATGGACATTGTATGTGAGTTATCAATGACGTCTACAGGTTATGATTTGATAGTCATTTTTGTGGATAAATTGAGCAAGATTATGTTAGGCCCACAACAAAGACAGTTACTGCACCTGAACTTGCTCGTATTTATATGGATGCAGTTTTTGCTCAACATGATTTAGCTACAATTCTCATCACCGATAGGGGCACTCAATTTACTAGCATGTTTTGGAAAACCCTATTTGGGCTATTCAAAATAAAACTAGCCATATCCATAGCTTATCATCCTCAAACAGATGGGCAAACTGAAAGAGCAAATAGAACAATAGAGGATATACTTAGAGCTTTCACTTTGGAGGAGCAAGAAGGTTGGGATGCACTTTTACCTTTGATTGAGTTTGCTTATAATAACTCAATCAATGCATCCACAAAAGTCAGGCCTTTCTTCCTTATGTATGGAGAACATCCCATCACACCATCTAGCTTGGTGAGAGTATGTCACATACATGAACCATCAACCCAAGTTGAAGCGGTGAATGAGTTTGTGGCACAAGTCCAACAAGGAGTGCATCAGGCAAAGCAAAAATTAGCCACTGTCCAAATTTGGTAAAAATAGTATGCCGATGCTTATCGACGACATGTGGAGTTTCAAAAAAGAGATCAGGTGTGGTTGTCTAGTACCAATTTTTCATTAACATGGGTTCGAAAGTTAAGTCCATAATTTATTGGACCCTTCTTGATTGTCCAATGGATTGAAAAAGTTGCCTACAAGCTAGAGTTGCCAACACACAAAAAAATACATCCTGTTTTTCATGTGTCTCTCTTGCGGAAATATACTCCACGATCTTTTTTCTTTGGCAATATGAGATCGCGGCAGATGTACAAGAGATGCAGTTGGGGATCGACGTATTTACGTGAGGGGCGGAAGTGCGATCGCGCGGCTTAGAAGGACAGAGTAGATTTCGAAGAGAGCGATCCGTATAGGAGACGGTTAGTTTAGCAGTTAGGAATTCATGTATAAATAGAAGTAGGTAGACTAGTCACGGATCTCTTTTATTTTGCAAGTGTTCAATTTGATTGAACTGCAAACTGTAGACAGGATAGAACGAACGCTGTTGGAGATGTTGAGTGCAATGAAGAATCAGCATAGATTGGTCCGAATACCTATGAAGTAACCTTGGTATTCGGCCATGAGATGTGTTTGCGTAGCGTGATCAAGAGAACTTCAATAAGTGTTTCGCCTTGTTAGAGGCTTCTAAGAGGGGATATCCCCATCTATTAGTAAACGAATTTGCCAATGCATACTTGTGTCTTTTGAATCGATGGGATTGTGACACTTTGATTAGATCTCAGGAGAGTCTATTCCTTACACTCTTTAGACTTTGCAGTCCAGAGTACTTAAAGACGACTAAATGCGTAATTCCTCTTTCTGGTTGGTAAATTGAGTACATCATTCCCTTGGGAACAAACTTTACACTGCAATTTACTTCAGTAATGTTTTCCCATGCCATTATAATACTTCTTGCTACCGACGTTGGATTATCGATTTAGCCGGCAAGTATCTCTAGCATTATTTTCATCATATTTTTTAATTTCATGGTAGAGATCTATGCAACTCTAACCAACAACTATTTGTTGAGAGTCAGTTAAAGTCTTGGACTTGGATTACCCTAATGTTTGGATGAAGGTATGTTTTCAAAGGGCAAAACTCTTCCGTAGGGTATGCTAATGCCATTTGAGAACCTTGCTATTGCTCATCATTAAGATAGGCTTTAGATTAGAGAAGTTGGATATTGATCTTCAATTTGCAGATTTAATGTTGCTTATTATATTTACTTGGAGCTCTAAGAGCCATGGTTGTATATATATAATAAAATTTAAGTATATCTAAAATGTGACTAAGTTTAATTTAGTCATGACTATGTTTAGCTAGTTATGGTTAAGTTAGAGATAAATATAGAGTAACTCTTCATATAGTCAATGAGAATAACTTTTTTGTTGTTTAGAAGGAGTCAAGGTACAGATTGCTTTATATGGGTATGCTTGTCTTGGACTAGTTCTTCATTGGTTTGACTAGGAGCGAGATTGACTTGGGTACATCAAAGTGTATTGAAGGGTACTTGAACTTCTAGAAGATCAAAGTGCACCAATTGCATGTTGTCATGTACCTCTATTGTAACAACAAATGTACATAATATATGACAGTTATGTAGTGATTAGGTTTGTTCCCAAGGGAATGAGGGATCCGAATAGACCAACCAAGACGAATAGTAGGTGTTTACACATCTTTAGCTTACTCTAGACTTCTCAGCCTAAAGAGTACTACTGTTAGACAACTTACAAGACCTATTCCCGATCAATCCCAATTCCATCCATCAGTACAGTGATTACAATAGACAGATAATCCATGAATTGTTCAAATGCTTTCACTGAGTTGAGGGATCTATCCCTTACAAGCTGAAGTCAAGGTGAGAGGCTCGAAGAAGTACTCCTGACATGTCATCATGGCTATAACTCATGGACGAATATCCGGGTAACTTCACAGGTATTCGACGCTTGTAGGAGCGTAGTTCTTAGGATAAGTGGGATTTTTTTTGGTTTTTGTGAATAAAGACATATATTCGGGTTCTCATGAGAGTATTCGTCCAAATATATGTTGGTTAGACATAAACACCATTAAGGAGTTCACACGAATGAATTGCGAGGGAATTTAAGCGCACGTTTGGGTGGTGGATTGGAGAATTGTCGAGAGAAAGTCAATGTCAAGAACTTGCGGACCGGCCGGAGCGAGAGAAGATAGCTGCAATGTCGAAGCGTCGAACCGGAGGAGTTCTAGAGGGAAGAAATGCAACGATGGGGAGAATTTTACCGCTTATTCTGATGGCGGATTGGACTCCAGCGGAGTTGCTGAGGTTGAAAAACCTCAGGGGAGCATTTCTGTCATGGCGATGGTACTACGTGCCCAGAGCTGTGCGATGAAGTCCAGAGAGGGAAAGCATTGACAGCGATTAGAAGCAAAGCTCAGAGGAGAAGTGGGAAGCAAGGCTGTGGGCGAAGGCTCTAGGGCACAACTATGAAGAAGACAAAGGCGGCGTCGATTGGGAGGTCTCGGTGATGCATATTGCATTCACCTTTGACGAGCGGAAGTGGTTCAACCCTAGAGAGAGGAAGGGGACAAATGGCTACAAGCTTGACTTGATCAAAGATGTCTTCAGGAGGAAGGTGGCTCTTACCTTGAATCAGCTTTTCTCACCGCAGAGAATGACATACGTAAGCATGCATAAGGTGAGGATTGTAGAAGGGTTCATCGGAGGAACTATTTGGGTGAATAGGGGAAAGATCTTTGCGAAAAACGTACAGGCGATGGCGACTAAGCTAAGAGAAGACGAAAAGAGTGTAGTCTATCTCTTGTATTTCTTGGTGCATATGTACGTGAAGTTGGAGTGGTTGACACCGAGAGAGAGGCAATTGTATTGACTGGAGAATGGATTGTCGGACTTGGACGTAGACATCGACAGTGCCAGTAGCGGGTCGACGAGGAGTTTAGGGACGAGTGCTCCTCATGAACCGAAGAGAAGGGGAGAAGTCAAGCCGGTGGTGCAGAGTAAGCCTGATTTGGATTCAGACCTTGAAGTGATCGGAACTTCAAGGAAGAGGAAGAGAGTAGTGGAGGACAGTCCGTCAGCCATTCTGACAGTTCGAAGGGATGTAGGGAAGAAGAAGGTGGAAGAAGTAGGACCGCTGAAGACCTCTCGGCCAAAGATGATGGCAATGAAGCCAGGGCCGAAAGCCTTGAAGGAGATTCCAGAACTGATGGCCTCAGTACTACAGCTGTCGCAAAAGTTGGAAGCTGTGGTGGTCTTGCTATTGCTAGAGTTGAACGAGAGGGGACCAATGTATATGCCAAGCCGATGGGTACATGGATTTGATTCAGATGATGAACCAGCTGGCTTTGGGGAAGGAAGACCAATCTATTACAGGTTGAGAGCTGATAGAGAATGTGGACAAGTTGTCCAAGGAGAAGACTGAAATGGAACTGAAGGTCCAAGAGGCGAAGAAGGCCTACGAAGAGATCTGTCGTATTCGGGGTGCGGAGATCCATTTCGTAGAGAAGGAGAATGCTCAACTTCAGGAGACGGTGCAGGACCTGAAACGAAGATTGATTTAGGTGAATGTGGAGTCGCCTGCAAAGTTGAAGAACCTTGCTTATAGATGTGCGTAGCATCTATTCACACGGTGTGATTGGGTTGAAGTGCAGCGGTTAGAGCAATTGGTGGCAGCGATGGAGAATCCTGGCGACTCAAAGGACAGAAGGAAGAAGATGTACAAAGCGTTGGGTCAAGGTTTAAGGGAAGCCATGGCTCTTTATCGACAAGAGATCACATCCGATGTACAAGAAATGTAGTTAGGAATTGACGCATTCATGCAAGCAGCGGAGGTGCGATCGAGCGGCTTAGATCAGAGTAGGAGACTTAGGAGAGAGCGATCTGTGTAGAGGAAGTTAGGAGAAGCAATTAGAACATCCCTTTGTACTCTTAATCTTGTCAAGATGATCTCCATTAAGGTAGCCCGAGAAGGATTGAAGAGTCAAGGGTTGTATCATAAAAGTACATGTGTGACATTTAATCAAAGGAGTGTGAAGATTGCAACAAAAAATGAACTGATGTTTGTATGTTCAAACCATGTATTGGATGAGTTGAAATCAACTTTTAAAGGGAAAATTCAGGTGGGGAGGAGATAGTATGGTGATCTTAGTTTTAGGGAGCTTGGTTCTTGGAGATGTCATGTTCGGAGTGGAACCTTGATTCAATGAAGACTTTGATTACCAAAGTATCCCTTTCCTTTTGAGTGATATCTTACTCTTGGTGATAATGTGCATAATAGAGCTTGGACTTTGAGAGTTTGTGTAAGAGTGAGCAATAGGATCATGGGCAAAGGGTGGGACTAAGTCCTTCTAGATTCATGATGAGCTTCCAAAAGCCATCGGAGGTAAACCTGAGTGAGAGTCAGCCCGAGGTCACATTTTTGGTTCCGTTGCGGGACCTCAGTCTAGAAGGAGAAGAGATGTTTCGAATCCAGTTTATTGCCCGTGAGAGCGCAACGATGAGAACTCATATGGAGAGGACTGTGGGGGAAGAGCGAACCGAGATCATGATGCATAGTAATGTACCATTTGTGTATCCGTAGTGTTATATGATAGCCTGGAAGTTATTTTGTACATTTTGTTTACTTAAGTGTTGTTTGGGATGAGGCGAGAGTGCTATAGTATGTATTTGGGAGGAAAACTTTATTTTCCAAAGTTTTTCCGATAATTTTATTGATTTTAGATTAGAAGATGGGATTCGTTTTGCATTTGAAATAACAGTCATATCATGTCTAGATCAAAAGTTATGATGTTTAGAATTTGCTAGGGTCTTGACGGGTTTTGAAAGATAGCTCTCGGGAAAAAAGTGTACAGAGCTTATCAATTCGTGCAAGAATTGAATCAGAATTTGAAACTTTGCACAATTGTTAATCAGGAGCTAAGCTACATGTGGGTCCAAATTTCGTTGAGAGATCATTTTTATAGAGAAAGTTATGATACCTGAAGTATAGGGGGTATAAAAGTGAGCAAAACTGCTTTACTTTTCAGATTTACTTTTTCCTTGTTTATGGTCATTCCGAGAGAGTGAGTGCATGAGTGTTTTGCATAGTGAGGATGACTTGACACTCATTGGAAAATGGGAGATCAACCTCTTTGGAAGATCCGGTTATCTAAGATACCTCAAGGGCTGGACGTGATTGTTTCAGCGATTCAACACGAGGGAGTTCAGAGTGGAGTTTGAAGAGAGGACACTAAAAAGTTCCCCGAGAGCGAAACGTGAGAGTTGCTTCTATTATGGAGAGGAGGGACATAAGCTTGTGAGTTGTCCTTTGAGGACCAAAGATCGGAGGTTGAGAGAGAGACGAAACGTGGGGAGAGCTAAACCTTCATCCGGGACCATCATCTCCCCATGAATCCAAGAGTGGAAACTATTGTGAAAATTGTGGAGTGACCGGACTTCCCTTAGGACACGAGTGTAGTGGCGTGAAAGCTCTGTTGGAGTCACTAGTGGAGGGCTTTGAAGATAAATTGAGTGCAGATACCGAAAAGTTGAAATCTCCATGTGGCTCAAGTTCTAACTGAAGATGGAGATCATTTTCAGAATGATCGAGAAGATGTCGATGAGGGTAAGGCTCATAGTGTGTTTAGGAGAGGAGAGAGCCATGGCAATCTTGGACCAACCAATTCCGTTCATTTTGCCATTGATGAATTACTCTAGAATGGAGCTAGTTTTGTTTGTGTTGTATTAGGGAGTCCCGTATAAATTTCCAACAACAACGACAAAAGGAGTTGGAAATGGGGAAGCTTCCGGTGTTCTATGGGAGAGAGAAAGAAGATGTAGAATCTTTTGTGAGAGACTTCAAGAGGGCATGCATAGGAAACAATGAGAGAAGGAAACCCGAATGGGCTATCCTTTTGCCCGACTTCTTGGAGGATTCTGCATTGAAGTGGTACAATGAGTACAAGAAGGAGCATGTGGAGGAAGACACTTGGGAGAGTTTGACGGAGAATCTTGTTGAAAACTTTCTTCCGGATGAAAGTTACGAGAAGCTGATGTGTGAAGTCACCTTTTGAAGCAAGGAGAGAGAGAGAAGGTGAGATCATACGTAGAGAGAACGGAGAAGCCGGAGTCACGCTTTCGTGTGGTGTTGAGAAAGAGTGAGACGAGGTCGAGCCAACCATGGTGGGGATTGTGGCGATGTTGACAAAGAACTTCATTGAGGTTTGAAGCCTCAGATTCGAAGCAAGGTGAGATATGAAAAGCCCTCTTCTAAGGTTGAGGCTATTCGCATTGCTATTCGAATGGAGGAGAGCCTAGAAGACGATGATTCTAGCTTGGTGGCTAGAGAAGCATCACCACCTGTTGTGGTTAGAATGGCAACTCCTACTGTTGTTGCTTTGCTTGAGAGTAAATTCTCCAAAGGTAGACTTGCACCATGAGTTGAAATCTATCACGTAAACACTCGCGATCTCAAGATTAACGTAGTACAACTATGGGAGAGGAGGAATCAGAATGTAGGGGAGGATCTAGAGGGTATGGGAATTATCCTCCAAAAGGAAATCCACCACAAGGGAACTTCACGGTTTCATGCTTTAGTTGTGGAGGCCCTCATTTCCAACGAAATTGTCCTAATCCTCGACAACATGATGGAGTTAGACACAACAATTCTACTCCTGCTCCAAGTCAATCGAAGGATAAGGGAGTAAGCGTCTATTGATGTGTTTCCTCATCAGTGCACGTTTGAGAAGGGAGAGAGCTCTATAAGTTCCAGAGTTGATATTCTTGCACACGAGAAGAAGAGAGCAAGATTTGCGGAGGAGTCCATCTCAATGGAAGATCAACCAAGCCGGAGCACTTCGATCCAAAGGGGTGTGAGTCAACCGAGAGCACCGAGAAAGAAGTTGGGAATGGATGATTTCTCCATTTCATCTACCCAGCTCAAATACGACGTGGTGGAGGATGTGGGGAATCAAAAGCCAATATAACTGTTGGCCAATTGATTGCTCTAAATCCTACGATAAGAAAAGGAGTTGAGGGGAGGCCTAAGTCTCCAAAAGGACCAAGAAGCGGCGATCCAAGGGAAAGCTTCCATGGCGAATGTTGGAGTAGGAGTGGTGGATGCCGCTGCCTCGGAGGTATGCACTCAGGCCGAAAGATTGAAGTACATTAATGGACGTGATGTTTTTTGGATGTACTAGTGGATGGTGGATCTGCGGTGAATGCCATGTCGAACGTTTGTTGAAGAAGTTGGGGATGAAGCTTTCAAGACCTTCCAACATCATTGTTGGGATGGCCAACATGCAAAAAGTGCGACCCATTGGAGTGGTGGACAAGGTGGTGGTAAGTGTGATGGGAGTTCAAACCTTGTTGTCCTTTCAAGTGCTTGAGGAGGCTAGCTACGACTTGTTGTTAGGAAGACCTTGGTTGAGGGTCAGTGAGGACAACTGATCGGTGGCATAAGGGTTACCTTCGTATAGGGCCGAAAAAACCATCGAGTGAAGGTCCTCTCACAAGTGGCGGAGGAGCGGTCTCGGACTCGGATAGACCTACGAGTGATTACTCGAGTCCGAGAGTGAAGAAAGTGGTAGTTTTTCAGAGGTTGACACCAACATGTCGATCCGATGAGGAGACATCATCTGAAGATACCTCGGACGATGATGTTCAAGTTCAAGTTCTTGCTGCAATGGATTTACTTCCTAGGCCGGGGTGGTGAAAGATCCCGACAAGATGAAGATGAGTAAAGATGAGATAACTCGACGGCTCTCCACTCTCAAGTTTGGTCCCAAGGTTACTATGGAGGAGAAGTCAAGGTTCTTGGATATATTTCGAAAATATATCCATGTCTTTGCCTTTAGCTACAAGGATTTGAAGGAAGTAACCTTAGAAACTCATCGCATTGAGTTAGAGGAGAAGGCTCGTCCCAAGATGTCGAAGCAACGTCGGATAAATCCACCAACGGCTGTGGTGGTCAAGGAGGAGATCGACAAGCTAAAGGATGCGGGTTTCATCTATGAGGTAGAGAATTCTGAATGGGTTTCTCCTATTGTGATAGTCAAGAAGAAGAATGGTAAGCTACGTGTATGCGTAGATTACAAGAAGTTGAATGTTTGTCACAAAGAAGGATTACTATCCTTTACCTTTCATAGATGAGATTCTAGAGGAGGTGGCGCGGTCATGAGTGGTATAGTTTTGGAGATGGTTATAGTGGTTATAACCAAATTCAAATTGCTCCCGAAGATCAGCTCAAAACCACTTTTACCACGCCATGGGGAACTTTTTGCCTTTAGGGTAATGCCCTTTGGTCTATGTAATGCTCCAAAGAACTTTTCAGAGGTTCATGAACAAGGTGTTTGAACCTTTTATTGGGAAATTTGTGCGAGATTTCATAGATGATTTTTGTGTATATCGGGGAAGAAGGAGGATCATTTTGATCATTTGATCAAAATTCTACAACGGTTGGAGAAAGCCAAGGCCTCGCTCAATCCAGAAAAATGCATTTTTGGATGTGAGGAAGGTTTGTTGTTAGGGCACATCATCTCCAAAGATGGTATAGCGGTGGATCCGAGAAAGGTGAAACGCATCCCCGACTTACCTTTTCCCGTGACGTTGACCAAGTTGAGGCAGTTCCTTGGAATGGTGGGATACTATCGACGGTTCATCTTTTCCTTCTCCAACAAAGCTTATGCCTTGACGGTTTACATGAAGAAGGGGACGGATTACGATTTAATCCTCAAGGATGGAGAGGCAAATGTGGCGCTCGAACTTCTTAAGAAGGCGTTGGTAACGGCTCCTATTTTAGCCAAACCAAATTGGGGTAAACCTTTCATTCTCTACACGGATGCATCAAACATTGCTATAGGATGCACTCTAAGCCGCTTAGATGAAGATAGCCATGATCATCCAATTGCTTATGCTAGTAGACAGATGGTGCGGTGAGAGAGAAATTATTCAGTGGATGAAAGGGAGGCTTTAGCATGATCTTCTCACTCAAGAAGTTTTAGACACTATCTATTGGGAGGAAGTTTACTATCGTTATCGACCACAAGGCTTTGAAAGTACATTTTCAACAAGCCTAATCTTTGAGGGTAGGATAGCCAGATGGAAGTTGTTATTGGGGAGTTTGATTACATCATTGAGGATCGACCCGGTAAGAAACATGCCAATGCTGATTTGATGTCTCGAGCATACGATGAGGAAGGAGATCAACTAGTGGATGATACATTTCCAGATGAGGATTTGCTGATGATGGACACCATAACAAAGGTACCGGCTGAATACAAGGGGATATGGGATTTCATCTCGGAGGAGAGTTTCCCAAGGCATGCATTCACGGGAGAGGAATGCATTGGTGAAGCGATGTGAACCTTATACCATCATAGAGGACGTGTTGTTTCATCAAGGAGCAGATGGACTACTCGGAAGGGGTTGTTGGAAGGGAGGAGTCAATTCAACTTATGGAGGAGTTTCATGATGGACCTGTATGTGGAGGACACTTTGCAGGAAAGTTAACTGCTCATAAGATCTTAGATGCTGGCTATCATTGGCATGGGATTTTCAATGATTGTGTGGAATTTTGCAAGAGTTGTGATGTGTGTCAAGCTTTTTGCTAAAAGTCCATGAAAACCCTCCTTTGACATCAGTTCCTATTTTAGGACCTTTTGAAAAGTGGGGAATAGACTTTGTAGGACCCTTGAATCTTACTCCTCGGGGTAACAAGTTCATTGTGGTAGCTACAGTTATCTTACCAAGTGGGTAGAAGCAAGGCCTCTAAAATCTACTAGTGAGGAAGAAGTGGGTAGATTTCTATATGAGAGGATAATAATAACTAGATTCGGATGCCCTCTAGAAATTGTATCGATAGAGGTGGTGAGTTTGTTGGAAGCATTATACAAGCCATGCTAGGTCATTTCTCCATCAAGGCACGGGTGACTACTTCCTACAAACCAAATGCTAATGGGTTGGCGGAGCGAACCAACTATACGCTTTGCATGATGTTGGCCAAGGATGTAGACATGGGCCGGGGAGCAAGCAAAATTGGGACAAAAGGCTGCATGCTATCTTGTGGGAGTATCGGACGACTTGGAAGACATCAACGGGTACTCACCTTTTCCGTATGGTATATGGTGTCGAGTCAAAGCTTCAATTCAATTTGATTTGACGACCTTCTTAACTATCCAACGGAAGTTAAAGAGGAAGAATGGAGTAGAAGCTATCAAATCAAGATGTCAACAACTGTTGGAGCCGGAGGAGGCTCGAAATTGTGCCATGGTACGTGTGGAGCGGGCTCAACAATTGCAGAAGAAGTATCATGATAATCGATTTGGGACGAAGAAGATGAAGATTTTCAAAGAAGGTGATTGGGTAATGCTTTACGATTCCATTAGATATAAGAGAGCAAGAAAGAAATTTCTTCCAAAGTACTTTGGTCCTTTCATAGTTCACAAGGTGTGGGAAACTTTACTTACGATTTGAAGGAGTTGGGAGGGCGACATTTTGACCGGGTGAATCACGACAAGTTGAAGCCGTTTCATCGACGATCAGATTCTTTCACTCCGAGGACGGAGTGAAATCTTGGTCCGGGGTAAATGTAAGACCCAGGGTTGTACATATAGGATAAAATGAAAGTATATCTAAATTGTGCCTAAGTTTATCTTAGTCATGACTATGTTTAGCTAGTTATGGTTAAGTTGGAGGAAAATATAGAGTAACTTTTGGTGTGGTAGATGAGAACTACTATTTTGTTGTTTAGTATGAGTCAAGGAATAGATTCCATCACATGGGTATCTTGACTTCCCTTGACTTGGACTAGTTTTCATTGGTTGGACTTGGTGAAGACCCTTAAATCTAGGGGGCTTAGATTGACTTGGTACTAGAAGTCAATTAGGGAGTAGTTGGGCTTCTAGAAGATCCAAGTGGACCAATTGCATGTTGCCATGTACCCTTTTCATTGGGGTTTGTGATCTCTACCTCGTTTAAACTTGGTAAGAGGAAGTTACATGGTGATTACTTGTAGTTACTAGGGTAAGATTCTAAGTAGTATAAATAGAGAGGTTGAGAAGCACCTCTCAAGTAGTTTTTCAATGGAAGTTAGTTTTGGGAGGAGATAGTGTGGTGATCTTAGTTTTAGGGAGCTTGGTTCTTGGAGATGTCATGTTCGGAGTGGAACCTTGATTCAATGAAGACTTTGATTACCAAAGTATCCCTTTCCTTTTGAGTGATATCTTACTCTTGGTGATAATGTGCATAATAGAGCTTGGACTTTGAGAGTTTGTGTAAGAGTGAGCAATAGGATCATGGGCAAAGGGTGGGACTAAGTCCTTCTAGATTCATGATGAGCTTCCAAAAAGCCATCGGAGGTAAACCTGAGTGAGAGTCAGCCCGGAGGTCACAGTACACAATATGAGTTATCAGTAATAAGAGTTAAAATGACAACTTGAAACCAGCTAAGTATATCCAAAAGCGATCACGATGAAGACACCGGATGTTGATCACAAATGGACTTGACAATGGTACATCTTGAGGATCATTTTTTCCCCTATCCACGTCCTACATCGACTCCGCTTTAATCAGATAAGCTCATTAGTCAGCAAGGTGATGTGTCTATATCTCCCTAGCTCTTTACAGCCTTACAATGCCATCTGTTACCCTAACCTAGAGTATCGCCATCATGACAACAACTCTGAAGATGACACATGTCATCATCTTCTCATAGTAGCCGCGTCACAACACGACATCCACCCTCTCTAAACCTGTGCATTCTCCGGTATGCACCAAAAGGTAACCAAGGTGTGCGCGGTGTCAGATTAGATCAACCTGATCTTCTACTCTGGCTAAATCCTCCCCATATGACTCATCTTTACCTTCGTCATCCTATCCCATTGCCCATCCTATGGCAATAGGACAGGTATCCACCGTCAATATCACTGGCTTCTCACCATGATATTCTATCATTAGCAAAACCGAAGGTGATGACATACACCTCTTCAACTTACTCATGGCCTCTACATGTCTATTCTCCCATACAAACTTCTGATTTTTCCTTAACAGCCCATATAACAGATTTGTTATATGAGCATAGTGAGAAATCCATATGTGATAGAACAGAACAACACCTAAAAACCGCCTCACTTCTGTCAAGGAGTTGCAGCTCTTGCGCATCCTTTGAATAACATCCACCTTGTTGGAATCTAGTTTTCGACTGTACCATCCACACAGATGACCAACCATGACAACCACCCATACCCCAAATATAGATTTTTCTGCAGACAATGTTAGATGAACCTCCTCCAATCGAGATAGTATCCTCTCACAATCTTCAATATGATCCTTCAACTGTTTTATACCTGGTCTCCACTCAAACTTCACGTGCTTGGAACGCCTTGATAGTGGAATAGAGCTCTCTAGAGTGAACCTCCACTATCTTATCCTCATCACCAAATCCAATTTCCATCATCCCTTTCAACGGATCTCCCAACCCAAACTCCTCCTAAACTCCCGATATATATTCACCTTCCTCAAGAAGCTTCAAATCTGCAAGGTCTTCTTCATATCTGTGCAGTTTGTTCTTCTCTCATCTTTTCAAATTAGCAAACTTCTTGTATGTAGCATATCCATCACGCAAAATCTCCCTCAATCCCGTACAAAATATACCTTTCTCTTGTGTAGGTGAGAGTACTTTCTCCTCCATACCACTATATCCTCTCTTTATAGTGGTACTTCTCCAACATCTTCAGATTTTGGGAAAGCTCCCTCTCTCAACCTATGCCGTTTCTCAAATGATTTGCTGGAATTGTTAGAAACTGCACTAACCGCTTCCCATCTTGGCTGTGAATTCGTGCATATGCCAATCCATCATCAAGCACTCTTGTCTTCATCCTCAGTGCTTTGATGTAAGGCTGCCCAAGAATCAATGGATATGATGGAGAGTCTTGCACGAAGAAATTTTGCTCAGCTACTACATCCCCAACCTTCACCGGAATATCAGTGCACGCTCCATACAAGTCCCGTCGAGTATTGTTGGCTGCCCTAATCACCCAACCATGATTGGTGTCTATGGGCCACTTCCCCTTCATGTAGAGCTCTCTCGACATTATATTGATCTCCGATCCATGATCAATTAGTACTAACACCGGCTCACTGAGATCCCCTAGCTTCACAAGGGTTTCAGTAGTTGCCCTTGCCCAATGCGATCGGGTGTAGTGGCTAGATACCTTCACACCTTCTTCTTTTGCCTCATCCTCAAAGAAAACCTTCTGAGATTTCAATCCACAACACTCTACCAGCGCATCTTCTTCATCCTTGTTACCTTTGTACCCATAGCATGAAGTAGAGCAATCTCATTGGAAATCTGTCGTTTCCTCTTGATGATATCAATGATTACATCATGAAACTCCCTCTTTGCTATTCCAAGTATCTTCCTCAAGGTAAACTCTACCTTGGCATTCAAAATCCTCTCCTCCAATACTCCCTTCAAATCTGTTGCCGCCTCAATATTAGATTGTAGTTTGTAAGCTCGTATCTTCCCCTTGTCCTTCCTACCCCCTTTGGTTCTTTCCTTCGACCTCGAAGGACCTACTTCCTCCATAGTATGATCAGGTGAGAGAGTTGTATCAATTCTGATACGTTCTCTAGCCACCCTATTCAATGAGAGTCATTCGTCAGAACCTTCCTCTTCCCTTCGTCTCTTCTCTTCCACTGAGGCTTCATATTGAGTCTTAGCAATAAAAGCATGAATCGACATGGTTTCTACTGGATCTTCCCATCCAGTAGTACCACGAATTTCCGCCATTGTTCTTAGAAGAGTCTCTCTAGCTACCTTCCCTTTCTTCATCGTAGCGAGAGCACTTGACCATAGGCCATTAAACGGTATGTGGCCTTCAAACTCCTCTCCTGCTCCTCTAACCTTAGCACTATGGCTAAAAGCTTCAACTGATGCCGTGTACCACTGCTATTTCCGTTAGAAAAGTGAAAAAAAGATATCGAAGACAATATTTAATGAATTGTCAATAATTGTTTATCATTAGAATTATTATATCAAATTTTTTCTTTGATCAAAAAATTAAAAAATTATTCATTTTTTAAAAATAATTTTAAAAATAAGATAAAATATATTTTTTATCTGTTATGAATAAGATGTGATTATTATTTTTTTTAAAACATAAAAATATGCATATTTTTTATAACATTGATTTTTGAACTTTTAATAAGTCCATTATTTCATATATTAATTGTTTAAAGTTAAAAATTATAAAGAGATTTTAAAATAAAATTTATATTATTTTTTGAACATAGTTTACAGAATATACATGTTCATATGTGAAAATTGACTATAACTTGAATCATATTAAATACTATAGTTGGTTTTAATTTTTTTAAACTGTTATATTACATTGTATTTTTTAATCTGAAATTTTTTTTAAATAAAAATAAAAAATAAAAATAAATTTTAAAAATAAACTTATCAAACATTTCAAAATTCAAATTTAAAAATTTATTATTTTTTTATAGTTTGTTAATAAAATTTTAAATTAAAAATTATGAAAAATTTGGACATATTTTAATTAGAAATAAACAGATCAAAATATTTATTTCTTGACTACTAACTAAGTATATATCATATTTGTTAAACTCATGTCATGACGAGAGATTCAAAAAAATAATTTCAAGAAACTAAAAAAGTTATTGAATTTGAAACATGATATGTGAATGGGATTCATGATGAAACTGTTTTAGGTATTTCTATAACTATAGATAAACTAGTTAAAATAATATTAAAATACTTAACTTCAAATATATTTAATATCAAAAAGAGGTTATGACAAACCTATTATTGACAATGACTATGAAGTAAAAGTGATAAGAAAAATAATCAAATTTTTAACTAATCAAATAAATCAAAAATTTATTCTGAAATTAAAATTTTGATCATTTGTACATGGAAAAGGAGATCCATATTATGTCAATGTTAAGTCACATTGGGTATGAAATCATATAAAAAAAAATTGAATTTTTTTTAAATAATAATAAAAATCATGAAAATTTTAACAAGATTACATTGTCCAGTCTTCCCCGTACATGACTTTACAATTGCTTTGATAATAGGTGGATGACCCCACTCACTATTCGCATTTCCTTCTGGATTATAAGCAGTGGTGAGAGACAGCTTGACTCCACATCTCTAAAAGAAGTCACGTGGCTCTTGAGCATTCAACTCTCCTCGATCAGCAGTTATCTTCCCAACACATCCATAACGACACACAACATCCTCCAAAAGAAATCTGCAAACCCCTTTTGTTGCTTTTGATCGTAGTGCTCTCCTCTCCACTTGATTGGATAGATCCTCCCTCGCTAACGCCATATACCTCATCTGCCCTTATCCCATCGGCATGACCACCAAATCCACAACCCATTTGTAATGGATAGCAAGTGGATATGTAGGATGCAAACCATCATGGTGTCGGATTACAGAATACATCTTACATGTCTCACAAGTCTCTACAAATCCTACCACATCCTTGTAGATGTTTTTCCACCAATATCCCTCTTTCAATTTCATGAAAGTGTCATATATTCCCCTATGGCCTGCCCATAAGCTTTCATGAAACTCGCGCATCAACTCCTATTGAGCCTCCTTTCCACAAATCACACGTTATGGCATGTCACCCTTCCGCTTCGGTCTCTTCCATAGGTATCCATCTTGTAACATGTAGTTGTAGGCCTTCCTTCTTACATGTTTTAACTCATGATCACTCCAACTGCTTTTTGTCGTGCTGTGTCTTTGAGATATTTTCCAATATCTAACCACTCACCCTCATACAAATCCTCTAGAAACATCTCCAAACTTTGTGTTACTCCTTCCTGATGAGCCACAGAATAAAATGTCGTTCCAACATCATCAGTATCATCAATCATTTCGTCTTCTCTCTCATATCTAGCTCTTGACAACATATCCTTCCCTGCCACATGCTTGAACTCCGGATTAAGCATCTTGATGTATGCTATCCACCTCAACATTGCAATATCCGGTGTATTGCAATTGGTGATCATCCCCAGCAATGGTAAACAATCCATCTCCACAATCACATGTGTTCCAATCAGGTAGTTCCTTTCCGACTTCATGGCTATAACAACACTCCACAATTCCTTCTACTTGAGGATAACTTCGTTGTCTTTCACTCAAGACCTTGGCTCCAAATCTCACAGCATACCTACTCCCTTCATCTTCGTCATCTTGCCCCACAGCCCACCCTATGGCAATAGGACTGGTATCCATCGTCAATATCACTGGCTTGTTACCATTATATTCTATCCTTCGAAAAACCGAAGGTGATGACATACACCTCTTCAACTTCCTCATGGCCTCTACATGTCTATTCTCCAAGACAAACTTCTGATTTTTCCTTAACAACCCATATAATGGATCTGTTATATGAGCATAGTGAGGAATCCATATGTGATAGAACACAACAGCACCTAAAAACCGCCTTACTTCTGTCAAGGAGTTGCAGATTTTGCGCATCCTTTGAATAGCATCCACCTTGTTGGGATCTAGTTTTCGACCGTACCATCCACACAAATGACCAACAATGACAAGCTCTTGCACCCCAAATATAGATTTTGCTCCTGACAATGTAAGATGAACCTCCTCCAATCGAGATAATATACTCTCACAATCTTCAATGTGATCCTTCACAAACTTCCGACAGCCCCTTTTATCGATGGTTCCATCCTTCTCCTCTTCTATACATCCTTTGATTGGCACATCATCTAGAAAAGGCATAGTCTTCTTCGGAATAAAGTCCCTTAACACTTTATTCATCCCATTCATCATGTGTGCTACTGAATTTGTGGCCCCTTGTGGCAGCGGGCATATCCTTACCAAGCCCAAGGGTGTTCTCATTGTGGTAACATTCCTGCTTCCTTCTGATAGTTGAAACTGATCATACCCATAGTAAAGATCCCCCATGGAGTAGATAGCTCTCCCTGCAAAGGCTTCTGCAAACTCATCCATAATTGATCCCATTCCCATATTCCTGATAGTCACTTGATTCACCGGTTGCATGTCTTGAATGAATCGTAGTGATCTATTCTTTTTTGGCACTGCAAACCATCGACTGGAATATGGTGCAAAGGACGGCTCCAAAATCCTCATCCTCATCTTCTCCTTCAACAACTCAATGAGTTTTGGAAGATGGGCTCTAGGTACTGGGATCGGTCACAAGTCCCAAGGCGCATGAGGCACAGTAAAAATGATCATGAGAGCTAATACATTGGGATCCACACACCCTATCTCCTTTGCTTCAAAAGAGAATGCTTTTCCATGCCTAGCAAGCATCTCTTTGAAACACCTTTCCTCATTTGTAAGAAGTAAACCATTAGATCCAACCTTCAACTCCTTCATAGTGGTTTCAATAAACTTGTGTTCCATTTTACAAGAATCCCTCAAGCTACTTTCTCTACTCGCTTGCTGCATCTGTTCCCTTGAGTCATTGGGTAAAGGAACAGCTATCGGTTTGACCTTCTTACCAACCGTTTTATACCTGGTCTCCACTCGAACTTCAGGTGCTTGGAACGCCTTCATAGTGGAATAGAGCTCTCTAGAGTGAACCTCCACTATCTTATCCTCATCACCAAATCCAATTCCATCATCTCCTTCAACGGATCTCCCAACCCAAACTCCTCATAAACTCCTGATATATATTCACCTTCCTCAAGAAGCTTCAAATATGCAAGGTCTTTTTCATATCTATGCAGTTTGTCCTTCTCCCATCTTTTTAAATTAGCAACCTCCTTGTATGTAGCATATCCATCATGCAAAAACTTCATCAACCTTGTACAAAAGGTACCTTTCTCTTGCATAGATGAGAGTACCTTCTTCTCCGTACCACTATATCCTCTCTCTACAGTGGTACTTCTCCAAAATCCTCAAAATCTTCAGATTTTGAGAAAGCTTCCTCTTTCAATCATGCTTTGTTTCTCTCATGATTTGCTGGAATTGTTAGAAACTGCACTAACCGCTTCCCATCTTGGCTGTGAATTCGTGCATATGCCGATCCATCATCAAGCACTCTTATCTCCATCCGGAGTGCTATAATATATGGTTGCCCCAAAATCAATGGCTATGAAGTTGAATCTTGCACGAAGAAATTCTGCTCAGCTACTACATCCCCAACCTTCACCAGAATATCAGGGCACGCTCCATACAAGCCCCCTCGAGTATTGTTGGCTGCTCTAATCACCCAACCATGATTGGTGTCTATGGGCCATCTCCCCTTCTTGTAGAGCTCTCTCGACATTATATTGATCTCTGATCCATGATCAATTAGTGCTAACACCGGTTCACTGAGATCCCCTAGCTTCACAAGAGTTTCAGTAGTCGCCCTTGCCCAATGCGATCGGGTGTAGTGGCTAGAGACCTTCACACCTTCTTCTTTTGCCTCATCTTCAAAGCGAACCTTTTGAGATTTCAATCCACAACACTCTACCAGCGCATCTTCTTCATCCCTTGATACCTTTGTACCCATAGCATGAAGTAGAGCAGTCTCATTGAAAATCTGCTATTTCCTCTTGGTGATATCAATGACAACATCATGAAACTCCCTCTTTGCTATTCCAAGTATCTCCCTCAAGGTAAACTCTACCATGGCATTCAAAATCCTCTTATCCAAGACTCCCTTCAAATCTATCGCCGTCTCAATATCCGATTGTTGTTTGTAAGCAGGTACCTTCCCCTTCTCCTTCTCACCCCCTTTGGTTCTTTCCTTCAACTTTGAGGGACCTGCTTCCTCCATAGCGTGATCAGGTGGGAGAGGTGTATCAGGTCTGATACGTTCTCTACCCAACCTCTTCAATGAGAGTCCTTCGCCAGAATCCTCCTCTTCCCTCCGTCTCTTATCTTCCACTAGTGCTTCATATTGAGTCTTAGAAATATAAGCATGAACCGACATGATTTCTACCGGATCTTCCAATCCAGTAGTAGCATGTATTTCCGCCGCTGTTCTTAGAAGAGTCTCTCTAGCTACCTTCCCTTACCAGAGCACTTGACCATAGGCCGTTTTTCTTAGAGACGGAAGAGCACAGCGGCGAATCGGAGGACGGTTGGTTCTGATCGAACAGGCCCATCGCCAGTGATGTTCACCTTAGCCTACTTTCGAACTTTAGTTACATGGAAACAACTTTTCAACTCGTTTGTTTTGCCAACTCTTCAGGCGTCTACGATATTTCTCCCAGAAGGTGCGGATCATCTCCCGAGGAGATTGACAGCTCTTATCACTCTAGCTGTATTTGAAGAGGGAAGCCGATCCTTATCTAATATCACGCCGTGGAAGTCCATCACGATCTGGTGGGATTGAAGAGGTCTTCAATGTACATAGCTACGTCCAATGATCGAATGCTTCGGGTGAGTTTTTTGAGCTTACTCCTGTTGCTTTTTCAACGCGCTTTTGTTGATGCTAGACAAGCAATGTGAATACTTCAGCTTTTTCAGCAGCATGATATAGGATTATCATATACAATCGATTTAATCTGAAATTTGGTGCAAATGTTTAGGGATTCGAAATTAAAGTAAAACATTTTTGAATCTCTCAAAAGTTTCAAACGCTATTCATTTGCAAAGTGTCAGATTGCGATGATTAACCACATCAAAATATCAATTTGGATACCAAAAGCATTCCAAAACTCAGTTTTTTTTTTGTCAAACTTGGATTGGTTTCATCCATTTGATGCATGTTTTGAGATGAAATATTATTATTCATGTTTCTTGTGATTGATATATCTCCAACTTAACTTCTTGTTTGTGTACCAAGTTTAATTTTGTTGATGCTTTGTTGTTTGTGTGTGTTCATGTAAGTGTTCATGTTTGCTGATTTAAGGTGTTGGATTTACGGTGTCGTGTTGTGACGCATGTACTATGAGAAGATGATGACATGTGTCATCTTCAGAGCTGTTGTCATGACGGCGATACTTTAGGTTAGGATAAATGACGGCGCACTGTAAGGTTGTTAAGAGTCCACCGTTGGATCAACTTTGTAGGGTCAGGATGTTGAAAAGGCTCCAAGAGATATTATCTTGGACCTTATCAGATATAAAGCACAGTCAGGATGGAAAGGGTATGGGAGAGAGCTAGACACATCACTTTGCTGACTAAGGAGCTTGTCTCATCGAAGTGGAGCCGACGCAGGATATGGATAGAGGACAACATGATCCTCCAGATGTATCAATGCCCAATCCATTTGTGATCAACATCCGGTGTCTTCATCGTGATCACTTTCGAACGTGATTAGTGTATCATTTTGTAGATAACTTTCTGCAACAAGTGATAAACTTTCCAGACCCGATTATTCTTCTAGTTGTTTCCTACGGCGCGATTTGGGACGTAACAGTATATGTTTTGATTTAGTTTGGGCGCTATGGATCTGAACTTACCAGAAGTGATGGCTTTCAACATATGGATTCCAATCCATCACTATTGCTTACAAAAAACAAGCCATAGGGAGTTGATTGCTAGGAACTTTGACGAGAAATATTATTCTCAAGTTATAAACTCGCTGGTTCCGTTTGTAGTTCCGTTCATACTTAACCGGTTTCGAGTTATAATTTTGACTCCTTATTAGTGGCAATTTGTATTGTGTATAGGATGGCTAAGTAGTGTGTTTAGGATAGTTGTAAAGCTCTAAGTTAAAATGAAGGTAATTTGGCCACATTAGAGGTCAAAATAACACTTTTCATTCTCATTGGTCTTGGAGTTTGAACCAATGAGAGCATTTGGGCAACTTCTTCGATATTTTTCCAAGTTTTGGAGACCTTCCAAGGAGATTTCGAATGTCTGAGGATTGGGTTGGAGAGCTGACGGGACAAGCTACGGCGTGGGCTCAAGAATGGATGGATTTGAAGGATTTGTCACTTTGAAATGATGATTTAAAGACAGAGTGAGAAATTTAAACCTTTGAGTGTATTTGGGGTGTTTCTGAAAATTTTAGGAGGATTTTGGGAGATTTAAGTCAACTATGATATAGTTTACGACTCGGGCTTGCATTTGGATTGAAATTTTGACTCAATTGGATGAGTTTTGAGTACCGAGTGATAGCTTGAAGTTTGTGTATACAGTCAGAGTTGCATGACTGTACTAATTGTCATGAAGTTAGTACTGAGATCATATCTTTTGATATTAAAATGTCATGTCAATAAAACTTTGCACAATTCAAGTTTTGATGATGAGTAACCTTCTCATAAAATCTGGAAGCAATTGGAGTCAAAAATTGGGATGTGTGATAGGTTTTGTACAAGGGGTTAGCATATCGCCTTGTGATACAGTGTGCAAATCAACAATTGTTCTGAGAGATCTAGAAAAGAAAAACATCTGAAACTTTTCTGAGAGATTGAAAGGGTCGTAAAGAAATTTTATGTAAAGTTTAATTGAGAGTTATTGGTCGAATCATTGGCTATCATAATCTTCTTCCGCTGAAGTTTTAACGGTTTATAATGAACTCGAATGTGGAGTGCTGAGGAGAAGAAGAAGAAAAAATTGTCGACTCACACGAGGTTCTAGAGGGTTCTTCTACAGCCAGGCGCTCGGGTGTTCTCAGAGCAAAGAAATGTCCATGCGACATAAGTGGTGAACTCGACGTGAAATCTCTGAGGTGGAGGAACTTTCATGAGTTCTCTTGTTGCAAGTTTTCAGTTTCATGAGTTTAGGTTTATGGTTGACTGTTCCAAGTTTAGAGTAAGGTATAGATTGCAAGGTTAGGTTATGGATTGACCTTGAGATATTAGGGTGCAAGTTCAAGTTTTATTTGGACTTGAGATGTAAAATTAGTTAGAAATCAGATTGTAAGAACTCTATAGTGATAGCTTAGCGCATAATATTGAGTTTTATGATATGTCAAATGCCAAGTGCTGGCAAGAGTCAGTCATGGGTGGGTTGGGACAATTCAAGTATGGAGGGTTGTTGTTTGCTTCTTGTGTTTGGATTCCCTCCATACAAGCTTCTTGTGTGTGCACCATGCTGGATTTGTGTGAGCGCCTGATTCTATAGGAGTGCTCCGGACTTTATCACCGGTTACCACTCTAGTGCGTGCTGCGTATTTCTCTTGTGAGAAGTTGGAAGTGATGGCCAACTCTCCCAAGAGCGCTTGAGGTGATGGCAGGTTAGGTTGCTCAATCCATTAGGCACATACCACGGGGATCTAGATTTAGATCAGAGTAGAAAGACGTAGAAGGTAGGATACTTGGGGAATTTGAGGGGTCAACGATCAAGGCGGCTTTTCATTGACAACAAGCTGAGTGGATGTTCGGGATCACAAGGACGGTTACAATGAGTGGGGAGGGGTCGAGCAGAGCAAGCGAGGTACCTAAGGTGCAGCTTGATCCGGCAACAGCGGAGATGTTTCAAGCGTTCACGCTCTTCCTTCCAAAGCAACAATTGCAGGACCGAAGGGAGAATTCAGCCACAAGGGCAATGCAAGCTGTGGTGGGGAAGATGGATCAGTTTGACGGGAGGGATATCTCAAAGTACTTGAGGTACTACGTCAGGGAAATGGAGCTCAACTGTGTTGTTGAAAAAGAGATGATAGAAATGTTTCGTCTTGTTGCGTTGCCGGAGATTAGAAGCCATGTGAAATCCCTGTAGGAAAACTTTGGTGAGGGTTGGGAAATATATTCCCGTGCCTTGAGGGATGAGTACTTCTTAGAAGATTCTGATAGAGTCACTAAGAAGTCCTTCATGGAGTGGGTCGAAAGGCCCAATAAGAAGTCTCATGCAACTGAGCTTCTTAGGGAGTTTGAGAGACAATTCTCACAATTATCTCGATTGGAGAAGATCACCTTGGAGTCACATAAAACAGAGTTGCTTCTCCGAGCTGCTGATGTTGAGTTGCAAGAGAAGCTGGAGTTGCTTCTCGAAGACAAAAATGAGGAAGAAGGGCTAACAGGTAGTTGGAAGGAAGTTGAGGAGGCAGTTGGACTCTTGACGTAGAGGGAAAGAAGGAGAGAGAAGATTGTGATGAGAAGACCCCTTCAGACGGCTGTTTCTATTGCGTCAACACCTGTTACTAGGCAAGTGGTTCCAACCTCCAACATTCAAGCTCCGGTTGTGAATTACAGAAAGGAAGAATCATCCATCGATGAGATCATGCAAGGGATGAAGGAGCTTAAGATCAAATTTGAGATTCGGAAGAGAAAGACATGGAAGGGGAGAAGAAAACTTCCACCAAGCAAGCGTATGTGCAACGGTGCATATGGTGTGACGGCACTGATCATGCACGAAGGGATTGTGGGGACTTTGCACAAACATTGCAAAGTGGAGAAATTTTCTGGAAAGAAAGGAAGGTAGCCCTCAAGGACACCGGAGCAATCATCCAAACCAATTTTAGTAAGGGAGGGATGAGAAGGATTGTGGATGATTATCATAGTGCATCAGTTGAAGCTTTTAGCTATGGTGCTATTTTCAATCCAAAACATTAGGACCATATAAATAAAAAACAATTAATATCCAAAAAAAGCTATACTAACAGAAGGAATTGCATTAAATAAAAATTCTAATCACCAAATCTTGGACTTCTAGCCTTTTGCAAAAATTTTGTTTGCCGAATCCTATGTCTAATCCTCTAGATAGCTATGAGCATCAAGCCACTTCATGAATTTTTCACAGCGCTTCCACTCTCCTAAATTCTTGATTCGGATCAAAGCACTAAATAAAAAATACAAAAATTTAAAGTAGATCACACCAATTTTGAATCTATTCTACTTTTAAATTGCCATCATAGTTTTCATTCTATCAAAGCCATGCACAATGAACATCAAAAATATCAAAGTTATCATCAAAACAAATTCACCAAAACATCTTCAGAGGTCAAAGAACTCACGGTTCTCATCACGGAATCCAATTTGAGGTTTAGAAGTAATATTTTCTTCTCTCAAAACTTCTGCAGGGACATTCTACGCATAACCGTAGCATAAAAGAGTGATTAAAGTCCAACTAAATCCAATTTATGCTTTCTAAGCTCCAGGTGCTCACACAAGCTATTCTTCATCATACCCAGTCTCAAAGTCTGCATATTGAAATACTTCAAAATTGCAAGTCAATGAGCCATTAGTTTAACTCTACACGCGCTGCCCTAGGTCTCTTAAGGGTATTGTGGGCTATAACTATTTCAGTGCAACATCAATAACAGCATAAAATTGGCTCTTATTATTGTATGTGCTCCTAAGCGCATCTATATGACTAGGGATGCTGCAACATAAGTCACAACAACATAGTGGTCAAAATGAAATTTCACAAAGTGTAATATCATACTAATTTTAACTATTTTTTTACTCATATAAAGGGCTTAGTAATTTTAAAATTAGTTAGCTCAAAGTAAACTTAGTGTCTTATCATTATTTCAGAAAAATGGGGCTACGATTGACAGTTATATATTCTCCTCATACGACATAATTTTGATGAAAAAAAATAGTTTCCAAAAGTAAAACTTCAATACAAAGTTAACATAATGACCATAAACCAATCTACAATAATAATCATAATATGATTGACTTGTAAAAGCTTAACAGGAATCTACACAACCATAATCTACCAATAATTTACACAATCTATACCTATCATCACAAAATGCACTCCTAAGTTTGCAAGTACATCTATTTGAAAATGAAACTCATCAATTATTTATAAATAGACTGAGAGAGACTTGTCCTACATATTGCTGTCATAAACCTTCCGAGAAAGATTTACTCTAGACAATATACCTCTCAATGTACTAGAGACGTGCCCTAAATTGTCAGGGATCTTTAGTGTTACGGGAGTGAAGGCAACCAAGATTCCACGTTGACCACTCCGAGGAAGTTTCGACAGGTACAGCTGGCCGTCAAGTACCGGTCAGGAGGCAGTCATGAAAGACAGTTTCAAGCCAGAACTTCATCGTCTGTTGGGAACCATGGTGTAGGGGGATCTGGGACTGGATCAACGATAATATTTGAATCCTGAAGAAATGGTAAGAGAATATGGTCATCTATAAATGCTTCAGTCCAGTCACACAAACCAGTGATCTAGTGGAAGGGGAGATTCTTCGTATGAGGAGACTGTAAGATTTACAGACGCGTTGTAATTGAGGTTTTTGTTGTAGATCCCAAAAGGCACATAGAAGAGTTTCTACCTGATCACCATTGTTGTTCACGGTCATGTCTGACTGCACTTGGCTAGTGTCACTTTCAGCTTAAAAGTGAATTTACAAACATGGAACTTTGGCAGATTGCAGAATCGATAAAAAAAACCTTTCAGTAAGCTCCTCGAGGAAAATGAAGAGAACAGATAGATGCAAGATATTGATGGATGACAAATGGATATCTGATTCATTCTTGCCATCTCATATGCTGATACTGCTCCTCCTTACCTATCATCCAGGCTTTGTTTGTCTCCTTCATCTCTATCTACCCGTCGGTTGAGCCAACCACAAGAAAGAATGTTCTCCCCAAGAATGAATGATCAACATTTACAAAGAAGATTGTGCACTGCAATTCTCCAAGGCTTGCTACGCGATATGCAAAGCAACAGATGGTGATCATATCTGGTAACCAGTGTCAGATACCAGTGGAGACCGTTGGTGCTTCGGCTATTCTCTGAAAATAACTGACGTGGATTTTTGCATCTAAGAAGGCTCCAAGTCAAGCAACTAAGAGCATCAATAATTAATGTCATATTCTTAGTTTGGACTGTGAAGTTATAAGTCGCCATCATGTATTCAACTTGCTTAGCAGGAAAAAAAATTCAATATCAAGACACTAAACATCTGAGTTTTGGAGTAGTCGACACTTTTTGATCATTTTTTCCATCTAGTACTTCAACACTTTTCACGAAGACAATCTGTTGGCATTTCCATATCATTTCTCATAAGCGAATAGCTAACGAAAATTCTGGACCTTTTCACTAACAAATTCCAGGTAATTTTCTGCAGATGCTTATGTTAGAGATAATACAACTAACCTGCGTATAGAAAATCACATAATGCTAATTTGATTCTGATTCTGGTCTTGTTATAGCGGAATTCACAGGTAATGCTTTTCAGTGCTTGTGTTGATATGCATCAGTCTCGGGAGCTCCCATCACAATATTACAATCCAGTGGCTTAACATTGACTTCCAGTCGCCCGCTCAAACATGTTGTCACAAATACCACTTCCCAAGTCGCTCCCACACGGTCCACAAGGTTAGTCTTGACTTGTGAAGTTTTGACTTATGTGTTTAACGCAAGTGTTCCACAGAGTCCAAGCAAAACGCTCCTACTGCTGACAAGGAAGGAAGATGACGGATGCTGTTTCCTATGACGGTTGGAGCCGCCACAGCCACCTCCTGCACAGTTAATTGACCATGCCAGATCCTTCAGTCATGTAAGAGTAAACACGCTGAAAATTCTGACGACCGCTGTTCGGTTAAAGCATGAAGTCTATTTTGTTCGCGCCAATCTGTAAATTTAATCTGAGAATTGTGAATGTTGGGATATTCAGCGTCATTTTCTGAAGAGATGTCAACTCCTTTCACCATGTTCAAATTCTGGAAATTGGGAGGGTGAGGGTCCGCGCAAAGAAAGAAAGGGAGCGGGGCAGACAGAGGGACAGAGAGAGCACTTCAGTTGAAATCAATGGCTGAGCATAAACAATAGACTTACCAGTACCTTGAGAAACCTTCAACTGGACATTAACAGGATATGTCACGCATGCTTCCAACGCAGGCAATGACCGGCCATTTGTGATGGCTCTGGGATACAGCGAGATTAGTTCGCGAAACCGTGTGGACTTAGAAAGCAACGGAGCACAGCAAGTCCGGGAAGATATAGAAAGAAGCAGCATCAATATAAAAGAAGCCAGACTTGTTTCTGAATTCCAGTATAATCATACAAACATAGTTGTGTCTTTACCTCCTTTGAATGTATTGAGTTTCAAGAATTGGGTCTATCATACTTATTAAGTTTCCAGAATTGGGTCTCTCATCTGAAAGTGAGAGAAATTATTTACATACTTATTAAGCTGAAACGGAAATTGTACACAGCTGCATGTGACCAAAGTAAAGCGTTCACTTCTGCATCTTCCTTTCAGGATCCTCATTCAATCGTCCCAGTTTTGATCCGTCTTGAAGACAGGAAGAAAACTTCATTCTTCAATTGCATCCTCATGGGAAGAGCTGAAGTTGACCGTGTACCATTCCATCTCAGGCGTCTCGTTAAAACGGCCGTACGAAATGCAAGCATGGACAAGGTAAGCATTACTGCTCGCTCGTTTTGCCCTTACTTTGGCCAGTTTCACGGGTTTCAGTACTAAAATTCGGCCAGAGTCCAGCCTAATGCATTCCTGTTAAAAATCATCAAACGTTGTCACTTATCCAATGTGTGGTACGGATGGGTGGCGGGACTCTTTTGCAGGATCCTATTGTTGCTGATCCCACCGATGACAGCAACAATGATCCTCCGTCATGGTTGATGAACAGCAAGTGCATTTGAACGCGTGACGCATTGGTCAATTTATAACTTGTGTGCCCGTGAAGCTCGAGGGTAAAAGCCAAATTTATTCAGCAACTGATCTTCACTGACGATTAGGCCTTACTTCAGCTTCTTGTCTGGATGCAACTTTGGCCACCTTGTTACATCACACACGCTGATGTCCTTCATGCAGCTCGAAGTACACGGTGATCAAGCTCTTCTACGCTGAGAACTCTAAGACTTGCTTTAAGTTTGACATACGAGTTGTTTTTGGTCGTGTTGATTGATCATGTGTTATTAGGTCTCATCCATTATGAGAATTCAACAATAAATTCTTTCCAAGTAATCCTTATAGGTAGTCTCCCATCATATGAATGGATTGGATTCATTATATGAACAAAGGTTTGTGTTTAAATCTTTTTCACATCCTCAATATGAAACCAGATATGTTTCTTTAAGCTAAATATGTGTGGATTTTCATTTCATAGTGTACCTGAAAAGTGTTAAGACATCAATATATATGGACGTCGGTCTCAATTCGTCAACTTTATGCCTCTCAGTCCACTACTTTAATTTTGGTTGCAATATCATTGTAGAACTATAGGACAAACGGCCAACGCAGAATCCATAGAAGCTTATTTATTCCGGGACTGAAGTATCCGAAGAATTATTCCTCGGAATGTTTTTATTTTTGGGTGATACTTTTAGAATTTAATTGGACTTTGTCTGTCAACTCCGAGTTTATCTGAAATTTTGCAAACTCTTGTCAATGGTCCAGTTGATGTGATTCATGAAGTCAAATCGTAGACCCATAATGGTCCACAATCTTTATAGAAAAGCTTCTCTGAATCTATTCCTTGAGTACATCTGCATGAATGATTGAAGACCCATTTGATTTTTTTTTCCTCATCTGCATTAAAAAAATATAAATCTCATGCTGCAGGACACTCTGAAATAAGTCTATCAGCATCGCGTTATAATTTATTTAGATTGTGGACGAAATAAATGTACGCGGAGCATTTTTAGGTTGTAATATGTATGGTATATCTGCTCTACCCCGTATAGGCTAAATATGCAAAGACTCAACTTTGGTGAGGTGGAACCTCCGTAGACATGTTTACATCTGCAATGACATTCATGTTGATTTCTAATCCTGTTTGCATCAAGGCATGGAAACGCATTCATCTGAGTAGTAGAAGAGGCAATTGGATGAGGAAATGAGCACATCAGTTATATATATAATCAAATTTTAGAGAATGCTTGTATGTGATACTTCATACAAGTATCACATACTGAATGGTGAATTTACTGCATATGATACAATATCTGATCTTGATGACATGTTTAGGAAAGCAAGTGGATAGGATACGACAAACAGAGCCAAACTGGGTGTTAAGTAAAGGCAGAAAGTAATGGGTGGTAAAATCACAATTGCATGTCCTTGATCACTGCCCTTCAGATTTTATTTCATGAGAAACCAAAACGAGGTACACTGACCCGCACGGATTTCTGCCTTTTCAGTATAATACATTCACAGAGCTGATACAAATTTGAAGGTACTCTTAATAATCGAGTTTAGTGCTTACTACTGTAAATTGATTACATCTTGTACTCGTGGGTTCCATGCAAATTAACAGTGAAAAATGACCGTAAATATGACTCTCATGGGAACGGAATGTACAGGTCATGGGGTTCGAGCATTGTCAATTTTCTCGTGAAACTTGTTCCCAAACCTGTGTTACATACAAATTTTCCACCATGTACAGAATTTCGACAATTCTTCCTCAAAACCCAGTGGCAGGTAGCAAGCTTGTGTCTAAGAGAATGATTAATAATGTTCAAGAATCAAACTAAGTGACGGAACCAGATGTTTCCAAGCTCTTGGGAATGAAAGATATGAAGGTATTCCGGATTCGGCACCAAACTCGAATTCAGAATTGCTGATGGATAACTGAAAGATGCTCACTGACATAGTACATTTGGAATTTGGATCAAAAGGAAAGCGGGATGACTTTGACATGATGACAGAAACAAAACATAAGTTTATAACGAAACTATGCATTGCTGCTATTATCATTGAGTTCAAACATGTATTTCTAGATTCATGATGAGCTTTAAAAAAATTATCGAAATTAAACCTTAGTGAAAAACAAGCGAACATCAAACTTCAAAATATTGTTTGATTTTTTAATCTCATAGTGTTACATAATAGGTTAGAAGTCATTTTATACATTTCAAGTGCTGTTTGAGATGAGTTCAATGGGGTATAATGCATTTTTTATATAAAAAATTTATTCCAAAGTCTTTCCCATAATTTATTCATTTTAGAATAGAAGTTGGGAAATCTTTTGTATTCAAAATCATAGTCAAGATCACATTTATATCAAAAGCTATAATGGTTAGAATTTGCTAGGATATTAGCAAAATTTAAAATATATTTTTCAAGTTAAAAAAGTATAGATATCATCATTTCGTATATGAGTGAAATCATGATTTGAAACTTTGCACACATGTTAATCACGAGCTATCCTAGATGTGTTTTTAAATTTTATTGCTAGATCATTTTTACAGAGTATGTGATGATACCTTAAGTATAATGGAAATGAAATGGATCTAAATGAAAAAAAATACTTTACTTTTAGACTTGACTTTTACTTGTTAATAATCATTCACATCACATTGTTGCATGAGTGTTTTGCATAGTAAGTATATTGAAACTCATTGAAAAATGGGATATCAAGCTCTTTGGAGATCTGATTATTTAAGATACCTCAAGGGTTGGATATGATTATTTTGGCGGATGAAAACACAATAGAGTAAAGTTTGAAGAAAATATATTGAAAATTTTCCCAATGGTAAAATGCAAGAATTTTTTTGTATTATGGAGAGTAATGATATAAAGCTTGTGAGTTATTCTTTGAATATCAAAGATTGGGAGTTGAGAAAAATATAAAAAACTTGAAAGAACTAATATCTCATATCATCTAATATCATCTTCTTTCTATGAATCCAAGAGTGAAATATATTGTAACAATTATGGAGTTACATGATTTTTCATAGTACACAAGTGTAATGATGTGAAAGCTTTGCTTGAGTAACTAGTAGCGGGCTTTGAGAATAAAGTGATAGGTGATATCGAAAAATTAAAATCTCCAACTGACTCAAGTTCCAACTAAAGATTGAGATCATTTTCAGAATTATTGAAAAATTATCTATGAGTGTAACATTCATCGTGTATTTAGGAGAAGAGATCGTTATGGCAATACTAGACCAACCAGTTCTATTCATTTGACCATTGATAAATTACTTTAGAATAGAGCTTATTTTATTTTTGTCGTATTAGGAAGTCCAATATAAATTTTCAACAACAACAAAAAAGTTAAAAATGGGAAAACTTCCGATGTATTATAGAAGAAAGAATAAAAATGTAGATGTCTTTGTGAGAGACTTGAGGAGAACATGTATTTGAAACAATGAGAGAAGCAAGTCCAAATGTGCTAAATTTTTGCCCAACTTCTTGGAGTATTTCGCATTCAAATGATACAAAAAGTACAAAAATTTAAAAGTGGAGGATGACACTTTGGAGAGTTTGATGTAGAATCTTATTGAAAACTTTTTTTCAGATGAAAGTTACAAGAAACTAATGTGTGAAGTCACATTTTTTAAACAAAAGGAGAGTGAAAAATTGAAGTCATATGTGGAGAGAACAAAAGAATAGGAGTAACATTTTTGTGTGCTCTAAAGAATGACAAAGACATGGTGGAGCCAACCATAATAAAGATTGTATCAATGTTGATGAAGAATTTCATTAAAGCTCTAAAGTATGAAATTAGAAGCAAGATGAGATATGTCCTGCACGTACATATTGCATCACAACATACATCATTGTCACATCAAGCATCACATTATATAGATCCTTATACACTAACATAAGTATATCACAATCGCCCCAATAACTAACAGTTAGGTCCTTCTTACACATGATAGTCATCTAATCTATAACATAATATGCCTTTCATGGGGCTAAGATCAGGAGGTTGTGTGCTACAATGCTATATTGTTAGTCATCTCTCTGCAATTCATACCACATTACGGTCAAACCAGCTTGCCTGCTTATCGCATTGAGTACATCTCCAACGTCGATTGGGTTGTGCATTAAAAAAAGTTGTCAAAAATGACATATGACATCCTCTTAAACAAGAATCTCAAATCAACATAGTGGTTGCACTATCAGGTGACTCACATAACATATATCTCAAGCATGTCCGCACAACAAATCAGGCTAGGATCCATATTACCATCAATGTTTGGAAGGTGATATGACACCCAGTTATGGACATGATCCTTCCAAATCATACCATCACTATCCTCTTAAATCAAAACTCATGAAGGAAGAACCTGACATAATTGAAGAATTGTGCAACCAGCCATAACGTGCAATGTAGTCATTTTACTTGTGCACTGACAACATTGCACAAGTAAACGTAATCACCAACATGAAAATTGCAAATTGAAGGTCAATATCCACCTCCTCTAATGTAAAACCGATCTCTATGCTAAACAATAGTCAGGTTCTTAAATGCCATTAGCATGATCCTACAAAAGAATTTTGCTCTTTGAGAACACATCTTAATCCAAACATCAAGGTTATCTAGGTCCAAGACTTAAGTTCACTCTTGACAAATAGTTGCATATAAGTCAGGATGTCAACCTCAGTATCATGATGTTTTAGTCTCCTAGATGAGCTTTCTTAAAGCCAAACTCTCTTAGTCCTATCTTCACCTTCTAAATAACTCCATCTACTAAACCATTAGCCGGGAGATGATCTCTTGAGGTGATAAAATGATCAATCAACGGCCAATCATATCAAGTTTAAAACTCACCCAAAAATTCAGTACCCTGATCAGTCAACACTTTCGATGGTGCATCAAACCGAGGAAATATCAAAGCTAAGAACGCTTAAGCAATTTCCTCACTTGACTTATCAAGCAATGCCAACAACTCAATCAACTTGGACAAATGCTCACCATGACCAACACATATTGATGATGTCATTTAGTCAATGGTATAGATCCTACAAAATCCAAGCTCCAACAATAATCAAGTCTTATAATTGATAATGCACCAAAGTCAAAATTTATTTCTTATCAAAGAGAATATTTGGCAGTTGTTCAAACGATGGCACATTTCATATGTTATTTCTTTGAAAACTACTCCACTCTCATCATTGATCATCAACCACTAAACTGGTTGATGGAATCATATAAGCTTATTGTAAAAGCTTGCACGATGGACCCTTATTGTAAAAGAGTATGATTTCACAATTATATACAAACCTAGAGTGTTGAACCATGATGCGGATGGGTTAAGTCAAAATCCATATAAAAGTCAAGTTGATAAAATTGGGGCTCAATGATATGATGATATTGATGAGTACATGGTGCCAAGTTGGTATGCATCTGCCTTTTTAAATATGTTGATGCTTGAGAGCTATGTGATATCTCTCTTGGATTAGAGAACGATATGTAATCCTTGGACAATGAGACTAAAGATGGTTTGATGGTAAGCGGACACATCCATGACAACATGGTGGTATTGGATTATCTTTGTATAGATACTTTGGTGGGCATTTTGAGTGCCAAGGAGTGTTATAGAGAGCTCAGTGGTTTAGATGCGAAGTAATACACCTTCTTTGAGTATGGGGAGATGGCAGTGTTTGTGTTGTGCCACTTCCATCTTATAGAGCATAATTGGTCAAACCTGCTCATGAGGAGTTAGGTCATTTTGGAGTGAAGTGGATATATAGTTTACTTCAAAGTCACTATTGATATAGAGGTATGCAAACTGAGATGCAACAATTTGTGGCCAAATTTCTGGTATGTGATCATGTTCAAGCATCATTCAATTCCTTCCACCATAATTACATCCTCTATTGTTAAAACGACTTGCATTAACTACAACAAACTTCTTTGCCTCATCATCATGTTTGATAAGCACTACTCCCAAACCCAAAATACTTGAATGTATGTTGTATGAGAAAGTATGTACTTGAAAGGGACAATCTCTCACAGGTATACTTTAAATAGAGGCACATGTCAACCTTTTTTTGAGCTCAACAAAAAGCCTTCTCTTGTTCATCTTCCCAACATGATTCATGATCTAGATTTTTTAGTTTTTTCAAGGCTTTGGCAATAATGCTAAGTCCATGCACATAGGCACATGTCAACCTTTTTTTGAGCTCAACAAAAAGCCTTCTCTTGTTCATCTTCCCAACATGATTCATGATCTAGATTTTTTAGTTTTTTCAAGGCTTTGGCAATAATGCTAAGTCCATGCACATATCTACGATAAAAGTTTGCAAGTCCAATGAAGGCACGCGTCCTTTTGACATATTAGGGGTATGGAATTTGCAAGATTGAGTCCACCTTGGTTTGTTGAATTACGAGTCCTTCTCAGTATATGATATGGCCCAAATACTCTACCTACTGCTCAAAAAACTTACACTTTTCAAGGTGCAACTTGAGGTCATGAGCAATCAATCATCGAAATACCTCTTTCAAATGTCTCTCATACTCCATCACTATAGCACTATATATTAAAATATCATCGATGTAGGCTTAGACACAATCAAGTCCGGTTGGAATTCTATCCATCACTCTTTGGAACTTATGAGATGCATTCTTCAACCCAAATTTTAAAATTTTCCACTAATATAACACATCCTTGTCATGCAAATCAATTGCCTAAAAGGTTATCTTGGCCTTATCTTCATCTCAAATCCGCAATTGATAATATCTTGCTTGTAAATTCAATGTATTGAAAATCTTTGCATGCCCTACCACATCAAAAATCTCCTCAAATATAGGCATAGCATATAGATCATATCTTGTCTGTCAATTGATGGATTGGTAGTCATCACATGTGCAGGTATCTATGTAATTGCCATGTATATACTTCTTGATTGGCATTACCACAAAAGAGTGGCAACTTTTGGCTAACCCATAAGGTTCACCACTGCCATGGATAAGGTTCACCACAATCATATGCTTGTAATAAAACCTCCCTTGAATGAAGATTTGTTCACCATAGACATGTACGATGTGCACGAGATAGTATTTACGTTGCATATAGCAATACTGCTTGTCGAATCCATGATC